>JBAJHW010000001.1:5135719-6335719 GCA_037013535.1 Intellagama lesueurii | reverse complement strand
TGTCCAACCATCTTGTCCTCTGTCGTCCCCTTCTCCTCTTGCCTTCGCACTTTCCCAACATCAGGGTCTTTTCCAGGGAGTCTTCTCTTCTCATGAGATGGCCAAAATATTGGAGCCTCAGCTTCAGGATCTGTCCTTCCAGATAACAGTAACAGGTAAGGATGGGGAAAGGAACAGAGGGGAGAAGATAGGGTATCGTTGACATGACTATTACACGGTGCCAGCTGCCTTCTGAACTATGCTGACTGTAATAGGGTTTTCAAGGTACAGTATGTGAGATATTTAAAGGGTGGTTTTACCACTGCCGCTCCCCAGCGAGTTACCATGGTCGACTGGGGATTTGAACTCAGATCTCCCAAGTCCCAACTGGCTCTGTACAGTTCACAGAGGTACATCAGTTTTCCAGTCCTTCCCGGGTCTGAATTAACCATCAAACAGCTTGTTTTGGTTTTTGCCTGCCTCTTTCCTGTTGAATCCCCTCTTTCACGGCCACGTCTGCAAGATCCTCATGTGACAGAAGATAGCTAAACACCCATTTTAAATATCACCGCCCTCTTCTTCTCTTCTTCTGGGTACAGTATTTGCCATAAGAATGGAAAATTAGAAATGGAAAGAGACTAGGGGTTTTTACAGGTAACCGGAGTGGCCAAATTTGCAGTATCATATAGATCAAGAATCGCTGGATAGCTCAGTGGTTTTGACCTCTGGCTGCAGAGCCAGAGGTTGGGAGTTCGATTCCCCCACGGGGCCTCCTTGACAGGGGCTAGACTTGATGTCCCTTCCAGCTGTGCAGTTCGATGATGATGATGAACAGGATTTATTTCGGCCCTTTGGATCCCAGACCACACAATGGAAGCTGCCCAAATGTCACTTCAAAGCACTTTCTGCTCCATGGGAGGAAAAGATTAAGCGAGTTGCATTGTTCTTATGTGACGTCAAGCCACCTCCAACCTATGTCACCCCATAAATAAAGTGATCTCCTAAATGTCCTGTCATTAGCACCTCTGCTCAGCTCTTGCAAACTGAAGGCTGTGGATTCCTTTAGACAGTCTGTCTGTCTCATATTTTGCCCTGCTTCTTTTCCTGCTGCTGTCCCACTCTTCCCAGCACGGCCGTCTTTTCCAGTTAGTCTTGTCTTCTCGCGATGTCCCCAAAGTATGACAGCCTCAGTTATCTCATTTGCATTACCCCTGTAAATTCTGGACTAAATCCCAGAGTGTCTTTGCTACCCTGCCAGCTTCTACTCAACCTATGGAAGCCTTTAAGTGTAACTCCCGATAGGCTGCTTCGTAATAACGAGATTTTTCTGACGAATGCTGGACTAGATGGATGACTCAATAAAAGACAGCAAAACCTTGAGTTTGCAAGATCCGAGCGGGGCTGTTAATGACAGCACTTTTTGGAGGTCACAAATTCATAGGGTCATCATCCGTCAGAAATGAATTGACAGCACATCCTAGCAGTGGATGGGATGGAAGCTGGCTAGGCACCAAAAAGGCAATTCTGATGTTGGGAAGCCAGGAGACATCTGCACGATCACTGCTCAGTACGGAGACCATGTCACCGAAGAGTCTGCAGGCTAGATTATGGCTGGAGAGCCCACCTGCAGATCAGCATGGCGTTGTGAAAACGGTGGGGCAACCAGTCAGAGGGCTGTTACTAAGGCAAGGTAACCCGGGCTTTGTGCCAGGGCACTAAAATTTGGAGGGTGCTGAATTCTAGCATGTTAGAATGGTGAAAGTTAGAAAAATAAGAGGCAACAGCTCCAAGCCCTGTGCTGTGGCTTCCTTTAGAAAATCAGTCCATCTTGTATTTGGTCTTCCTCTTTTCCTGCTGCCTTCCGCCTTTGCCAGCGTTATTGTCTTTTCCAGAGAATCCTGTCCACTCAGGAGGTGCTCAAAGCAGGACGGTCTCAGGTTCAACATTTTTCCCCTCCAGAGATCGTTCAGGCTTGATTTGATCTAGGACCTACTTGGTTTTTTTTTTTTTTTGGCAGTCCAGAAAAACTCTCCGCCAAGCACCACATTTCAAATGAATCTTTTTTTTCCTGTTAGCTTTTTTAACTGTATTGCTTTCACACCCATTAAATCAATGGATCTTCTATAACTGTTGGTTTTACAAATCATATTCATTCAGTTGACTTGCTCTAGCTGGGGATAAGCGCTAGATTAACTCCTTGAAGGAAGAGTGTTTCCCCCCCCTTAAAAACACAATAAATAGCTAACTGTAAAACAGTTATACGCTGACTGTAAATGTGCATTTCCAAGCTGGCACACTCCAGACTACAAGTACCATCATCCAGAGCCAGTATGGTCAGTGCTGTGGGGACTATGGGAGTTGTAATCCAATATGTCTGGAGGGCAGAAGCTTGGAGAGGTCTCCAGGAAATAAATCCTGAGTGTATTTTATAAATTTAACTATATTTAATCCATTTGTTATTGTACCTGCTAGACTGGTAGATAGACAGTGTTTCTACTCAGTTCTCTTCCAACCTACTAAACTAAAGAAAACCTTGACTGTAGCAGACACCACTTATTAACGTTATATATTTGAAAGGTGAAAAAGCCCACTGGTTTCATGGGTAATTTTACTCCATTGAATCAATGTTCAAGTTCCTTATTGGATTTTTATTACAGCTAGAATTGACCGAGAAAACGACCAGGATAGACTTAAAAATGGGAAGGAAATGCAGGTCCCTAATAAATAGGTCATGAAAGGTCTCCCATTTCATAGGAAGGAAGCTGTCTTTGTATTACGCCAGCTATAAAAATGATTAAAATTGGAGCAAGACAGGAAACTGATAATTTGATTTATGGCCTTAATAGCTGCGATTCATGAATAAATAATAGGACAGGGTTATGTTATCCCTTGTTAAAACACACACACACAAGAAAGATGGGGGGAGATCCGAGGGGGGAAAAAAATCATTTTTTAAAAAATAGCCAGAAGCAAGAAAGGTATTTTGAGTCTTGTTTGCCACATTCAGTCTGTTAAAAATGGTTACAGGAATGGCTTGTTTCTCGTTATGCGTAGGAGATCACGTCTCAGAGTTTTATTTCTAAGAGTCCGACCAGCTTAACTAAAAACCATTCGCCTCCCATTAGCATTTCATCCAGGAAAGAACTTAGAATTGATCACCAGGTCATCAATAAACCCGGCCCAAGAACTGTCTAAAAGCTTCCTCCAGCCTTCTTCCTACATCGCCCTCCATCCTCAAAACGGAGTAATCCCCCCCCTTCCCATTTTTAATTATTGAAGAGCATGCCAGGTCTACCATAAGGTCATGGATGAAGGCCTCCTACCAAGGTGACTTCTTGGGGCTAAAAAGAAGGGCGACCTATTTAAAGAGGCACACCACACTCCCCACCCCGCCAGCTCTAAAAACGGATCCCAGGGCTAGCTATTCTGCATGGACGTTTGGCACGTTGGCCAAAGACTGACCCTCAAATATGGACATCAGCCACCCCAGATTCATGCTGTGAGGCTCCAAAGAGGAAGTTATATATTCATCCCTTTTTCAACACATGACAATATAGGTGGTGAATTTTTATACATATACTGAATTTTGCACAGTGCTTTGACAAAGTAAAATCTCGAATGGGTTTAGATCAAAATAATGTTTAAATGAATGAATACTGTACTTTAAAGTACTTAAGCCACAACCGTGTACAAGGCAGCAGTCCAGAACAGTTGACAGCATAATTACAAAGTATGTATGTATGTCTTTCATCAATTTGCATACTACCCAATTAGTACTAGGAATTACTCTGGGCAGTTTACACCCAAAGTAATGGAGACAGCTGTGTAAGCAAGTGTTTTTAAACTGATAATAGATAACATCATAATGGGCTCAAGTTACAGGAAGTCAGATTTGGGCTGAATATCAGGAAAAACTTCTTAACTGTTAGAGCAGTACGACAGTGGAACCAATGACCTCAGGGAGAGGTGGTGAGCGCTCCAATGCTTGGAGGCCTTCAAGAGAAAGTCGGGCAACCATCTCTCAAATCTGCTTTGACTCGGATTCCTGCATTGAATGGGGGTGGGGTTTGGACTCAATGGCCTTATAGGCCCCTTCCAACTCAATTATTCTATGATTTTATATCTGATTTAAAATGTGATTTCAGAGACTTGGTTCCAGCAGACTTTCATGTCTGAGAAATCAATTTACGAATGAAGACCATGCTTACCTTCCAAGGACCAACCACAAAACAAAGCAAGCTTTTTTGCAAACTATATAGGAGGTGTGGAAGGCTCCTGTTGTGATAATCAGATGCTGTTAGTGCTTAAGGAATACCTTATTCTTTGTGATGTACCAGTTTGCTTTTCAGATTAGAGTCCTTAAGTAGATGAGTGCCAGAACAAGGAAAGCCTTCATGATCTTTCTTCATTCTGTTGCTTGTGGGATATTGGCTGTGTTGTGCGGCTGTGTTGTGCTTTTAAACCTGTTTTATGAGAGCCACAAATTATTTCTTGCATTATCAGTATTCACATGTTGACAGACATCACATTTCACTTGAACAAGGGAGACAAAGGGCTACTAAAAGGGTCTTTTCAGTGGAGGCACCTCATTTGAGCCTATGTAATAGTCATCTCAGAATGAGGTCTCTGGCTGCAGAGCCAGAGGTTGGGAGTTCGATTCCCCACTGGGCCTCCTTGACAGGGGCTGGACTTGATGATCTATAGGGTCCCTTCCAGCTCTGCAGGTGTAAGATTTATTATTATTATTATTATTATTATTATTATTATTATTATTATTATTATTATTATTATTATTATTATTATTATTATTATTACCTCAGTTTTTTAGTAATTTCCCAGCTCTTTCACAATGGAATCCCATGCATGCTAACTCAGCAAGAACTTTCACTGAATACAATGGGCCTTATTCCAAGGTAAGTATATACAGGATTTATACCTCTGAGGTGCCACAGTGCAATACTCATTGTATCTGTGAAGAAGCAGCCACAGCTTCTTAGGTTTCCTCTGACAATCTTCTAAGGTGTTGGTGGAGAGACATTTGGTTCTCCAGATGTTGTTGGACTACAACTCCCATAAGCCCCAGCCAGTAGTGAGGGATGATGGGAGTTATAGTTCAGTAGGGCTTCCCATCCCCCACCACCACGGTTTTAAAATCTTGTTATTAGTTGTCGGCTGTGAATCTTTTTAAATTGATTTTGTCTTAGCTTCTTAAGTGTTTGGTTGTTTTATAGGTAATTGTTATCTTTTAATCTTGTATTGATATCACATGTCAATGTCAGAGAGTTTCCTTACTAGCTGGCATGTATATATTTCTCATCGTTTCAATCAATATCTAACGTTGTGTCTGTTTTGTCTGCAGACGGAGAGCTGCAGTTGTGGGCCAAGGAGACTGGGTTCGTATCTCTGCTTCAACCGTGCAGCGCATTCTGGACCCGTTGCAGCTTCTCAGACGACATTACCAATTTTAAAAAGTTGTTCTTGAATTTAAGGCAATACAAGAACACAGCTTTTGGAAACCTATATTTCAAACTCTCCTTGGGATTGTGTGTACACAGTTAGGCTCACCATCTTAAGCCGTTTGCTGAGGTGGGCAAAATGAAGCCATAGGCTATGTGCGGCCCAACAAAACCATACAGTAGCCCTTGGATGTTGTTGTTGATTATGGACCATTAAGTCAATTCTGACTGATGCCAACCCTATGAATTAAGGACTTTCTAAAGCTGCAGCCCTGCTCAGGTCTTGCAGACTGAAGATTGGGGATTCCTTTATTGAGTCAATCCATCTCATATTTAGTCTTCTTTCCCTGCTGCCTTCAACTTTTCCTACCGTTATTGTCTTTTCCAGAGAGTCTTGTCTTATCACGATGTGCCCAAAATATGATTGCCCTTATTATTAGGGGCTCATGAGGACCTCAGGTAGAGGCCTGGCCGTTACCTAAATATATTGAAAAATATTTTTCAAATTGAGATGCTAGAGAAGCTGATCCTGTGGCCTTCTGCATACAAAGCACGTGCTCCATGGCTAAGCTATAGTCCCTCTGCTGAGCTCATGCTAAAGCATGAAGTAAACAGCCCAGCTGTGATCCCAGCCAACGTTTGTTGACAGCAAGCTCCTCTGTGCACCCATCAGATTTGTACGAGGAAAGAACAGTGGCTATGGCCACATCTTGAAGAAATTGAACTAGATGTGGGAGAGGCGTGTGTGTGAAGGTGTTTGGCTTGAGCCACAGATTTTTAATGTGCCATTGCACAGCAGATGTCAGATCCTTGAAGGCACTAAAGAGAGTCCAAACAAGGACGGAGATCAGAAGGCAGCGAGGCCGCTACAACAGGGAAGCTGGGAGGTTGGCAGAATCAGAGAAAGCAAAGCAGGAGGAGGTGAGAGCTGAAAGAGGCACTTGGCAGCTGTTTCCACAAAGGGGTGTATCCTTAAAGAGACAGAATCTGTCGCCAGGAAGAGGAGGTTTCCCCAGAAACCTGAGTCTCAAACAATAGGTGTTATTATCTCCATTAGCAGAGGGGGTATGCTTTGGTACATCCGTTCCTAGAGACCAGCCCTAGGAAGACGTTACGGCATCCATGGCTCACTCCTCCTTCTTTCCCCCAGACAGCTGGCTTGCCATTGTCAAAACGGGAATGCCAGACTAGAAGGGCCATTGGATGGATCCTGCACAGCTCTTCTTAGGTGCCTGGGGGAAAAACTCTGCCCTTGGAAATCGGGTTGCAGGTGGCTTGGTCTATCTGCGCAAAGACTTAAAAGCGGATATGCATCACTGCAAAAAAAAAAAAAAAAAAAAAAAAAGCATAAAATTGCATGTGCGAATTTATAGAAACTGGTGCAAAAAGAGAGGTTACTTACCTGTAACTTTGGTTCTTCGAGTGGTCCTCTGTGAATTCACACTAATGGGTTAAATCTGCGCATGCGCAGAGGCCTCGGAATATTCTAGAACAAAAGTAACCGTTCAGGACCTCCCCCCAAGCCCTCGTGGTCCGCCCGCCCTAACGGTTACCTCAGTTCCCAAATTCCGCTGCTGCTCCAAGTAGAGACAGACGTGACGGAAAGAGGGGAGGACGGGCGGGAAGTGTGAATTCACAGAGGACCACTCGAAGAACCAAAGTTACAGGTAAGTAACCTCTCTTTCTTCTTCGTGGCCTCTGTGAATGCACACTAATGGGTGATTAACAAGCTTACCTTTGAAAGGTGGAGGGACGTCACGGCAGTACAGCAGCAAGAACCGCACGTCCAAACCTAGCATCCTCCTTTGCACGAACGTCCAGCCGGTAATGGGACGCAAATGTGGAAGGCGTGGACCAAGTCGCAGCCTTGCATATGTCGTGAAGTGGCACACCTCGCAGAAATGCAGTAGAGGTGGCAACAGCCCTCGTTGAATGGGCCTTGACAGCGTCCGGAAGAGGCTTCCGTGCTAGTTCATAAGCCAGACGTATAGTCTGTACAATCTACTTTGAAATGGTTTGGGAAGACACTTGATGACCCTTGTGAGGCAAATGTGTTGAGACAAAGAGTCGTTTGGACTGGCGAAACGGTGCAGTCCGCTGGACATAGAAGGATAACGCCCTGCGAACATCAAGCAGGTGTAAATTCTTCTCAACAGGAGTAGACGGTTGAGGGAAAAAGGTAGGCAGTATAATGGGTTGACGCACATGAAAACTGGAGCAAACCTTAGGGAGAAACGAAACATCTGGGTACAACGTCACCTTATCCGAGAAAAACTGAAGGAAAGGTGGGTCCACCCGCAGTGCGGCGAGCTCAGACGCCCTCCTGGCCGACGTTATTGCCACCAAGAGAACCTTGAAGGTGAGCAAACGCGCTGAGGTCGTGGCGAGTGGTTCAAATGGAGGACGTGTCAAACAATTGAGGACAGTATGTAACGACCATTGGGGAACAGGCATTATTCGAGGAGGGTGCAGGTGGGCCACTCCACGCAAAAACCTCTTTACTGTAGGATGTCTAAAGAGGAGGGCGCCCTCCGAGTCAGGAGGTTGATGGGCAATAATCGCTGAGAGGTAGACTTTCAGGGTAGAGAGTGCCAAATTCTTATCGAAGAGGTAAGACAGAAATTCTAGAACCGCCTCCAAAGAGGTCGGCGAGACAGGTAAGTTTCGTGGAGCAGTATACTTTTGGAAGGCGATCCACTTGTTACTATAAAGAGTCTTAGTGGAAGGTTTCCAGCAGTGAGAGATGACGGTGGTCACTGTGGAATGATTCTCCACGCAGTGAGGTGCAGGGAGAGGATATCCGGATGGTACGTGGCTCCGTCGTGTTGAGAGAGAAGGCGTGGAAGAGACGGAAGTCTCATGGAGTCCACAGCCATCGTCGTCAGCATCGTGAACCACGGTTGACGGGGCCAGCTGGGTGCCACCAGCACCACATCTGCATTGTCCTGTTGTATTTTGACAATGGTCCGGAGCAGTAGAGGAAAAGGTGGAAACATGTAGAACAGATGATCGTTCCACTGGACCATGAGAGCGTCGCCGTGGGATCCGGCTCCCCGACCTGCTCTGGAGAAGTAAATCGCACACTTGGCGTTGTCCTGAGTGGCGAAAGCATCTACTGTTGGAAATCCCCACTTCCTGCAGATCAGAAGGAACACCTCCTGATCTAGTGTCCACTCGTGCATGGTTGCACTCGTCCTGCTGAGGCGATCCGCCCAGGCATTTTCGTGGGTGGAAATGTAAATCGCCGAAGGGAAAACGTGGTTTTCCAGGCACCACTCCCAAAACTGTACGGTCAGATACAACAGAGGGGGGGAGTGAGTGCCCCCTTGTTTGTTGATGTAAAAGGCAGCTGTGGTGTTGTCCGTGACAATCTGTACTGCCGTGCCTGAGATGATGGGGAGAAAGGATCGGCAGGCTTTGAAGATCGCCAGCAGCTCTAGGTTGTTGATATGTAGGCGTTGTTCTCGCTGAGACCATCGAGCGTGGACTTGAATGCCGTCGCAATGAGCGCCCCAACCCGTTGGGCTCGCGTCGGTGGTGACCCGTGAAGTCAGTGTGAGTGGGGCGAAAGGGTGACCCATGAAGAGGTTGTAAGGGTTGGTCCACCAGTGGAGTTGTTGCGCGAGTTCGATGGAGACTTGGAGGCGCATCCTGGGAGAATCTACCATGGGATTGAATAGGGAGAGAAACCAGGCCTGAAGCGACCTCATCTTCAGTCTGGCATGCGGTATGACGGACGTGGTGGAGGCCATGAGGCCCAGGAGCCTTTGAGCTTGATGGGCCGTGACAGATCGTAGGGGCGTGAAGTGTTTGATGAGGGCGCCTATCTTGATTGCACGGTCCTGTGGCAGAAAGGCCCTTGCTTTTCTTGTGTCGAGGACTGCGCCTATGTAGTTTGCGACCTGAGACGGGTTCAACATTGACTTCTTGTAGTTCACTTGAAGGCCCAGACTCCTCAGGAGTGACAGAGTAGTGTTGGTGTGCAGTTCTGCCAGATGTTTTGAGGGGGCTACGAGGAGCCAATCGTCGATGTACGGATACACCGCGATGCCCCTTGTGCGGAGGAACGCCGCTACGGGTGCCATGCATTTCGTGAAGACGCGGGGGGCCGTGGACAGTCCGAAAGGTAGGGCCGCAAACTCGAAACAGGCGGAGCCAAGAGAAAAACGTAAGTATTTTCGATGCTCTGGTCTGATGGAAATGTGGAAGTAGGCGTCGCTGAGGTCGACAACGACGAACCAGGCTCCGCGATGAAGCAGTGGAAGGATGCGTTCTAAAGTAGTCATCCGGAAGCGCCGGTAAGTGATGAACAGGTTTAGGTCCCAGAGGTCCAGAATGGGGCGGAAGGAGTCGTCCTTTTTTGGAACCAAAAAGTATCTTGAAAAGAAGCCTGGGTCCCCTGGGTGTGGGGAAACTTGAAAAATGGCCAATTTTTGAAGAAGTAGTTTGATTTCTTTTCTTAGAGCGGCAGAAGGAGGAGTGAAGACGACTCGTGGAGGAGGGAGTTCGAGAAACTCTATAGCGTATCCCCGGGCGACTATGGTGAGTACCCATTTGTCGGTAGTAATAAGAAGCCAATTTCGAAGAAAGGGTGCTAGACGGGTGGAATAGCGTGTGGACAAACCAAAGGTAGGCGAGAGATTGGAGTCAAAAGCCCTGCTTGGCCTTTCGGTCAGGTTTCCTGAAGGGTTGACGAGTGCGACGGCGCTGGTCTTGTTGTCGAGCCGGGTAAGTATATTGTGAGGGGTAAAATCTTTGTTTGTTTTGATACTGTTTGTAAGGTTGATAAGATGATTGGTAAGATGGTTGACGTTTCCAAGGGAATCTTTGTTTATAAAATGGCTGTGAAGAGTAAGCGCGTGCTGTCTTTTTTGCCTTCTGCAGACCCTCCAGAATGTCGTCGGTCTTAGGGTCGAACAGACCGGTGCCATCAAAAGGTAAGTCCAAAATCCTGGTCTTTGAATCCTCGTTGATATTGGCAGACCTGAGCCATGCGTGGCGGCGAATGGCCACTCCGGTCATCAAGCTACGAGAGGCTGCCTCTATAATGTGTCTGGCCGTCACCCGTTCTTGTCTGGCTAGAGCCATGGCTTCTTGGTGCAGCGATAAACCTCTAGGTTTTAGCTCAGCCGGAGCCGCCTGCAGGGACGGGAGGGCACGGTTCCATAGGTGCTTGTGGTACGCAGCCATCGCGGCCATGTAGTTTGCAGCCCTAAGTGTGAAGGAAGCAAATGAGTAGGCACGACGGCCCAAAATGTCCATTCTCCTGCCCTCCTTGTTGGTAGGAGCAGCATTAGCGCTTCCTCTGGATCTAGTCTGAGTGACATCAACCACCAATGAGTTGGGAGGAGGATGTTTCGTCAAAAAATCTAGTTCTGTGCCGTGAATCTTGTAAAGGTTTTCAACCCTACGGGACATCTGTAGTATGGAGCACGGTTTGTCCCATGATTGTTTAGTGATGCGAAGGAGTGATGGAATAAATGACATACGTAAGGGAGGGTTCTGATCCTCGTCTATGTCTTCATATACCTTATCAGTGACAATCTGAGGTGGTTGGTGCACTGAAAGGTCCAAAGCAGTAGCAATGCGGCGAATCATATCTGAGTACGATGCGAAATCAGCCGCTGGAGAGGTCGGATTGTTGTCATCGATTTCGGAGTCTGGTGTATTGGCGTTAGGAGGAGATTCACGGAACGAAGGGTCCGAGGAATCAGACTCACTCTGCGTGCCTGAAGAATCGATGGAGGACTGGAGATCATCCCGTGAATAGCAAGAGGTTTTAGTAGTTTGCAGAGTTTTGGAAAGAGATGGTTTTTTTCGCTTGGTATCGTGTACGGTACCATGTACCGCCGATACCGAGGAGGCATCCGAGTTCGAAACAGGGGACCGGTCTCGACGGCGTTTCTCTGGTCTTTTTAGTTTGGGAGGGTCAGCAAGAAAGTCCTTATGCCGGTGTCGTGGCACGGTACCGGAAGGCTCGGTACCGTGGGTAGTGGAGTCCCGGTCCCGACGCTTGGAGTGTTGCGTGGTATCGATGGTCTTGAGACGCTTCGGCGCTCTCGTTAAAGACTTGGTATGTTTGGTAGGAGCTGCCGGTACCGTCGGTGTTCGAACCCGACGGCGTCGTTTACGGTCGGTGCCGTTTGGGTCAAAGTCAGAGGGGGAGGAATCGTCCCCTGAAGAGGTGGTATCGGAGGACGAGGAGGAGTCCGAAGCCGAAGAGTCGAACCCGTACAGAAGACGGGGATCGTAAAGTTTTTCCATTTGTTTACGCCACCGGCCGATCTGTTTCCTACTGTATGGAAACGGCGGCCAATCCTCGGGAAGTGCTCGGCTCTTCTTGTGCTTGGGGCGATGCTTTCGAACCCCATGGAGCTTGGAGACCTTCGGTCCCGAGTACCTCGAGGACCGGGAATCTCCTACGGCCGGCACGATGTGCTTAGTTTTTGCCTTCTTCTTTTTGGGTGGCGATGGGTCTGGCAATGGCGAGGCCGATCCAGAATCAGAAGGCATAGGTGACCCAGGAGTCATGGGCACCGAGGATTCTCGAGATGGTCCCTCCGATGGTGCCGCGTCGGTGTGCACCGGAGGAGTTGAAGGGGACCGATCCTTTCGAATGGGAGGGGAGTCCTCCCTGGAAGATTCGACCAGCGGCGCCGCTCGAATAGACGGTGGTTGGGGTGTCAATTGTTGTATTTGAGGAGAAGGAGATTTTTTTGATTTTGACGATGATGACTTGGTTTTGGGTTTGGTCTGAAGAGAGGTAATCTTGGATTTCAGGGGTTTGGCCTTGGGGGATAAGGCAGGCATCTCAGTGGTCGAGGAAGTGGATTTATTATCCATTCCTGGAGGTTGAAGGGACTTTTCCCACAGAGCGGCGCGGAGACGAAGATCTCTAAGTTTCAGCGCTTGTCTGGTAAATTTTTTACAATGGTGACAGGATTGGGGGATATGAGTGTCACCGAGACAAAAAAGGCAAAGCTGATGTCCGTCAGTAGACGGAATCTTCTTTTGACAAGAAGCGCAGCTTTTGAAGGAGACTTTAGGTGCCATAAAAGGCGGGAAAAGGGGGGAAAACAGGGGGGGGGGGGAAACTGGGAAGGCAAAGTACAACGAACGGTCTTTTTTTTTTTTTTTTTATAACAGGGAACAGCAATACGAACGGTTTAGAAGAAAAAAACGAGAATAAATGTTCCGATTCCCGCGCGAAGAGCTCTAGATACCGAGACCTTACTGCAGCAGCGGAAAAAAAGGAACTGAGGTAACCGTTAGGGCGGGCGGACCACGAGGGCTTGGGGGGAGGTCCTGAACGGTTACTTTTGTTCTAGAATATTCCGAGGCCTCTGCGCATGCGCAGATTTAACCCATTAGTGTGCATTCACAGAGGCCACGAAGAAGAAGCAAAAATGCTTTTAATAATCCAGACAGAAGTATAATACATCCCACCTGGGTGGGAGGATGGGGACCTGGGAACTGGTGTGCCTCCTGAGTCGGCTGCCCAGGTACTGCTAAGTGTGGGTGGATCATCCGGGCCCCCGATTTATCTCCATCAGACTCGTTCTCTCAAAATCAGGCTTAGGGTTTAAATAGATGACGCAAGAGGGGGATGCCTTTTGTGATAAAAGAGGAATTTGGTACCCCGCATGGTATTGCTCAGGCTGCCTCAAGAGAGTGTCGGCCCAACCGCCATGAGCACCGAGATGCTTCTGTCGTTTCCCCACTTGTTTTGAAGCAAAGGTAGCAACATTGCAACACCTTGGGGACCATTTTCGCCCTCTCTGGCTCTTTTAGGGAGGCACACATCCCTGACTCTCCCGCTCCCCTGAAGACGCCATGAATAAAAAAATAATCATGTGCCGTCAAGTCAATTCTGACTTATGGCAACCCTTTTTTTAGAGTTGTCCAGCTAGAAAAAACTTAGAAGTGCTTTACCCTTCCCTTCCTCTAGGGGCGCTCTGGGACTGTGCAGCTGGCCCAAGGCTACCCAGGCCGGCTCTTCTCCCAGGAGGCACAAGTGGGGAATCGAACCCCCAACCTCTGGCTCTGCAGCCACATACCTAAACTACTGATCTATCCAGCCAGCTAAACGTCCTTCCAAATGCATTAGTGGTCTGTTTTCCAACTCTAGCAATGACCTTAGTAGGGATTGCAAATTCTCCTTGGCCACAGAAACAGGTTTTGTTTTCTTGCTGCAGCCCTGACCAGCTGAACTTGCCAGGTTAAGCACTGGCAGCCTTATTTTGCCAGATCTCACTGCCAGTTCTCTTTGCTTCTTTTCTCTGGGTTGCACACAGCTCGTTGGTTCTTTCTTCACATGCAAACTTGCTTCCAAGGAAACTGTCTCCTACAGCGCTCCTGGGGGTGGTGTTTCATGTTTTTGGAAAGTCCTTTTATGTGAATAAGAATCTCTGGCTCCCAGCCCAGGTTTCCTTGTTTGGATAAAATGCCTTGTATTTCCTGCTCCAGAACTGGTGTGGTCCAGTTAGTTCAGCCAGGGAACTGGCTGCTGTTTTGGAGGCCAAAATATAACAAAGAGATAGGGCCAAAGCTTGGGAAGGTTTATAAGGAGAAAGTAATGTCATACTGTTTCAGCATGTGTAGAAGCATAAATATTGTACCCCTTAACAACTAATATTTTTAATTTCAGGACAAGCTCTTGCTGCTTACGGTCATACTACAATCCCTAATCCACATGCGTCTGAGAAAGTGGATTTTAATTCATGAAAACTCACATGGAAATAAAATTAGCCTTCAAAGCGCTACAATGCCACCAACACACCCTATTATGGTTGAAAGAGAGACTCAGTGCATCTAGCAAGTGATCAGAACTGTAAGCAGTGCATAAAGGTAGGCAGACCGACAACCTAGTATGCTTTTTCTCTTCCTTGCCTTTCCTGGATCTACATGTAGACTGAGTTTCTTCCTTCTTTCATCCTCTGAGATTACTTCCTGCTTCTAGCTACAGAAAGGTAGATTTCTAAGTGAGCAGATTTGGACACAATAGAGGTCAGCTCATAAACAAGTCTGGTGCTCTTTTTCTGAAGAACTAAACGTAAGTTTTCTATTTTTACCTAACCGTGTGTTTCTGAAGAAGCTCCTCTTCCTCAGTATCCTTTTCCCCAGCATTGCCCAATACATTTTGCTTATATAAATACCAAGTAGTCTTACCATTTTGTGGTTTGGCATTTAAGTGGCTCTTCTGATCACAGGGGACTCTCACAGCGTGGGACGGTGGCTTACTGCGATAAAGAAGAACTGAAGGGGTAGAGAGCCATTATTTTTATCAATACAACTTCTGACTGATGAGCTGTTTTCTGTAAAGAGGTAACAAAGTGGGATCAAGAAACAGTTGGTGCCACTTACTGTTGTAGAAATAGATGCACACCAACGAATGTTACACTTACAAAACATAAATATTGGAGTAAGTTGTAATATTGTCCCTTGACCAGGGAATGACACTTCTTGGGTCTCTAACTCCCAGCATCCCACAGCCAGCATGGTAAAAAAAAAAGTAATTTTTCCACGATCTGTCCTTGATTTTCCATGTTCAACTAAGGAAGCCTGTTTTTCTTCTACTAGTGAAAACAAACAGGATCATTTTCTCCAGAAGTTACCTTACTTCCTTTACACGTTTAGTACCGATAATGTTGCTGCTGCATTCCAGTGTTTTAAAGTTGTCCTCTATTTTGAAAGACCTGATTTGCACTTACTTTGCTGAAGGGAATCACAAGCCTCTAACGGTCAATGGCATATAGTTTGGATTAAAATGCATTTGATCCTGCTTTCAAAACAGCTCTGGCCATCTCAGAAAATGTGCCTTCTAGCCTGAATAAAAAAAAATTATATGCATCTTCAGGCTTCACAGCTAGACAAGAACATGACTTAGTCGGATTAAAACAGAACTCTCCAACTAGGAAACCCTTTTCCTGTTGGGAACAGTGATGTGTGATGTCCATTCGAGTCAGGGGCTAGCAACTTTGGTGGGTTAACAATGGGCCACAGCAGCCCCAGAAATTGTGAGAAATATTTTCAAAATCAAAACTGGATATGACCACACATCCCCTTCAGGTTTGAAGGTGGGAGAAGGGCTTGACCCCTGGGGGTCCCATCCAGGCTATAAGCTGCACCGTGGCCACCTCTGATCTCAGTAAATATACTTAATATGGTTCTACTTGTATGACTTAACTGTCACATAAGTGCGCTTAGGATTGCCAGCCAAGAGAGTTTCTGACACATGCCTAGAATGGCAGCTGAAAGCTCCCGTGGTTCCCAAGTGTTTTTGGACTACAACTCCCAGAAATCCTGGCCGGTGCAACTAGTGGTGAAAGCTTCTGGGAGTTGCAGTCCAAGAACATCTGGGGACCTAAGATTGGGAACCACTGGTAGACTGCTGTTGATTTGCATCAGTTGTATAATGTGTTGCACCTCAGTGTCAAACATCTCAGTGAAAACAGTGCCCTCCAAAACAGCTAGTGATCATATGTATGACCTTGATCATTTTTAAAGATAGAAGTGATTTTATTTTTAAAAAACAATTAAATAATTAAAAATAATAATAACCAGAAGGCATACAGTATACTATCTAAACTGGATTTTTTAAAAAAAGCAAATATCCTTCTTGCTGCTCTTCCTAAATAGATCGATCAGCTATGAATAAAAATAGGTATGTTTATGAATAAAACACTGCAACAGGAAAGGAAGGAACTGATTAATATGGAAGAAATAGTAAAAAGTATTCATTGAGAATGGATCGTTCACAAAGGCCCATTCATAAATTTCTATGCACAAACCATGAAGGAGCATAAGCAGTTGTGTTCTACTAAATCTATTCAGGGACTTCTGAAATTCTAGACCAATTTTAAAATAGCAATGAAGGAAAAAGCTTAATAATCTTCTTTATACTCCTGTGGGAGCACAGTGCTGTCCTTGACATGAAGGACAAAGTGCATATATCCTTTGATTTATACTTCTTTTTTTGGGGGGGGGGGCTAGGAGACATGCCTGAGAGAGACTGTTTTTCCTATAATCTTGATTTTCACAACATATTTTTCTCTGCATTCAGGAGGAAGGCCACTGTCAAATATGGAAATATTATCTGCATAAGTAGATTGCGTTGGCTTGAGTAATTTTTTTAAACCAGGCACTAACCTTGATCTTGGAGGAAGCAGAAGGTAATAAAAACCATACTTTCATAAAAAGTGGGCAAAGGTTAGCCTTAAGCAGTACAAGTGTGGGAAGGCTTCAGGCAGACTTTTCCTTAGTGACTGACTCTCCAGGAGACCATAAGCGGATGATTTTTATTTTGTTGCTTCTAAATCTGGTTTTTGTAATGCTTTTATCTAACATTTTTAATATAATGTTATTAATACCTCTTTAATATTTGAATATTTTATTGTTTTCAGCTTTTAATATTGTGTTCTTAATTATGCAAGCCACACCGGGTCCTTTTTTAAAGAGAAAAGTGGGGTAAAATATTTTAAATAAATAAATAAGGCAGTGGTAATGCACATGAGGCTTGATTTTTGTAATCTAGTCATCTGAGAAAGGAGCTTATAATCTAAACTCCTCTTTACAAGCTAAACTCATCTTTTGTTCTTATCCTGAAACAGATCATCATGGCCACCTCTTTGAAAGATGGAGAGCAGAGTGGTTCACCTGTGTACGTGCACATGAGTCTATATGGGAAAAATTATCTTACTTTAGTGGGAAGGAAGGTTAACAAGAATTTTTTGAATAAGGGATCTGTAGAAAGTATGGGAAAATTAGATGCTCCCATATAAAATGATTTTAATCATATTTGTCCTGGTATGTATAGTTCGCAGAAAGCGTAGCCTGCCTCCAGTATAAAGTCTAATCTTCTAACTAATGTTCCATAAATCAGCTTCTTGTAAACGTCACATTGGATTCCCAGTAGATATCCCCAAAATATACATCTGTGTGGTTTGTTTAAATGCTTAATAAAACCCAAATTACATGGTGCATAGTTACACTACTATCACATGACAAGCTCAGTCATTATAAGAACCCACACAGTTACAGCTGGAGCAATGTAAACAGAGTTATTCGTTTTACTTTTACTTTTTAGAGAGGACAAAGTACTAATTTTCAAATAAAGGTATAAAATACAAATTAGTCACTCTTGAAGGAAATGTCAGATAACAGTGTTTCAAAACATGCTAGTACCGCATATAAATCAGTTTATAAAAGGCAAGTCAAATTCATTTCTGACTCAGCTTCAAATCTGAAAGCTTAGGTTTCAGTAAAAAAACAAAAAAACTACCTGAAGTCCCATAAAACCTCACAGAATATTACTAATACTAAAACCACATATAGTGCATGTTCACAAAAAACCTGCTCAATGAGGCAGGGGAATAAAAAAACCTGTTTGGGCCATAAGGCTCAGGCAGAGTTCAATTTGGGCTATTAAACAGATTTGCAGGAAAAGAAATTGACAAAAAACAAAACAAAACCCAAACAAACAAACAAACTAACCACTAAACAGAACAGAACTGGACTAAACAACCAGAAAGGCCTCTTTCAAATGTCCTCTAGGGTTGTTACTCTGGTACATCAATCCTCAGGACTCTAACTTTTGACTTATAATGATACTCTTTCAAATATAACTTGACAGAGGGCGGAATAGGAAGGGCATCTATGCCATCGTAAGTGGTACAGTTACATATAACTGTCCTGCATATATGTTGAAGAGAAAAGGGGAAAGTCCTGTTTAATGGCGTGGAAAGAAGTGGCTCGAAGAACATACATGAGCTTGGATCTTTGTAATGCTCTAAAAGTCCAGTAATGTCCGGAGAATGGAAGACACATGGGTCATGAGCATCAAAGCTGAAATTATGATTCCACTGCTCAATCCTGGCATGAAGGGAACGACTGTAGCGGCGAAAACTGACAGAGAACAAGTAATCTTCCTGAGCAGAGTCTCGTAGCAAAAAAGTGCCTTCCGGCTTTCCATCCAGAAGTGCTTCGGCAGCATATTTATCCATCACTCCCCAGTAGCATGGATTATTATTGATCTGAAGGAGGTCAGGGACGAGACAGTGCACATAATCGATCTGGGTATGATACTTTGGAGGCGTTTCCAGTTGCAGCAGCTCATCATCCGTTTCCCATCGTGGCTTGTTCCTTTTCCGAGAGCTAGTGCAAAGCGTCACCGCTTCGTCATCAGAGTCCATGTCGCTGTCCTCTCTGCTGTTCTTGAGCTGCCGACCCAGGGCCAGTTCACCCCGGGGATCACACCGACAGGAAGCGCTATCGCTCATGTTACACGCCTGTGAAATCACAGATCCTCCTTCATCTGTACTCTCAAGGTCTCTCAGCTCCCCCTCCATCCCTTCATCCAGGGAGGACTCCATACTGAGCCAACTTTCAGATTTTTGCTTCACAGGAGCGGTGTGTCGTTTAATCAGATGCCACCGAAAGGCTAGCTCGGATCGTGGTGGAAAAGGACACTTGTCAAGCATAAGCTCACTGATATGTATTTTTCTCTTGGAGGGAAGCACTGAAGAGTGTCGGCTGCTACAATTCTTGATGGGAAAACACTGTCCCACAGCATCTTGGAGCTTCTGCTTAAGGGAACGGCCGAAGAAGCGGTGGCCACAGGAACGTTCCAAGTCCAGCTCAGTTGAGGAACAACTGTGCTTTGTCTCCTGGCTCCTTAAACTAAATGTGGACTTTCCTGAGGTACTTGCTGTTTCCACATCCGTGCTGCTCTCACTCCTTTTTGTCCAGGAAAGCTTCTTTCCACTCCATACATATCCATCTTTCCTGTCTGCACTTCTGCTCCGGCTGGTTTTGGGTCTCACGTCGGAATTTTTAGGATTCCTCTCTTTATTTTCTGCCATTTCTTTTTCTTTCCCTTGACAGGCTTTGCAAAATTTCCAGGACTACTGTTGCCAGTTCCTACTGTCCTTCTTCCTATCACAGAAAGCATCCATCAGGGACTTCTGGGATGTATCTTTGGAAATAGAAAAGAGAGCATTCAACCACTGTGGTGGGCGCATGTTTTAAGAGACTAAACATACAGTCCTTCCCACTCTTGTAAAGCCTAATCCTCAAGCATTAACCCCAGGCTGTTCATAGACCTTTCACAATAAGGAGGAGTGAGAAACTGTTCACCAACCGTCCAAACAAAGAAACATCATGTCTCAGGACTCAGAGGGGGAAAAGAGAGAGCTCTTTCCAGAACAAACCCAATGCATTTCAACCAAGTTTTCTTTGGGTGAAGTCTTCTTCAAGAGCCATGCAAACAAAGAATGCACAGATGAGTACTAACTGCACAACAGTCTATTTATACTCCCTCTTATTAGAACAGCCTGCAGAGACCTCTGAGAGATATCTCTCCTGAGCCCAGTGCCAAATGATTAAATGACTACATGCAACGAATTACGTATCTTATATACAGGTGTCACCAATATCACCGGAAGGAGTAGCCATGGCCACCGGCATTGACTAACTTCCCAAAACACCTCAAGGGGAATGTCTGTAATTTTTTTTCTAAAGGGAAAAATATCCTGCTCTGTTGCTCAATGACCCCCTGAAAAGCATTTTTTTAAAATTATAAAAGGGTGTTGGGATCTAATTCTTTATGCCCTTGTGGGGCAGTCTTGTAATCTCAAAATCTGCCCCCATTTCCTTACTAAGAGGCGATGCAATACAAATTGAAAGATAGATATATTGGCTCTAGTAGGTTTGGAACGGCCGGAAGCTTCTTCTGTCGTCACAACTGCCCTTGTGCTAGTTAATCTCAGATCCGCTGGCACAACAGAATCTGCCAGGTCTGTGCTGGCTGAGATCCGCTGGCAGAAGAGGTAAAAAAGGGAGAGAAAGGAGGAGGAAGTAGGGAGAAATTGAAGTAGGCATAAATTTAGGCCAGGGTCAGGGTAGCCGTAGGCTGGGAGGGATTTGGATTTATAACAGCCCCAGCTGGCTTAGTGTCAATTTAGCCATCAGCCATCTTGGTTTGCGCCCTACAATCCTATAATGATCTGTATACGTTTTGCCCACAGCACAGGATTTTATACTTAATACAATATGATTTTTCTTCATAAAACGATATACTAATGGGGTACCCAGTTTACTTCTGTTGTGCGTTGCATGTGAAAAATTGTTTTAGGAATATTGTTTTTTCCTTTATTAATGTGATATCAAAAACCTAATTTCACACATGTATCTGCAACAAACACAATGTCCACTTGGATAAAGTTATCTGTTTTCACTAGACCCTGGTAAGCTGTGCACTGTACCTGTTTGTGTTGAAATGACTCCTGGTCATTGTATATGTACTTCATGCTACTAGTCCTTTTAAAAGAAACTGTAATTGTTTCCTGGTCATCCTGCTATTTTCTGTAAATTGTGCCAATACTGTTAAACAATTCCCTGTAGGCTGTTAGTCTTGTGCTTAAATTTTAAGCTATACTTCAGACAGCTTAAAGGGTACCGCCCAGAGTAGATTCGTTTGACTCTAGATGGGCAGGGTAAAAGCCGAATAAATAAATAATAAATAAATACCTTATTCTGTTGTTGTTTTTATCAAAACATCAGATTGTTCTAATTACTTCTACTACAGAAAAATATCTGACATGTATCCATCCATATGTAAGGTTTGTGATAAAACTTATTGTATGGTCATTTAGAGTGCACATAGGTTTAAACTACAGGAGAGAAAGACAGAGAAAGAGAGGAGGAGGGGGAGGGAATCGCAAACATTACACAAATCCTAAAACCATCAATTTCAAAATTATAAGAGCTCCTTCAAAAAATATTCCAGAACCGTTGTGGATACATGGCTACCTGTGTGGGTAAGATTTCACAGGTGGAATTATTCCATACACACAGAGAGACTGGTATCTTGAAATTCTAATTTTTTTGCACACCCCTTCTACATCTTTCCCTAGAAATACCTGCTAGCTTGACCTTTCCCCAGACTTCAAACTACTCCCAGGGAAAGCCGAAACAGAGCAACCAACAGGAGTGGCAGGGATAATAACAAGCTGCTGGATATTCAAAAGATAAAATTCTGAAAGACAGCTTGAAGTGAACAGCCTGGTCCCAATGCTATATGCTGAGCAACACAGAAGTAACCCTATTGTGAAGCAAAGGACAAAAGCAATAAAATAATATTTGATAAACAAAACAGAAATTTGGATAAAGATAATTTTATTTTGTGCGGTGTTCTTAATCATACGTGTGTGTTCTGTGCCGTCAAGTTGGAAGCGACTTACAGCGACCCTAACGTGGTTTTTAAGGGAAGAGAGGTATTGAAGGAATGGTTTTACCAGTTCCAGTCCCCCAGTCAGTTTCCATGGCTGAGTGGGGATTTGAACTCTGTTCTCCAGAGTCCTAGCCCATCACTCTGCCTACACTAGGAAGTCAATACGTTTCACAGGTAAAAATAATCCCCAGTTACTCTCCAAAATCAAAGTTTATAGCAGCTCCTTCCAAAAGCTGTAGCTGATGTAGACAATGATTGAAGCACTCTGTGAGAAAGAAAAGGAACTGAACTGAAAGAATTATATAGAAATGTTAATTTGCCACATTCAAAACTGTGAGGCTTTTAGTGACCCAGTGGGCACCTTTTCAGAAGAAAAATTAGCATACAAAGCCTTGAAAACAAGAAAAGTTTTTTTCCCATTTTTATACCACATGCAACCAGAAGGTGGGAAGCTGTTAACAAAAAAATGACCTAACAAAAATGATGGAAATCATAAAAGTTCCTTTTTATTTTTATTTATTTGTTATATTTGTACCCCACCTTCCTCCAGTGAGCTCAAGGCACTGTAAGTGGCTCTCTTCTTCCACACTTTAACATCACAAAACTAACCCTGTGGGGTAGGCTAGGCAAAGAGAATGTGTCCATTTTGTTTTAGGGTTAATGGGGATTTGAACCCAGATCTTGTCCAACACTAACTACCAGGGATGAAGACTCACATTGTGGGTTGTTGTTTAGTTGTTAAGTTGTGTCCAACTCTTTGTGACCCCATGGACCAGAGCACGCCAGGCCCTCCTGTCTTCCACTGCCTCCTGGAGTTGGGTCAAATTCATGTTGGTTGCTTCGGTGACACCATCCAACCATCTCGTCCTCTGTCGTCCCCTTCTCCTCTTGCCTTCACACTTTCCCAACATCAGGGTCTTTTCCAGGGAGTCGTCTCTTCTCATGAGATGGCCAAAATATTGGAGCCTCAGCTTCAGGATCTGTACTTCCATTGAGCACTCAGGGTTGATTTCCTTCAGAACGGATAGGTTTGATCTCCTTGCAGTCCAGGGGACTCTCAAGAGTCTCCTCCAGCACCACAATTCAAACGTTGTGGGACCCGCTGTCAAATTGGACTTAAGTCACACTGTTGACTCAACTCAGACTTGACTTGTTTTTTTCTCCCAGTGACTTTGGGCTTGGGACGTAGGGACTTGGGTACCAAAGACTCAGACTGGAGACTTGGACCCAAAGACTTGCCAGCATCCCTGCTAATGACTCAACTACACTGTGGAGCTATAAAGGTTAGCATTTTTATAAGCTCCACACTGGGATATCCACAGCCACTATCCTTCCGGTTTGCTCTTAATAAACAAAATATTGATAGATAGACCTCTGGAGCCAACTCCGCGTTTTTAAGTGCTTCCAGGCAAAAGGCAGTGTGGGTAACAGTGGTCTGAAATAACACCAGATACAGTTATAACCTAATAAGATGTCAACTGGTTCCTGTGTTATTGTGTTAAGGCAAACAGACTGCAGAACTGAGCTTCACGCCATTCCTGGGGGAGGGCATTGTTTCCTCACCCCTTTCCTACTTTGCTTGTCTTTTGGACAAATGCTGCCGGCGTGCCAGTGAACCGTTGAAAATCAAAACCCCAGAAGAGAGACAAAGTAGGTCAAGAAGTATAATGTACTCAAAGATTCATGTTATGCTTGTTCAATATTAGTTCGCATAAGCATGATGTTAAAAGATGCTTTTCCATACTGACACTTTCAGGTCACTATCAAGACAGAAATTAATTAAAAATACATGAGTCACAGACTGGGAATCTTTTGGTGCTCCTGTCACTTGCTTTTCAAAATAAATTTCATTTTTAAGAATGCCCCCAGGGTGCTGGAACTATCTAGGCTGTGCATATTGCAGAAGATTATATAAAATCCAGTGCCGCTACAGAAAGTAATTACAAAAGACCTTGATGGGTGGATATGCTTTTTAGGTAGTGGCAGTGGAAAGAAATGACATTACCACAAGTAAGCCTTTCCCAAGATTTAACTTACGCATGGCGCATGCCCTTATCTGCCTTAATGTTGCTGTGTGCCATCAAGTCGCCTTCGGACTTAGGGTGACGCTATGAATGGGCGATCTCCAAAATGCCCTGTCCTCAACAGCTCTGCTCAGCTCTTGCAAACTCAAGTGGGTGACTTCCTTTAGGATTCAATCCATCTCATATGTGATCTTCTTCTTTTCCTGCTGCTCTCAACTTTTCCCAACATTATTGTCGGTTCCAGAGAACATTGCCTTCTTATGATGTGTCCAAAGTAGGACAGCCTCAGTTTTAGCATTTTTTGCCTCCACGGATAGTTCAGGCTCGATCTGATCTAGGACCCACTTGTTTGTCTTTCTGGCAGTCCAGGATATCCACAAACAAGCATCACATTTCAACTGAATCAGTCTTTTTCCTGTCAGCTTTCATAGCCGTCCGGTTTTCACACCCATACATGTTGATCAGGAATACAAGTGTGTGGATGGTCTTGGTCTCCAGCGGCTCATCCTTACACTTGATTATCGTTCCTAATTCCTTCCCAGTCTCAGTCTTCTTCCGATTTCTTGGCTGCAGTCTCCATTTGGATTAACGACTGAACCAAGGTATACAAAATCTTTAACAATTTCAGTTTCTTCATGGTCAAGATTAAAGCTGTGTAGTTCTTCTGTAGTCATGAATTTTGTCTTCTTAATGTTCAACTGCAGGCCTGCCTTAGCACTTCCTTCTTTCGCTTTCACTGAAAGTTGTTCCAAGTCATTGCTGCTTTCTGCCAGTAAGATGGTGTCATCTGCATATCTTAAATTATTCATGTTTCTTCCATAAATGTTCACTCTTCTTTCATCTGAATCTAGTCTGGCTTTCCCTACGACATCTTCTGTCTCTCTGTATTCTGTCCTAACAGTAACGTCTTCTTCACAGTACAGGTTATGCATCAGGACAATCAAGTGCTGAGGCACACCCATTACTCTCAGAACAACCCATAGCTTCCAATGATCCACACAGGCGAAGGCTTTGCTATAATCTATAAAGCATAGACTGATCTTCTTCCGAAATCTTTGTTGCACTTTCTTTTTGGAATCCAGCTTGAACATCATGCATTTCTCACTCCATATAAGATTTAAAAAAAGCCTTTGTTGCAACACTTTGAGCATCACTTTGCTTGTATGGGAAATTAGAGCAATGGTCCTATACTCAGTATTCTCCTTGTCATTTGCTTTCTTGGGCACTGGAACGTATATTGAACGTTGCCAGTCTATGGGTCACTTTTTTGTTATCCATATTTGCTGGCATAGTCTTGTTAGGATTTTGGCAGATTCAGTCTCTGTGGCCTAAAATAGTTCTATTGCTATCCCATCTACCCCTGGTGATTTATTTCTTCCCAGTGCTTTCAGAGCAGCTTTCACTTTACTTTCTAGAGCTGCAAGTTTTCCATTACAGGATTCCTCTTCAAATGAGTCTGTCCTCCTTTTATCTCCTCTTCTGTATAGGTCTTCAGTATACTGTTTCCACCTTCTCTTTATTTTCCCCTGGTCAGATGCATTCCTAAATTCCCCTTTGATTTCTTGGATCTTTTGGAAGAGATCTCTTGTTTTGCCTCTTTTGTTCTTTTCTATTTCTCTGTATTGGTTATTGTAACAGTTCTCTTTTGTCTCTATGTGATAGTCATTGAAAAACTGTATTCAGGATTCTGAGCCTACTTTTGTCACCTTTTACTTTTGCTTCTTGCCCGTCCTTAACAATTTTAAGTGTTTCTTCTCTCATCTACCTAGGTTTTTCTTTTCTGTCCAATCCAGAAAGTGTCTTTTTGCATTCTTCCCTAATAAGATCCCTAATAATATTTGCCTTAAGTTAGTCTTATTCAGAACTGTTGTAATGCTGGTTTCAGGGAATGAAAAAGATAAAACACTTGGAATAAATCATTCTTATAGCATGTCAGAAAGATTATCAGATCCTCTGAGGCATTTTTAAACAGTCATTTATATTATTTATTACTCCGTTATTTATAAGCCACCTTTAAGACAAGGTTTAGCTCAAGCTGGCTTGCACAAAAATAAAACATAGCATTTAAATTAATAAGAGTGGAGAGATCCTCAAATTATCAGGAAGGAGGATGAAAAAATTGAAAGATTTAAAAACTGGGATTAAAACTGTGGGATTAGCGGGGGGACTCCCAGGGAAAGCTATGATGGGAAAGGCCATAATTCTGCCAGACATCCTCAAGTCTGAAGCTGAAGAAACTCTGTAGACAATTTTAACACACAACGTGTTCCCTCTTCTCTTTCACCCACCTCCCACCATCAGTGCTGCACAACAACCAAAGTTTCCAAGCACTCTTGAAGGCCCTCCCATCTCTTTTACAGAACGTCAGTCCTCTATCAGATACCGAAGAAGAATGTGCGATTGTTGTTCTAAGATTTATACAAAACTGCAGACCAACTGTGGTTACGGCAGAGAAGAGTAACCTGGTAAAATCTCTGCCTGCTCATTGAGGCCACCGGCTTAATAGAAAAACCACTTTCAGGAGAACAAGGTTGGGCCTCTGAGGGGAAGTGACATGGAATATAACTGCTGGATAGCTCAGTGGCTTAGGCATCTGGCTGCGGAGCCAGAGGTTGGGAGTTCGATTCCCCCACCGGGCCTCCTTGACAGGGGTTGGACTCAAGGATCCACGGGGTCCCTTCCAGCTCTGCCGTTCCAAGATTATTATTACTATGACGAGGATGAGCTAGCCATCACTTTCATCATGTACATATCCACCTAATCATGCTAACCATTTCTTCGGGTGGGATGGAGGATTCCCTTTGCTTTTGGACAGGCACCCAACTGGAGGGAGTTTTGGTGCCTGATAAAAACTGTTTAACTGTTTATCATTTGCTGATTTTTAATTTCCAGCGTAGTGAATTCCGGGTTCTTCTCTTCCTCGATTCTCTAGTAAGACCCTGTGCTGTTGCACTGAGGATGCCACAAGGACCATTTTTTTTTTTTTTTTTGAAATTTTTTTTCCCTTTATTTTAAATTTAAACAAAAACATATAACATACAAACTAAAATACAATTTAACTGTGTTCCCCACCACCATATGCGGGACCTCTTGCCATAATCTTCCTCTTCCTTCTTCTTCTTCTTCTTCTTCCTCTTCTTCTATTGTCCTCTTCTCCAAAACTGCATTGATTCTTGATTTGGAGCTTTCCCTTTTCCTCTTATTAATACATATTCCAAAAATCTCCCCCATATATCATAAAAGTTATTTTTTTTCAACTCTCCTTTCTTAACCTTTAAGTTACAAGTTAATTTATCATTTATTGCTATATTCCATATTTCTTTATACCATTCTTCAATTTGCAATTCGACTTTTGATTTCCATTGCCTAGCTATAATCAATCTAGCTGCTGTTAATAAGTTGGTTATCAATTCTTTAGTCATTTTGTCATATTCCACATTCTCAAATATTGATAACAAAGCAATCTCAGCATTAAATTCTATATCTTTTTCACATATGTAGCTTAATTCTTTAAAAATTTGTTTCCAAAATCTTTGCACTTTTTCACATTCCCACCACATATGAAAGTATGTACCAATTTCCTTCTCACATTTCCAACAGACATTCGGATGATTGGCATTAATTTTATTTAATTTTGACGGTGTTAAATACCATCTTAAACTAAGTTTAAAAAAATTTTCCTTTATTCTTACTGACATAAATCTTAACACCCTCATTTTCCATATCATCCTCCATTCTTCTTCATTTATTCTTTTCCCAATATCTTGCTCCCACACTATTTTTAATCCTTCTTTCTCACTTTCCTCTTCCTCTAAATTAAGAAGAAGTAAGTAAATTTTGCTCACAGTACCTTTCACTGAGTCAGTCATCCGAATGTCCTCATATGACAATAACAATTGTTCGTATTTTGTATATTCTCTACCTTTATTATATTTATTTACCCATTCATTAGTCCATCTTTCTAATTGTATATAATTCAACCATGAAATGCTCCTATTCTGAAGAGTTTGTTTCATTTGATCTATCGATCTCATTTTATACAACCAATCTTTCAATCTAATCACTTTCTTTTCTTTAAATAGATCCACATATACTTTCATATTGGTAGGAAAATTTTCTATTTCTGTCACTAATCCAAGTGGGGAATATGATGAACATAAATTCTTTTTGCACTTATACCATATATTTAACAATGTCTTTAAAAATGGATTATTAATTTCCCTTATTTTATCTTTCTTAATTATACCAAATAAATATGTTTCTATATCTGCCTGTAATTCTGATGATTCCATCTCCCACCAAATTAGCCTTTCTGGATTATATATAATTTCCCCAATAAACCTCAATTGGTTAGCCAAATAATAATTTTTTATATTTGGTAAACCTATACCACCTTTTTGCTTTGTTCTATACCAATACTTTTTATTTATTCTAGATCTCTTCCCTTCATTACAGTATTTATTAATTATTCCTTGCCAAAATTTCAAATCATCCTCTGTTAACTGTATTGGTAGCATTCTAAATAAAAAATTAATTTTTGGTAAGATTTTCATTTTTATCAATGCAATCCTTCCAAACCAAGATAGCTTAAAGTTACTATATTCCTGTAATTTGTTTTTAATCACTTCCTTTAGTTTATTATAATTATATTCCTTTATTTTTTGAATATTTTTTGCTAGATCTATTCCTAAATATTTAATTGATTTGCATAATCTGAAATCATATTTTTCAACACACCTTTCTTGTTCTACTCTATTATGATTAAATAACATTAATTCAGATTTTTGCCAATTCACACATAATCCAGTTATTCTTCCAAATTTTTCTAAATGAGTTCTAATTTTATCTACGCATTCTAACGGATTTTTCACTGTCAACAAGGAATCATCAGCAAATAAATTAATCTTTATTTTATTCTTTTTCCCCATACCTTCGATTAAATCATCATTCCTTATTACATTTGCCAACATTTCAATAATCAAACAAAACAGAACTGGAGAAAGAGGGCAACCTTGTCTAGTGCCTCGGCCTAAAGCTATTTGTTCTGTAATCCCATCATTAACTATTACTACAGAGGTATTCCCCAGATATAGTTGATCTATTATCCCCCTAAATTTCTTTCCAAAACCCCAACCTTTTAACAAAATCTTTAATGTTGGCCATTCCACGCAATCAAATGCCTTAAATATATCTAATGATAAAATACCTGCCTTCAATTTGTCTTTTTCTATATTGTATAAAATATTCAATACCCTCCTAGTCAAATTCTCCATTTGTCTACCCTTTAAAAAACCATTCTGATCCTCTTTAATATATTTTATAATAAATTTATTAATTCTATTCGCAAGTATTGCAGTAAAAATCTTTGCATCTTGATTTAATAGTGAAATGGGTCTATATGAACTTGGGTCTGTTAAGTCTTTATTAGGCTTTGGGATAAGAGTTATTAATGAATGTTTCCAAGAATCTGGTATTCTCTCTCCTTCCAATATTTCATTATAGAGCACTTTTAGCTTAGGGATCAATATTGGTTTAAAAGTTTTATAATATTCTGATCCTAAACCGTCAAAACCTGGAGTTTTACCATTTTTTAATTTATTAATAATCTCTATAATCTCTTCCTCTTTTATCTCTTTATCTAAATCCTTTTTATCATTCTCTGATAATTTACTCTTAACATTTTCTTTAATATAATTTTCTATATCTTCTTTCGATACACTATTACCTTTATACAAATTTTGATAGAATTCATGTATTATCTTTAGTTTTTCTTTCATTAAGCTACAATTCTTTCCCGTTTTGTCTTTAATCACTCCAATTATATTTTTTGCTCTTTTAGTTTGAACTAATCTAGCTAAAAGTTTTGAATTTTTATTACTGTATTCGAAAAAATTCCTCCTAGCGTATATCAAGTCTCTCTGGACCTTTTCTAGCTCTATACCTTCTAATTCCTTTCTTTTAGCTTGGATCTCAATTAATTTTTTGTTATCTCTATCCATAAAATATTTGCTTTCTAAATCCTTTAATGATTCTACAATTCTATTTATATTTTCTTCTCTCAATTTTTTTAATCTACAGGATTCTCTTATAGCGATTCCTCTCATGACTGCTTTCATAGTGTCCCATAACACTCCTATTTTATTCCCACCTGCTTCATTAAATGACCATATTTCCAACCATTCTTTCTTAACTTTATCCACAACCTCTGTATGTTGAAAAATATTGGAGTCCATTCTCCATCTTCTAGCTTCTCTATAGTCCTTCTTAACTTTCATCTCTAACACCATCAACGCATGATCTGTTATTTTTATCACATTAATATTTGTATCTACTACTTTTGAAATTAAGTTTTGTGAAATAAACATAAAATCTATTCTAGAATAACTATTATGTACAGAAGAATAATATGTAAACCTTCTTTCATCTCCCTTTAATTCTCTCCATATATCTTTCAAATCCGTAGTGTTTAATATCTTACTCAGGAGGGTACCTCTTTTATTCAACTCATCTTTTTTACATGTGGATTTATCTTTCACCTTATCCAGAACCATATTAAAATCTCCTGCCATAATCACATATCCTTTCCTAACCTTTTCCATTTCTTCAATCACAGTTCTATAAAATTCTCCTTGATTCATGTTTGGTGCATACACATTTACTAATGTATAATCTTCCTCCCCCATTTGACCTTGAATTATCAAATATCTACCATTACTATCTTTTATTACTTCTTTTATCACAAATTCACAATGTTTAGATATTAATATTGCTACCCCTCTAGATTTAGAGGTCCCAAATGCTTTTTCATATATATGGATGTTTTGTAATTTCAATTCATTGACTCCATCCTTTAGTTGATGTGTCTCTTGTAAATAGATAATGTCAACTTTACTTTTCTTTAGTAATAATTCTATCCTCCTTCTCTTTAACACAGACCCTAGGCCTTTCACATTTAAAGTCGCTACCCTTATGTTTTTCCCCATATCCATTCCTTTCTCTGCCTCTTATGCGGTCCCTTTGTGCATCTCACATAACAAAAACAAAAACAAAAACAACTAAAAAAAATAAATTCACCAACCTCTAGTTTCCTATCCCTATCCTTCTTACCTACATATAAATTATTTTCCTCCCTCCCGTTTCCCCACGTCTCACTAATGTTCGGCGCGAGCTCTGGGAGGGGGGGAGACGTCACCTCCACCAGTCCGGACCCCAGCCAAACCCTCATCCCAATTTCACCCCACCTCATATTTTTATCTATATATATACTCAAATGCCTTCCCTCCTAACTTTTAACATCTCTTCTTCTTTCTACCACCCAAGTCTAATCAGGTAATCCAAAACAACAATGAGAAAAAAAAAAAAAAAAAAAAAAGGAAAAGAAAAAAAAATATGAAAAAGAAAAAAAATTTAAAAAAAATTAAAAAAAAATTAAAAAGATCTTATTAATATTATAAAAATTTAGACGTCACTTCCGCTAGAATGGCAATGTACGGCTGAATTTTCATCTCTTCACCCTGGAATCTAAAAAGGATGATAAATGTCCTTCTCCCTGCCTGAAATGTGAGTAAATAGTGATTAAACTTCTGATGAAAGCTTTAGGCAAAGATAGAAACACTTTTTGAAGTGTAAACATGCTGTTATCTATCTGAAGAAAGTACTTTCGTTTTTGCCTGAGAAGACGGAGGCTGCTAGAGAGGCAGAAAACGGCCTGTTAAACACGGCTTGACTCCTTGAGCTATAAATCTTTGCTTAGCTTGGTCTATACATGCGAAAAGGCAGAGATAAAATCAGGAGCTGGGTTCGTGGACAACCCCATAAACCATCAGATAATAGTGTCGAGCGTATCGCCCGTTTAAAAAGGTTGGAAGAGGGGGAGCCCCTCCTTCCTGAAATCAACATGGAAAAAAAAGTTTCAGAGCTTGCCTCTTCCGTGAAAGGAATGGAAGGACAACTTGGACAGGTACTCTCTAAAATGGACATTTTAATAAGAGGGAACCAACAGATGGGACAAGATATACAAAAACTGCAGGGAGAATTGACAGATATTAAGACAAGTTTAGGCAAAACAGAAGGCAGGTTGCAACAGCTGGAAGATTTCCAGAGCGTGGCATCAAAACGGCACCAAGTGATTGATGACCTTCAGAAAAAGGTTATCTATTTAGAAGATAATTCAAGACGTAATAATATCAAAATAATGAATTTTGAACATGAGAAAGAAAAGGATTTGAGGGGGGAAGTGATGGACTGGATTAATTCTGTTATGAAATCCCAACATGTGGCTGAGGAAGATATTGAGAGAGTGCATTTTGTGGGGAATCCAAAGAAAACCAGAAGACCCATAATACTAAGATTTTTTAACTATATGAAGAAAGAACAGTTTCTTAGGGTCATTAAAGAAAAGCCTGAATTGCTAGTTTATAGATCAAATTCAGTTCAGATCTATCAGGATGTAAGCCCCGAAACCAGCCAGTGGAGAAGAACAATGAAGCCCATCACTTCAATTTTAATTAAGAACGGCAAGAGATACAACTGGGGCCACCCTGTCTTTTTGAAAATATGGAAGGATGGAACCCTACATAAAATCTACTCCTTTGAAGATGGGAAGGATTTGATGAAAGCCTGGGGACTTTGGCAAGAAGATGAGAGTGAAGGGACAAGCAAGCAAGTAGCTTTGTAAAGACTGGTAGTCCGAAAGAGAAGATTTTTTGAGAGAAGATACTTTAATTGGAAGAGATTACTGGGCGTTACTGGATGTCGGAAGAATTTTTTTTTTTCTTTCTCCTTTACCCTCCCTTTTTTCCCTTTTTTTCTTTTTTCTTTTTGATTTTTGATTTTTCTTTTTGTAATGAGGGTTGGGATTTTTTTTTCTTTTTTTTGTTCTGCTCACACAAGGACCATTTTTCTTGTAAGAAAAGGAATAACCAAATTCCGGGAGGCAGTGGAAGAGAGGAGGGCCTGGCGTGCTCTGGTCCATGGGGTCACGAAGAGTCGGACACGACTTAACGACTAAACAACAACAACAAGCAGAAGGAATAACTATTGTCTCCTCCTTGCCTCTGGCAAGAACTCCATTGCATCAGGGTCCTTGCTGTGAAGAGAAGGATCCCTTCCATTTGCTGAAGTGTTTCCATTAAACCAGGCAATGTCCAGAAACAGAAACATTCTCATTCTGTAAGAAAATTAAGGGTTTTCCCCCTACTCCCAAAGCTTTGTAGCCTCAGGAAACACATTTTGCATTTGCATTTTAATTTCACTCATTTTCCCACTAATTTTGTACACTGCCCTAGAGTTCTATTAATAACTATATCAATACTTAAAATTAATAAGTAAATATTTTAAATAACATAAATAAAATAATCATGGACTTTGTAAAACTGCTTGGAACTGAAGTCACAGATTTTCAGCATCATGTTTACTTGTATGCAAGTGTTGAGTTCTAAGGAAAAAAATGCAGCAGTGTGATTCTTGTGATGCTGCACACTAACTATTTTCACCCAGGAATTTTATATCAATGCTGAATAATAGAAGAGATGGAATGGAACTTCACAGGCAAGTCCCATGGGTCTAAAGAGAAGTTATTACTGCTTGGACGGAAATGAAATCAGTACAAAGGTGTCTTTAATACACTTAACTCTTTAATATACTAACCCACGACCTGCAGCCCCAAAGTTGACATAATCAGTCCAAGGGACGTCTTCAGAATTCAGCAAGTAGGTTGTTGCTTGAGATCTGCTATCAGCAGCATATTTTACCTATTTTATTGGCTCCTAATGTATTTTCAGGCACAGGTCAAGGAGCGCAATCTTAGAAATATGGGAGTGTGCTATGTGGCATCAAGTCAGAGCCAACCTATACTGACCGTAATACGGCTTCCAAAGTAACTGAGATATTTAAGCAGTGGTTTTACTAATTCCACCCCCACCCTGTAAGTTTTCATGGCTGAGTGAGGATTTGAACACAAGTCTCCTGAGTCCTAGTCCAGCAGTCTATCCACTACACTACACACTGGCTTATCACGATGTTTACTCAGTAGAAATTCCCACCTGGCTTAATATGTGTAAGTACAGGAGAGGTAAAAGAACTATCAGCCCTTTGATGCTGATAAATTATTATTCCCATGATGGCTCACCACTGGCCTAGCTGGGAAGAACTCCCAGCAACTGGAGTCCAGGAAGATGCTCAGTGGTTTAGGTAGCTAGCTGGCTGTGGAGGAACCAGAGGTTGGGAGTTCGATTCCCCACCGCACCTCTTTGACAGGGGCTGATCCAGAGGGTTCCTTCCAGCTTTGCAGTTTTAAGATGATGATTAAGATCTAGAGAACTGCAGGTGCTCCAGTTCTGGAATATAGTACATGACTACTGCCAAAGTTTTGGTATAAAAAGCCTAGGATTATGCCTCAATGGATGATATGAAAAGCCTAGGATTCTGTCTGATTGTATGAGCCTGATAACAGAAAGCAGAACTGGAAGCCTTCTCAGTGACAAAGCTCAGAGAAGGTCTCCAGAAACAGGGCCTGGGAAATCCTGCCGAAAGCTTCTCCTTGGTTTTCCAGGTTCTGCTGAAGAGACAGGGGAAAGGAAAAGAGATTGGCATTTATGATTTCTTCCCCCCACCCAATTCCCTTTTTAATTTAAAATAAAAGTGGCAGTTTAGATGAGTAGCTTTTTCTTCAATGTTTAATATCATTTTTTAAGTTGGGTCCTAAGGAAAAAAATTATGCCAAAATAATTATTAAAAATACTGTAAACCTGTTTTTTCCCCCCAGATAAAGATAATGGAGATCATCTATACTTTAGATGGGAGAGGGAGACTGAGAAAAGGTTTCCCATCTGACTTTGGAGTAATAGTTTTACATTACAACCACATTTCTCCCTCCTTCCCCTAGCCCCACTTTCCATTTCCTCCTTATTAAACTGATTGAGATAATAAAAGAACAAAGCTTTCACTTCTTTTTCTCTACTTAATTAATCTCTTCTCATTATTATATTTACCCACCATAATATTGCTACAGAGAGACACCCAGTCTCCCTGCCTTATTCCCTGAGGGCACATATACTGATTTCTCAAAATAATTTTCTCCTTTTTAGTCAGTGAATGAGCAAGGGGAAGAGCTATTTACTACCTAATACACTTAGCCAGCACTGGTTTGAAGGCCAGAAGAACCTAACAGTATATGAAAAATGAAAACACCCAATCACAGTGCAGAGTAAGTGATCTTGTAGAAATATCAATGACTACAAGGTTGCTATTGTAACTTCAGCAATTTAAAATAAACCATTTACATTTTAACAAAAGAATTTGGAAAAAGTACATTTAGAGGAAGACTCATAAATTGGATATATGACCGTTATGCAGACTTGCTTAATACCATGCTTCGGCTTGTTCTGTTTTCTATCCATCGCCTTCGACAGCCCCCCAACATGGCACCCAGCTTTATCTATTTCTTTTATAACCCCAAAAATACGTTAGCTAAATAAATGTGGATAACTTTATGTCTTCTAATGCCAGCCACATAGACAAAATGAAAAGCAGCACAGATACGAAGCACACTTTCACCCAAAGGGCAATGTTAACACAGCAAACTATTCAGAAAGTCAAGTTCTCCGCATATCTTTTGTTGCTTTTATTATTATGAAACTGAGCAGATGTGATAGAGGCAGATTCCCCCAGCAGGAAAGATACTCTCATCTTCCACGTCCAACTTATTTGTTAGTGGGCGAGTTAAAAGCATTTTAAAAGCCCTCTGACAAAAGACTCAGAACATGCAGCTAGCTCCCACAGACAGACAATGAAGTGATGGCTTCCTTTTGGAAATGATTCTGCCACAAGGGAAGTCATCAAAGCATGAAAAACACAGCGAAGGAGTTTGATCTATTGTTCCTTGGCATAAGACTGGCCCTTCCGCTGGCTACAATGTCCCTAAAATCTTAATTTAACAAGAGGAAGGAAATCAACATTGTTCCCCTTCACTCTATTCAGCCAGGGTGGGGGGTGGGGGGACACATGGCCCCTTCAGCTCTCTTCCTGCCTACTGACAGGCCAGGCTAAGATTAATCATGGGAGTTAGACATCGCAAATATACAAAGATGTCACAGTTCCCACCCCTGACTTAAAGCTACAGACCTGTTATTTTGGGCCTTATACCATGTCTGAATAGACATATTGATTCCAGGGTTACATAGTTCCTCTGAGACCTAGTGACTGACGGTTAAGGACAGTGGTGTAGTGGTAACTTTTAAGAGCAGCTGGTAGATATGACAGTCTCCCGCAGCCAACCCACTCTGCTTCTCCCCTCAGCAGGGAGAGATTTTTAAAAAAATGTATTTATGGATCCATATCAACAAATGATATGGAAGTTTGGGAACAAATGTGAAGGGAAGAGGAGAAGGGGACGACAGAGGACGAGATGGCTGGACAGTGTCACTGAAGCTACCAACATGAATTTGACCCAACTCCGGGAGGCAGGGGAAGACAGGAGGGCCTGGCGTGCTCTGGTCCATGGGGTCACGAAGAGTCAGAGTCGGACACGACTTAACGACTAAACAACAACATCAACAAATGAGTTTTAGCAGTTTGTGTCCACCATCAACAGGGCTTTTGTAATGCTAATGCCTCTTAACTGCTTGTCTAAGACCAACCTACCCTCAAGCACTTTGCATAAGAACAGGGAAAGCTTGTGTCTGAGAAAATCAGTTTTCTTCTCCAGCTCCCATGAAGGATGATGCTGAGCTCAGACATACTCAGGGGTGGCAAATGATGTCATACTTCCTTGCTCATTAGATGAACCTGGATCCCCAACTCTGCTAGTTCCAAATCTACAACACCACTGGTTAGAGCCCAAGAACCTATAAGCCTCCGTTTTCCAGAAAGGAGCTATTTCCTCTCCAGTAATGTATCTTTAGAATGAAAGTGTATTGTAACCACATACATAAAGGCTACAAATAAATGTAAATAAATAGTCACTAATGGGTACCACCCAACAACATTCATCTTTGAGGTAGTCATTCCTCTTTCCACCACCCTCAAGTTATGGTTTCCTCTCAGATTGAATGACAATTTTTTTAAATAAACAACAGAAGATAATTTGTTATAGCTTCCCTTTGGTTCCATTACACATTTCAAATATGTCAGTTGCATTACAGGGACAATATGCTATAAATAAAGGACAATCTCATGAAAAAAGTTTTTTTTTTTTAAGGGAAGCTTCTGTCCATTTTATCTATCCAACAGCAATAAAAAAGGGCTTCTGCTATAGAAATGGGAACAGCAATTTTTCTGTTCCTGTATTTCTTGTCATTGTGTCACACACTGTTCCTCCTTTGAGATCCATATGCGTAAAAGATCATTTCAAAGTTTGATTCTATTTAGAAACAGGCTCTTACTAATGTACAGCTGCCTACGATTTCCAGGGTGGTTCCAATTCTTCACAGATGCGAATGAGCACAAATATAAAGTTCTTGCATAAGAACGACACATCAAAGAGGAAGGAAAAGGCCAAAACTCTGCAACAGAGCTGGAAGGGAACACATAATGTGGTGTGCTTAGGCTTGGAAATTAACAGCACAGTCTTAACTCAAATATTCACCAGCTCTAGAGGGTGAAGCATGTTGGCAGACATCCCTTTATGCCAGCCGCAGAAATATCATTATGCTGACAGAACCCCCTTCTGTGAGACCTCCAGCAGAGGCATCTGCCAGCAGGACAGCTCTGTCATAATCTTCAGCAGATGAGCTAAAACAGCCATGGAGACAGGATGGAGCAAAGCAGAGCCTGAGCAACATTAGATCCATCCTCGTCTAGCCCATGGGGGCAACCGCTATGCAGACCCAAAGTTAGGCCCTAGTAAGGATCATCCAACATCCTTATACTGCTGGGAAGAGTGAAGACTCAGTCCAGTTTCATGTAGCCTAGTATCGGCTCAGCTGGCCATCTGCCATTTTGACACTCTCATCAGCCCTAGGCAGTAATTCTGGGAGCTGTAGTCCAAGAACATCTGCAGGGCCTCCCGAGTTGGATTGGGACTAGGGAGAACCATAGCTGAAATCATAGGCCAGTGACTCCAACTCGATTAGACCTACATCACAGAGTTGTTGTGAGAATAAGGTGAGGAGGAAGAAAGCCACATATATTGACTTTAGCTCACCGGAGGAAAGCTAAAGGAGGATGTAAACTAACTAGTCATCTGAATGGGGGAAATCGCATCATGCAGAAATATCAGCCAGAAAAGTGAAACAAAACAAAAGCAAAACGATAAAGACAAAGATAAAGGCACCTTAAAGACTATCATGCCAATCATGCAAAAAGTTGACTTAGCACTAGACTGTCATTCCTATGTAGGTGTAAGAACAGTGAAGTGCATTGAAATGGGAGACCAAAGACATTTGGCCCTTGGTGTAGAAAATGCAAACAGAAAATAGATGAGAACATTATTTCTGTGCAGCTGTCATCTACTGTACTGGGGCTCCCACAAGGAGAATATCCCAGAGGGCATTATGCCATGTGGATTAGATCTACCCCTCTCTCACACAGCTGCCTTTAATAATAATTGCAATCCACTGGTGATGCCAGATCCATTCCACCCCAAACATGTGGGCCTGAAAAAGCCAAAGGCAACAAGGATGACAGGCTAAAGACAGATCTAGCTTGCATATGGTCTCATTCACAACTACTGTTTGGAAATTAAAGCTCCCATAGCAAAGTCTTCAGACCAGGAGCAACAAGCATGAAAAATAAATAAAAATAAACTGGGGGAAAGAGAACAAGGACACTGGAAGATTTGGATGTAGTGAGAGCAATTTCTTTTAAAGAAATATTTTTAGCCTCTTTTCTGTGTGGCATTTCAATCAGGATAAAGACATTTATCACAATTCTATTGGAGAAGATATCCAAAAAGACTATTTAAATGAAAGAATGAAGTGAAAACTCTAATTCTGTGCGTTTTTTTTAAAAATAAAACCTTTTATACTGAACCAAACGGATATCTAGCTACAGATTTTTGTATGTGTAATTTCATGTTACAAATTATAATCTAGCTAACAATATAATAAAGCTCTTTTATTCTTATTTTTTGTGTTCTTACCCTGTTCTTCAGGCACAATTTTGTCTTTACTCCTGAATATGAATGCATTCTGAAGTATTTGGGGGACATGCACATACAATCTGAAATATCTTCTGTATTGTAAACATGCCCAAACAAGCCACCCAGAAGCATTTTAGATATTTGATCAGCCTAGACACCAACAGCAAACAAGCTAGTCTTAAAACATAAGAGGGGAAAGGGCAAGAATGCTCGCTATTCCTTGTGTTTTCTAAAACTTGAATTTTTAACAGACAGAGAACTTGAGATCCAGTTTTGCACAAATAGCTTGCCAAAATATTTCCAAATTAATTTGTGGTACTGAAATAAATTGCACATTTAAAACATCCCTATGTCCATGTGTCTTTTAAGACATGAGATTTAAAGGGCATGCGTAGAATAAATAGTGTCAGAAGAAGATATATTTGCAAATGTTATACTCTGAAGAAAAGCAAGCTTTGTCTTTCCACTTTTCAAAAGTAAAAGGACACGTTGAACCAGAGTCCCCAAATCAAAATTAAGAACGGGTGCAGTGCTTCTTTGGAAAATGAGATGTTCCAAGATAAAGGGCAGTCCTTTTACGGCAGCACTATCAGGGTTAAGAAATACCACTTTCTCTTGTCCAGATGTAACTGACTGATGTGGTTAGCAAGAAAGCCACTCTATTAGTCATTAATCATGCACTGACCTCCTTCAATAACACATTTAAGGATTTTGCCTTTTTGTTTAGCCACATTATCTATGCAGTTCATAACATATGTCTTGGGAATATGTTATAACATGTCAGAAGAGCTTCCTAAATTAAGATTTATTCTACAGCATCAGTTTGAACATTTTCGGGGGAAAAGTTCTGCTTGCAGCTATTTTTTTATAATGAGGAAAAAAAAAAACCCACAGCAAGGCAAATTGTATTAATTCCACGCTCCCCACCCCAGAAAGAAACACGAATGACGGAGATCTCCCTCTTGAGTCAAAAACCGCCCATCTTCTCTTTTTCCCAGAGTTTAATCCAAAGTGCCACAAAGGCTGGGGATAAACTGAGAGAAGGAGGGGATGCAATCTATGCAGTGCAAATACTCACCTGCTGCTTCCCGGAAGAGACATTTGGGAGGGCAGCCCCCAAAAAGGAGATCCCAGAGAGACTTGATCCCACGGGATAGCTAGTAATCAATGCGAGCTGGATCTGCTCCTCTTCAGACACAAAGGCGGACTGGATTCCCCCCCCCCTTGCACAGCTGGAGCAAAGGAGGGGCTGGGCTGGGGCATCAGGGGATTACTGGGGAGGGAGAATGGAAAAGCAGAAAAGGGAAATGAGGAAAGGGAAATCCGAGAACAAGGGAGGAAGGGGATTTATGACGTGGGGAAGGAGAGGAAGAAAGAATGAAGAGGAAGAGAGGAGGACTGAGAAGCAGCAGGAAAAGGAGGGGTGCAGGGCATTCAAGGAAGGTGGGCCATCATCTGATTCAATGAACCGAAAGTATCCTTGTGCCATGGAAAGTATCCTTGTGCCATGGAAAGTATCCTTGTGCAATGGAAAATTATCTTGTGCGATGAAAATTATCTTGTGCAATGAAATTTTGCATCGTCTTCTTCAGTGAAAAAGGAGGCATAAAAAGGCTCAGATTGCAGCCTTAAAGGAGCCCAAGTTCCAGGATTTGGGAGATCAGAAAAAAAAACTTCCCAATTGTTGCAGCAAGTCGGGCCATGGGACCAAATTACACACACACACACACACACACACACACACCCCGGGAGGTGGAGGAGGCCTTCCAAGGAAAAACTGGGCACCCCCTTGTCAGAGAATACTTGATTTTGGGGTCCTGCCCTGGAGGGAAGGGGGTGGGTGGGACGACTGGCTTGGGTCAGGGGGAAGAGAGACGCGTGTCTTCCACGGGGGCAAATCGACCGTGTGGAGGGGGGGGGGGAAGAGGGCGAGAAAGGGGGGGGGCAAAAAGTGGGGAAAACGGCCTGAAAAAAAGAATATATATTTTTAGGGCAAAAAAGAGGGAAGGAGCCAAAAAGGGGGTGTGGGGGGGGGTGGCAGGCCCGTCTCTGTGGGAGAGGCCGGGGGGGGGGGGCGAGGCCCGAAGGGAAGGGCCGAGGCCAGGGCCTGCCCGCTTTCCCCGTCGCCCGGGCCGGGCTGAGGCGCTACGGCTGCTGGGCTTCGTCTTCTTCGCTCGCTCGCAGCCCGCCAGAGTCACCTCAGCCGCCCTGGCCCTCGTCGCCCTCCTCCTGCCCGCCGGCGGCGGCAGGATCCGGCCGGCCCGGGAAGGAGGGACTGAGGGGAGGAGGAGGAGGAAGAAGCCCGGCCCAGGCCTAGGCCCAGCCTCCGCCTTCGCCCCGCCTCAGGCCGAGAGCGCGGGAAAGGCCTCGGAGGCGGGCGGCGGCGGCGGCGGGCCGCGACCCACGGTGAGGTGGTTCGGGTTAAGGGGGGTGCGTCAGTGTGTGTGTGGGGGGGGGGATGAGTGTGTGTGTGGGTTGTGCACTCTTCTTCCCCCCCTCCCAGTTCTCAGTCAGGGCCGACCCAAGGCGCTTCTGCCGCCTGAGGCGGAGGATCCGTTCACACACACACAAACACACACACGAAACGGGGGCTTGGAGAGCCTTTATTTAGTTAAAAATGACACACACACCCCCGCCGGGGAAGGATTGTGAGTCAGGAACGGCTTTTGTGGCACCGGCGATGAGCCTCGTCCCTCTGTATTGGCCTCTTCTCTCTCCCCCCCCCCGTTTCCATGGCTACCTAAACTGGGGGATGGGGGGGAGAGGAAGAACGCGTGGTCGGACTACAAGTCCCATTCATCGACTCTCCTTGGATGGGGCTGATGGGAGTTCGGACAACGCCTGAAGGGTCTCCGATCTGGGCTGGAATGGTCCCATAAAAAGGATGCCTCAAATTTGGGATGGCAAATGTTCTTGGACTACAACTTCCACAAGCCTCCGGGCATGGGCTGTGTGGGCTAGGGCTTCTGGGAATTGTAGTCCACAAAACATTCAGGGCCCCAAGTTCAAGAATATTTTATAATATATATAAAAATGCAGCAATTCTCAAACTTGGGACCCTGGATGGCTCCAGAGCATGAATATATATATTTTACACACACACATACATACACACAGTATATAAATATATAATATAATATATATATATAATATAGATATAAAAATGCAGCAATTCTCAAACTTGGGACCCTGGATGGCTCCAGAGCATAGATAGAGAGAGCGAGAGAGAGAGCATTTATATATATGCAAAAGTGGGCACCTAACAACAGATCAAATTTGAGCCACCTAGTAGCAACAAAAATGACAAAACCAGGGCTTCTGTACTTTCAGCACATCAGAGAGAGACAGGACTCACTGGAAAGGGCAATAATGCTGGGAAAACCTGAAGACGGTAGGAAAAGAGGAAGACTCAATAGGAGATGGATTGACTCAGTAATGGAAGCCATGGCCTTGCCTTTGAAAGACCTGAGCATGGCTGTTAATTATAGGAGCTTCTGGAGGTTACTACATCAGAGGGGTCAGCAAAAGTCGGAAGTGACTTCACGGCACATAACAAGAAAGGGCTAACAGATTTATTTCAGTGTGACCTTTTGTGGATTACAACCCATTTCCTCCAACACAACTGGATACATTAATGACACTGAAATAAGTCTGTTTATCCTAAAGGTGCCACAATATCCCCCCCCCCCCCCCGTTATGTAAGATGACTATTTCTTTAAACATTTATGTAGATTTGTTTGAGACAAACCTTTAAAACTTTGTTGAACAGGTGGAGAAAATGCCTCTGTCACAAAAGCCGATGCGATACGGGCACACGGAAGGCCACACCGATGTCTGCTTTGATGACGCTGGAAGGTATGTGGCTGGGGCAGGAAACCTCTAGACACCTTAGTTGAAAGCAAATTTCTTTGGACTCAGAAGGACTTCTTTATGCATACAGAAGAATGCTAGCCGTCTCTTCTTCCAAATTAAATTTCTGAAATTATAGGTCGCTCTGATTTCCCCCTCCCCCAAATTTCCATGAATTCTTGCGTGTTTGTTGTCACATACATGGTACAGTTTGTGCTTGACGATGGTAATGTGGCCTGCATTCTGTTTTTCCCACGTGAAAAACAAGGTGAGCAGTTCACCACAGCATCCCATATCTACAAACCACAGCTTGGAAATGTTACCTTTTCGGGACTACTTTTGGGCTAGGCTGGGGAAAAGTGGCAGTTGTAGTGTATCAAGGTAGGGTTTCCGAAGCACTGTTGTGAAGTGTCCTTGTTACATTTCCAACAACTGCAAGTGCCAGTTTGTACTGCCTGCATTAGATCAGAACAGGAGGCCAGGCTGGCCCCATCTTTGCCATGGGATCTTTTTAAGGAGAGAGAGTGGGGTAAAATTATTTTAAATTAATAAATAAAGTAAATAGAACATCTAAGAGCTGCAGAATTACAAGCACAATACAGTGGTGCCTCGACTTACGAAATTAATTCGTATTGGACCAGTGGCCGTAACTCTAAAATTTCGTAAGTCGAAGCACCATTTCCCATAGGAATGCATTGAAAACCGATTAATCTGTTCCGGCCAAAGAAAAAAAATCCCGGGCTTCCAAAGCTGCACCCACTGCCCTCTGCCTCCCGTCCCCGCAGGGACAGGAGGCAGAGGGCAGCGGGTGAGCTTTGGAAGCCCGGGAAGCCGGAAGCCGCCCCGACCTCCGCGCCGGATGCCGGCTTCCCGCGCTTCCAAAGCCGCCCCCGCTGCCCTCTGCCTCCCGTCCCCGCGGGGATGGCTTTGGAAGCCTGGCTTCCCGGGCTTCTAAAGCCGCCCCAACCGCCGCACCGGGTGCCAGCTTCCCGGGCTTCCAAAGCACCGGCACCCAGCGCGGCGGTCGGGGCGGTGTTGGAAGCCCGGGAGGCTGAGCCTCCCTTTTCCTAACCGGTGGGGCGAAGAAGCAGCCTCTTCGCCACCAACGGTTTGAATTTCCCGCCTTTTCTCCCTGCCTTTTTTCATCCGTAACTCGAAGCTCCGGCCGCAAGTAGAAGCAAAATTTTGTGGCCGGAGCTTTTTGTAATTCGAAATTTTCGTAAGTAGGGACGTTCGTAAGTCGAGGCCCCACTGAATTTTCCTTATCAACAATATACTATATCCCTCCTCTGAAATATTTTTTGTCTCCTAATTGGGTTGGAGTTGATTATCTGTCACTTTCACACATCTTTTGTAACTTTGCAAAAAAAAAATGCATGGGCCAGAATTCTATTCATAGAATCATAGAATAATGGAGTTGGAAGGGGTCTATAAGGCCATCAAGTCCAACCCCCTGCCTAATGCAGGAATCCAGACCAAAGTAGATCTGACAGATGGTTTTCTAATTTTCTCTTGATTGCCTCCAGTGTTTGCCTGTTTACGCTTCTGTAAAGGAAATTGTGTAAGTCTTGCTGGCAAATTGCCACTAATTAGTGATCAGAAGCGCATCCAGGTGCTCAATCAGCAATTTGTTAATGAGGAACAATTTGCCATCAGTGATTTTTTAATGCAGCCATAAATCTGGCTCTTATTTTAAATCTCAAGGGTATGTTTGCTTGTTGTGTCTTATATTTTATGTGTTTTTTTTTAATGCTTTATGTTACATTGCTTGTTAGCTGCGTCTAGTTATCATTTGTGAAGAGGTGGCAGATTGGTTTAAATAATATTGAGGTAGTGTAGTTTCACAATCTTGAACCAAAGATTAGTACAGCTGTGTACAGAGGCATACTACATGTTCTAAGAAGATTATATATCTTTTCAGCCAGGTGGAGTAGAGAAAAGAGGGTAAGAGCATCAGGCAGCCTGTCGTGGGACCCATGATAGCCAAATATGGAATTTAGATGCTGTGTGTATCCCCCCCCCTCCGTTTTTCAGTGTGGCAAAGCTCGCCACCCCCAAAAGTAGAGTTCACTAGTACCAAATCACTTTGCAAAGGTCATCATATTAACAGATATAAACCTTTCCAATGTAGGTTATGGTTTTCTCTGTGTAACGTGGATGAGGAGCACAGGAAGCTTCTCAGATTGCAGCAGACCATCTGGCCCAGTCTTGTAGACACTGACCGGCAGCATCTTTCCAGGGCTGGAAGTGGAATTCTTTCCTAACCCCACCTGGAATTGCTAGAAATTAGAGTTGGGGCCTTCTGTATGCAAAGCGTGCACCCTAACACTGAGCTACACCGTCTGCCTATTCAGCATGTCCCAAAAAGGTTCCTTCTTTCCTTGTGTCCTATTTTGCTCTCCAGCATCTTCAGTAAGCACAACCGAGGGCCGTTTTTCTGATGTGGAAAAAGCCTTTAAAAGTCATTTTCCTTTCCTGGTAGCATCTAGGAATGCACTAACATGGCATGCAGCCCCGTGCCCTGTGCAAAAATGAAGTCGGAAGTCACAGCAACATTTTGTTTTCATTTTTTGTAATTTTGGCTAATTTTATCACCCAGTGAGTGCTGGGGGTGGAAATTTGGCCCTCAGACCCATCAAAAGTGTCCACTGCAGACGACAGGCATAAGGCAGAGTTATTCCCCAAATATTAGTTTAGGATGCCTCAGCCTTATAAAATGTCATCTTTATCCAGCAATGTTTCCTGTTGGTTGGTAGATGTATTTCCTTTGAGGAAGAAGCACACCGGGCTAGAGTGTTCTGCTGCTGTTAACTTCAATGAAGATTTTGCAAGTATCATAAATTATGGGAGGCTTTCATATATATATATATACAATTTTTTTTCTTTGAATAGCTGCATTGTGACCTGTGGCAGTGATGGAGATGTCAGGATTTGGGACAGCCTGGATGATGATGACCCCAAGTCCATTAATGTGGGAGAAAAAGCCTATTCGTTTGCTCTCAAGGTACTGTGGGAGAAGTATCGGTATCAGCTGTGCTACGGGGACTAAGACACCAATAGGTGTTCCAATAAATGCATACATATTTAAGATTTGTAATAGTAACCCCATTGAATAGGCATTACCCTTTATTAGGAAAATACTTAGTGTTAAGCTGTGCTGCTACTTGCTGTATTGGTTTAGATTTCAGCCACTTTGAACTGTCTGATGCCATACAAGGTATTATTTTAAATTGAAGATAGTGATTTCCTGTTCACAAGTAAGAATTATGACTGATAGCTCGTTAGTTAGTAGCAATTCACAGTTACTTGGGCTATTTACCTTGCATATGTTTAAATCCCCAGCAGGATTTTGGCTCTGGTGTAGTAAATATTTTTGTGGGTTTACAGATTTAGTCACATGCTTTCCACTAATTTTAAGTTAGGCTTTTGCTACAAGGCCTAACAAAACTTCATTGCAAGTGTTTTCTTCAGCTTGGTGTACAAATTGGAGTTTTTCAAAATGGCATTTTGCTTGTGAAACGTGCGCCAAGAGTGCCCCCTTGTGAATATGGAAAGTTAACGCAATTCTGTTCATTTTTGTGAGAACAACAGCCCCTAAATTTACCAGATTTTAATCTTTTACTAAAAGTCTGGTTTTGGTGTCTGGCTGTGGGGCCAGATGTTGGGAGTTCGGTTCCCCACTGGACCTCCTGGGAAAAGAGCCAGCCTGTGTGGCCTTGGGCAAGCCGCACAGTCCCAGGACGCCCCCAGAAGAAGGAAACTATAAACCATTTCCAAGTACTCTCTATCTAGCAAACCTTGAAAAGGGCCACCATAAGTCAGAATTGACTTGATGGCACATAATTTTTATTATTACCTTTTACTAAAAGCTGATGTGTTCTGTTGTGCTTATTAATATCGCTGAACATTTCTGCTGGCTAAAATCCTATTGCACTTGGTGTAGCGTAAAGTTACACCTGTGGAAGTTCACTGGGACTACACTGGGCAGTTCATGTTGTGTGCCTGATTGCTCAGTTGATTGTGTAACTAATTGTGCAACACATCTATGGAACAGCTTGCTGCATATGACTTCCACCTTGGTGTGAATTTTTGGAACTGCTTGTGAAACTTTTAGTTGCCAAGGCGCAAGTATGCAACAGGATTTTGATTCATGTTGTGAAGATGTGTGTTTTCACCTTACAGTGGTTAAGACTGCTATGTGTTCATTACAGTATATTGTTTTATTCCCTTTATTTTGTAATTTTCCCCCAAGCTGAATCTCTGGTTCATCTGCTTGCACATCTATTGATAGTATGCAGCTAGCTTGTGCATGCTACTCTTATGTGTAAATTCAAGAGTTAATTATTCAATACTTGTTTTTTCAGTATGCATCAAACTATACATTCTTTGCTTTTATTTTTTGTGGAAGCAGGTTGCGTTGTGTTTTGTAAAATGAAATATCAGTCCATAGGTATTTCCCAGCTCTGTATTTGACCAGGTAACATGAATGCTGACAGAATAAACTTAATGTAAGGCAATTATCTTGGAAAAGAGGGTTATTAACCTTCCCTGTGTCAGATTCTCTTCTGCACAGGTCCTCCGCACAAGGTTTTCCGCAGCTCCAGTTATTCTTCCAGTTTTGAGCCTCCATGGGAAAGGCATAGCCAAAAATCTGCAGGGCGTTTGTAAGGGGAAACCAGGGAACAGGAGAAGGTATAAGCACACTTAACTCGTGCTTCTGCATTAGGTCTAAGAGACTGACATGAGATTGGATACCTTATGTTTGCTCATAACGTGTGAGCCGCCCTTTACATTGCCTGGTATATGCACAACTTTATTAGTGCTGAAAATGTAACTGAATAGCTCCTCCAACCGAGATCTTTTGTAAAGCTGCATAAAATATTAAAATGGACTTCCTTCCTTTGGGTCATGGTTGAGTCTTCAAATCACTTAATGCTAATTTTGCTCTATTTGTAGAATGGAAGATTGGTCACTGCAGTCTCTAACAACACTGTCCAGATCCATACATTTCCAGAAGGCAATCCAGATGGCATCCTGACACGGTTCACCATGAATGCAAACCATGTGGTTTTCAATGCTGATGGGAGTAAAGTAGCTGCTGGATCCAGGTAATGTGGTCTCGGCCTGTTTGGAAAAATATCCCACCATGGGTTTTCTCCTGCGTAGAAAACGTCATTTTAAACATGGCACAAACATTCTGTTTACCTGAATTGGAAAAAAGTTTACATACTGCACTGCTTGACTCACTATTGAACCTATTGTGGGAACACAGCAACTGTCCTCTTGCAGAGTAGACCGTTTCCTTTAGAAATGCAGAATTTAGCTATGCCAAATTCATTGGAAGCTGTTCTCTTGAGCACTCAATTCAGTTTCTCCAAATGCGTAGAAGTGAATCTGGCTGGGCAGATTTCTCACAAGGAGCAGAAGACGGTATGTTAGTAAAAACCAGCACTTTATCCTGTGGATTACTTCAGCTGGCATTTGCTACTAATCTTTCGTCTATTGTTTGCTAATATTTCTCCTGATCCTTCTAATTGATCCATCCAGATCAATTTATTGTTTACCACTTTGAGTATCCAAGACAGAAAAGCCATTTGTGAGCAATTCATAATCTGTTTGACCAATAATGACATGAATGCATCTGATTTGCAGAGGTGTCATAAGTAATAGCTTCTACTCCTTTTTGAGTTCCAGATTTTTTTCTCCTTGGATTTTAATTCTACGGTTGTGTAGCCGTTCCCCAGCTTGGTATCACAGAATTAAACTTAAAATAGTTTTGAAATGGAAAAAGTACGATGCTTATTTGCTACGGCAAGACAAATGTTTTTATTGATACAGTTGCTAACAGTGATTGTTGTGATTATTGCTAGTGACTTCCTGGTGAAGATTGTGGAAGTGATGGACAGCAGCCAGCAGAAGACATTCCGAGGACATGATGCCCCGGTCTTAAGCGTGTCCTTCGATCCAAAAGACACTTTTCTGGTAACACATTTACCTACATGCTTTCTTTTCATTGCTCTCTTAATAGTCTGTGCCACGATTCTATGTATCTATAAGACCATACTTGCCTATAGGACCGCTGTGGTATATAGTAGTCAGTATTGTCCTATCCATCTAACTTATACCTAATCTTATATTTATTATGTCAGAGAAACCATTTATATGGTTGTTGTAGGTTTTTCAGACTGTTTGGCCGTGTTCTGGAGGTTTTTCTTCCTAACGTTTCGCCAGTCTCTGTGGCCGGCATCTTCAGAGGACAGGAGTTAAAACTCTGTATTTGAGAATACAAACCATTTATATGTTTTATGATATTTTAATATAATTGCATCCTATTTAAATATCTGTCCTTACAAAAACATTTAAAGGACTGTATAAAAGAAAAAAGGCACAGGTTAATTTTAGAGCAATGGAACATACTACTACAGGCAGTGACCCTGAAAAATAACAAGCTTTTCTGGGCCATCATGGCTGGTTCCTCTAGGATGGAAGGGCACGACTCTGCTGAAATATTATCCGAAAGATGGGTCCAATATTTTTCCAAGCTCCTCTTTAACAAAGATATACCACCCAGTGACCCCTCCACCTTTTCCACAATTGAGCTCACACCCTGGCCTCCAGCATCTACTGATGAGGTTAAAGATCTAATGACCCAATTAAAAGCGGGAAAAGCGGCTGGCCCCAATGCTATTCCACCAGACTTAGTGAAATGTGACCTGGATTGGTGCGCTTCAATATTTGCCCCCTTCTTTACTGCTATAGACAACACTGGGTCAATTCCTAAAGCCTGGACCAATGGCATTGTGGCCCCAATTTATAAAAAAGGGATCCTTCCCTCCCAGAAAATTATAGGCCAATTAATTTACCATCAGTGATTGGGAAATTATATGCAAAATACCTATTAAACAAACTCACCTCTTGGACTGACAATGAATCTATTCTTGGCCCCTTAGCAAGCTGGTTTTAGGAAAGGCAAGTCCACAATTGACAATTGCTTGATACGCTCGCACCTTATTAATAAGACATTAAAATATGCTAATGCCAAACTCTGTGTGGCCTTCCTTGATTTAAAGGGAGCTTTTGATTCAATAGATAGACAACTATTATGGGACAAATTGGAAAATTTGGACATTGATCAAAGACTGCTCCTCCTCATAAAAGGTTTATACTCAGCTATAACATGCCAAATTCAACTTTCTCGAAGAGGGGAAGTAACCAACCAGGTCCCAACTAACAAGGGAGTGAAACAAGGCTGCATTCTGGCTCCCTTATTGTTTAACCTTTTTATGAGCGATCTCGCTCCCTTTTTGACAAACCTCGATGGCCACCCTCCCAAATTGGGAACTCGTCCCATCCCGATACTACTCTATGCGGCTGATGCAGTCCTCATTTGCTGCACTCGTCCAGGCCTAAAACGCCTGATTCATGGATGTGCAGAGTATCTGAGCAAAAATAAAATGCAATTAAATTATACTAAATCAAAAATACTGGTTTTTGCCAAAACATGGAAACAATTTCAATGGAACCTAAATGGAAATCACATAGAACAGGTTAAACAGTATAAATACTTAGGTGTTCTTTTTCATTATAAACACTCTTGGGTCCCCAATCGAAAAATGGCTATAAATGCAGCTAAGATCACTACTCAGTCTATTCTGCGTTTTTACTGTAATTCAGGAAATTGGTTTGTCCTGGCAGCATTACAAGTTTTCAAGTCCAAAATTATTCCACAAGCCCTCTATGGCAGGGGTTGTCAACTGGTGCCGGTCCGTGGGCTTGCCGGAACTGGGCTGCGGATATGGATCTTCACCCCCACACCCGCGGTGGACGTGTCACACGCTCGCGGGGTGTGTGTCACGCTCGCGGGGGGCGTGTCGCGCTCATGGTGGGAGTGTCACGCTCGCGGTGGGAGTGTCACGCTCGTGCGGGGGGCGTGTCGTGCCTGCGGGAGGCGTGTCGCGCTTGCGTGCGACCCCCCCCGCAGGCGCAACACGCCCAGCGAGAGAGCACGGGGGTGCCCCTGCCCCCCACGCATGGAGCTCGCTCCCCCCAACCAGTCCGCAGCCCCAAAAAGGTTGGGGACCGCTGCTCTATGGTTTCCCAATTTGGGCAAGTGCTTTGGATCGATCGATTGAACAGCTACAATCCTCCTTCTTACACAAACCGTTAGGACTACCCAGATGCGTGCCCTACTCGGTGCTCTGTCTGGAGTCCGGAGCATCTTTAATACAGACTGTAGCTTGGTTGAGATCATTCAAATTTTGGTTAAGTATCTATTACAATTCCAACATGGACAGTTTATTACACCAACTTCTGCGGGACTCTGTCCCACCTTTTGGGTCAACGGTCCTCTTGAAAAAAACTGAAATCAATTGGTATAGATAGCGACTACCTTGGAGCTCTAAGTCAAGAGCTCGCTTTCCAAATTACTAAAAGAAGAATTTTGGATATTGAATTCCAGGACCTTTGTAGTGCCAACAAATTCTGTTCACCATTGTTTTTCCCATATTCCTCCTAAAATGGGTAAACCTGCTGCCTACCTTTCCTTGCTCAAATCCCCCCAAAAAGGTAGGGCCTTTGGCCAGATGCAATGTCATGCCTACTGCTATATTATATGGCAGATTTAATGCAGTTCCCTATTCTGAAAGGCACTGCCCATGTGAGCAGGGGGTGTTGGAAACCCTTGTTCATATATTTTTGCACTGCCGGCTTCACTGTCGGCCAATCAAGGTTAATAGCCCCTATTTTATTAAAGCTGGAAGGGAGGTCAGATCTGGATAAAGTTCGCTATATGCTGACGGCCGAGATGACTGAAATTGCAGAAAGAGTCGCAGACTTCCTTGATACTATTGTTAGCAGACGAACCGTTGTCCCTTTAAGGATGTTTAACACTTTTCTGCCCTCTTGATGCCTATATATGTAGTTACCTAACAAACCACCGTGACTACATCGAATTTTTACTTATGCCAATAAAGATTCTATCTATCTATCTATCTGTCTATCTATCTGTCTATCTATCTATCTATCTATCTATCTATCTATCTATCTATCTATCTATCTATCTATCTATCTATCTATCTATCTATCTATCTATCTATCATTACATAACAAAAAAAATTTAGCACAGTTTTATGAATAGTAATACACCAATAAACATAACCTCAAAAGATAAATCAGAGCCTTTGTCTGTAAATCTCTGCACAGTTATCGGAGGATTGATTGAATTCAGTACGATTTACTGGTGTGTAATTATACGGCCTTATGAATACATAGTGAAAGTGAAGAACAGATTTAAGGAATTCGGTTTGGTGGACAGAGTGCCTGAAGAACTATGGATGGAGGCTCGTAACATTGTACAGGAGGCAGCAACAAAAACCATCCCAAAAAAAGGAAATGCAAGAAAGCAAAGTGGCTGTCCAACGAGGCCTTACAAATAGCAGAGAAGAGAAGGGAAACAAAATGCAAGGGAGATAGGGAAAGTTACAGAAAATGGAATGCGGACTTCCAAAGAATAGCAAGGAGAGACAAGAGGGCCTTCTTAAACGAACAGTGCAAAGAAATAGAGGAAAATAATAGAAAGGGAAAAACCAGAGATCTGTTCAAGAAAATTGGAGATATTAAAGGAACCTTTTGTGCAAAGATGGACATGATAAAGGACAAAAATGGCAGGGACCTAACAGAAGCAGAAGACATCAAGAAGAGGTGGCAAGAATACACAGAGGAATTATACCAGAAAGATCTGGATGTCCCGGACAACCCAGATAGTGTGGTTGCTGACCTTGAGCCAGACATCCTGGACAGTGAAGTCAAGTGGGCCTTAGAAAGCATGGCTAACAACAAGGCCAGTGGAGGTGATGGCATTCCAGCTGAACTATTTAAAATCTTAAAAGATGACGCTGTTAAGGTGCTACACTCAATATGCCAGCAAGTATGGAAAACTTAGCAGTGGCCAGAGGATTGGAAAAGATCAGTCTACATCCCAATCCCAAAGAAGGACAGTGCCAAAGAATGCTCCAACTACCGTACAATTGCACTCATTTCACACGCTAGCAAGGTTTAGCTCATAATCCTACAAAGTAGGCTTCAGCAGTATGTGGACCGAGAACTCCCAGAAGTACAAGCTGGATTTCGAAGGGGCAGAGGAACTAGAGACCAAATTGCTAACATGCGCTGGATTATGGAGAAAGCCAGAGAGTTCCAGAAAAACATCTACTTCTGCGTCATTGACTATGCAAAAGCCTTTGACTGTGTGGACCACAACAAACTATGGCAAGTTCTTAAAGAAATGGGAGTGTCTGACCACCTTATCTATCTCCTGCGAAATCTATATGTGGGACAGGAAGCAACAGTTAGAACTGGATATGGAACAACTGATTGGTTCAAAATTGGGAAAGGAGTACGACAAGGCTGTATATTGTCTCCCTGCTTATTTAACTTATATGCAGAATACATCATGCGAAAGGCTGGACTGGATGAATCCCAAACCGGAATTAAGATTGCCGGAAGAAATATCAACAACCTCAGATATGCAGATGATACCACTCTGATGGCAGAAAGTGAGGAGGAATTAAAGAACCTCTTAATGAGGGTGAAAGAGGAGAGCGCCAAAAATGGTCTGAAGCTCAACATCAAAAAACTAAGATCATGGCCACTGGTCCCATCACCTCCTGGCAAATAGAAGGGGAAGATATGGAGGCAGTGGCAGATTTTACTTTCTTGGGCTCCATGATCACTGCAGATGGGGACAGCAGCCACGAAATTAAAAGACCCCTGCTTCTTGGGAGGAAAGCGATGTCAAACCTAGACAGCATCTTAAAAAGCAGAGACATCACCTTGCCGACAAAGGTCCGCATAGTCAAAGCTCTGGTTTTTCCAGTAGCGATGTATGGAAGTGAGAGCTGGACCATAAAGAAGGCTGACCGCCGAAGAATTGATACTTTTGAATTGTGGTGCTGGAGGAGACTCTTGAGAGTCCCCTGGACTGCAAGGATAACCTATCCGTTCTGAAGGAAATCAACCCTGAGTGCTCACTGGAAGGACAGATCCTGAAGCTGAGGCTCCAGTACTTTGGCCATCTCATGAGAAGAGAAGACTCCCTGGAAAAGACCCTGATGTTGGGAAAGTGTGAAGGCAAGAGGAGAAGGGGACGACAGAGGACGAGATGGTTGGACAGTGTCATTGAAGCTACCAACATGAATTTGACCCAACTCCGGGAGGCAGTGGAAGACAGGAGGGCCTGGCGTGCTCTGGTCCATGGGGTCACGAAGAGTCGGGCACGACTTAATGACTAAACAGCAACAATTATACATAAACCAGCAATGCAAATGTGGTTTAATACCAATTCATTTTCTCCTGGTTGTTCTGTGATAAAATCTGAGGATCTCAATAGGAAAAAAAAATTACCACATTTCCACAAGTCAAACAGTGAAGTAATAACCATGTGAGAAAAGAAATAATAATAATAAATAATAATAATAATAATAATAATAATAATAGAATCATGATCCATCTTGAGTTGTTAAACTATTTATTTTAGCCCTTAGTAGAGATCAGTCTGTTATAAAGTCTGCGAGCAGATGCAACATCTGCCCAGCTGCTAAAATAACATATACACAAGGTTCAAGAATGTGAATGCACTTCTAAAATGTGTACTTGAGTTTTTAATGCATTCATGAAAGTGGTTTTCCCCTGTGAAGTAACTACTTGAAGGCAGGTTTTCCCCCCACAATTATTGCCATTTTTATTGATCTGGGGATTCATCCGACCGCGTGCTGATGGAAGAGAACTTACAAGAGCGGTTTCCCCTGCCCCTCTTTCCCGCAAAGTCTCTTGCAGATATATAGAGGGAGGGTCAGGGAAAGCCCTCCTGAAGAGGGTGAGCTGTGGGAAGGAAAACTAAAAGGAAAGTAAGGAACTCCAAAAACTGGGAAGCAAACGTACCTTCGTTTCCCTTCCATTGTGCATTATTCTGTGGGCTGTTTTGGGTGAAAGGAGAAAGAGGGTATGGGAACCTGGGCATGGCTTACATCAGCATCCTGCTTTTTCACGGACATTTTCGGTGGGAGCAGGCAACGCTGGGGTCGGCAAATTCCAGTGGTCCAGGGATGTCCTTCCCCTCTTTTTGGGATTTGCCACTTGCTGTACAACCCTCTGAGCCCAAACTGGAAGCTGCATGAAGTCCACTTCCAGGTTTCTGAAATGGCTCTTTAAGACCTGAGTCCTGGTACGTTTCTTCTGTCCAGTGCTGGAGTGTTGAGGCTCTGCTGCAGTCCGGTTGCCCCCCCCCCCCCCCAGCAGCAGAACGTTCTCCATCCTTTTTCCAGCACACAAGAACAGGGTGACTGAATTACAAGGGCAGGATAGGACTCGTGCGTGGCATTATGACACTGTGACGTCCTTAAGGTACCTTGAAGACTGAAGACATGTGTCAAGGCTTTTGTGGGAAAAGTGCTTTTTGGACCAAACCGTAGTTTAAAGAGGCCAGTTTTGTTTTTGTTGGTTGGTTTTAAATTTCACAGAAGTTTTTCTTTAGGCAAAATTTTATTTATTTATTTAAAATATTTCTATCCCACCTTTCCCCCCAAAAGGACCCAAGAATGAGCATTCTGTTTCAGGCGCCACCACAGCTGGTTATTTACAGTTCATGAAGAGCCTTGCTCGACTCCTCGGGATCCCCTCTCGGTCAGAGGGACCCTAATCTGCATTATCAGGACAGTAACATCCTGACCGTTGGTCCCGTCAAGTACTTGTCACACCAATCCCTGTGCTGTTCTAACTGTAAATTTAGTCATAGTTGTTCCTTCGGCGCTATTAACTCTTCAAAAACATTCTCTTCTCCAGGCATCAGCGAGTTGTGATGGATCTGTCAGAGTATGGAAAATTTCAGAACAGGTACCTTTCCTTGCATGATTGCCATTGTACCATTGTAAACAGAGGGTTCTGGTCGATAAGGCTGTGTTCTAGGTCCGTTCCCACACCAATGCTGTTCATTGGTTTTTAAGAAACACAGGAGTTAAGGGACAAAAAAATGTATGTGCTTTGTCAAAGAGCCCAATGCCTTTCTTTCTCTTTACCAATTTTAGCATCAGGGTTCAAATGGAGAAGATGTTTGATATCACTGTAAACTTTCTTTTGCATAAGATCTAAGTAGCAGATAAAAGCTGGTGACATGGGTAAGGCATGATCAGTTCTGCTGCAGGCCTGGCTGGAAATCTGTTCAGGAAGTTTGCATTTCAGTGGAGAACTGATAAATAAGGGTTAGGGTTTAGGCTGCAGCCCTAAGCACGCTTGTGAGTACACTCTGTTGGCGGCAAGGGGACTTAATTGCGGAATAAATGTGAGTGTGATTAATCTGTAAGTCGTACTTTTATGAATGTTTTGTTTTACAGCTCAGTGAGCAAACTATATCCTTCGTGAAAGATTGCCTTGTCATTAAGAAACTGCTGTTACGTTTTCAGAGACTCCCAAGACAGTTTCAGAAATTCCTATATGAGAGTGGTAGAGTTAATGCTGTTTGTAATTTCTCTGACAGATACATGTTTTATTAAAGCTATGTATTAAAGCAGTGCTTATAATTTTTTAAATATAAACATCGAACAAGGCAGTTCCCTGGAGAACAGAACTAACTGGATTAAGATGAGAGAGTGCAATATGCTCAAGAGGAGCCAGTTTATTTCCTGGCTGACGGAGACCTGGACGCCCTGTTTCCTAGCTCAGCCTTCCAGCCCCTGCACTGAAACAACCTCGTGCTTTCTCCTCAGCTAAAATATATTGCTGCAGTGCTCTGTGTGTCTGTGTAAAACTCCTATTATTTCATAGGAGTTTATATCAAGAGTTTATAATCACCATAAATATATTCTGCTTTCAGGCTTGTGAAAAAGCATGGCCATTGCTGCAGAAGTGCAACGATGTGGTAAATGCAAAATCAATATGTAGACTCTCCTGGCAACCAAAAAAAGGAAAGGTAACATGTTGTTTTTTTCCTCTTTTGTGCTTTAATCCTTTCTGGCATGCGTATGTACAGGCACAGATTTAGAAAATCGCTACGTGGGAAAAAGGGTTAAGGCAGCCGCTTGGCAGTAGGGCTTTAGGAATGTGAATTGCTCAGTGAGCTTTACCTCTCGCCTTGGGAGGACAAGGTTCATAATCCAGGGCTTTGAACGTTGGTGATGTCCTTGTCTGCGTTTTTCTCAATGCTGTGTGTCTGAAACAAGGAATGAGCAGAAGGTACATTTCCACCTATTCTGGACTTCCGCTCCCATTATCCATTGGGTTGTGCAGTGAGTGTTTATAAGATTAGAGGTCTAAAACAGTTGGAGATTTGCCTTGTGCCCACTGTTGTAAGTAGAACAGATTTGGTGAGCTGGAGTAACATACGAACGGACCTAAAAAAACTCTTTGTGTAGCCTTGCCACCTTTTTGTGCGGAACTGATCACTTCACAAAGTCCAGGTGCCTCGGATAGTGATTCTGGTGCAGACTAGAGCTGTTGTGGAGCTGGGGAAGCGGGACTCTGCTTCAGGGCGGTTTCTTGAAGAGGACTGCAGGCCACACCAAGTATAAAGGCTGAAAAAGGATGGCTTAGATTCCTTAAAAGGAGTAGCATCAGAATGCTCAGCCAGTGTCAGAGCTCAGCATGGGGAGTGCAGGAAACACAACTTTTAAAGCTGGTCACTTAGCAGATGGGCTGTATTATAGCAAGAAGAAACGCAAAACTAAACAAAAGCAAAAAAATAAAGATGATGAAGATGTGACCCCTTAGAACAGAGGTCCCCAACCTTTTTGGAACCGCGGACCAGTTGGGGGGGGTGGAGTCTGTGCGTGGGTGGGGCGGGGGACACCCCCGCGCTTTCGGGTGGGCATGGCACGTGCGCAGGTGGGCATGGCACGTTTGGATAGGCGTGGCGTGGGTGAGCGGGGCGCACTCGCGGATAGGCGTAACATGCTTATGCGCATGCACGTATGGGTGTGATGCACTTGCGGGTGAGTGGGGACACATGCGCACGAGCGCGCCACACCCGCCCACGAGCGCACCACGCCCATCCCCGCATGAATGTGTGTCACACCCATTCACGAATGTGCCACACCCACCATGCGTGCGTGCAGGGGGGTGGGAGATCTGTCTCTGTGGCCCGGTCCTGCGACGCCCATGGACCAGCACCGGGCCGTGGAGCAGGGGTTGGGGACCCCTGCCTTCGAAGACTTAACTGCTTTATTTTAACATGAGTTTTTGTGGAACAAATCCACTTCAGAAAAGAGTGAGAATAGCAAAAACATACAGGGCTCTATAGTCTCTGTATTCTCACTCTTATGGCTGAAGAAGTAGACTTATTCCATGAAAGCTCACATTAAAATACAGCAGTTAGTCTTTAAGGTGCCGCAACATCTTTGTCATCTTTTTTTTTTTGCCTCCGCTTTGTTTTGTTTTGTTTCTTGATATGCTTGCACATACTAACACAGCTACCACTTTAAAAACTATGAATGGCTGTACTGTGTAGGTGCCTGACTCCGCTCAGATATTAGTTGAAGCAACTTCTGTTACTCTTGAGAGCTGGGAGATGCGCTGGACCATGGTCTAATTCTTTTGACCTAGACTTACCCATCCTTTACCTGCCAGGAACCTTGATGCTTGATCCCTCTTACCACAGCCCGTTGTGCTGCTGATTGTACCCTGAAGTGAGATCTTCAGATATTGTGCAGAATATAAATCAGTGCATTAAACATGTCACTGACCTTAGCTTTACTGGAATAAGAGAAAACTTACTTAGCACTTGCTGTGATTTGCATAAATGTTGTTATTTCTTATGAATTCTTAACCTAGATAAGATGAAACATCAGTGTTCGTTTATCACGAACACCAGGTTTCGTTCGAAAAGCATTTTAAAAGCTGCAGTCATACCTGGAGGAGCAGGATTGCCTTGACCCATTCCCGTCTGGATTCAGGCCGCAATGGGGTCCTGAGACGACACTGGTAGCGCTACTGGGTGACCTTTTGAGGGAGGCTGACAGGGGCAGATGCACCCTGTTGGTACTCCTAGATCCTCCTGGACAGGCTCTCTGAGGTTGGGATTGGGGGTTTAGCGTTGAGCTGGCTCTAGAGAGTTCAGCTAAGGGGAGGAGGTGCCAGCGCCTTGGACCCCAAGGTATGGGGTTCCTCTGGGATCAGCATTATCCCCAATGCTGTTCAACATCTATGTTAAGCCGTTGGGGGAGGTCATCGGGAGATTTGGAGTAAGGTGTCATCAGTACGCTGATGACATGCAACTCTTATCTTTCTGTTACCACCTCTGTAGCGGATGCCGTCCAGATACTGGAGCGTTTGCCTGGTTTCAGGACTGGAATGGACCAGGGCTAACAGGCTCGGGGGGGGGGGGAACGACCCCTGATAGACTGGTGGTCCCTAGGCTGGATGGTATTTCCCTCCAGTTTAGGGACCGAGTGCATAACTTGGGCGTTCTTCTGGACCCAGCTCTTTGTTGGGAGTCCCAGATCACAGCCGTGTCCAGGTCAGCCTTTAACCTGCTTAGGCTAATGGCCCAACTTCATCCCTATCTAGATGAGGACTCCCTCAGGACTTTGGCGCAGGCCCTGGTCGTCTCCCAGATCAACTACTGCAATGCCCTCTACATGGGGCTTCCCTTGAGCCCAACTTCGGTGGGTCCAGAATGCGGCAGCCAGACGGGTGGTGGGTGCAAGTAAGCATCACTCCGGTTCTGGCTCGCCTCAACTGGTTGCCCGTGGCGTCCCGGATCAGGTCCAAGGTTTTGGTACATACAAAGCACTCCATGGTTTGGGCCCATGTGACTCTCCTTAATGTCATCTGGCTGACCCACAAGGTCATCCCAGCCGAGGCTCCTCCAGGCGGCCACCCCGAGGGAGGCCCATAAATCCTCTACAAGAGGCAGGGCCTTCTTCGCGGTGGCTCCAACTTTATGGAACCAGCTTCCAGAGGAGCTCCGCCTAGCCCCCTCCCTGTGGACTTTTAGGAAGCAATTAAAGACATTGCTCATCAGGGAGGCTTTCCACACCGACCCTAGCTCTGACCACTTTCTCCCCCCCCCGCCCCCTTTCCTCCATCCACTCTGATTTTACATGATTAATCTGTGCCTTCTGATTTTAGGGTTATTGTTATTCTAATGTTTTAATCTTTATTTTTGTTCCTTATTATACGTGTTGTAACCACCCAGAGTAAGTGCCTCGGCACTAATGGGAGCTGGATACAAATTGAATAAATAAATAAATAAATATGAATAAATAAATAAAAGTCAGGTTCACACACTTATTTGACAACATCTTTTCCTGCCTGAATAGTTGCTGGCCGTTCCAGTAGAGAAAGTCGTTAAACTATACAGAAGAGACACTTGGGATCACCAACTGGATTTGTCAGATGATTTCATTACACAGGTTGGTATCCATCATATGACTCTTGTCTAGTCCCTCCGTGGTGTGAGGCGAGGGCTGCCAGATAGCGTGTTAAAGGTAGAAACGTTTCTTATATAGGCAAGTCTACCTGCAGGGGATCGTAGGTTGGTGTTGAGGGGTGTGTGTGTGAGAGAGAGAGAGCTGTTCTTCCGGGCTCTGATGCAGGAGTCTGCTTGCTCCTGTTATCTTCTCTGTGTGTGTTTGTAATTGCAGTGATAGCATGAATTTCAGTTGTACAAGCTCTTCTCTAAAGTAAATTGAGCCCAATAGTACTGCCTGTAGATGCCTAACTGCTTGGAGAAACAGAAAGCAAATAACAGCATAATGAAATATGCTGCCCAGAGGACGTTCTTTCGAATGTTAACATTCTTTCAAATGTCAGACTTGTAAAGTGGAATTGGAGTAAATTTATGGAAGTGTGACAACGAGAAGCAGTTTTTCTGACTTACTATAGCTATAGCTTTTTAAACCTAAAGTTTCCCCTCCCTCCCGAGGATGGTCAATGAAAGCTAAGAGGAATGCCAAGCCTCTTTCCGTACCTGTCCCTTCTTGCAGATCCTGCATGAATATTTCTCCAGGCATGAATAATCTGTACAGATGTTGAAAAGGAAATGGTTCAATCACTAACAATGCATTTTCTCTCTCTCTCTCTCTCTCCCACCTCAGCCTCTCAATGTTGTCGCCTGGTCTCCATGCGGGCAGCACGTGGCAGCTGGAAGTATCGGTGGCTATATCGTCGTTTGGAATGTCGACACCAAGGAGTGTCTGGACAGGTGCCAGCTGGTTTTCGTAATGTCTCTTGTAAAAAATGTGCTTGCATGCAGCAGGAGAGAGAGAGTCGTAGAGAGAGTTTGTGTGAGCCGCGAGTCCGTGAAATGAACATTGACATTCTTTAAAGCTTTTGCATACAGTTACTTTAGTCTGGAAGAGAAATGGGATATGGCAGGACAGTCTCGTTTTTATTTCTTTTGTATTTATTTTTAAGTCTTGGCCCTTTTTCATCATGAAATCAGAAATGTCCGCATAAAAATCTGCAGAACAGGCTGTGCCTCTTTGAGTTATATCTCTCTGCAATAATAAGATGCAATTTTTTTTTTGTGGTGAGCATGGAATACTATCTTCAGCTGGTCTCAGTGAAATTTCGGCTTCTGCTTTAAGCTCACTGATTTAAGCCAGTCACGATTTTTTACTTTAATCTCCTGCATGGAGTTACTGTGGGAGTAAAATAACATAATTAAGCCAAAGCAGGGGCAGTTATAAATCTGTCAAAGTGGTAAGGCCCTTTTGAGAATACTAATAGATGCAAAGACTTTGCTTCCCAAGGATACAGGCAAGGGCCTTCTCCTGCAGGGCTCTCAGACTGTGGGATGCTCTCCCCACCCCCCCCACCCCCGAAATACAATCTCTCACTACATTCAGGATGGCAGGAATACACACCTTTTTCAATTGGCTTCTGAGAATGTTTAGTTTATTCTGATGATTCTGATTTTATTTTATTTCAGTGGCGCTATGAATTAATTGTGTGGTGGCGCTGCGGGTTAAACCGCAGAGCCTCTGGGCTGCAAGGTCGTAAGACCAGCAGTTCGAATCCACGCGACGGAGTGAGCTCCTGTAACTTGTCCCAGCTCCTGCCAACCTAGCAGTTCGAAAGCATGTAAAAATGCGAGTCGATAAATAGGTACCACCTCGGTGGGAAGGTCACGGCATTCCATGTCTAGTCGCGCTGGCCACGTGACCACGGAAGCTGTCTACGGACAAACGCTGGCTCTACGGCTTGGAGACAGGGATGAGCACTGCCCCCTAGAGTCGGACACGACTGGACAAATTGTCAAGGGGAACCTTTACCTATGAATTAATTTGTTTTTACTGTGCTTTTGTGATAATTATATACCCATTGAGTGTCACTTTACAGTGGAACAGTAGGGTAGAAATGTAATAAATAATAATAATCTGAAGTATCAGATGGTAGGTCTAAAAGACCATATCTCCCTGTATTCCTATCTGGGTATTGAGATAATCAGGGGAGGCCTTTCTCTGGGTCCCACATCTTCACAGGCATGTTTGGTGGGTACATGGGAGAGGGTCTTCCTTGTCGCTGCTCCCAGACTCTGAAACTCCTTCCCACAGAAGGTCAGGCTGGTCCCATCTTTGCTGTTCTTCTGCAATCAGGCAAAGACCTTTCTCTTCAGGCAGGCTTTCCTTTAAATGACTGGTTGACCAAGGGAATTTTTTAAAAGGATTATTTTATTCTGTTGTTTTACTTGTGTGTTTAATATTGCTCGTATTTGTTAGTTTTTAATACGACATTTGTTTAATGCTTTTTAAATATTGTAATAATTTATTATTTAGTTTTCTAATGTTGTAAGCTGCCTTGGATTCATTAGGAGAAAGGTGGTGGCATATGAATGAATGAATGAACGAACGAACGAACGAATGAACGAACGAACGAACGAATGAACGAACGAACGAATGAATGAAACAGCCATGTATCATTTCCCTGAAGCAATGCTTTCTCTCTGGCCATCTCCATTTCTGTGGATGAAGACATTTTGTTATTTCTGCAGTGATTCTGAATAACTCCCTTTTCCATTATTTTCTCTGCTTTTTTAGGGTGAAGCACGAAAAGGGTTACACCATCTGCAGCCTGGCATGGCACCCCAAAGGAGATCAGATTGCTTATACAGACATGGAGGGCAATCTGGGTCTACTTGAGAATGTCTGTGATGGAGATGGAAAGAAGTCAAACCAAAAGGTAATGATAATTCGACTCTTTCTTGTCCTTTTTCGTATCATTTCTAGCCAGGAGTGGTTATATTTATCCAGTTATATAAATCTGGAGACTTGGGGGGGGGGATTAATTTTTAAAAAAATATTCGCTAATTTAGCATAAACGTCTGGGGTGATTAACAGTTAAGTCTTGGCTTTAGGCTTCAGTTCCTGCTCCCAAAACCTATGACGATCTTTTTGATGAGGACGACAATGAGGATTTTCTGAAGGGTGACTTGACTGGGGAAGACTGGGGTTCAAAGCCAGTGATCAATGATGAAGATGAAGATGAAGACCTTTTGATGGCTTCAGGACGTCCCAAGAACAGAGGAGCCCGAATAGAGGATGACGAGAACTCTGTTGGTGAGGATTCCCCAAAGTGAGAGGTTTGGAGAAAGAGAGAGAGAGAGAGGTTGAGTTTTGAGATCGCTGCAGTTCAGGCACATAATTTCTTGGTGATGCTGTTAGTTCAGCCAGCAGCATCCTCAGGCAGGTACAGAAAGATCTGCCACCATAAACCTTTGACCGTAAAGTGATCTGTCTTTCATAGATATCGGATTGCTGAAAGCGAATCCTGCCCTTGATAAGGAGGAAGAGGAGGAGGAGGAGGAGGATCCAGAGGGCCTTGTTCCGGTCCAGCCTCTATCGTCAACCCAAAGGTCTTTCTATGACGGGCCAATGCCAACTCCTCGGCAAAAGCCATTTCAGTCTGGCTCCACCCCAGTACATCTCACACACCGCTTCATGGTAAGCTTCAGAGTCTCGTTTTATGATTTAAAGTATGTAAGATGGTTATTCTCTGCAATTTCAAAGCAGGTTTGTTTAAAACGCTTTTAAAAAGTAACACAGCTTAGAGTGCCCAAGGCATGTAACGTGGGGCTCCGTTATCATTCTAAAGGTGCAGCCGTGGCTGGTGCACCAACTCACCCTGGTAAAACAGGCCTAGCATCCCGATGAGAAGCCTTTGACTGTGTGTGTGGTCCTTCAAGGGGATTTTGAGGCTGTCCAGGTCAAGTAGACAACCTTTGGTCCCTCCACTGTTAACATCACGGCTGCATCTTTAATAAATTAAAAAAAGGCACTGAACAGGCACCTGCTACATGAAACCTTCAAGAAAGCACCGTGGATGCAATATCTGAATGGGAGTGAAAGGTAGCTCAGAGGTCTGCCGTGGTAGGAATGGGGTGAGAAGGCCAGTGGGTAAATTTCATTAAAGTTTTGTCTCCAGGGGCGAGTCATCGTCTGCTTTCTGGGCATTGTTGTTCTTCAGGAGGCATTTTCTACAGAGCCTAAAGGGCAGCGACTGGTCCAGTTCCAAATGAGCAAAATATAGGGGTCTGTAGGTGTCCGTAGGTGTGGGCCAGAGTTCATGGAGTTTTCTGGGAATTGAAGTCTAAAACGTCTAAATGGGGCATTCCTAGACTTACAAATAAAATACACAGATACGGAAAAAAATTACAAAAGGCAGCCAATCCTTTGAGTTGGATGAACCTTATCAATGACCAAAAAAATAGAGAAATGTTTTAACCTGGTGCTAAAAATGTGGTCATGTTGGGACCTTAGCTGTCAATCTCAGCATATAGAATGGATCATGGCAGGAGAAGTTTTCCATGAAATCCTGTGATTCTGAGCCCTATGAGATGTTTTATATGTCAAAAGCAGTCCATTAAATTTGGCCCAGAAATGTTATCAGTAGCCAGAAAGGTGCTAGAATGGGCATCGTATAATCCAACTTTCTGGTTTAAACCTCTGACCACTGCGGGATGCGCTCATTTTCAGAGCACCCACATATAGTTCATTGTTGTAATATGGAGTCTGCGTGTAGATGTTCATTGAACAGGGGTTTCTGATTGCCTAAGAGTGGACGGCTTGTATCTAGTCTTAAGTAGATAAGCCACTATTTAGCTTAAAGGTCTCCAACTTGTCTTTGCTCAGCAAGTCTTTCCATCCCACCCATAGGTGTGGAACTCTGTTGGTATCATCCGATGCTATAATGACGAGCAGGGTAACGCCATTGACGTTGAATTCCACGACACCGCAGTCCATCATGCAATGCACCTGCCTAATTCTTTGAATCACACCATGGCAGACCTTTCCAACGAAGCTCTTTTACTGGCCTGTGAGAGCACAGATGACCTAGCAAGGTAAACCACTATGAGCCACTTTCTGTGTGGCCTACACTTGTCAAAAAACACAGCGTTGGCATGCTTACCTCGAGGAGCCTCGTGGTGCGGTGGTTAAACTGCAGCAAAAACTCTGATCACCCCCCAGGTTCAATCTCAGCTAGCCGGCTTGAGGTTCGCTCAGCCTTCCATCCTTCTGAGATCGGTAAATTGAGTGCCCAGCTTCCGGGGTGGGTGGGGGTTCTGCAAGTTGTAGCCTGCATAATTAAGATTGTAAACTGCCTAGAGAATACTTTAAGCGCTATGGGGTGGTATATAAGCAGCACACTTTACGATTGCTTTTTGCTTTACCTGCAAAGCGGTGATGGCGTCCAGGATGAATTAATACATCTTAGAACTGTTGTTGCTGTTGCTTCTTGCAAAACCCAGGGGACAGCAGAAGGATAAAGAAAACCTGAAGCTAATAAATGTAGGAAGATTTATTGATGATTTATTGTCAACATTTCTAGTGACTTTTGATCAGGTTTACCTTTGTTGGGGGAAAACGAGTCTATCTTAATTCAGTTCAGTGTTTAGCAGAGCTGCTCCCATGAGGGTCCATACCTCCCCCACCCACCCCCACCCCCCGGTGCCACGGTCAGATCTTAATTCCTTAATTCTTAAACCGTTCCCCTCCCCCCCTTTCATTTTTAGCAAACTTCACTGCATCCATTTTAATTCCTGGGATTCCAATAAAGAATGGACGGTTGACATGCTGCCTGAGGAAGATATTGAAGCGATTTGTTTGGGCCAGGGCTGGGCTGCCTGTGCTACCAGCACCCTCCTGCTTCGCCTGTTCACCACTGGGGGAGTTCAGAAAGAGGTGTTCAGCCTCCCAGGACCAGTGGTATCCATGGCGGGACACGGAGAGCAGCTGCTGCTGATATTCCACAAAGGTGCTTTCTCAGTCCTGCTAAACTATTTAAATGTCTACCATGTTGTATGAATGAAGGCTGAGTTGTCTTCAGGTTCGTAATAACTTGTTGCTGCTTTTGATGACTGTGCTAGCGACCTTTCACTGTCCTTCCCTTTGACCTGTGTTGGCCACATTTTTCCAGCTGAGACATTTGCCATGTTGGACCCAGGAAGTCTCAGGGCTCTGTCTCATGCAGAGTCAAGCCATTGCTCCACCTAGCTGCTGCTACCCACTCTGATTAGGTATAGCTCTTCAAGGTATTAAGAGAGTCTTTTCAAGTTTGACCGCCTTGGAGATGCGAAACATTGAACCTGCTTAATGCAGTCCACGGGGTTTTTACTTGCCAAGGTGACATTCTGCCAGCGAACTGTGGCTCCCTCTGGCTTCCCTTCTTCCAGCTGCCCTTTGCAATGTAAACGGTTCCCAAAGGCCGCCAAAATACTTTTTCAGTCTCATGATGAATTGCTTTTTAGAGAACAATAAAAGGAATTTTGATCATTGAGCTTCAGAATGGAGAAATAATATTTAGATTTCATATCATAATAAATTTAAATAAATTTAATTCCCTAAAACATTCCAAATATGAATTTCTAATGCTCATATTATTTTATGAGTGAAAATTAAAATGAACCAGGGAATTGAAATCCAGCAGAATATCTTAGGCGGGCAAACTGAAATTTTGGACATGCACAGTGAAGTTTTCTGCTCCCCCTTGCCCCTGCTACCAACCCTTTCTTTATGCATCATCCTGGCTAGAATTAATACTCCCTGACCTTTTTTCTTCTCCAGGCACTGGCTTTGAAGGGGATCAGAATCTTGGGGTACAGCTGATAGAGTTTGGAAAAAAGAAGAAACAGATTTTACATGGTGACCCACTTCCCCTTTCTAGGAAATCCTACCTAACATGGGTGGGATTTTCTGCAGAAGGTGAGATGGTTTATTCTTTTCTCTTTAGTCAGAAGTACCTTGATTTGATCTGATTTCTAGTGATAAATTTCAGGGGCTAAGATGTCCCTGACTTGAAAAGTAGGAGATATGGGGCATCCATGAAGAGAGCAAAACAGCATTGTGACCAGAATCACTCTCGTGGATGATGTTGTGTCTTTGAGATTTGCTGGTTTGGATTCATGTATTTGGATTACAAAATAATAATAATAACTTTTGGACTGCAGAGCTGGAAGGGACCCTGTGGGTCATCCAGTCCAGCCTCTGTCAAGGAGGCACCAGTGGGGGAATCGAACTCCCAACCTCTGGCTCCGCAGCCGAAAACCTAAGCCACTGAGCTATCCAGCTTTACAAGGATTGGAATTTTTTTTGTGTATAGGAACCCCCTGCATTCTTACATTATAGAGTTTACACTGTGCTTTTTGGAGTAACCAGTATGCATTGTCACAGCAGTACTGTAAGGCAGTGTTCCCCAACGTTTTCCGGTCTGCGGACCGGCTGGGGAAGGCGGGGCACCCCCCCCGCGCGCACGCATGCATGAACAAGTGAGTGAGCGCACGAGCGCGAGCGCCGCCATTTTGCGCATGCGCACTGCCACTCGCGCGCATGCGCAAACGGCAGCGCGGGCCCGCGCGCACCCGCGCGCATGCGCAAATGGCAGCGCGGCGCTCGTGCGGGCATTCCAGCGCGCGTGCGCATGCGCAAACAGGCTGCGCAGGGGTGAGTGCGCGCGGGGAGGTCTCTCTTGCCGGCCCGGTCTGGGCCAGGCCAGGGACCGGCACCGGGCCGGGGACCGGGGGTTGGGGATCGCTGCTGTAAGGTGTATCAGGGAAACGCTTAGAAGTTTTGGTGTTGCATATGTTTTTTGTATGCTGTCTGTTTGACCCTTTTTCGTATTTATATACTCAGGGTTGTTAGTTTTAATATTGTCTTTTAAATAATGCAAGCTGCCTTTAATGATGTAAGCCACCTTGGGTCCTTTTAAGGAGAAAGGCGGGGTAAAAATATTTTAAATAAATAAATAAGATAGGTAATGTTCTCTAGTTTCTATTTCCACTATCCCAGAATGATCCAGAAATTCCAAACTGTTATTTCAGTGCTGATTCACAACCTCGTGCATCAGATATTCTTTTGGCCTGCATCACTTTTTATCTGTTAATTATATTGGTTTTCATCCCAGAGTGTCCAGATGCATAACATAACAAAAACACATCGCTCCCTATTGAGAAATAAACACATTGCCACCCATGTGACATCAAAGGATCCCTAAAAGATCCTTTATGCATATGACAGTGTTCTAAGGATTGTCCGTAAAGATTGCAAGGGGGCTTAGGATCCTTAAGGAAGTCTTGCTAATCCTCTTGCCCTCCAAGGGTGTCAGACTACAAGAGCCATCATCATCAGACTGACTGGGGATGATGAGAGTTGTAGCCAATGTATCTGCATCATGTCCAGTTGGAAAAGGGTTCACTGAATTCCACCAGTTCAAGTGACAGCAGATGACCAGAAGATGGCAACATTTCCAACATTAATCTGTGGATGACTCTGTTCATTTCAACTTGTTTCACAGTTTGTACTTTTTCAGAGATACAGGTGGTGTTGTGGGGCGGTGGTGTTTGCCTTCAACATCAGTTGTTGAAGAGAAGTGACTTCACAAAAGTGCTTTCTCTGTGTGTGTACGTGTGTGTTGCTGTTGAACAGGTACCCCTTGTTACGTGGATTCACAGGGCATTGTACGCATGTTAAACAGAGGGCTTGGAAATACTTGGACCCCGGTCTGTGACACAAGGGAGCACTGTAAAGGGAAGTCCGACCACTACTGGATTGTCGGTGTTCATGAAAACCCTCAGCAGCTCAGGTAGGAAAATAAATTTTGCACGATAATCCCCAGGTTGCAGTGTCTTGGCCATTGGCCATCATGGGCTCAGGTATTCTGGGAGCTGAAGTCAAAAAAAAGAAAAAGAAAAGAAAAGCTGAATTTCTCCCCCTGTTCCTTAGTACAATAGCAATTGAAAAGAGCCGCCCTGTTTGGCTCAGAACCTTTCAAACAGACCTGCCCAAGGGCTATTTGCTCCATTATTTTCTGCCGTTGAGTCTGTGGTCATGGACAGATGAAGGTCTGCAAGATGAGGGCCAAGGCGAGGAAGTATCTCTTGCTCTCTTGAAGGAAGCGTTATGTCATTGGGGCACTTGGTTCTGTCGATGAGCTGCCACCGCTGTAGTTGCTGTGGGTCCCTTTGCTTACCACAAAACCCCCACGCGCTCTTCCTTGCACATGTAGAACCGCCACATTATTGCTCCTGGCAATCTCTTTTACGTCCAGTGATTTACAGCAATTTCCCATGGATAAAATTAAAATTCAGTTCGTTGCCTTTGAGCATGGGGTGGTTGTGCCATTATCTGTGGACTTCACCCACTGCACAAAAACGGTATGTTCCTCGGCTTCCTCTTTCAAGTCATCCATTTCTAGGAAAGTCATCATTAAAAGCCGGAGAACATGTCTGACCGGGAGGGTGAACTTGAATGACAGTCATTGTGGTTTCCCCACCCTCACCCTTTCTGAGATAGCTAAAGATAGACAATGTGACATTTAAATGGCAGTTGAACTGCTGCTCACAGGAAAGAGAAAATGTACCTCTGGTGAAGGGTTTGGCCTTAATAATAATTAATCAAGTTGGATTTTTTGTTTGTTTGTTTTCAGATCGTTGCTGAATATGAACGGTTTTGTTCGCATTTTCTCTGTACATTTTTTTGTGTTCCGCTAATAACATTCCCCTTGGAGGTGATGTTGATGCACAATTAACATAAACAGACTGAGTTCAAAATGTAATCAATGGAAGAGGGACAGAGATGCCTTGAGGAGGAAAAAATAAACTCTTGGCTGGTGAACTGGGTTAAAAGCATTGCCAGTCCACTTGTCAGCATGGCAGCAGTGGGGGAGAGAGAGAGGAGGCTCTGCTGCCTAAGGGATAAAAGAAAATGGGTGTAGGAGAAGAGAAGGAAGAAGGGAAGGGAGCAGCACACAGGAGAGGGAATGTGGAAGTGGGGAAAGAAAGAGCAGTTAGCTTTGTGGGAGAAAGAGAGGGAGCATAGCAGTGGGGACATGGAAGAAGAGGGCACCAGTTGCAGGAAAGTAGCAGCTCCTAGAGGGACGGGGTGGCGCTGTGGGTTAAACCGCAGAAGCCTCTGGGCTGCAAGGTTAGAAGACCAGCCGTCGTAAGATTGAATCCATGCGACGGAGTGAGCTCCCGTCGCGTGTCCCAGCTCCTGCCAACCTAGCCGTTCGAAAGCATGTAAAAATGCGAGTAGATAAATAGGTACCACCACGGTGGGAAGGTAACGACGTTCCGTGTCTAGTCGCGCTGGCCACGTGACCACGGAAACTGTCTTCGGACAAATGCTGGCTCTATGGCTTGGAGACGGGGATGAGCACTAGAGTCGGACACGACTGGACTAAATGTCAAGGGGAACCTTTACCTTTACCTAGCAGCTCCTAACCCATGTGAAGTTGGTTGCTGAATAAAGACGTCTCTGCCCATTCAAACCTATTTATAACCTGGGGAAGACATCAGCATCTTCCTGCATTCATTTGTTGATCTACGTGTTGAGACTTTTAAAAAAAATAAAGAAAGCAGAGGGTGGAAGACATACAAAGTACCGGTCCCTGGCCTGCAGCCTGAAATAGTAAAATTAAATGAAGCACTTCCTTTCCACTGTGTTAAGAATCAGAAGGTAGCAGAGAAACGGCTGGGCGAGCCATGACATCTTGATTCTGCCTTTCTCTTCATGCAGATGCATTCCTTGTAAAGGAGCCCGTTTCCCCCCGACGCTTCCGCGTCCTGCTGTTGCCGTGCTGTCCTTCAAGCTTCCGTTTTGCCAGACGGCAACCGATAAGGGACAAATGGAGGTAAGGAACTGTTATCAGCGGGCCTGCTTGGCCTTTTGGGGGAGAGGCCAGCTCCCAGCTGGCCTGTGTCCAAGTCTCTTAGAGCTGTTCTTGCAAGAGGCCCCTGATCAGAACTTACCCATTGGACTGTAGGTCCTTTTCAGGAAGAGATGCGGGTCACTTTCCTTCTTCCCATCCCATTGGGTGTGCTTTTTTCTTGGCCTCTGTTGCATGGAAACCCAGCAGGAGAGTCACAAGCAGGGGCTGTTCAGGGCTGTCCTAACAGCAAGAGGGAGAGGACGTGCACTGCTGGCCCCCCACCCCACCCCCCAACACTTCCTCTGCCTGTTCTCCTTGGCTTCTTTCCTCCACCCAAAGGCCTTGCCTTGTTTCTCTGGGGGCCTGGGCGGACCCTGGAGAGTTCGGCCGGTGGGTTTCCAAGCAGCCCCTTCTCACCTTCCACCACCCGAGATGGGACTTTCTCTCAAGGGGGGACCGGCCCACCATTTGAGCAATTGTATCTCACCTTTTCATTAAATTCTGTATAAAACAGAAAGGGTGCAAACGATTCTCTTCCATGGAAAATGTCGGCAGCAGAAGCTGCTCTCTCCTTTGTGTAGTTGGAAGTCAGGATTATTTGTACGACTGCTTGTGGTTGCAAGTCAAGCGGAATCTACAAAGAAACCATGCCCCCGCTTCTGTACCTGCTTCTCTTCCCCGTGTGGAAGGGACGGGTGTTTAGGTGCCTGCTTTTAGTATGGAGCGGGGAACAATGTCAGTCATTGATGGACAGACTTCAAGGACTTGTGAAATTCCCGGAATGCTTGTTCTGAATAAGAAAAACATGTTTCTTCTTCGCGGTCTCTGTGAATTCACACCAATGGGTTTAATCTGCGCTTGCGCAGAGGTCTCTGGAATATTCTAGAGCTTTATGATACGTTTGTCAAGGACCGCCCCCCTAGTACACGTGGTCCGCCTGTCCTGGCAATTACCTCAGTTCCTTTTTGCCGCCGCTGAGGTCTCTCCTCTCGTCGAGCTCCGTTCGTCATTGCTTCTTTAATCTGAGGAAAATTGGAAAAGACTTTTCAAGTGATTCTTTCCAGCTTCTATACAATCAATTCTATACAATTGTAAGAGACTTTTCGAGCAATTTTTCCCTATCACCCCCCCCCCCATTTTTCCCTCCCCGCCATTTATGGCCCCTCTCCCCCCGTTTAAAAGGTGCACCTCGTGCTCCAACAAAGTTCCCCTCACAGACGGTCACGATCTCTGTCTTTTTTGCCTGGGGGAATCTCACCAGCCTTCTATTTGTCAGTTCTGCAAGAACTTCACTAAACAAACCCTTAAACTCAGACAACAGCGTCTCAGGTCATTCTTCTAGGAATGTTCCTTGCTACCAGCTCAGACTATGGAACCGTCCCAAACATCTCAGCCCGCTAAAGAATCTCCGGGTGCAACTACCACTTCTCCGACAGTTAAGTCGGTTTCCAAGACCAAAACGAAATTGAAGTCTAAATCTTCCAGTTCAGTAAAGTCCACCCCGGTACCAAACCCCCCTTCGGTATCGGAACACTCCAAATCGAAAAAGTCTTCCATTGATTCTCGTCAATCCAGACACAGGCCGATACCGGACTTGACACCACTACAGGACCAGCCTACGGTCTGCCTTGATTCTCCAGAAGAGACCCTTCTTCCTCCTTCTGGTCAACCACCATCTCCGCTATTGGCACAGTCTCCATCTTCTGTGCTCAATTCGGCTGACGTTACCATCCTTCCTTGATCGGCACAGTCGAGCCCCAAATCCATGGGTTGCTCCGTCTCTATTGGCGATTCCGAGTCAGTGTATCCCGTACCCGACATATCACCTCCGCGCAAGCAGTTAAGAAAGACCCATCATGTGCCAGACACGTGCCGTTCCGATGCCGGGCCTGTACGACCCATGACTCCAACTGGGTCTCTGGCATCTCGAGAGCCTCCTACTCGATACCGCCACCCGAAACAGGTCACGCTCTATGAGCCTCCGCAGTATTACGAGCCTCCTCTTAAGCGCTCTCGACATCGAGCATATTGGTAATACCAACCTGAGCTCGACTTCTATACCGATCCTAGGCATTATCGACGTCAATACTACTACCAATCTGACTTCTCTGATTCTTCGCCTTCCCCTCGATACCGATCACGGCATCATGGTTACTACTACCGTTCTTCGTCGGATGATGACTCTGTACCGCTCCCTCCGGTACCGACGTCTCTCAAATCTCACAAGAGGACCCATCCTGAACCTCTCCAAGAACAACCCACGGTACCGAAACGGTCCCGGACTTCCGCTCCGACAGTACCACGCGTCGCAGAACCCTCTGCTCCTTCTCAACCTTGAGCTCCCTCGGTATAGGCGACCACCACATATGCTGGACCTCCGCCTCTACCTCCTGGTACCACTCAATCGCGCCATAAGAAACATTCGAAACATCAATCTGTTTCCGTACTGGCCCAACACGCTCCTTCTAAATCTCAGCCTGCTCTTCCGGAACCCCCTGCTACTTCCATCCCATGATACCGTCTCACTTCTCCAACCTCGTCTTCTCAATCATACTATTCTGATGCCTCTGACTCTTTACCAGTACAAGAATCCCCTCCTAATCTACCTACACCGGACTCGGATGTTGCTGAAGCGAATCCTCCTTCACCATCTGATGACTTCTCCTCCTATTCTCAATTAGTTCTTCGAATTGCAAAAGCTATGGAACTAGATGTTCAGCAACCTGCTCAGGCTGACCTTATGGCCTCCACCACATCGACCATTCAGCACTCCAGGCTAAAGATGTGCTCCCTACAATCATGGTATCTGTCCCTCTTCGATCCTATGACAGACCCATCTTCCAAGCTTCTCCAAGTCACCCCCGAGCTCTCTTCTCAGCTCCTCTGGTGGGACACTCCATCCAACCTGTTCATCGGACGGTCCTTTGCTTCTCTCCAACTATCGGTTCAGATCACCACCAATGCAAGCCCTACTGGATGGGGGGCACATTGCAACAGCCTGCATATTCATGCTACCTGGTCCCGCGCCGAGCGAGCTCTTCATATAAACAATCTCAAGCTCTTAGCCATTTTCAAGGCCTTCTGAGCCTTCGAACCCATCATTCTCGGCAATGCCGTTCAAGTCACAACCGACAATACCACCACGTTGTTTTACATAAACAAACAAGGAGGCACCCATTCCCTTCCATTGCTGTATCTCACTGTCCAATTCTGGGAATGGTGTCTAGAACGCCACATTTTCCCCATAGCAGTACATATTGCTACTCAAGACAATCTTGTAGCAGACACTCTCAGCAGACTACATACCCAGATGCACGAATGGACTCTAGACCAGTCCGTATTCCACCACCTTTGCAAGATCTGGGGTCAACCACGCATAGACATGTTCGCCACATCCCAAAACGTGTTTCCTTCATCAAGTGCTTGCAGGAAGAACTCTGCTAATTATCAGCGCGTCCAGGAGATTACACGCGTTGACACAAATGCGCCCTCTTCTATTCGAGGGCAGGCATGGGACACGGATCCCTCGGAGATGCCCTGATGGCAGACTGGACCACACATCTCATCTATCTCTTTCCCCCCCCATTCCTCTCCTTCTCAGAGCAATAGCCAAGATCCGTCACGATCGCTCCAACGCAATCCTCATTGCCCCTTGGTGGCCAAGGCAACCATGGTTCACCATGCTCCGCTCCATTGCTACAGATTACCTCCGACTGCCTCTCATTCCTCACCTCCTCTCGCAACATCAAGGCAGGACTCACCACCCAGATCTTCACACTCTTCATCTCACGGCGTGGAAGATTCACCCTCGGTAGATGCCATCTTAGCTAACGCCCGAAAGCCTGCCACTGTTAAGCTCTATTCGTATAAATGGACTGTCTTCACAAGGTTTGCTCTTCAACATCATCTTCCAACCAATCTACGACCCTGCAAGCTGTCCTTCAGTTTCTCTCCCATCTCTTTCGCAAGCAACTCTCCCTTTCTACTCTCAAGGTTTACCTGTCTGCTATAATAGCTCATCAACCTCAAGACCAGTCCGTATTCCACCACCTCTGCTATGCTTTTTCGTCATCCCACATTAAAACTCTTCCTTTGGGGTGTCTCCAGTATGCGTCCTTCTGCACCTGCACCATCCCCACAATGGTCTCTACCTGTTGTTCTTCACTGGCTTACCTGTGCTCCATTTGAGCCACTTGCTACCGTCTCAGAGCACCTCCTTTCCCTTAAGACACTCTTCCTGGTTGCCATTACTTCCACTCATAGAGCCTCGGAGCTTGCTGCCCTCCGGGTCGATCCTCCATTTCTTCAATGTCACCCGGACAAGGTCACCCTTTTCCCTGATGTCTCCTTTCTACCAAAGGTTGTGTCGGATTTCCGCCTCTCCCAACCTATTGTTTTACCTACCTTTTTTCCGTCACCTACGACTGACCTCGAGCGGTCTTTACACACGTTGGACGTTAGACGCGCACTTGCTTTCTATGTCTCACAGACTTCTTCCTTCCGCAAATCAAAACGACTTTTTGTAATACCGCACCTCCCTCACAGAGGTTCTCATATTTCATCTCAAACTGTATCGCGTTGGCTCGTTGCAACTATAAAACTGGCGCACCAGCTCGCCAAACAGCCTCTACCTGTTGGTATTAAGGCTCATTCTACCAGAGCTCTGGCTACCTCTGCAGCCTTCCTTCGTGGAGTACCACTTCCAGACATTTGTAAGGCTGCTCCATGGGCAACGCCGTCTACGTTTGCCGCCCATTATTGCCTGGATCTGAGAGCCAAAAAGGAAGCAGCATTTGGGAGAGCTGTACTTTCTTCTGTTCTTCCATGACGTCCCTCCTCCGGTAAGTTAGCTTGTTAATCACCCGTTAGTGTGCATTCACAGAGACCACGAAGAAGAAGGAGAGGTTACTTACCTGTAACTCTGGTTCTTCGAGTGGTACTCTGTGAATTCACACTTCCCGCCCGTCTGTCCGTCACTCCTGTATCACCTTGATGCAGCGGCGGGCTCTTCTTAGGAAGTGAGGTAATTGCCAGGACGGGCGGACCACGTGTACTAGGGGGGCGGTCCTTGACGAACGTATCATAAATCTCTAGAATATTCTGGAGACCTCTGCGCAAGCGCAGATTAAACCCATTAGTGTGAATTCACAGAGGACCACTTGAAGAACCAGAGTTACAGGTAAGTAACCTCTCCTTCTTGAGCATTGTAGCTTCCTTTTAGATAAAAAACCAACAACGAAGCCAGCGAGTGTCTTGTCCTTATGGTTGCAAATACACTCTTCAAACTACAAATACCAGCTGAAATCTGAGAAATGAAATGGGGGTAGAGAAGGATAAATCTTCTAGCAGTTAAAACCAGGATTTTAGCACTAAAATCTGTATTTTTTTGTTAAGAGAGATCCTTGGCTCAACATTATTTTGATTCCTAATTTTCCTTTACAGGGGAACTCAGAATCCACCCAATTTTGAAAATAACAATGAATGTGGTCTTTCGATTCATTTTGTTGTTTTGAATCCTTTTGGGGGGTTTTGGCCAAAGGCAACTTTGAAACCATGCTGGCTGAAGACTTTTTCCCTTTGTCCAGTGCCACATCTTATCCCATTTCTATGTTCCTCTAGAACAGTGGTTCCCAACTTTGGATAACCCAGGTGTTCTTGAATGGCAATTCCCAGAATTCTTCACCACCAGCTGTGTTGCCCAGGGTTTCTGGGAGTTGCAGTCCAAGAATACCTGGGTTACCCAAGGTTGGGAATAGAGATGGGCACGAACCTCGGTTCAGAGGTTCATGCTGGTTCATCAGCCCAGCACCATACGTTCCATGCGTTCCCTTCCCTCAACCCCTTGCCAGATCCTCCACTCACCAGCCAGTGCACACTTCTCTTCTCCTCTTTGGGCATTCATCCAGTCCTGGCAGGAGTGCCTGATTCTCTCCTCTGCCTCCTTTGGCAGCTGCCCACTCAAGATAAGGAAGTGGGACAGGGATTCCTACAATGCAGCCTTTGAGTGGGCAGCTGCTAGAGGAGGCGGAGGAGGGACCCAGGCGCTCCTGCCAGGACTAGTCAAATGCCTGAAGAGGAGGAGGAGAGCAGTGCACGCTGGCCGGTGAGTAGAGGATCCGGCTGGGTGTGGGAAGGGAATGTGTGGCACCTGTGGTGCTGGTCCGATGACCTGACACGAACCTCCAAACCAAGGTTCATGCCCATCTCTAGTTGGGAACCACTGCTCTAGATCTTTGACAACAAACAGCACTAAATAAATGGCTACTGATAAGCTCTCTCCTGTGCTTTTCCCTCCCTCTGCCTGGTTTAGGAGCAGTTTTGGCGCTCTGTCCTGTTTCACAATTACCTGGACTTCTTCTCCCAAAATGGATATGAATATGATGAAAGTGTCAAAAGACATGCCGTCCAAGAACAGCAGAACCTCCTAATGAAAATGTTTGCAGTAAGTGCCCAGTATTTTAAATTCAAAAAGAACTGAAGCCATCTGAGCATTAGGCTGTTTTCATTTTAAATACAAAATGCAATTTTGCCCTTTGTCCCTCTTTGTAGCCTGGGAGTTTTGACTCTTCCATACATCTGTTCACTTCATGGGGTGACTTCGCCTTTGTTAACCCTTTAACAAAGGACATTTAACCTGTGACAGGTTCTAGTTCATCTCTTTGCATCAGACGAGAGAAACCAGAGGTTTGGAAACCGAGCCCTTGGGCATGTTTAGCCTGGAGCGGAGAAGACTGAGAGGCAGTATGACCAGTATCGGAAAGGCTGTCATGCTGAAGAGGGAACAGGCTTGTTTTGAGCCGCTCAAGAGGATAGGGCCAGAAGTAATGGATTCAAGTTATAAGAAGGGAGTTTTTGATTAAGCATTAGGAAAATTCCTGACAGTGAGAGTGGTGGTTGGATATCCAGGTTGGATAATATCCAGCTGTCAAGGATGCTGTAAGGGGTGCACTTCCTGCATTAGCCGTGTCCGGAGACCAGAAAAATAGGGGATGATTTTAAGAGGCTGCTGAAGATTCGTCTCTTTCCTGCAGCTTTTGGTGGAGCATCTCTTTACATTTTTTTGTAGGACCCCCATATCCATGGGGGGAATTGTACCTCTGCTCGGATATGCTGCGCCATCAGGCCTTTAGGATGGCTTATCCTAGCTTGCTCTTGCCTGGTTTTAAATTTTGCTGGATTGTTCTTTTTTGGTTTTTATATAATGCTGTGCCACTAATTGGGCAGTCTGTGAATGTTCAGAAATAAATAAAATAAATTCGGTTGCCCTTTTGAAAAACGTTCATGGCTGGGATGGCTGGGATGAGGATGCCAGGAGAGGAATGTGTGTGTGTGTGTGTGTAAATGCCCATTAATTGGGAGGCTGTACCATTTGTGCTTTACCACTACAAGAGAGGAATCTCCAGGTACACTCCTTGGTACAGAACTAATTAGCAAATAAGGGTTTCAGCTGAGGAGAAGGGAGGGGGAGAGAAGTTACTTTTGGAGAAGTTACTGTCTTCTTAGAGAAGGTTTGGGATGATCTGGTACCTGTTTGGAGCATCCCCTTGAGGAGTCTAGAAAGGGATTGATGGGTTTAAAAAGTGAAGGAAATTGCTTTGCTTAGCCTAGTATCTCTAAGGAGACCGCTGTGCTCATCTGCTGACTTGTGCTGTGTCTTCTTGAACCATGTTGTCAATGTGTAAATATTAGTTTAGGTTAGCTAGCTTCTTATTTTATTGTGGGAACTATTCTGGAAGTGTTCTTGCTTCTAGCCTGAAACTGTTTTTGAATGCTTATTTGCTCCACAGCTTCTTTATTGTTTTTGTGACTTTTAAAAACTGTTTGGAAGTGTTTTTTTGCCTTTTTCTTGCAACATCTTTAACATATTATAATATATTACAACAGCTTGGTTGTTTTGGGAACAAGAGGTTGTACTAAAGAAAAGTCTTGCCTCAGTCACCTGGTGGATGCTTTTACATTTTGTGGGTATTTTAGCATTTCTACCTTGCAGGGTTGGCATAAAAGTCTAATGTTCTTAATCTTATGGGTTTTGGTAATTCCCTGAAGCACTGAATAGTCAGAGTGACTCAGGGTGTTGGGAGGGGTATTGGGCAGGAAGATTTCCCTCCAGCCATCAGCACATCTAGCCCTCTTGGAACTTAACCCCACCAGAAAAGTCTGGGCAGTGTTGCTGAGTGGTTAAGTGCGGGCCTTATCTTGACCTGGCCTTATCTTGACAAGCCGGGATCTGGACTCAGCGATCCTCAGAGTCCCTTCCAGCTCTCCGATTCTGTGATTCTATGATCAGGCTACTAAATTTAAGCACAGACAGATATCTAGAGAAGTACCTAGGTAACTGCCTCAGAAATGTTGTGACTGTATGGCGAGCAGCCTGCTCCTCTGTTCCCACACTGCCCAAAGTACCAGATGCCTAATAATCGCCAACTTTCTATTTAATTTTGTCCTTAGCTGACGTCGTTGCCCTTCCAGATGATAGTTGAAAGATAAAATGGAAACGCTCCAGTTACTGTTTGCCCCTTTTAAAATTGAAACACTGCTGTGTGAAGGTTTTATGGCTCTTTTAAATGCTCATAATTTTCCACTGGATGGCAGCTATAATTCTCTTTCCTGGTCCTTGCAAGCAGGCTGATGTTTGCCCACATGGCTGGCTCTTTAATGAATGAATGTAGACTGAAAGGTGGACAAGGAGGGAGGAGGAGGAGAAGATAATGGTATCTTATTATTTCCTTTGGCTTTTTCAAGAGGCTCTTTCCGTGCAAAGCATCCATTTCCTCCTTCTTTTCCAAAGCTTTCCTGCACACTGGAACGTGAATTTCGCTGTATGGAGCTGGCAGAGCTCATGACTCCAAATGCCACCAGCTTAGCCATCAAGTACGCCTCGCGCTCTCGGAGGCTGATTCTTGCCCAGCGGCTCAGTGAACTGGCAGCGGAGAGAGCAGCAGAACTGGCAGCTGCTGAAGGACCTGGGAAGGAAGAAGAAGAGGAGGAGGAGCAACCGCAGGATTTCAGACACCATCTAAATAACAGGTACCAAGCAAATTCCGAAGTGATGCAATAATCAGCAAACTCAGAGACGGAATCACTGTGGACCTAATGGGCCAGTCTGCATCTTCGTGGCTTATGTCTTCCCACAACAAACTAGCCTGGCCGGCTGTTTTATGTTTTCCTCTGTCAGCCCACGTGCTCTGGGAGGTTTCCCATCTCTTAAGCCATGGGGACCTTTGGGCTCTTAGACTAGGAGACATCCTCTAACCACACAACTTCATGCATGCACAGGAAGGAAACAATAGGATGCCCAGTGATGATTTCAGGGTCAGAAGTGCGGGTTATGCATTTTTTTATTTTTTTACTTTTATCCTGCCCTTCACGATAAAGCACAGAAGAATTTTACAAGGGGTCCTTTTCCAGGCACTGATCAGACCAAAATGTCCTCTAAGCTGTGCCTCAGGAGTTTGCACAAACAGCCAGTTTGTTTACTTCCTGTTTCAAATGAAGCCCCGCCCACTTCTCCCGCCCACAGAGCGAGGCTCCCGCACAGCGGGACAGAAACGTAGAGGGAACGTTGGATCAGATCCACATTCACCATCGCTTTTTAATTTATGTGTATAGAATAGATGCATGGCAGATTTAGCTTTTTCTGGATTTCTCAAAGCTTCTGAGACTTCTGGAATTTCCAAAACTGGGGGTGGGCTCATCTTGTTCTCCTGTGCTAAACATAGAACTGGTACATAACATTCATTCAAAGATATTAGGGGAAATAAACTCATTGTTTAATCTGAATAAAGTGTGAGATAAAAGGCTTTGGGAGCAGATCAGATTTTAAAAAGTTAAGTCCAGCAGAGTGTTAATATTTTATCTGACTTCCTTTTCAGTATTTAATATGAGTAAGGGATGTGGTGGCGCTGCGGGTTAAACCGCAGAAGCCTCTGTGCTGCAAAGGTCAGAAGACCAGCCGTCGTAAGATCGAATCCACGCGACGGAGTGAGCTCCCGTCGCTTGTCCCAGCTCCTGCCAACCTAGCCGTTCGAAAGCATGTAAAAATGCAAGTAGATAAATAGGTACCACCTTGGTGGGAAGGTCACGGCATTCCGTGTCTAGTCGCGCTGGCCACGTGACCATGGAAACTGTCTTCGGACAAACGCTGGCTCTATGGCTTGGAAACGGGGATGAGCACCGCGCCCTAGAGTTGGACACGACTGGACTAAATGTCAAGGGGAACCTTTACCTTTACCTAAGAGAAGAATATCATGCTGTTTTGTTTGGTATTTTGTCTTCTTAATTTAGCTGAGAAGTACAGCTGAACACTTGTTCTTTCCTGTAGTTTTTCTTTAAATCAGTGGTTCCAAACCTTGGGTCCCCTGATGTTCTTAGTCTACAGCTTCCAGAGATCTTGGCCAACGCAGCTCATGGTGAAGGCTTCAGGGAGTGTTAGTCCAAGCCCATCTGGAGACCCAAGGTCTAGAACCACTGCTCTAGAAGTAGCCAGAGGTTTCCAGGACTGCATGAAACTGTTACGAATCCAGTGACAGAATGTTTTCTGTCTTCACAATCTTTTTGCCATTAGCATTTTAGGGCTAAAAAAAAAATCACACAAAAACAACACCCTTTTTCCCCCAGGCGTCCTCAGAGTCCTCAGAGGAGAAGAAAGCATTTGCTTTCCAGTGAACTTTCCTGAATTTCTTTTGTGTCCGAACTTGTTCTGCAGGTGTTAACTCACATGTTTTGCCTCTGCTTCCGTTTGAGTCTCTGAGGCCAAAAAAACCCCAAAACAAAACAAACAAACAAACAAAAAACCAACTGAGGGATTGTAGGAACTTCTTGTCACTTCTGAGCTGAAAGATGATCCCAACCATCTTTGCAGCTGTTTGAAGGCAGGAACGTCCTCGGAGTGCTCTGCGTTTAGCGGGTGGCGAGGTTTCATTTTGTGCAAGCGAACGAGTGGCTAAACTATGTTAAGAACATCGTGTTGGGCAGTAGCCAAGTTCATTCATTGTGTCATCTTGATAATGCACCATCGGTGTAGAAGAGTGAGCAGCAAAGCTCAAGTGTTTTATTCCTCAAACTCATTCATTCATTACACCCAACCTGTGTTTGTTCAAAGCCTTCCTTTAGATTGAGATCTTCCTTAGAGGCCTGGTTTACTTGCCCTACTGTCTGACGTGACCCAGGAGAGGGGCCTTTTTTTGGGATAGCTGTGTATGCTTTGTTGTAAACCACCCAGAGAATGTATTTCACTATGGGGCGCTACATACGTTTAAATAAACACAGAAACAAAACAACCCACCCCTTCTTTGTAGAAGTTTCCCCTGCACCTTTTCCTACTGACGTTTACTTTTGGAGAGTTTACTTCTGGAGGGTTTGAGGGTTTTTTCTGAGCTTTCTATTACGTTCCTGTTGCTACGAAGAATGTTCCTGTTGATTAGTAGCATAAATATAGCATTGCATTGATAACTTCTTTTTTTGCTTATGTATCTGTATTTTAATAATTTTTTACTAGCTATTTTAATAAGGGAGAAATCAGTTGTGAAGGTCAGTCCCCTCGCCATTATGTTCAGAGTAACGACCATAACCTGTCATTTTTGTCTGTGCTTTTGACACTCCAGCCTTTGCTCCTTGGACTTCGCTCCTGAAGCTGCCTGTTGAGTGTATCTCTCTGCTTTAGTTACAGTAAGACCCCCACAGAACGGAGCCACGCTCGGGTGAGGAACCTTCAACGCCAGCAAAGTATGGAGACCTATGAGGAAGCTGGGGATGAGGAGGAAGACACATCTGAAGGAACAAAACCGAGTGAGACACAAGCTTATACACAAATACAGATATCCAGGACATAGTCATGTATTTTGGAGACCTGAAAGGTTGGGCGGCCTTTATCATTTGAGAGGATCTTCTCCCCTAAAAAAGATGGATGGATTGATTGATTTAAAATATTTTTACCCGACCTTTCTCCTTAAAAAGAACCCAAGGCAGCTTCCATCATTAAAAGACAATATTTAGAGCTAAAAACAGTTAAATATACAAAAACTATAAAGGATAAAAGAAAAACCACATTAAAAATTATAAACAAACCAACACCAAAACCAGATTCAAAGCAGTAAGGCACAACAGTACATTTAAAAACCCCACTTAAGCAGCCAGTCATTAAGGGAAAACTTGCCTGAAGAGAAAGGTCTTCGCCTGCTTGCCAAAGGACAGCAAAGATGGGGCCAGCCTGGCCTCCAGTGGGAGGGAGTTCCAGAGTCTAAAGGAGCAGCCACAGAGAAGGCCCCTCTCCCGTGTCCCCACCAAGCACACCTGTGAAGGTGGTGGGATTGAGCGAAAGGCCTCTCTTGATGATCTTAATACTCGAGCAGGCTCATAAAGGGAGAGGCACTCCTTGAGATAGCTTAGACTCAAGCCGTTTAGGGCTTTCTAGGTGAAGACCAGCACTTTGAATTGGGCCCGGAAATGGCATGCGAATCCCTATGACCAGCCCTCATTAGCAATCTGGCTGACATGTTGTGGACCCGCTGAAGTTTCCAATAGTTGTATGATAATTGGCAAGCCTGACCAAGGGAGAACCACCTCCTCCCTTCCCAGATCTGGGGGAATGGGCTGCCCCGTTCCATTCATCTCTCCATTGTCAGAAGAGCAGGTGGGACCTGTGCTTTTCTGCCTCGCCTGTTTTCAAATCCATATCTGTCCCTCTTGTCCGGTTCCTTCTGCCTGGCTAGTATTCCATCTCTGTTGAAACAGGATATGTAGCATAAACATGCTACTGGTTCATAGTTAACTTGGAAGGCAGTTTAAATGTCAAAATCTGCTTAATGTTGGTATTTAAATGTTTACACTTGTTATTTTTTTCTGAAGGATCTCCCCTGCTCTGTGGAACCGCCTCTACTCCCAAGTCTGGTGAGTCAAAGTTATTTTTATTCTGGGTAAGGAAAACTTCTTAATTGTTGGTCCCCTTTGTCCGGTCACTGGGTGCCTGCTTTGGAAATGTATTTCCTCCCTTTTTGTTAAGCAACCTTTGTTATCCCATAAAAGCTTTCAGACTGCTCATAAATGGGAAACGCATGTGTTAGCACTGTCCCTACTGCTTTGACTTTCCAAATTCTGTAGTCCAGAGATACTCCCAATCTGGACGAAATGCAGGACACATTTCCCATATTTACTTTCCATAACTATCTTTCCACTGGAGCCCAGAGGTTTGATCACTGAAAGTCGTCTTGACTTTTATGGGTCTTCAGACTTTCCATGAGACTTACTGTTTTGCTGTTTGCAGGACAGAGAGCAATTTGGAGAAGTGGGGAAGTTGCTTCATTTTAGTATCACAAATCAAAAGCAAGAAATCTTTTAGCACCTTAAGGATGAGCCTGTTTTATTTGGCATAAGGTTTCGCAGTGCCGTTGCTGAGATTCAGCTATACTGTGAGGATCCTGGAATGAATCGCATGAAGGTGGAGAATCACGTGGCAGGGCAAGATAGTGGGCCTGAGCACCATTCTGTCTACATCAGTAGGACTTGTAGTTTTGTACTAGTGTGACATTGAAATTGCTGTGAAATTACTATGAGAAAACACGAGTTGTCCCAGACTGGCCTTAATCCAACCACCGCCATCATCAGTGTGTGATACCATGAAAATAATATGCTGGGATGGTTGGCCATCGACTCTTAACTTGCTGGCATACAAAAGGAGAAAGGCAGGAAAGGATCAGCCAGAGAAAAATACTCTTTAACCAGTCAATCAATCATTGTCTTCGTATTCGACTCAAAAATATACATAGTATATTAATTGGTTGTTGTAGGTTTTTCGGGCTGTTTGGCCGTGTTCTGGAGGTTTTTCTTCCTAACATTTCTCCAGTCTCTGAGGCTGGCATCTTCAGAGGAGAGGAATTAGAACTCTGTGTTCTGGTGTAGTGTGTGGGATCGTTGAGTATTTGTAGCTGTGGGATCAGCTTTTTGTCCTTTTCAGGAGATTGGGTGATTATGGTGATCAGGGTCTTTTTTCGTTATGGGAGTATTGTTGTGATAAGGGGGGGAGATGATCTGTCACTGTGATTGATGGGTGTCGTTAGCTAGTCTTTTGCGCTTTGTGGTCCCAATATATACCTGGCCACAACTGCAGGGTATCCGGTCTACTCCTGCAGTGATGAGGGGGTCCCTTTTGTCCTTTGCTGACTGTAATATTTGTTGTATTTTTGTGGACTAAAACAACTGGAAAAATAATGTACAGTATGCTCAGTTCATGAAAAAGCAAGATTTAAAAAATCCTATCCACATTACAGAAAGATCAGAACAATTTGCTCACACATGTGTAGAAAAGCATCAATAGCAAAGTTCTTACTGTCAAGACAATTTGCATTCAAGCCTTGAACAAAAGTGTTTGGCCATTAAAGACGCTGGGAAAGCAGAAAGGCTGTAAGTCCTCAAAGGCTCAGGAGGTTCGTTTTTTCTCTGCCGAAACTGGGTGGTGGTTGTTAAACTGGGATTGTCAGCTGTTAACATACGAAAGTCAAGATTCTGTCCACATTTTAGGGAGCAAAGGGGATCAGCATTCTACACAGCCCTGCTTGTAGGTTTCTGTTCCAGATGAAAATAATTTAGTGTGTCAGTCAAAAAACACCTGGTTTTTTTTAATTAACTAATTCTTTATCTCTCTCTTTTTTTTTGTAACTAAAGCTGGAGTTGTACCTACCAATCAAGGAAGGATCAATCCTTTCAAGGTGAGATCATAGTGATTTTACCTGAGCAAGCTTTTATGTGAAATATGTGAAGTGCATTGGAAATCCTGACCGAACAGGCATGGGATGAGGGGAAAAAACGTTTCTCAGATGTTTTGTTTCTCTAGGTTTCCAGTAGCCAAAAGGATTCGCTCGTTCCTTCGGCGAATATTCTGGACAGCATGGCCAAACTGCCCAAGAAAACTCCTTCGCCAGCAGGCCGAGCTGCTCCCAACAAGGAGAAGGGTCCAGTGATAAAGCCGTTGGTGCCCAAGGCCAAGTCAAAGCAGGTGACCGTCCTGAGCTTTGTGCTCTTTTACGATGGTGAAAAGATTTAATTTCCTGTGGCCAGCCCGTTGCAAGTGGAACCTAAAAGAAGAGTCTAGGATCGAGATCAGAGGTCAGGGCCGGGGAAGAGAGAGAGAGAGGGCACCTCAAGGCAATCAGACTCCTCTTCCTGTATTACTTTCATATCAAGCCTATAAGTGGGAATAATGGCTGGAATCTATTAATTGCAGCATAATGGGAGCAGCATAATTTTCCGTGGTGAATGCAGCAGGTTAAGAAGTTGGCATTTCCTATCACACGCTGGTTATATGACCTGCTGTGCCAGACTCTGACTTCTTAATTTCTGTCAAGTTGGCATTCTGTCAGTGGAAATATGCTACAGGATTCTGGCCGACAAGCAAGAAAATCTTTCAAGATGTTTGTTCTTGTTACAGAGTGGAACTACTGCTGACGCTTCGCTATCTCAGACTCTTTCATGCCATTTGATGTTTACCACTGTTAAATAACACAGAGATGTGTTGGAAGACAGGTTCATGTAACGTTTTAAGATTAGTAACAAGTGGCAAGCTTAATTTGTATTGTCCTGGTGGTAGACGTCTATCTATTACTGGAGGGCTTATCAAGCAAATCAGATGATGTGCACAGACTACCATACACTACTCTGTTTTATTTTATTTATTTATTTATTTATTTCATTTATACCCCGCCTATCTGGTCAATTATGACCACTTTTAGTATCACACACTTTAAAGCTACTGTTTCTGAACAACTATGTTTTGCTCATTGCAGCTGGGCCTAACCAATGTGTTTTGGTCATTGCCGCTGAAGAGTGTTTTGTGCTTAAAATGTGTTGAGTGTATTTCTTGGTACATTGAGATTTAGAATTATGTTTTTGGTACATCATGTATAAACACGGAGTAGTGTAGAGGGAGAAGAACACAGAACAGCTAAACGTATGTCTTATCTCACTGGTCAAAATCATGTTGCATAAGTAATGTCTGTGGAACAGTGATGACATCATCAGCAGGAGAGATTATCAGCAATTTTTCATTGTGTAGAAGCTGTGGGATCCACGGGACAGAAGGAGGAAGTCTTTCATTTCAGAAAATCTCTACCTGCTGGTGGCGTCATCACCCTTCTGAAGGCATAATTTAAGCAACAGGATTTTGGCCATTATTTGCTTCCCTCATAAATAGTTCATTTAAAGTATGCCCGGTAAGAAAATTATCCGAAGTGCACTCTTCTGGAAAGACAAGTGTTCATGTGAATGAGAGATCCTTGCCCCAAGTCTGAATTGCAGTGCAAAAACAGTGTAAGTTACTGCGGAGTTTAGATTCATTTATTTCTTGGTATAGGCGGTGGCAGCAGCATTTTTCCAACCCCGAGCGTCTGCCATGGAAAAGAATATCACAGAAGAGAAGGGAGAAAAACTTGAATCTAAAAAGAAAATCGCAGAAGAGAAAAGAGAAAAAATTGAAACTATCCCACCTGAGTCAAAAAAATTGACGGAGGATAATGACAGTAAAAGGTCAGTATGCCTGTTGCCATTCTAGGGTGACCCCCTTCCAGAGAAATCCAGATGTGAAACTGTTGTCAGGGTGTGCACATGGCTTCCTTCAGAATGTTTTCCAAAATGGAAGTCTTCCTTTTTATTCTTTTCAGGCCAAAGACTGGATTCCAGATGTGGCTAGAAGAGAACAGAAGTTGTATTTTGGCAGATAACCCTGAGTTTGAAGAAACAGAGATAATAAAAGAAGGCATGAGTCGATTCAGAACATTGTCTGCAGAAGAAAGGATGGTAACGCCGTCCTCCTGTGGAGGATTTTATCTTTTAGGCATTTATTTAAGGGGGAGAAATTCTGTTCTTTGACGTTGCCCTTGACGCTTCTACTTTCCACTGTCTTCACCAGCATCTTCTTGCATTGTGTTCAGTCCTAGTCTCTCACTGTCCCAGAATGAGAGAGCAGTGGTGACCTGAAAGGTCGTCTTGCGTACGACCCAGTCTGGCCCACACTCTGCTGCACTGTCTGAAACTCCCTAACCTCCAGAACATGAAACAGAAAAGTTTCACACAAGTGCCGTGGGGTCACTTTATACTAGCGAAAAGCTCCTATAATGAAGATGGGTGAGGAAAAGGTCCTGACACGTCGGCCGGGAGCTCATCGCCCTGCACGTGTGGTTGGGCTATATCTCCCGCATCCCTGTAGCGGTTGGGAATTGAAATCCAACTCTTATCTGGAAGACCACTGGTCCAAAGGTTTCCAGATGTGTTTCCTCAGTAACACACTATATATTAGTCTTATTACTAACATGGTATGTTACACTGGCTGGAGAGCTCAGTGGTTTAGGTCTCTGGCGGCGGAGCCAGAGGTTGGGAGTTTGATTCCCCCGCTGGGCCTCCTTGGAGAGGGTGGCCTTGGGCCAGCTGCAGAATCCCACGGCATCCCCAGAAGAAGGCCATGAGAAACTATTTCGGAGTATGCTCTCCCTCGAAAACCCCGGAAAGGGTCACCATGAGTTAGAATTGACTTGACAGCACATGATGGTGATGATTATGGTATGGTGCAGCTTTTCAAAGTTGTGTGGAAAAAAAACTCACCATCTGGGCAAACTGTTGTGACTTCTTAACTACTTCTAGTGTGCAGAAAGCCTTCCTGAGTTCTTCCCTGAAGAAGGAATTACAGTGGTGCCTCGCTAGACGATTGCCTCGCAGGACGAGGAAATCGCTAGACGATGCCTTTTTGCGATCGCTACTGCGCTTCGCAAAACGATGGTCTCCTATGGGGAATTTTCGCTAGACGATGAGGTTTCCCCATAGGAATGCGCCGACTAGTGGTCAAAAGCTGTCAGTGCATTCCGACGGGGACCCGCACTCGCTAGACGATGTTTCCCTATGGGAGATTTTCGCTAGACGACTGAGTTTTCCCTTGGAACGCATTGAAGAGATTTCAATGCATTCCAATGGGAAAACGTGCTTTGCTAGACAATGTTTTCGCAAGACAGCGATCTTCGTGGAACGGATTAACATCGTCTAGCGAGGCACCACTGTACAGACTTTGCTGAAATGTGTTGGGCCAGTGCAGACAAATTGAGAATTCTGTTTTCTTCCTTGGTTTCGTTTTGACTTCCTGCCTTTTCAACTCCTTTTTTTCCCTACTCTTAGCTACTCAAAGACTCCTGTGCTCTCTTCTCTAAAGATATCATCTCATGTGTCTACTCCCATGGCAGTTGTTTTATTATTTCTATTGTTTCTATTCACTTAAGGCTTGGACGGAAAAAGCCAAAGGAAAAGCAACCGTCGATCCCACTGAAGGAAAGAAACGGAAGCGCCTGGAGGGTGTTAACCGGGACGGGCAAGAAAGCCAAGGAGCAAAATTAAACGAGGACTCAAGCTTGGCTAAAAAATCCAAATCCTTTCAGCAGTCTACCATCACGAAACTATCTGCATTTGCCTACAAGCCAAGCTAGGCCACGTGGATCCTTTTCGTGGCCTCTTCAATGGTCCCTTGCAGAAACCCAACAACTGGTCTTGCCAACGGCGGCTGAAGGACAGTAATATGGCTGCTCTGAGTGGAGCATTTAGGCAAAGAAGCTCTCTGTGGATGAGTGTAGTAGCTCCGTCTTTATCTGTGTTACATAGAGTAGGTGTACATTTAGTCTGTAGGTGTTCAGGTTACTGACATTTTATGCTGTGTGAAATGTAAAGGTGGTCTCAGGAGGTCTGCTTCAGAGGCTGGAATCCTGATACTCCGTGTAGTAAGTTGCCCTAGAGTAAACTCATTGAATCAGGGGAGATGTGTTGATTCAACTCCTCTGTAAGTTCCATTGATTCAAATGGGGCCTGCTCTAGTTGAGACTTACTTGAGCCTAGTAAGCCACAACGAGAGTAGACCCGTTTAAATCCATGGAATTTCTGGAGGAATTGATTCACCAGTTCCCCCCCCGGATTGATTCAAGGGGCCTGTTCTTAGACTAAGCAACAGGAATTCAGCCAGTGAGTCAGAACCAAATACTTCTTGAGTATGATTGGTGCACAATGTGCACAGAGAAGAAGAGACGGGACCAAAGCCGAAAGGCAGTGGTGGATGAGAGAACGCCTGCCTGCCCAGCTGACATTAAATTACCATTCTAGGGTAAGCTTGATGATGCAGCTGAGATGTAGGCATGCTTAGTCACCCCATGAGGAAGGGAAGCATGCTAGCCCTGCCCTTGGTTGCCTTGTACACCTGGAGAGTGAGGGGTCTAAAAAGGAGAACCTCTGCTCTCCATGGAGGCTTTCCGCCTGAGTTCAGACCCTGCAATGCCGGAATTCGAACTCACACCCCGCAGCCAGCCACAGGAATGATGCTCACGTAGGACAAACCTAGCACACTCCCCCTTGTGTGTCAGTTCAGCACATGTAAACCAAGCGTATATAGGGCCGATAGGGTTTCTGATCACAAGCGTTGGCTCTGTTCATCCGTTCTCTTCTGAAACTTCCCTGCTTGCCTTCTTGTGTACTGAGAGGTGAGCTTGTCCTGAACTGGACTCTCTCTCAGCTCACATCTAGCTTTTGTAACTCGTCCACGGCCCTATATGGCGTACAGAAGGGATCTCTCCCCCTTTGGCATAGGGGGCATAGCTGGTTGTGCCTGTGTTCCACACGGTCGTTGGGCAGCCCTCGGCTCAGACTATTGGACAACCGTGTTTTCCCTTTCCCCCGCTCTTAGAATAGTCGGGGTGGGGTGGGGTTGGAGGGTTTTGTTTTTTTGTTTTGCATCCTCACTCTTAAATAAATAAAGCGATTACCTTTTTGTATCTTGGCTGTTGCATGTTTTGTTTTCATGTCCAGCCCCATTGTGCTGTCACTGTGCACAGCTCTCGTTTAAACTCTGGTTGAAGTAGATGTGGCATCATTGATCTTGGGAATAATGATGCTTTGAGGTAAATGAGGAAAGGGATGCAGGAGCACACCTGTTTTTAGCTGCCTTGGGCACGCATCAAAAGCTGGGCCGTTTTTCCTTTCTCATTCAGAGGCGCCTTGAAAAGTTGATAGCTTTAAAAAAGCCAAACAGGGCTTCGCTAATCTACTGGAGTGGGAAAGCATGGGCCCTGAATTAGAAATACTCAATTCAGATTTCACATTCTCCAAGTAGCTTTCCTACAGCCATCATCTCTCCAGCCTCGGCCCCTCCACTTTGATTTTAATGTTGCTTTAGGTTTAGAGAGCTACGTAAACGTCTGCGGAAATACTCTTTTAATCTTTTAGGACAGATACTGGCAACGGTGACCCTTCAGGTGTTTTTTGGATTACCCTTTCCCAACAGTCCTAGCCAGCGGTAAAACATTAGGGGAGTTCCAGTCCAAAATGAAAAATGTGGGCTACAGTTGCCCACTCCACCTAATCAGGCCAAGGGCCCCTCTAGTCCAGCTTCCTGTATCTCACGGTGGCCCCTTCAGATGCCTCTTGGAGCACACGAGACAACGAGAGACCTGTCTCCTGACCCCCCTCCCCTACATCTGGCATTTGGAGGCCCCTTCGTTTGAAGCCTGGAGATTATACATCTCCATCATGGCTTGTCACCTGCAATGGACTTTTCCTCCAGGAATCTGTCCAGTCCCCTTTTAAAGGCATCTAGGCCAGGTGCCATCACCACATCCTGTGGCCTGGAGTTCCACAGACTAACAACATGCTGGGTCAATAAATATTTTCTTTGGTCTGTTCTCACTCTCCCAACACTCCATTGGAGTGGATGTCCCCTGGTTCTAGTATTACACGAGAGGGAAAAGAACTTCCCTCTATCCACTTTATATCCATCCCCTGCATCATTTTAGACGCCTCAATCATGTCCCCCCTCAGGTGCCTTTTCTCAAGACTCAATACTGTATGGGGAGATACGGTCCTGGAGGTAAGCCTGGACCCAAGCCGTCTAGGGCTTTATAGGTCATGACCCGCACTTTGAATTGGGCCCAGAAATGGACTGGGAGCCATTGCAGTTGTTGTGCAATATGCTCCCTATAGCTGGCCCCAGTCAGCAGTCTGGCTGCTGCATTAGTCATATTTTCCATGAAACCAAAGCCTGCAGGGAAGTTCAGCTCTTGAGGATCCAGCTGTACAGATCCATAGGCCCTCTCCAGTGGCTTGTGGATTCTTGCTGCAAGCTCTTTTCTCTTGAATTTGCTGTCCCTTGTTTGCTCTCCTTTTTACGTAGCATGGCCCTCCTTTTGTTTTTCCAGACGCGATTTGGGTCGCAAAGAGAATATGAGAGAAAAAATGCTTTAAGACTTAGAAGGTCTCCTGTGACTTTCATGCAACACTCCCTGTTCGAAAGGTCATCATCATATTTTATTGCTTTCTGTAGATGGAAGATCGCAGATAAGGGATGAATTGTCTCCATGCCAGTTTTTGTCCCCATAAGGGTTCAGAGGCTCTAATAATGGCTGGTTTTCCCGTTTTGAAATGTTTGTAAGCAAAATAATTCTGTATTTGAAAAAGAAAGAAAGAAAAGACATCAAGATAACAAGAGATGTACCTACATCCTGCATGAATTGAAGCTGACCTCAGCTAGCATTTTTCCTACTGTGCAGAAGCTGCAAAAAAAGCTTTTAATCAACTTAAGAAAGAGCTAAAAGGATTTTGACCATGGAGAATGACATGACTGTAGGCCCAAGCACTGGCTGAAATCCTATTGCTTGGTGTAGTAAGTAGTACTAGAGCAGGCCCATTGAATCACTGGGGAGTCAAATCCTCCATAAGTTCCATTGATTCAGATGGAACTACTCTAGTTACAGCGTACTACACTAAGCAACAGGATCTCACCCATCATATTCCCAAAGAGGAAAAAACAAGCTTCCGTTAATGATTGAAACTGTAGTTTATGATTATCTTTTCACCAACAGTTGAAAACCCACCTCTTCAAACTGGCTTTTAACTATTATAAGCAGGTCCCTAAATGCAGTTTTTTAGTTAAGTTTCTTTTTAAATCAAAGGAATTTAGGCCACAGATCAGTGGATCACAGAACATTGACGCAACCTTTCTGTACCTTAACTTCCACTCCGAGTAAACACTCTGGCATAATCCTGCTTGCTACTCAAGGCCCCGTATAAACAGCAAAGCAAATGTCAACAGCGACATTAAACCTTAGATTTAATTTCAGAAAACAGACCATGTTTTCCAAGCTACTTCTGTCTAGATCTTTAAGGGAACCACACTTATTCACAAAGACTTGCTATTTTTAAACGGGCAGGACTTACAATGTGCTGCTGGAAATTACATTCTGTAAGAGGTGGGTAGAAAACCATAATTTTCACTCTGTGACTGCCAATGTGAAAATATCGATGTAGGTAAAGGGCATTTGAAAAGCACCTTATTAAGCATAACCTGAGGGCAACCCTTTGGATTTAGGGCACCTGAACTCTGAACAAACAATGACAGGGACTTTAGAGTACATGGGATAGTACCTCTTGCTTTGAAATAACAAACCATAGAGCGAGGAGCCAAGAAACATCTGCTGAGTCAGATGCCAGCTCACTTCTGGGGAAGTTCCAATAAATTATATCTTTGTGACATCTGTTTCAGGGGAATTACAGTCCATTTCCCCACTGTGTTTAGAAAGTCCAAATAACTGAAAGACCTCGTGATCTCTCTTCACAAAATGAAAAATGTAATACAGAACAATCTGGATGAGATTATCAAGTAGAATTATAATTATGCAAAATCAGCCATAGTTAGCCCTTTATAAGACACTATATTTGCCCCTAATCTTCCACCAGCTCTTCAGTTAAAGCTCACAGTGTTCCCAGGTGTTTAGCAGAAAAAGGTTCCTGAAGACTCGGGGAACTACACAGAAAAATGGATCCAGGAGAATTCAGATGGGAAAATCAGAAGGCAAAAAGGGAGTGAAGCCAGTGTGTATGTAAGGAATAAATAAATCCTCCCTTTGTCCTGAGACACGTGGTGTGATCGTCACTTCTTATCACGGTACATTCTGGGCCTCAAGCCACCGAAAGTATCCACCCTCGTGACCTCTCCATACTGTTCCATCATCTTCCAGCTTGGGCACAGCAATCATGTCTCTCTGTTTTTGCTCATTCCATCATGCAAAAGTCCAGTCTGGGAGAGGATTAGGCATCCTTCAGTCTCGAGAGACTATGGTAACATGTTCTGTATGGAGGACTTGGAACAGTGTCTAGTGTGGCTGAGAAGGCCAATTCGAGAGTGACCATCCCTTCCACACTGAAGACAAATACAATCTGTCCCCTGTCCAGCTCCCTGATTTTGCTGCTTCCGTGACTGCCTCTTTGCCTCGGTCTGCTGGACAAGGGTCTCTTCAAATTGGGAGAGGCCGTGATGCAACACCTGCCTCCAGGCTGAGTGCTCAGAGGTCAAGGTTTCCCATCTGTGGAGGTCCATTCCTGAGGCCTTCAGATCCCGCTTGCAGATGTCCTTGTATCGCAGCTGTGGTCTCCCTCTGGGGCGATTTTCCTGCACTAATTCTCCATCCAGGAGATCTTTTGGAATCCGACCGTCAGCCATTGTCACGACATGCCCGAGCCAACGTAGACGTCGCTGTTTCAGTAATGTATACATGCTAACAATTCCAGCTCGTTCTAGGACTACTCTATTTGGAACTTTGTCCTGCCAGGTGATGCCAAAAATGCGTCAGAGACAGCGCATCTGGAACGTGTTCAGCTTCCTCTCCTGCCGTGCACAAAGGGTCCAGGACTCACTGCCATACAGGAGTGTGCTCAGGACACAGGCTCTATAGACCTGGATCTTGGTCTATGCCGTCTGGGAGAAACCCTCAGTAAACATGCTGTTTATGAAACAAACTACAGATTTTCTTGGTGTGTTCCATAGACAGGCCATTCCATCGGTTGGTCATCCAGTCCACAGGCCATCTCTCTGTAGGCCACCCCACATATCTGCATGCCTTTTCCCCAGGGTATATTTGCACTCTACAAGCAGAAGCTGATCAACATCAACTCTTAGCAGCACTGCTAAGGTCTCATATCAATCAAGGCTGTGCTTTCTGGATTGAGTCAGTGCATCTTGCTAGCCTTCCTGTTTTCTTACCGCTTCTCATTTTTCCTAGCCTTACAGCCTTTTTAAGTGATGTTTGTTTTCTTGTAATATGCCCAAAGTACAAAAAGTGGTTTAAAAAACAAAACAAAACCCACCTCCGGAACCACATAATTTTCATCACTTTGGCCTATGAGGGAGATAACCTGGAAACTAGCCATTGACCATAATGATGTAGCGGCTACAGTGACAGGATAGTTCTATATTGTGTCTAAACTCTGCTTTAATTCTGATCCCCGCCAATTGCAAAAACATTGTCCTTTGGCAGCACTAAAGACAAGATTGACAAACTTACTTTTCCTCACTAACAATCATAGAATCCCCGGTCTAAAAAGGGATATTTTTTTTCAAGCTTTGAATTCTAGCATATAAGCAACAACAGAAATGTTCCATGCAAGAGGTACCTACAACGCGCAGTGGCTTAGGCGATGTTTGACCTTTGGGCAATGAAGTTTTTCTGCTTATTGATTAATCAAGATCAAATATAATTTGACCGACAGCAGCCTTTGCTGGCACCTTAGGGTCAAAGATTTGTCTATTTCAACATTTCATCTTTGCAGGTGATCGGTAGAAAAAAACGCACGGGCAGGCAAATTCAGTCCGCACACTGGGAAAAACATAGAAGCAAAGGATTCAGATAACTTACATCAAGCAGTACGAACTCTTTCCCTTAACACTAATATTCTTAAACGAAAGCCTTACTGCTACAGGAGAGTATGGTCCAGATGTTTTATACCTGTCTCACGGTCCCTCTTTCAGATGGCAGAATTGAGGTAACCTTATCATCTGACTTTCTGATGCCCTTTTCCAGCTATGCCCCCCCCCCCGAATATTCCACCCAGCATCAGGGCAGATCAGAAGGTATGGTAGGGGCTGTTGCCATAGTCCATGTTGTTGTTGTTTAGACGTTAAGTCGTGTCCGACTCTTCATGACCCCATGGACCAGAGCACGCCAGGCCCTCCTTTCTTCCACTGCCTCCCGGAGTTCTTGATCTTGACTTCCTCGTTTTCTGACCCCTTCTCTACCTGACGTTCCCATGGGTTTTGGGAGGCCAGCGAGTTATATTTTTTTGCATAGTGTCCGGTGCACTAACTTTGCCACTCTATCATGTCTAACTTTGTAATTTGTGCAATCTTCGGACCTTTGCAGATGAGGTGTTACAGATTCATCTTTTTATTGGCAAAGTCAACATTTGCTGTTAGCACTAATTCCTTGGATCTTAGCTTTCATCACATTGGTTTGGAGTGCTTGTTCTTGTGCAGCAAAAATCAAGCCTTTGGTTTCTTTCTTAAGGGTCCCCAGTTTTAGCCATGCCCATGTTGAATTAGGATCATGCTTTCCATCAATATTTCTCAGGTGTTGTCCATGGAGTAGTTTATTTTTCCAGCTGTTTAATTTATTTTCAAATTGTTGTTTCTTATATTGAGCCTTTGTTTCTGTTGTTTTCAAAATATTCTCCGTTTTCACTGCTTTCAGTAATTTTTCTCTGCTTATACTGATATAATCATTTAGGCTTCTTTTTTCCTTCTCTACTACCTGCTGTATTTGCAGTAATCCATGGCTTCCGATTTTTCGTGGTAAAGATAATCTGTCCACATCGTTTTTTGGATGTATTGCAAGATGCATGTTAATTAGTTTCCGTGTTTTCCGATCCAGTTCTTCTAATTCGTTTTGAGTCCAATCTATTACTCCAGCTGAGTATTTAATTACTAGAACTGCCCATGTGTTTCTGGCTTTGATTGTATTTCCCCCATTTAATTTTGATTTTAAGATTTTACGCAGTCTTTTGATATGTTCCCTTTTTGTCAGTTCTTTAACTTTTGTGCGCGCGATGTTATCCGCTTCTAGTATTCCAAGGTATTTATAATTGTCATCACTTTTTAAATTTATTATTATTATTATTATTAAGTTACAATCCTCTAGTCACATAACAAAAAAGAAAAAAGTAATAATTACCTATAAATACAGTTACACTTCCAATAATTTTCTTACCTATAGTATACTAATAATATTTAAACATTTATATATGTCCTACTTCTAACCCTACAGTTATTCAAACTAACCAGCATTTCAGCCCATTTTCCAATTGGTCTCCTGCACCAGAGGCCAACAAGGGATTCCATACTTCTATAAATTTATCTTGCTTTATTTCACCTCTATAGAATTTAATGTGATAGGTCAGTTTTTCCACCAGAGCCAGTCTCCATATGCTATTTTGAAATCTTTGCAAGGACAAGTCCTGAGTGTCCTTCCAGTGTTGGGCAATTTCATGATGGGCTCCTAATAATATAATCGCAATTAGCTCTTTATTCACAATGTTGTTGTTCCCTCCCGTAAATAACGAAAAAAGTAGCAAAGTTTCATTTGAGATTATTTTTTCTTTTGTTATACTTTCCAATCACTTAATTACCTCAGACCAGAAAATTTCCACTCTTGGGCATGTTAACCACATATGTTCCAAAGTTCCTTTATTCCTGCACTTCCTCCAACACATGTCTGATATTCCTTTATTTATTCCATTTAATTTTACAGGGTATAAGGTATATATAATTTTCATCACTTGAGAGTGATTTTATAATATTGCCATTCTTTAACTCTATTGTCTCCGACACATTTTTGGGATCACCTGGCAGGACAAAGTTCCAAACAGAGTAGTCCTAGAACGAGCTGTAATTTTTAGCTTGTATACATTACTGAAACAACGACGTCCACGTTGGCTGGGGCATGTCGTGAGAATGGCTGACGGTCGGATTCCAAAAGATCTCCTGTATGGAGAATTAGTGCAGGGAAAGCGCCCCAGAGGGAGACCACAGCTGCGATACAAGGAGATCTGCAAGCGGGATCTGAAGGCCTTAGGAATGGACCTCAACAGATGGGAAACCTTGACCTCTGAGCGTTCAGCCTGGAGGCAGGCGGTACAGCATGGCCTCTCCCATTTTGAAGAGACCCTTGTCCAGCAGGCCGAGGCGAAGAGGCCGTCCCGAAACCAGCAAAACCAGGGAGCTGGATGGGGGACAGATTGTATTTGTCTTCAGTGTGGAAGGGATGGTCCCTCTCGAATTGGCCTCCTCAGCCACACGAGACGCTGTTCCAAGACCTCTATTCAGAGCACGTTACTATAGTCTCTCGAGACTGAAGGATGCCTACAGAACTCTATTCCATCTAGTTTTTGGATCTTGCCACAGTGTATAGACAGAGCTGCACATTTGTCAATTCCAAATTTCATTTGGATATCTTCACTAAATATTTGCACTGTATTTAGCAGGGATTCTATCTCCGTGGAACTTTTTGCATATAGCTTTAGGTCATCCATATATGAGAGATGATTGATTTTTCCAGCTTGTTGTGAAATATAGTAGCCCAATCCAGTTTTATTTAAAATTATTGACATGGGGATTAGTGAGATGTTAAACAGCAGGGCTGACAAAGAATTCCCTTGAAATATTCCTCTTTTGATGCTAACTTGACCCATTTCTATACCATGGGCCATTAAGACAGTTTTCCATTTTTCCATGTCTTTCTTGAGGAACTTCTGAATGTTTTCACTAATCCCAAACATTTTGAGGCAGGTGTTCATCCAGCTGTGTGGCAATGAGTCAAATGCCTTTTTATAGTCTCTCCAGGCCATGTTAAGGTTTGTTTTTCGTCTTGTTGCATTCTTCAGTATCATTTTATCAATAAGCAGCTGATCTTTCGTGTCTCTTGACTTTTTAAAGTTCCCTTTCTGTTCAGTTGGGTATAGGGAGTTTTCAATTAAGTAATTATATAATGATTTTTCCAGTACTTTTATGAGGAGCTTGAACATTGTTGGAAGGCATGTAATTGGTCGATAATTACTGGGTTCATTGCTCTTTTGATAATCTTTTATTATCAGAAATGTGTGGCCTGTCGTCAGCAGTTAGAGTGTCGTCATCCAATCTATCATACCACCTACAAACCCAAACAATATGGTGATGATCAACTCATTAAAAAACAAACAAATTAAAAAATAAATGTTCAGAACAGCAGGGGATATGTTCTTGAAGGCCGCTTTTTAAAGTTCTGTCTTTAGTAGTTTCCTAAAAGTCAGGGATGTGGTGGTGCTGTGGGTTAAACCGCAGAAGCCTCTGTACTGCAAGGTCAGAAGACCAGCCGTCGTAAGATTGAATCCACGCAACGGAGTGAGCTCCCGTCGCTTGTCCCAGCTCCTGCCAACCTAGCCGTTCGAAAGCATGTAAAAATGCAAGTAGATAAATAGGTACCACCACGGTGGGAAGGTAACGGCGTTCCGTGTCTAGTCGCGCTGGCCACGTGACCACGGAAACTGTCTACGGACAAACGCTGGCTCTATGGCTTGGAGACGGGGATGAGCACCGCGCCCTAGAGTCGGACACGACTGGACTAAATGTCAAGGGGAACCTTTACCTTTACTTAAAAGTCAGGAGGGACGGTGCCTAGTGCAGCTCTGAGGGAAGCTTATTCCACAGAGTTGGGGCCACCACCAAGACGGCCCAACTTCTCATTGTTGTCTTTTTGGCCTCTCTCAGTGTGGACACCCTTAACACTGTAGCTCAGGAGGGGCTTGTGAAATGGGTAGCTGTTTTCTGGGGGAGGTGTTTTGACAGATATCAAGGTTTTAAAGCATTAGGATTGGGATTTAGAACCCAGGTCTCACACTCTAACCACACATGCCACATTGGCTTCATTTGCAAACCTGATTGCTCAGGCATGATGCTTTGAAGGAACTGTGTGCCAGAAGGGAAAACATTAGACATTAGTCTGAACAAGACGGCTGCTTCTGGCCACCATCATTTGGGCCATCAGGAAATGCAGCAAATTGTGAAGTCATTTCATTTTTACGCTCACTCTTCTATCAGGGAAGGGTGCATGGGGAACTTTTTGTCCGAGATGTGAAAGAAATATCTTGGTCTGTCTCCTTGTGACGTGGCCACATTGCTTTCATACCGAGTCTCCCTGTTTTGTATAATCTTCCTGGGGAGGACCAGCTGGAGGTCATCCACCCACTCAGGAGGTGTGTGTTGATGCCGTCCTTGCAGTCAACACCAATGGTTTGGCTGTAGTCTGGACTGCAGTATAAGCACTTCATAGACGAGCTTGGAAACTTTGCTTTTCCAAACACTGACTCCTTCTGCAGCTTCTTTGACCAATCTGGTTGGTACGGTATGGGAGCTCTTGTGTTAAAAAAAAAAAAGAAAAAAGCACGCACACAACAAAACCACAGTGTTTGCAGAGTCTGGCCATTTACTGATCTTTTCCTGGCTGGGAGGATATTATCTCCATTTGCACCATGTGTTCATCTCAGCCAGACGTTTGCTCCGAGCTTACGCTGCTGCAGACTCTTAACGCCAAACTGCCCGCTGGTGGCTCTATTCTCACTTGCTCTTAATGACATTAGCTTCCAAGGGGTGGAGAGGAAATGAGTCAGAGATGTTCACTTGAGACATATTTCCTCTTGTGTGCCTTCCCAAAGCCTCCCGTTTCCTCTCATACGGAGACACTTCGACCGGCAATGGAAAAGGCAGACAATTTTTGTTTAAAATGCAGCTTGCTCCTTCCATTTTCTGGAAATGTACAGGTGCTCTGAATTGCTGGTATTGCTAGCGAGAGAGATATACCAAAAGAAAGATGGTAGTCTACTAATATTTGGAGAGATGTTAAAATGTTTTCAAAGAGATCGCCATGTTAACCTCTGCAAGGACAAAAATAAATGTCTGGTGGTATCTTTAAGACTAATAATTTTATTTCAATACAAGGTGTCGGGTTTCACGATCCACCTTTCGGGACACATATTTTTTAGAGTGAAGAGGAGAGCATCATAAGAACCTCGTTGTTGTCATCATCATTGTCTTAGAACTGCAGAAATGGAAGGGACCCTATGGAACATCAAGTCAAGGAGGCATCGTGAGGAATCGAACTCTAAACCACTGAGCTATCCAGCAGCTCAGCTGAAAGCCATGTTGCTCAAAGTCTAGTCTAGTCCAAGAGCTTGTTCCCACAGTTGGCATGGGTAGGTTCCCCCTGGCAGGACTGTTCTCACAGCAGGTTTTGCTCTGCAGCGGAAGAGTTCCCCACAGGGAGACCTACAAGTAGGGTATAAGTAGAACAGCACCCTCCCCTTTTGACAGCAGGTGAATCCGATTCCAGGGGTACTGTGAATCCATTCCATGTTTTGTTCTGCACTACACAGGAGGTATCAGAAGGGCTGAACTTGCTTTGGAAAGAGGATTCAGCACCGTTGACAGCTCCTGTAAGCGGCAGGCTAAACCCCAGGGGTGGAGTCACACTGCATCTCTGAAAGAGAAGTCACCAAATGCCACTGATGCTGTTGCTTCTGCCTCCACATGCAGCCATTATGACCAGTAGCCACAAACAGCCCCATTCTCCATTGGTTTGCCTCTTCCCTTTTTAAAAGCCACCTGAGTTGGTGGCCATTCCCGCAACCTGTGGAACCAGACGGTCCTGGAAAAGTTGTGCTGGGCCACAATAGAAACCTTGGCCTATATATCACATAGGTGATATGTGATATATTTGGAAAAGATGTTGTTGTTTGTTGTTGTTTAGTCGTTAAGTCGTGTCCGACTCTTCGTGACCCCATGGACCAGAGCACACCAGGCCCTCCTGTCTTCCACGGCCTCCCGGAGTTTGGTAAAATTCATGCTGGTCGCTTCGATGACACTGTCCAACCATCTCGTCCTCTGTCGTCCCCTTCTCCTCTTGCCTTCACACTTTCCTAACATCAGGGTCTTTTCCAGGGAGTCTTCTCTTCTCATGAGATGGCCAAAGTATTGGAGCCTCAGCTTCAGGATCTGTCCTTCCAGTGAGCACTCCAGGTTGATTTCCTTCAGAATGGATAGGTTTGTTCTCTTGGCAGTCCAGGGGACTCTCAAGAGTCTCCTCCAGCACCACAATTCAAAAGCATCAATTCTTCGGCGGTCAGCCCTCTTTATGGTCCAGCTCTCACTTCCATACATCACTACTGGAAAAACCATAGCTTTGACTATGCGGACCTTTGTCGGCAAGGTGAGGTCTCTGCTTTTTAAGATGCTGTCTAGGTTTGTCATGGCTTTCCTCCCAAGAAGCAGGCGTCTTTTAATTTCGTGGCTGCTGTCCCCATCTGCAGTGATCATGGAGCCCAAGAAAGTAAAATCTGTCACTGCCTCCATATCTTCCCCTTCTATTTGCCAGGAGGTGATGGGACCAATGGCCATGATCTTAGTTGTTTTGATGTTGAGCTTCAGACCATTTTTGGCGCTCTCCTCTTTCACCCTCATTAAGAGGTTCTTTAATTCCTCCTCACTTTCTGCCATCAGAGTGGTATCATCTGCATATCGGAGGTTGTTGATATTTCTTCCGGCCATCTTAATTCCGGCTTGGGATTTCTCCAGTCCTGCCTTTCGCATGATGTATTCTGCATATAAGTTAAATAAGCAGGGGGACAATATACAGCCTTGTCGTACTCCTTTCCCAATTTTGAACCAATCAGTTGTTCCATATCCAGTTCTAACTGTTGCTTCCTGTCCCACGTATAGATTTCCTTGGAAAAGATATCGAACTTAATTCTAAGATTGCTTTGCTGTCAATTTTTGATAAGATAGAACTTGATTATTGCTCAAAGGAATTGATTTCTAATCTTATGACAAGTGCTAGAATATTAATAGCTAGATTCTGGAAAGATAAAAATGATATTAAATTAGAAGATTGGTATAATGAAGTATGGGACATTGCGTTAAATGATAAATTGACTACTGAACTTAAGATGAAAAGAGGGGAAATAAGTTTAAATATTTTTTTATGCTATTTGGGGTAGATTTATTGAGTTTGTATTAGTGAAAAAGCAACAATCAATACAATTTTGGAAAGGAGGTTCATAATAAAACTATTGCTCCAAAGGGTCCCGTGGGTATGGGGGTGCCCTGTGTTTTAGATTGTATTAGTAAGTATTTTGTATTCTTGTATTTGTTTTGGAAATTTTTTAAAAAATAAAAAAAATAAAAAAATAAACCTTGGCCTTAAATTTGGAGAGAGGTAACTGTACACATATGCCTCTTCAAAATCAATAAAGGCAAGTTAATAACTAACGTTTTGCCTCACACATTTCTGCAGGAGGTCAGCTGAAGCACCTTTCTTTGGCTTGAAGCCAGTATGATGCAAGGCAAGTCCACTGTCTGGGTTTCATGAAAGAATGAGGTGGAACTATGGAACTCACCTCCACCGGAAGTATTATTGAGAGCTAGTAGGTGAAAGACAGAATCAAAACTAACTAAATAGATTTCGGCTGAGATCAATGTAACACTCTACATGCGTAATAGATGCTATCTAGTCCAGTGGTTCTCAACTTTGGGTAACCCAAGTGTTCTTGGATTGCAACTCCCAGAAACCGCAACCAACAGGTGGGTGATGGCTTTGGAAATTGCAGTCCAGGAAATCTGGGTTACCCAAGGTTGGGAACCACTGATCCAGTTGAAAGGAGTACCTCAAATGGATGTAGGGCTTTAGCAAACCGCAGACTCAACATGCTTTAGCAAAGGTTTCCAGCCTTGAGTAACCCAGATGTTCTTGGGCTACAACTCCCAGAAATCCTGGCCAAGCGCAGCTAGTGTAGAAGGTTTCTGGGAGTTTTAGTCTGAGAACATCTGGGGGCTGAAGGTTGGGAGCCACTGCTCTAGAGGCTGCATCAACAGAAGCTGAAAGTCCAGATCATGAGAAGTAAAGGTACTGCTCTAATGTATTCTCGAAAGCTTTCACGGCCGGGATCCGATGGTTGTTGTAGTTTTTTTGGGCTGTTTGGCCGTGTTCCGAAGGTTTTTCTTCCTAACATTTCGCCAGTCTCTGTGGCCGGCATCTTCAGAGGACAGGAGTCAGAACTCTGTCTGTGTTCTGGTGTAGTGTGTGGGATAGTTGCGTATTTGTAGCTGTGGGATCAGCTTTTTGTCCTTCTCAGGAGACTGGGTGATGATGGTGATCAGGGTGTTTTTTGTTATGGGTGTATTGTTGTGATAACCATGGTACTGCTCTAAGTCTGCTTTCAACAGACTTCACCTACAACACCGGACAACACACTCTGAAAGGGACAACAGCTTGACAAAGAGGGTGAGAAAGAAGGCTGGAGACCAGCTGAGAAGGTCCAAAGACCCTGGTGCATCTACCCTGTCAAAAGGTGGCAGCCCAGTCTTTCCAGATGCTTGAACGATGGCCGAAGCCAAACCTCGGAAGGGCTCTCCCAACAATCAATTCTTGATTTGTCTTTCTAGGCAGTGGAACCAATTTGTGCCTTGTAGAACAAACAGGTTCAACTCACAGGAAAGGATACTTCTAAGCCTTTACTTGTTAAACTGTCCAGAAGGGTGCTCCTGAACTACTAATAGGACGGTATATAAATAAAAGAAAGCAAATAAGCATTAAAGAGGAGCTTTTTAATTTCATAGGGATGCTTTGGGATTCGGCAGAGGGTGGTTGGATGAAGGCTTTCGTGCAGAAACTGAACCACACGGCTATCTGTCTTAGATCTCCTCCCCACCCAGAGGGTGGACGAGCAGACTTTCCGACTTTCCACCTCACCGATTCTCCACGCTGGAAGAAGTTTCATCCTGCTGAACAGCCAAGCCCCGGTTAAAACCAAGCAAGGTTTCAAACTCTGGCCAAGACCAAGGAGTTTGTTTCAGCCCCTCTAGAACTTCCATGCTCCCCACCCACCCATCCGAGACGTTGACATCTTTGGGAGTAAGCCGAGCGTACCGTTCACCATCACTCAGGTAGCCTGCGCCAGGGTGAGGAGGCTCCACCAGAAGCCACGGGGGGCGCGCCCCTTTCCCGGGGCCACCCATAGGCTCCCCCGCCGGGGGAGTGGTGCCATCCGCCCGCCGGCCTCTCCCCCTCCACACACGACCCTCCACCGCCGCCGCCCCCCCCCCCCCGCTCGTCTGCGCCTATTGATCTCCGCGGCGGCCGCCTGATCCTCTTAGAGGCGACCCGGCCGGGTGACGCACGGGCAGGTGTGCCCAATGGGAGAGGCGCCGGGCCCCGGGAGCGGGCGGGGGTGTGTGTGTAAAAAGCCCGGCGGGCTATAAAAGGGGGAAGCGAGCCTGGTGGGCAAAGAGAGGGAGGGAGGGAGGCGGGCGGACGGACGGACGGACGGGTAGGGGCTTTTTTTTGCGCCCCTTCAGACCTGCCGGCGGCTCTTCCGAGGGCGCGGAATTTCCCTCGCCTCCTCCGTCGGGAGCCGAGCCTCTTCCCCGCCCCCCGTCGACCGGGGGGGGGGGCACGGCTGCGCGCCGAAGCGCCGCCGGCTCCGTCTGGGCTTGAGGCGTCTCCGTCACACACACACACCCCCCCCCCGGGGCGAGGCGGGCGAGGGGCTTCCCCAGCTCGCTCTCTCTCTCTCTCTCCCTCCTTCCCGCCCTCGGCGCCCAAAGCCCCCTCAGAGGCGCGCAGGGGCTGCCCTCTTGGCGGGCGCCCTTGGAGCGCATGGAGAACACGAAGGCGCGGGCGGCGGCGGCGCTCCAGCAGCCCCGGAGACCCACGGCCGCCGCCGCCGCTTCCTACAACGGCTACGCGGAGAAGCCAGCGCTGTCACAGCCGCCGCCACCACCCACCCCGCCGGCGGAGCCCGGCGCCTCCCGGGCGGCGGCCCCCAAGGCGCCGCCGTCGTCGTCGGGCGTCGTCGTGGCGAGGCGCGGCTCCCCCTTGGAGAGCTGGAAGGAAGAGCGGACCCGCAGCGAGGAGGACAACGAGCTGAACCTGCCCGGCCTGGCCGCCGCCTACGCCACCATCCTGCGCGCCCTGGGCGAGGACCCGCAGCGCCCGGGGCTGCTCAAGACCCCGTGGCGGGCCGCCACCGCCATGCAGTTCTTCACCAAGGGCTACCAGGAGACCATCACAGGTGGGCGCCCCGGGGCCCCGGGGGTGGGGTGGGGGGTAGTGGGGGGGGGGAGGAGAGAGAGAGAGAGAGAGAGAGAGAGCGCCCCCTCCAGGTGTCCGAGGAGGCGCGGGGGGGTGGGGTGGGCGGGCACGGGAAAGCTGCTGCTCCGGCCCCCCTTTCACGACGGCCCCGCGAGGTAGGCTTGGAGATCCATCAACCGGAGAGGAGGAGGAGGACCCCGCCGGCTTTGCGCCGGGGATCTCGCAGGCAAGGGGAAGGGAGGCCGCCCGGGCACACCTCCTGCTCTCCCTTGAAAGCGCTGGGGAGTGGGGGACTGGGGGGGGGGAGAAGAATGACCGATGGGGATGGCGATGGGCGCCCCCGCTCGTGGGAACACGCGACCGGGCGGGTGATCGACTTGGCCTGGCGTGCCCTCGCTCTGGACTGCCCGCGTCCCCTTTGGTTAGAGGCAGATCCGGGGTGGGTGGGTGGGTGGTGGAAAGAGGAGAGCGGGTTCTGTTAGGCACGCGTGTCTTTCGGCCCCTTAAGATCTTTGGGTGTAAGATTCTCAGGGTAACTTTTATGGTCGTCAACCGGCGGGACGCGGAAGATGCAGCAGCAAGAGGGACCGTCCCCGCTTCCCTTTCGCCCGGCCGGGGACTGTGAAAGCGTTTCAGAGGCACCACTTTTCTTTAAAGCCTTTCCTACATGTTGGTTTTAATAAGTGAACGAAGGTAGCACTTTAGTACGGGGCAAATGCAACCTGGAATGCTGACTGTGGACGAGGAAGTCACCTGTACAGGTTTAATTCTTTTTAAAGCCTCTGTCTTCCTTCCTTCCTTCCTTCCTTCCTTCCTCTCTTTCTTTCTTTCTTTCTCTTTCACTTTCTTTCTTCCTCTCTTTCTCTCTTTCTTTCTTTCTTTCTTTGTTTCTTTCTTTAGGATCCAAGGCAGCTTACAGTATTAAAACAAATTTAAAAGCTAAAATAATAAAAAAATTTTTTAAAAAAGAATTAAACAGATATAATAAAACTCATAAATAAGAGCAATATTAAAAGCACCAGTAAAACAACGGAGTACAATAACCTCTTAAAAAATCACCTTGCAGAGGAAATAAGAGTAAGGCTGGATTTATTTATTATTTATTTACTACTTTCATTTATATACCGCCCCATTAGTGCTGAAGCACTATTCTGAGTGGTTTACAGACAATTAAAACAAACACAGCCCTGCATTTAGTGGTGGCTAAATAGAATGGCGCTTCCCAACATTTTTTCCCTCTTGGACAAACCCTTAAAATAGCTTTTGATACCTCAAGGAAACCCTAACCTATGCAAACATATGTAGGTGTTGTCAAGCTTCTTGACACTTTTCTACTGAACCCTGCCTGGTTGGGAAACTGGAATTCTTGCAGAGTTTTGAATTTCTGGTAAATTCTAGGCTTTTGCTGCACAGTAGAAGTACAGAGATACACAAAGGAGAATAGCTACAAGTTCCCCAGAGTCCACCTCTTTCTCATTAATGGAGACTTATCGTCTGAGGAACTGATTCTGAGACATTTGTAGGTAAAAGAATAAAAAATATTTCTTTACTTACAGTTGCTTGAAATTACAGACTTGCACATACCCCACACATACTTAGCAATCAGCTGAACGGATCAACAGCAAACAAACAACTGCCTCCACCTAGGTAAATAGAGGGAAAAAGAATCCTCAGCAGAGAGGCAGGGCTCTATTTGATTTCAAAGGCTAGAAGGAATGGTTGGTTAACGCTCAATAGACTATCACCCTAGCCTAGAAAAGTCCCTCCCAGTCTCTCAAACTACAGACAGCATGCGAGGTTGCAAATAAAAGCCTAACAATAATACCTCCAGATGTGCTAGACTCTAACTCCCATCATCCCTAGGGAGCACTTAGATGGGGAAGATGGCAGTTTGAGTTCCAGCTGTACACATCTGGAGAAGGATAGGTGCCTCCTCGAGAGAAGTTCAACTGGATGATCCATACAGTCCCTTCCAACTCTGCAGTTCTAAGATTATTATATTGAGAACATTCCAGTAACTGTTAACTGTTTTGGTAATTGGCTGACATACTATCAGATTATTAACAAGCCTGGAATTCTAGCTAGGCTTGTACTGTGGAGATTATACATCAGGAAGCGTTGCTCAGAGAAATCCTATACGTAGTAATGAGATCAGGGTGTGCCAGTCAGTGGAGCTGAGCAGTCAAATAGTTCCAATTGACAAATCTTTTCAGAGTGGTTATAGAGTATATTCCAGGATTCTTGTAGAATTGGGTTACTGCCTGCCGAACACTAGAATTGTACTCATGGTAGAGGCTGTGGGTTGATTCAAATATTATTGGACTGCACCTCCCGTTATCCTTCATTGTTGGAAGTTCTGTCTGGGGTTGATGGGAGTTGTAGTCCAGTAACATTTGGGGAACTGTGTGTTCCTAACTGCTCCTCTACCTAACTGATTTCTCTCCTTTTTAAAAAAAAGCTGAGTTGGCATTTTTGCTGTTCATCATCATCATCCTCACCTTCATATGCCATCAAGTCAATTCTGACTTACGGCAACCCTTTTCCAGCGTTTTCTAGGTAGAGAATACTCAGAAGTGGTTGAAGTGGAAGAAGTCCCTTCTTCTGGGGGAGCCCTGGGACTGTGCATCTTGCCCAAGGCTACACAGGCTGGCTTTGCTTCCATGAGACGCAGGGGGGGGGGGGATCAAACTCCCAACCTCTGGCTCTGCAGCCAGAGACCTCAACCACTGAGCTATCCAGCCAGTTGGTTTTTTTGTTTTGTTTTGCTGTTACTTTGCTGTAATTAAGTTTAAGCTAGTAGATTCGGCTGCTTCCTAAATCACTTGCATGTACAGAAACCTTACCTTTTAGACTGAGAAAAATGTAACAACAATTGGGCCAAGGCAGGAGTTACAGAATTGAAGTCAAGTGTCTTTGGAAAATGCTTTCAAATTTCTTGTGATGCTTTTTATGTCAGTGAAGAGTCTACCGTCCATGAGGGTTTCTCATCACCTTTGAAAGGCAAAGACGCGGAACCTGTTTCATTGAGTACTAGCAGACTGTCCACACGTATTTTGTAGAGAGATGGGGAAAAATTGCCTTTTGGGACTAAAGTTTTTGGAATACCCTAACCAGCATTGGGAAGTTTTCCCTTAAAATCATTTCCGCATTGTCTTGGCCAGCCCCACTTTGAAGGTCCCCAGGCAAAGCCTTTTCTCGCAGTCTCCCTCCTGTTATTAATCTGTTATTATGTCCCGCCACGTTGCTTCTGACTTATGACTGCTGGTGGTGGCTGTTATGTGCTGTGACACAGGGTGACCCTATGAATGAGGGACCTCTAAAATGCCCTGTCCTCAATAGCCCTGCTCAGCTTTTGTAAACTTAAGGCTGTCGCTTCCTTTAGGGAGTCAATCCATCTCATATTTGGTCTTCCTCATTTCCTGCTGCTTTCAACCTTTCCTAGCATTATTGTCTTCTCTTGAGAATTCTGCCATGATGTTCCCAAAGTAGGACAAGCCCCAATTTCAACGTATTTGCCTCCGGAGATAGTTCAGGCTTGATTTGATCAAGGACCCACTAGTTTGTCTTTTTGGCAGTCCAGGCGATCTGCAAAGCTCTCCTCCAGGGCGATATTTCAAACGAATCAATTTCTTCACTGTGCTTATTTTTACTCAACCTACCTCCTGTTCAGTCTTCCTCTTTTCCTGTCATTATTGCCTTCTCCAGTGACTCTTGACTTGTCATAATGTGCCCAAAGTACAGTAACCTCAGTTAGTCATTTTAGCTTCTAGAGAAAGTTCAGGCTTGATTTGGTCTAGAACCCAGTTACTTGGGTTCTAGACCTCCCAAAGCTCTCCTCCAACACCACATTTTGAGCACTGAGCCGCCCTTCTAAACTCCCACAATGTCCCTGGGTGACACTAGGTCCAGAATATTGTGGGATATTTAAATAGTGGCTAGATCCAGCCACCTGATACTGCTCAGACTTTTGGGCCAATAATATCAAAAATTAAGAGAAGTGCAGAGTCACATGAGTTTGGCCCACCTTGGAAGCAAGATGCAAACTACTGCCCAGAGATGCTGTCTGCCAGCACCAGTACTGGCAACCTTGAGGTCTTATCTCTGTGCACTTGTCTGTTCAGGAGAAGAACAGAGGGAGGTGGATAAATATTAACGTATGACTGGGTGTTCTCTTGTTGATTCCTCTGTACAACCTGAGCCTTCAACAGTCCTGAGGGAAAGGGCTTGTAAATATGCAAGCCAAGTCTGTTTGCTTAGGGATAGACTTCGTTCTAGGGTAGCCGTGGGCCGTCTGTTATGTTGGGAGGCCTTTTCTCTGCATCCTTTAAAGCAGCATGCTTTTAAAGAGAAAGGCCACCCAGAAAGGGGAGAGCAGCCTGAAGTAGTTCATCCACAATTAGCAGACCAAGCAACCACTTGTTGGAAGGCACACACACACACACACAAAGATTAGATATTGAGCAGATGTGGGGAAACCTCACTCTCCCCCGCTCTTTTTAATACAAATGCAGGAGCAAGTGATACCTTTATTAGACCACTAAAATATATATATCCATTGAACAACAAACAGCTAGCTTTCAATGATAATTCACCTTCAGTCTTGCACCAAGTTCTTGTAGTTACTGTAGTTCCAAAAAGTATATGCTTTTATTCAAGTTCCAAAGCCTCTCATTTTACTATATCTCGCAGCCAGCCTGGTAACTTTCTTTTTTCCCAGAGAGAGAGGGGTTGGGGGGGGGCGGGGGTGGAGGGAGAAAAAGGAAATATTTCCCATCTCTAGATATTAGGCATGAATACACCCCAGCTGTACCTACCGCCAGACATTCTGCACCTTCACAAAAATGTCCTCTTGATAAGGAAACAGCTTTAATCAGGCCAATATACTCCGCATTGTTATCTTTGGCTAGTTAAGTGCTGCCATAATGTCTCCCAAGTACAAACGAAACATTTCTGGAAATTTTGAAGCTGGTGGAGAAAGGGGTGGTGGGGATGGTGTGTGTTTTTTTTTAAAAGGGGAAAAAACCCCAGATTTTTTTGGGAAAATATTTAAATGCAATCCTTATGTACCAAACCTACTTTTATTTTCTGATTTAGCTAGATAAAATGTTTCATTTGTAATTCAATCAGGACATGGAACACTTTCTGGGTGGCAGGGCAGGGCAGACTCCTTCCCTTATATGCTTTTCCCCAGGAGAGAGCAGTGCCCATAGGGTGCAGAAATGTGTGATCAATTTGAATGCTATGGACCTCAACTGCATGGAGAGGAATGGCTGTTCTCTCGTTCTGTGCCCACTCTTACATCATGATACGACACAGTGCCTGGGATTCTGAGTTTGAAAAACTTTCCATTCATTTCAAAAGAGAAATCTTTTCATCCAAATGTTTTGCTATGTTCCTCAAAAGTTTCAGGTTTTTTTTCCCCCCCAAATGAAAATGTTTTGAAAATGCTTTTTGGGTTTCCTTTTGGGTTGTCACATTTCTGCTTCCTGGACTCAGTCATTCAAGGTTTCTATGTTCTGGGTTCCTGTTTCATAGAATCATACTCATGAAGTTGGAAGGGGCCTACAAGGCCATCAAGTCCAACTCCTTGCTCGATTTTTGTTGTTGTTGTTTAGTCGTTAAGTCGTGTCCGACTCTTCGTGACCCCATGGACCAGAGCACGCCAGGCCCTCCTGTCTTCCACTGCCTCCCGGAGTTGGGTCAAAGTCATGTTGGTCGCTTCGGTGACACTGTCCAGCCATCTCGTCCTCTCTCGTCCCCTTCTCCTCTTGCCTTCACACTTTCCCAACATCAGGGTCTTTTCCAGGGAGTCTTCTCTTCTCATGAGATGGCCAAAGTATTGGAGCCTCAGCTTCAGGATCTGTCCTTCCAGTGAGCACTCAGGGTTGATTTCCTTCAGAATGGATACCGCCAGACATTCTGCATCCTTGCTCGATGCAGGAACCCAAATCCAAGGAGATCTGCCAGGGGGTTGTCTACGTTTCTCTTGAAGGCCTCCAGGGCTGGAGCCCTCACCGCCTCCCGAGGTCATGGGTTCCATTCTTCCATCCTAAAGTGTGTTCTGTTTGCTTCCAACTCCCATCTCTTCAAGAAGCCTTGCTTTGTTCGCTCATCCTAGGAAGAAGCCATGCCTCCGTTTGCTTTGCTAAAATCACACATCTAAAGCTTGAATCCTTAACTTAAATTGGGCGAGCCTGACGTTGCTGTTCTGAGCTCACAGTCCTCTGGATTTTCAGTCAGAGGATCCAGTCATCCTGTTCTCTGTCCTAAGTCTTGCCTCCTGCTTGAAGAACCTTGATCATTTCCAAATATCTTCCTTTCTAGGAACTGTCCCAGCCAGAATGGGTAACTAAACAGACATTTGTTCTGCTGTTTGGTCCACCGCTGGGACAGGCTGGTTTGCTCTTTTTGCTGGAGACCCGATGACAAGAGTGACAGCATGAACCAGCCCATCCTCAGAGCTTTCCAGGTTTCTGTCGGGGCTACTGCTTTTTTAAGGTGCAGGTTTTGGTTCATTTCCAGCATGTGCAATGGCTAGGACTGAACCAAAGCACAACTTGCTGCTTTAAATTTCCCATCTGTTTTCAGTTTCCCGATATTGTTAAGCGTAGATGCTTTACTGATATTGGGAAATTAAAAACGTCCGGTGCTCTTCTGTCAAGGCACAGGGAAACAAAGCAGAGTTTTTATTTTCAAAACCTAGTAGGGCAGTGCTGATCCACTGTACATTTCAGAAAAAATAAATGAAAATTGAAAGCTTCCTCCCAGAGAGAGGAGGAGAGAGGAGAAGGCAGGGAGGAAAAAAATTTATTTGTTTGTTTTCTTTTTTTTTAGGGAGGCAAGCCAAATAGCATGGCTTGAGGTCTGTATGCCATGTGGATGGAGCGATCGTACCAAATGGCATGTTGAACCTCTACGTGACCTTAAGTGACTCTATTTTGCCTAGTCCAGCCAATTCCAATTGAGCCATCTAGCCAATCCCAGGATTACAGAATGATGTTCCCAATATATTTTTGAGCGAAGTCCAGTTCAACACAACCTTTGCCAAATCTGGGGAAATATTTTCTCTGTAAATTGCCTGGGCTCCTATTCCTCTCTCCCTTTCTTTGCGATGAAGTGGGTTCTGTGGTTTGCAAGCTACCTTGGAGGTAGCTCGAGCTGAGAATGTGTGATGGGCCCAAGGTTACCCACCCTTTGATGGTGATTTGAACCCTAAATTCTAGACGAACATTCAGACCACTTACTTCTTTCAAAAAGTCCAGTCAGTGCTATTTTCTAGTTACTGTTTAGGTCCTTTAAAGCAGCATGTAAGACATTTTCAGTGGCAAAACAGGAGAGAATTCTCCAGGGAAAGAAATCCATCTATAGGAAAGACATAAGTCAAGGAGTAATCAATCTTGAAGTGCTCAAACACGAGGAAATTCTTGGAGAAAACAATGAGCTAACTTTTGGATAAAATGCAGTAAACCAATACTGGCAGTAGATGGCTTATATTGCCTGGGCAAGTGTGTGAACTCCTGATGTTCTGGGTATTCTTTCTTATATTGTTATTGGCAAAGTAGTTGTGCTGGCAGAGTTGACATCTGGGTTTGCCGTGGGATACGATTCCTATGATTCCATTGCGCTGTGCAAGCGCTAATGAATTCAGCACCCTAAACACTTTCAGAAAGGAGCGCTTAGTGTTGCCCTCTTCACTCTGACGAGGAGAGGTTCCCACTTGGCTGCAGGAACCCATATCTTCTACAGTTCTTGCCTGCATGGAGAGTTTCCATGCAAACAGAAACCTCTCCCTTTCAGATTTATCCCTGATAGCAGGAAGAAAGCACTGGCACTGTGAGGCAAGGGTTTTGGATTGTATAATGGACAAGTATGGTTTGTATGAAAGAGTTCAGTGCTTCAGGCCATCTGGGTTGGGAATTCGATCCTCCATGGGTGCCTCCTTGATGGGGCTGGACTTGATGATCCATAGGGTCCCTTTCAGCTGGCTGGGTAACCCAGTGGTTTAGGTTATCTGGCTACAGAGCCAGAACTTGGGGGTTCAGCTCCCCACTGCGCCTCCTTGGAAAAGAGCCAGCCTGTGTGGCCTTGGGCCAGCTGCACCGTCCAAAGGGTGCCCCCCAGAAGAAGGGAAGGGGAAACCACTTCCGGAAAACCTGAAAAAGGGTCGCCATAAGTCAGAATTGACTTGACGGCACCTTATTATAATTATTATGGTTTATATCCGCGATGTGATCCATTAGTAACAGATTTCGGTTGGTGGCAGTATAGGAGGATATGTTATTGTTCCAGAAGGACTGTGGATAACATTTGCAGTTTTGAGCTGTTTTAGGGGACTCCCGGTGATACAACAGGTGGGGTTTTCTGTTGTTTCTCTTCTTACTCTGTTGTTTGGTTCTGTTGTGCTGCTTCCTCCCTCACTTAATTGGGTGGGCACTGTAGCCTGAGAAATGCCTGATTTAAAGGTTAGTAGTGGTTTGTTCCACATGGATGGGGGAGAAACAGTTCTGTAGTTATCTCTGTTTTCATCCCATGTGATCCACATTGAAGCCTGTAAGAGCCATGGTGGGGAACTCACTAGAGTTACTTTCACTCCCCTTCACCTGAGGTTTAAATGGATCTGGCACAACAAGTTTGCAAAAATTATTTCTGTTGAACTGCATTACCCTGCATCCCTACCTCTGGCAGGCCTAGATTCTGGGAATTGCAATCCGGAAATGTATATTTTCCAAGCAAGAGTTGTGTATTATGTTGAAGCCTGAAACCAAACCTGAAACCTTGCTATATTTAGGCTTGTTCTGTACCTGAAGTGGTCAACCTGTGGCTTTCCAGATTTTATGGGACTCCATCATTCCTCACTTTTGGTTATGTTGCTTAGGGTGAATGGGAGTTGTTGTCCAGCCACCTGTGAAGGGCCAGAAAGGAGTCCATGTGTGCTCTGCAAGCCAGTATAGTGTGGTGATTAGAATGGGACTTGAGGGACCCGAGTTCAAATCCTCTCTCACACTTTTTCACCCTTCAGACGCAGGTTCTCAAAACGTTGTCCACCTGTTCTCCACTTTAACCTGTTAACAAATGAAAGTAACTACACTTTTGGTGATGGTTGTGTGGAAAAGATGGGGCATAAGAGAGGCATGCCAGGGTACCTTGAATTCATGGGAGAAAATGCTGGATAGAAAGAGAAATAATTAACTGTCTTCCTTTGCTCTTCTCTTAATCTTGAAGTTCTCCAAAAAGTACAGTCATTTTAAAAAAGACGAGTGTACTAGGGAACACGTTTCGTAGACTTTTTTTTACAGATCAGGAGCACTCATGCTGTCTACCAAAGTGCCAGGGCAACGTATGGGTTCTCTTTGCACTGGCAAACGAAGGAGATACGTACTAACGAAACGTTGACGTTTAATTTTACATGTAACAGATTAATATAGAGCAGAGGTGGGTCGCATTTCAATAATCTGTCTCTGGTCCACGGGGCATCTCTGAAAACTGTAGCATCTCAGTTTGCTATCAAATTATGCAGATTTTGGCAACAATTTAGGAAAAAAAAACTTGTAAAGGACACATCTTAGGGCTTGTTTACATTTAAACATGCCTTGCCATAAAGCTCCACTTTAAATGGAATCGAATAAGAAATCATGTTGGTGTCTCATGGTATTCGGGTCAGTATGTGTGTCTTCTTGGGAAAACTTTGAATCCATTTGTAAACTGTGTTGTATCTCTGTTGTGGAGGGGGCTACATTGGCTTTCAGAATCGTTGCATTTCCGGCTTTCTCCTGTGCCTGCCCACCCTTTCCTCGTGCTGACCACTCACCCTCTGTTGCTCTTGTGAGGTAAGGGAGAAGGAGCTTTTATAATGGGACAAGCAGCTTTGCCAGCAGACCCTCCCTGCCCTGCACCTCTCTGTCCCTCCTTCCTTCCTTCCTGCCACCTCTCCCACCACGTCTGTGGCTTATCCAAAGGCACAATCAGCAGCAACAGAGGGATGCCCGTGTACAGAAACAACTGAAATAAACCGTGTTTCACTTGCATGATAAAATAAACAACCCTCCCACAGAACAGTATTTTAGGTTGTTTCCCAACTAGAAAACATGTTTCCCCAGTAAAAAAAATCACCTGAGGTCACAATAAAGAAGGTAAAAGCATTTGAAATGTGATTTTTCTCTCAGAATGCTATGTTTCTTGGATTGAATTTCTTCTGTTGAGAAGATGACCACCGAAGAAGAGTTAAAGAGAATGAATAAAGATCAAGAAATCATATGTTGCTATGTGCCATCAAGTTGCTTCTGACTTAGGGTGACCGTGTAAATGAGTGGTCTCCACAAGGTGCTGTCCTTAACAGCCCTGCTCAGCTCTTGTAGAGCTGTAGTCCAGAAGGCAACTTTTGTAAGCACTGTGTGTCAGGGCCACATGCAGTGTCTTAAGTTATGAGTTTTCCAAGTCTACTGTCTTCTCTTGCACAATGGTTGAGTGTGTACCAACATTTTTGTAGAAAATGGAAAAAAAATTGTTTGTGAATGCATCTTGGAAGTGGCCAGATAAAGCTCACCATCTCTTTGTTTCTGTTTTCTGGTATATTGTGATGTGTAATTTAATTATGTATTTTCCTTTGCTGCTGTTGATGGAGGGGAAACTAGCTGATGTTTTCCAAACTACTGAATCCAGCTGCATGTTTCCAGACCTCCTGAGAAGCCATGATGACAGAACCAATTCTTCCTGTCTCTTGTACGTCACTCTGCCTTGTAAACACAGTTTTTGGCAGAGGAAACAAAGGAGAGAGACTGTAATTTGAACCACTCATCTCTAAGTCTTTTATTGCCTCTCCGCCTCTCCTGCCATCTGCCCTCTTTCCACCTTGTTTCATCTGTCAATACTTTGTGAGATATCTTGGTCATTACACATGCAGGCCGTTTAACTGGCTCTTACAAATACCGTTTAAGTTTGATCTTGGGTCCTCTCTTCTTGTTCCTTAGAGATGACTAGTTTGAACCCAAGCGTGAACATGGTACATGTTTTCCCTCAACAACTTGAACGCTTATGGTGGCATTAGAACAATCAATCGAATTAGATATAGAACCAGAGCTTCAAAATTGTTGGCTTTTGGTTATAATAAATAAATTGCAACCTATAACTTCGCAGAATTTGCATGTAGCAGCTGGAAACGTTTAGATAAAAAACCACTATTGTATAGAGTAAAATGTGTATGCTCTCCCATCTGTGCGTTTATGCCAGCAAAATAATATTAAAATAATCACTTGTGTTTTGGTTAAAACATGAAATAACCTTGCCTAATTATAAACATCTATAGAATATAGGGACGTGGTGGCACTGCGGGTTAAACTGCAGAAGCCTCTGTGCTGCAAGGTCAGAAGACCAGCAGCCGTAAGATCGAATCCACGCGACGGAGGGAGCTCCTGTCGCTTGTCCCTGCTCCTGCCAACCTAGCAGTTCGAAAGCATGTAAAAATGCGAGTAGATAAATAGGTACCACGTCGGTGGGAAGGTCACGGCGTTCCGTGTCTAGTCGCGCTGGCCACGTGACCACGGAAGATTGTCTTCGGACAAACGCTGGCTCTATGGCTTGGAAACGGGGATGAGCACCGCGCCCTAGAGTTGGACACGACTGGACTAAATGTCAAGGGGAACCTTTACCTATAAAATATAACTTATATTGCTTAGACACTATGACACACATATTTTTTCTGGGAAATATCTAACTCTCTCATCTGTTATGCTGTTACACTTGTAAGCCTTATTTGGCCCTATTACATATTTTAGTCTGTGTCACATATTGTTCATCGTCCCATCAGCCCTGTTAGTACCTAGGTGTTTGAGCGACATATTGTACAAAACCATGTCTATTACATGTTTAGCCCTGTCTGACAGACGGCCGTCTGGCACCTGTCTTATATAGCAGCCTGGCTGAGTACAGATTCATTCTGATGGAATAGAATCATATTCTTTGCGAATACAACTGTCTAGTTCTAGCAAACACATTTAAAACATTCATAGACACAGATACATATATACACATTCTGTGTTGCATAATTATATATATATACAGTATCAACAAAAATGTTGCATGCATGTATGCATGTACTGTATGTATGTATGGTACAATTGTTAAAATGCCCTGGCCAGCCAACCTAGCCAAGGGGTGGATTCCATTCTGCCTGAATAATTCTAAGAGTTGTTTTAAAAAGTAACTTTTCCAAGGTTTTGTTGTACATTTTTCCCTATCAGGTATGAGTATGTGAATAAAATTTGTAACTAATATAAATGAGAGCCACACACATTTCAGCATGAGTTGAATATAGGTACATTTCTCTTATGAGATGGCCCGCCTTTCTCCCCAGCTTCTGTAAGTGAGGAAAGTGAGCCTGGTGTGAAAGCAATAGTGCGTGAGAAAGAAATGAATGAATGAATTAGGCAAAAAAATTAGGTGTTTCACATAGCCCACAATTAGAGCTGAAAGAATGTGAGTGTTGGAGAGATGTGAATTGAGGGTTTTTTCATGTTTGAGTAATCAGAGTTCAGAGGAACCCTGTGTTCTAGTCTTGAAGAGAGGTCCAGTGTGGTTAAATGGAGCAGTATTAGATTGGGAGTCAGCCAGACCCTGGTTCAAATCCCTGCTTGGTCACGGAAATTTGAGAGTGAGGGGAGGGGAGGGGAGTAGCAACCTACCACTCCTTGAACATCTTCCATACCCCAAAAACTTTATTAAAGGTAAAGGTTCCCCTTGACATTTAGTCCAGTCATATCTGACTCTAGGGCGCGGTGCTCATCCCCGTCTCCAAGCCGTAGAGCCAGCGTTTGTCCGAAGACAATCTTCCGTGGTCACGTGGCCAGCGCGACTAGACACGGAACGCCGTGACCTTCCCACCGAAGTGGTACCTATTTATCTACTCGCATTTTTACATGCTTTCGAACGGCTAGGTTGGCAGGAGCTGGGACAAGCAACGGGGGCTCACTCCATCGCGTGGATTCGATCTTACGACGGCTGGTCTTCCGACCTTGCAGCACAGAGGCTTCTGCGGTTTAACCCGCAGCACCACCACGTCCCTATAAAAACTTTATTAGGTTGCCATAATTCAGAAGCATCTTGCTGGCATTTTAAGAAAAAACAAGTCCTGAAGGCCAATCATAAAACAGAGTATCCAAATTTGTAAATTTTGTGTGGTGAGAAAAGCTTCTGTTGTGAAGAAAGCTTCTTTGCCATTAATGAATACTGATGGCAAACGAAAGAGAGAGAGAGATAAACATCTCATGAGAATATCACAGAAATATACTTTGGTAAAACTAGAATATGGTACTCCTTCACGGAAAAAAAAAATAGGAAAAAATAAGTCTTGGGCTACTGCTACAGCCACTCGGAGTGGTGGCTCATCAGTAAAATGAGGCGCAGCTCCCCTCCAAAACCATCCGGACCCACAACATTGAAACTAAAAATCACATTTGGTTTTGTTTTTTTGTACTTCTTGCGCATTTCCCCCCCCCCTTTTTTTTTTTTTGGAGCCCCTGCAGTGGAAAATCGCCTGTAAACCCTCTGAGCTTGGTTATCTCCAGTTTATAGATCGATAGAAGCAGAAAATTAGAGGACAGCCTTATGAGGACAGGCATTCAAGGGAAAATTGGACCAGCCTCGGTCAGATTTGCTTTGAATTGGATTCCTGCCTTGAGCAGGGGGTTGGACTGGATGACCTTATGGGGCCCCTTCCAACTTCACTTTTCTATGATTCTGGACAGTGCTAGATACGTAAGGTGGTGTGTCTCCATACCATCTGAGTTCTAGTGAGCGTTACTGAGTACAGCTGGAACATCAGCAGTGAAGCAACTTCATGAACTTTTCTTGGCTCCATTTACTGTAGGATTAGTTGGAGGATGTAAATTTCAGTTGCTCAGAGACCCTTCAAGGGTTGCCTTGTGTATTCTGTTGACTTATCCCTTTAGCTGTCAAGACAACTGTGGTCGCTGGAGGTTACAGGAGCTACATCGAAAGCCATGCAAATCGTTTCTATAGCAACAGGCTCTCTTATCTTGGATGCAAAACATCAAAATCACTTCTCTTCCCCTCGTATCTGGATTTATCTCTTCCCTTTCTTTCTCCCTTGTCATGTTCCCTGCCTTGGCCAAATGTCACTTCCGTTGATTGCAGGTTTTGCTCGTTCCACACCCTAGGTGCTCCAGACAGTTTGTGCTCAAATATTGATATGCCGTCAGAGTTAATTAAGAGTTATGGTGACCCTCTCTAAGTTCCTCCTGGAGGCACACTGGGACCGTGCAGCTTGGCCAGAACTGCACAGCTGGCAGGGCACGTTACTTCATCAGCCACACGAGGTCTGGGTGGTCTCAGCTGGCCCTTCCTTGGGAGACACAGTGGGGATTGGTACTCCACAGCCCCTGACTTCACTGGCAAGTGCTTCAACCCGTCTTCCTTTCTTTATTTGGGTCAGAAGCACCATAGGACAATGGTTTTTGTTGTTGTTTAGTCGTTAAGTTGTGTCCGACTCTTCGTGACCCCACGGACCAGAGCACGCCAGGCCCTCCTGTCTTCCACTGCCTCCTGGAGTTGGGTCAAATTCATGTCGGTCGCTTCGATGACACTGTCCAACCATCTCGTCCTCTGTCGTCCCCTTCTCCTCTTGCCCTCACTCTTTCCCAACATCAGGGTCTTTTCCAGGGAGTCTTCTCTTCTCATGAGATGGCCAAAGTATTGGAGCCTCAGTTTCAGGATCTGTCCTTCCAATGGTAATGTATCAGATAATTTTCATCCAGTAATGGGAAACATTAAAAGCATTTGGGAAACATGTTGAGGGGCATAGAATACAGTGACATAGGTGTGAAGTTGCCTGTTCTTCTCTGCACTCACAAAGGACTGTGTCAGTGCAAACCTGCTATTTTCTTACGTTTACCCTGGTTATGCCAACTCCTTTCTATAGCCTATTTCAGATTAGGCATCCTTCAGTCTCGAGAGACGATGGGAACGTCATCTGAATAGAGGACTTGGAACAGCGTCTAGTGTGGCTGAGAAGGCCAATACGAGAGTGACCATCCCTTCCACACTGAAGACAGATACAATCTGTCCCCTGTCCAGCTCCCTGGTTCTTCTTCATGGCCTCTGTGAATGCACACAATTGGGTTGTTCTGCGCCTGTGCAGGACCTCTCGGAAGTTTCTAGAGCTTAAAGACATGTGATGAGTGGGACGTTCCCCCCGTGGAGCGCATGCTCCGCCCGCCAGAAATCCCCTCAGTTCCTTTTAGTCACCGCTTAGGTTAAACCTATTTCCTAGAGCGATTGAGCGTTTACTGCAATCAGTAGTTGCTTTTCCTTGTTATTTCAATCACTTTTTTGTTGGACGTTTCCCCTCTAAATTGATTTGTTCTACCTTCGATTCGATTCAGTTTTTTCTCTTTCCCCCGTTTTTGCAGATTCCCCCCCCCCCCATCTTCCCTCCAATTTCCCCCTTGTCTTTTATGCCCCCCCGGGCCTTTCAAGCGGTGCGTACTTTGCAATAACAAGATCCCGCTCACTGACGGCCACGACCGTTGCCTTTTCTGTCTAAACACACAGCACTAAACACACTCTTGCCCCGAGTGTAAAAGGCTCACAAAGCCTGCACTTAAGTTGTGACTTCAGAGGCTGCGATCTTACCTTTGGGAGAAATCCCTCCATCCATTTTTGGTCGCCATAAACTCTGCACTGTCCCCAGATCGTCGACCTGATCACCAGGAAACTCCTAGTCTGGTCTCTAGCCCAATGACTCCGTCTCCTCACCAAGCGGAGAAGTCGAAGTCCACCTCGAGACTGAAGTCAACCTCGACCTTGAGGACCTCAGCTCCATCAACTGCATCATCTAAAAAGAAAAAAGATAAGACTACTTCAAAAAAAGCCTAAGAAATCGTCGAAATCTACTCAGATTCAACCACTCCAGTCGACAATTCCACAGATTCAACCACCCCAATCGACACTCCCATCCCCAATTTTGGAGGAGAGGTCTAGAGACGCCTCGGGATCGATGTCAGACAGAGATGAACCACCTCTGCCTCCCGCTCAGGCTCCAGCTTCCACTGGTAGCTTGTCGCCAAGTATTGGCCTCTCTCCGGCTGATGTTCACTCCAGCCAGGCCTTGGCCCGTTTGAGCCCTGTGTCATCAGGGCAGGCAATCCCGATTCAAATCTCGGGCTCCAACTCGTCTCATTACTCCCCTCGAAAACATCGGGCAAAGAGACGACACTTGTCACTAGTGCAGTATGACCCTACACACAGAGATTACTATTACTACCCAGAATCTTCTTGGCATCAACCACGAGAAGATCTCAGAGATCGATACTATCAACAATATGATCCGTATTTCCCTGAAGATTTACCGGAACAAATTTGCTGCACCGAACCCAAGAGAGTCCGATATGCTTTGCCGTATCCACCTCGATACTCACCTTCTGGGTCTCCATCACCACCTCGATACCGACACCATTCCCACTCATCGCCCTCGACATCAACTCCTAAGGCCTTCAGATCCTGCTTGCAGATATCCTTGTATCGCAGCTGTGGTCTCCCTCTATAGTAGCCTATTAAGCATCTTCAAAATAATCCAGTTCTGTGTGTGACCAGGGGCTATACTTCCCTGAAGTTTCACTCATTTTAAGAGGTCGGTAGTTTTTTGTTTCCGAATTATAGTCCGGACATTCTTTGCTGTTCCTTCCAGATTCACAGATGTTCTGGAAAAAACAAACAAACCTGTCCTTGATTTTAGCCTGGGAGGGACAGGGTGGTAGCATAGAAGGGGATGTAGATTTGAGGTAGATGTTTTGAGTCTTGCACTGTCAGCTGCTCCTCTCTTTCTGTGTCACTAGGCACAATGTCTTCTAGAGAGCTGATTTTATCAATGGGGGTTGGCTTCAGACACCCCTTAGCAATCCTACTGCTTTCACTGAGTGATATATCTGTCTGTTTTGCATGTGTTGAAACTATGCCACAGAAGGCTGAAATTACCAGCTATTATTCTAAGGATTCTCAGCTCTTTTATTATTGGTCAAAAGAGTCTTTATCCCTGCAAGACATTAAAAAAATTAAGGTGTGGCCTATTGTATGTGGACAGGTATTTCAGCATTATTAGTGCCAATCGGAGTATTAACCAGGTCCTTGGGCCGTTCTACTACTACCGTATGAGAACTATAAATTAGACTTGACACTTGGGATGGGCCTGTGGCTTGAGCAGGGAATGCACATCATTCGGAAGTAGTAGGAAAAATTTCCTCCCAAATTGCCACACACAGGGCCAGTGCCTGGTTTGACAGATCCATCGTTTCCTTGATTGGCGAAATTTGTATGTAAATACCCTGTTTCCCCAAAAATAAGACCTAACCTGAAAATAAGTCCTAGTATGATTTTTCAGGATGCTCGAAATATAAGCCCTACCCCAAAAATAAGCCCCCATTCAGTGAAACCCCGCCCTCCACCTTGTGCAGCAACCAGAAGAAGATGACAGGACTGTATTTGAATAAATGTTGATGGTTGTCCATGAAAAAAAATAAAACATCCCCTGAAAATAAGCCCTAATGCGTTTTTTGGAGCAAAAAGTAATATAAGACCCTGTCTTATTTTGGGCAAACATGGTACTTAAAGGGGGAAAAATGTATGTGGGTTTAAATGCTCAGAGAATGCAGAAGATTCTATGATAATACTGTCAGGCTGAAATGTTTAAATGATGAGTGCAGTACTCCGTTTATGACAGTAACAGACATTGACAGGTTCATTCTTGTTTCAGCAGCCTACTTAATACTTAATACTTCTAGTGGAAGAAGAGACTCTTTTTTCTGTCGAGACCTGAACAAATAGAATCAAATTTACAATACGTCGTAGTTCAGTAATTTCATCCCGGAGCCTCTCTTTGAGGTTGCTTTGTTTAAAAACTAACCCTGGGAGATTTGACGTATGACCCCCTGACTCCCCCCTCCTCCTTATTTTTGTGTGTAGAGACCAATACCGGCTGTGCATAATATTTAATGTGTTTAAATATTATGGGCTTTATTTGCAAAACCTTCTAGCACAATACATCCTTTTTAGTCTTTAAGAGGCTTAACAGCAGGATCTGGTGCTCATCTACGCAGGAGGAAAATTACTGTTAAGTTCACTTGTATTGACCTGGGAGTGAGCTTGCATAGGGATTGCAGAGTCTTGTACAGTTATTGGGAAGAGATGTTGGCAAATCTTGGGGTCCAAGTCTTTGGTACTAAGTCCCAAGTCTAAGCTTTTGGTACTAACTCCCAAGTCCAAAGTCTGAGTCCCTATTAAAATAACCTCTTCCCCCCCCCCCCCGAAAAAGGCGAGGGTTGGGTTGGGTTCCGAGTTGCAAGTTGAGTCTGAGTCATTGGGGGAAAAAACTGAGTTGAGTCCGAGTCAAGTCACCGGTGCGACTTAAGTCCAGCTTGACTCTTGAGTAGCACGACTCAAGTTTCCCATCCCTGCTGGGGCACAAGTCCCAGTTAATTTGATAGGGCTAACTGCAATGTTAATATCTCATATTTGATTTTGGTAGGATTTCATGATGGGGAGCCATGAGAACTTCCAAGTCCTTTCGGACTACAATATCCATCAGCTGTTTCTTGTTGCTGGCTTGGACTGATGGGAGCACAAGTCCAGTGAGGGAGCGGAACGTTTCTGCCCCGACATAAAGTCCTTGATTTTCACTAGAACGTTGTTTTCCTTTCTTGATCCCATAAACGCTGATTACAGAAGAGTTCTTCTTTGAACACATCAAAACCCATGAGACTTCTGGTTGGGAATTCTGAGAATTCTTAGACCAGTCCAAGCAGAGATGTAGCTAAACCTCAGAGCTTGGGCAGAAGTCAGCCCTGGCTGCTTGCCATTAGGTCCGGGGATCAAGTTTTGACAGGGGGGCAAGTGGAATGTGGAAAGAGTGTGACCGAGGGATGGAGTTAATGGTAGACTCATCGAACGATTGAGTTGGAAGGGGCCTATCAGGCCATCGAGTCCAACCGCCCAACTCAGTGGCCAAAATCATGGCAGCTCTCCTGAGCCTAGTTTGCTGGAACGTTCCCGTCTCCCGGCTCTGCTCACCTTCCAACCCCAGCCTTCTCAAGACTCTTCTTGGTGACGGACGGAACACAACAAACCGGCAGGCTGCCACCAGTCCCGGTCGCCAGGGTTACCTGCGTCAGTCTGGCGGCACACAGGAAATTAAAACCCACGGTGATGGCATATTGCTATCAGGCCCAAATGACAGTTCATAGGTATAAATGCTGAGTTGGGTGAGAGGGGGAAACAGTCTGTGCGCGTAAGTCGGAGGAAGCTATAAAAGAAAAGGCGACGGGCGTAGCTGTTGAATTTTTATGTTGCCGTCTTAGTCACTGGGAGAAGAGGTCTCTGGTGCCCCAACCCCTTTGTTCTTAATCAGATTGGCTCTTTCAAAGGTATCTACGAACTGTGTAAAAAAGTGCAAAGTTAAGTCAAACCACATATTTATAGCCTTCTCCCCCCCCCCCCCCCCCCCAACTTCTCATCTTTATTTTGTGGCTTTGGGGCAGATCACCAAGATTAGCAAACTTCTAGATCACAGGAAATGATGTTACCTGATTTGCAAAATTACTTTTCAGTCTTTTTGTTTGTCTTCAACAATAGCCATGTGAGGCCGGCTATTATCATGAGTTTCCCCGTGCGAAACTGAACCAGATACTTTGCCGTGGTTACATACCCAATTTTTGATTTAATTTATTATTTGATGTATATTTAAAAGATAAATACTAAAAAATAATTCAGTCAGCTATCGTATTCAACCAGAATGCAGTTAATTTTAGGGCTTTATAGGTGAGGACCAATAGACTCTGAAGTGTTTTGTGGTGTGTGTGTGTTGTGTGCTTTTGTTTTTGGATGAAGTTACAGTCTGTAGCTTCTAAGATAAGTTAGCAATATAATCTGGGAGCATGACCGAGGAGTTAACATAAAATATAATTATTTATTGGTGGTTTTTTTTTTCCTATCAGAACTTCTACTAACGTGGCTACTTTAATTTCAGATGTACTAAATGACGCCATATTTGATGAAGACCATGATGAGATGGTGATTGTGAAGGACATTGACATGTTTTCAATGTGCGAGCATCACTTGGTTCCGTTTGTTGGAAAGGTAACTTTAATTAACTCCCCCTCTGTCCCTTCCTTAGGAAAGAGAAAGCTGAGGTCCAAGGTTCTAAACTTTTGTGAGGGCAAAAACATTTTGGGTTAGCCTGTTATCAGATGCAACACTGGAGGCCATTTCCTTTAAAAAGTAATTTCTTTATTTTAATGATAATAATAATAATAGTAATATAACAAATATAAAGACAGAAAAGAGAAAAAGAAGTAGTACCATTTCCAATTGGCACTTCAGGGCAAGGTGTGAATACATTTTATGGGTTTCTCTTACTGTTTGTCCAAACAACAGACTCGGTGCAACACTGGAAAGTCACTTTTGCTTGGAAAAGTTACTTTTTTGAACAGCTAGTGCCGGAATCCTACATTGAGCAAGCAACAATTGGTACCCCAAGATTTTCTCTTCCCCCCCCTTCCTTTCTGCTAAACAAGTTTCTAGTCCTCATAGTTAACTCTATATACTGTGTTCAGTGATATCTGAAGAGCCAGTGTCCACTGGTGGCTTGGGATGGTTTTTGGAGCTGCAAAGTCTGTATAGCGTTCTTGCTTTCCTTGCTGGAAAAGGTCGCACAAAGCATGATGAAAAATACGAGCAGTAAGCATAGAGGAGAAGCCAAGGTGCAGTTATGGAAGGCGAAGAGACTGTTATTATTATTTATTTTCCATCAAACCCCCCCCCCCCATTTTTAACAAAAGGGGCATTCCATTCATTTGTGTGGAGGCCTCTTGTGCCTAATCTTCAGTGGTTTGCCAGCTTCTAAACTGGCTTCTATAGCCATTCCTCCAATTCCACTTGGATATGTAGGAAATTACAGAGGGGGCTTTGGTTAAGGTAGAGCCCTTCCTTAGCTTGATTCTTGGCAACTCTGGTTTGGAAGAAGCGTTGGGTGATAAATGTCAGCCTGGACTCTCATTTAGTAGGAAAAATGGCTAAATTAAGGATGCTTGGGCGCATCATGAAAAAGACAGGATGCACTCATATAAAAATTGCGTGCCATCAAGTCAATTCTGACTTACGGGTTTTTCCAGATAGAGAATACTCAGAAGTGGTTTACCATTCCCTTCTTCTGGGGATGCCCTGTGACTGTGCTGCTTGCCCAAGGCCACCCAGGCTGGCTCTACTCACAGGAGGCACAGTGGGGGAATTGAACTCCCAGCCTCTGGCTCCACAGCCAGAGGCCTCACTCACTGAGCTGTCCACTCAGCAAGGTGCGCTAGAAAAGCAAAATTGCTGGAAAAAAGGTGAAGGTCCATTTTCTGCTCTTTGCACGTTTGATGGCCACCCTCTCAAGGAAATTGGATGTCACCAGAAGTCTACTTCCAGTGTTTTTTAAAAAGGGTAATTTTAATTAAATGGTGCCGAAATCTGGCTGCCTGTCACTTGAGCCCATTGTTGCGTGTCCTGTACTCGGGGATGATCGAGAACAGATCTTGCCCCTCCTCTGTAGGACAGCCTTTCAAATATTTGGAAAGTGTTATCCTATCACCCCTCTGTCTTCTTTTCTCAAGGCTAAATATGCCCAGTTTCTTTCCAGTCTATCCTCCTAGGGCTTGGGTTCCAGCCCCCTGATCATCCTTGTCGCCCTCCTCTGAACTTGTTCCAATTTGTCAGCATCCTTCTTAAAGTGTGGTGTCCAGAACTGGACACGGTACTCTAAATGAGGCGTAACCAGTGCCGAATAGAGGGGAAGAAGTACTTCACAGGATTTGGAGACTATACTTCTGTTAAGACAGCCTAAAAGGCTCACAGCTTTTCACCAGTAAACTTGATTTCTAGAATTGATTTTAAAAAAGTTTTCTGCCAGCATTCCCTTGAAGCAATGCTCTCACCACATAGGCCTTGCTTGTTTTTAATAGGTTCTGATATTTCATTTCCGAGCTCTTCATGTGGAGGTGACACTTGGGGGATGCCCCCAGGGCAGGCATCTGTGCATTAAATCTGATCACCATGGACATAAGCTTTGAGCTCCTGTTCCAGGTCACATAGCCCAGCTGAAAAAGGCCCTGGGCGAATCACTGCACAGTAGCTTCTGTGAGCAAATTTTCTGTCAGGTTCACCTTCTGTTCTTTCTGCTTTCAGAAACATGCCTTCTACCTGAATGGGGTAGGTTCAGAGTCTTCCTGGCTCAGCCATTCTCCCTACCTGTCATCCCCTCACAAGAGACTTAAGAAACTGGGGGAGCAGGAGCCCCTTACTTATGGGTCCTGCCAGCTGAAAAGAGAGCACTGTGCCCGTTTAACTCACCACAGCAGACTTCCAAATATCCGGGCAGATTTTTTTTTTATCCCACTTTTCCTCCCTAGCATGGATGAAAGGCAGCATACAAAATGTACAATCAAGTTTAAAAATACCAATTAAAACTTGAAATTACAATGTGAAATTAATTTAAAATGTTGTATACAAATGAGAAATAAATTGAAAAGAGCTTCCCATCTCAAGTGCCCCCTGGCTCCCCAAAAGATACACAATTCTGAAGTGTCAGCAGAAGGAAATGAGGAAAGGGGCCAAATTAACTGGGTGGTGGTGGTGGTCTTCAATGGAGCTTTGCTGTTTTGAATCACAGTCCTGGAATCTCCCAATCAATCTGGTGCCTGGGAGATTGTGGGGTGTGTACTCAAAAACCAGTAACTTTTGCAAGGTCTTTATTTATTTATTTATTGCATTTATATCCCGCCCATCTTGTCAACTGACTACTCTTCTCCTGAGGAAATGGCTGGTGGGTAACAGAGATTTGCAGAGTGAAAACCTTTATGTTTATTTTCAGGTTATTTCAGGGGATGTCTCCTTTTTATATTTGTTGTTTGTTGTGGACTTCCACAGGGTTCCAACCACTCCAGTTCCTTTTACAGCTTCAGAATTCCCACTCCCTCCCACCCCTGGAGGTTCAGATTGGCTGCTGACAGCAGTCCTTAAGTTGCTACTGGATGAAAAATTTCCAAGGTGATTTGACAAACTGGGGTGAAAGAAAGGGTAAACAAAAGAAGAAAACACACAAAAAACCAAAACTGTTGTGTGCCTCTCTTTTTTTAATACAAATCATTTGTGTTTAAGAGGCTTTTGTTCTCACTAACAGCAAAAGAACATGACAATGAGAAAAGATCCTCTTCCTTTTTTTTTTAAACCTTCCATTAAAATATAAAAGTCCCATCCCTAGAGGTAAACTCCTGTTCTCAAACCTGTGTGTGTGTGTGTGTTGCTGAGCAGATCCAGCTAACTCCGGATGAGACAATGTGCTCTTCCTTGTTACATCAGCTATATAGCTTCCATGCTGTGCTCAACTCCTATTGATTCTTTGTAGATTTTCTCTCTGTCCCTGTCTTTAATCAAGATGCAGGGAGCTTACCTTTGGTAATAGATCTAAGCAATTTGTTTTACCTTAAGGATCTGGTTGTGCATCAATCTTATCAGAAATTTCCCTTACGTCCTCATGAGTGTGCTCTTCTCTCACCTTGTACTTGTTTTGCTTTGCTGTTTGTTAAGAATTCACACAAGTTTTTCCCTCCTAAATGCCTCAGTTTATTTCCCGTACTGCTTTATACTGTTGGCAGAGTTTAGCGCTGTCGTGGTTTCCATACAGACTTAAAGTCCATGGCGAGAGTCTCTCAGTTGGAAAATTTTGGATTCTCTGTTCACGGAAATCAGCTTTTCTTAAAGAACTGGTACTATTCATGGAAAGTTAAAAATATATATTAGCTCTTCTTGCATGCCTTTTTACACGGGTGTTCTTAAAAGAAAGCAACGGACCCCGTTTTCCCCATTAAACTGCTTAATTAAGGGATCTTTCCTCATGGCCTGCAATTTTTACTTGATTTTCTTTTACTAGGCTGCCAGCTCACTTGTCTGGGGTGTAGTCATTTGCCCATAATCTGCGCTGTGGTACAACAGGAAGCATGAAATCATCTCAGTTCTGCATGCTCTGGGAAATTCTGAGAGGTTGAAATCCTGGGCTGTTAGACCTCAGTGACAATATCCCTCCCTCCCACTTTTCCCACATTAGTCAAGAGTGAAAAACAAATCAAAACACCCATGTGTTCCTTTTCTGGCCATGTGGAAATTCCTGCTTGCTGGAGATGTCTCTCTCTAACCCTGGCCCACGCTGCAGATCGAAAACCAGTGATTTTTCTATTAATCCCATTACTTGTGTCTTCTGTCTTTTAGATTGTAAATGGGTGTGTGTGGGGGGGGGGGTGTTTGTGTAATTAATTATTTTTATAAGATGTTCTCAGAAACTTTTTCAGAGGCTAAAAGTCATATTTTCTCTCTTATTTAGATAAGATCTTAGGGTAAGTTATAAGAAGCAGCTGTTCGAAACCATTTAGAACACCTAAAACTATTTAACAATACAAAACAGTTTCCAACAGAGAGTTGGCTAGCCCATTCCATCTCTCCAGGTAACCCACTCCGTTAAGTGTATTTTAGTGACAGGGATGAGAATTATTATGAGCACCCTCGTCAACCTGCATTTCCTGTGGCTCGCTGTAGGAAGCCATGACACTTGAATAAAGCCAACATAGATTTGTCTTCTAGGTGAACTGCATATAAGCTGAATTTCTCAACAGCCTAGTTCACCAGAGCGTCAAATTCATGATTATTGCCATTCTTTGTGCAGTAAACTTAATAAACTTTGAATTTTTTAAAAGATCTCTGATTACTTCTTCCGTTCTTTACAGGAAGGAGAGAGACGTGGGAAGTGAGTCCCTTGCGCATGTTAAATTTCTGCTTGTTCTTGACCTCTAAGTCTTGCTCGACTGCATGGCCTCCCACATGTTAAACAGCACACGTCTGTTGTGGGTCATGTTTGATAAGGCATGGAATCACATGCATGAATCTTACAGGTCTTGCTGAATCACTCTGTACGAGCTGTTTCATGACTGTTTTCTCTTTCTGCCATAGGTGCACATTGGTTACCTTCCGAACAAGCAGGTGCTTGGACTCAGTAAACTTGCAAGGTAAGAACTACAGGTAATTAAATCAATGTGGATTAGTAAAGCAGATTCCGCTGAATGAAGTCTACTGAGCTGCATAATCTCATCCTTCTCCATGTTTCAGCAAACTGCAATATGATCTGTAAGCCTCTTGGATTAAGGATAAGGAACACCTGGAATAAGGCCACTGTAATGACAGTTCACTGTACTGTTAATCTCTGCACAGCCCACACTACTTAATGGAAAAGGCCTGAGTAATTACTATTACTACATTTCATTGATGTAGCACTTTTGAACTACAAGTCTTGATCGTACCTCACAAGGTGAGACACTGATCTTGTATGTAGAAGCAGTGCTCCCTCCTGTGGCAAAGGCGTCTGATTGTAGAAACCCATTAAGAGCAGAAGCATGACTGGAACATAACACTTTTTGCAGAAATGTGTAACCAAAAAAAATATTAATTGCTGGAGGGAAAACATCCAAAGAGCAAGAGATGCATTTTTTTTCTGATTTATTTTTTAGCCCTTAGAGCTTGGAAAGTTACATTTTAAAAACTCATTACGAAGCAGTAATCTGGAAGAGCTACAGAATCTCCTTCTGTGAAGGCATTTGAAAGGAAGATGGAGCAATACCAGATGGTAGCATCCTGGCTTCTCAGGGAATGTAGTTGAGCTAAGATTTTTGTCTAGGTTTTTCTTTGTGTCCTGTTGTATTCATACCAACCAGGTGTGACAAAACAAGGACATAACTGGACCTGGATTGAGGAGGCTAGATTTCCTGAATTAGCTGAGAAAGTCTCAGTCTAACTCACCCATAAAGCTGTAGTTGTTGGTAATTCACCCATATATGCCGCTGAATATTAGCTGCATTGCAGAGCAGACTTATTAGAGAGAGTCTGATTGACTTTGGTGGAATCAGAGCTTTTAACATGCTTCTTTTAAAATAAGATTGCAACTTCTAAGCCCTGGATGGAATGTACTGATGAGTAAACGTGCATAAATTGACTTTGCATTATGAATTCAGGCACATCTCTTTCAACCACATGGAAAAGGCAGATTTGTCCATGGAGAGAGAAGGTTGCCTTAGAGAGATGGGCACGAACCGCAGGTTGGGTGCTTCGTGCAGGTTCATCCTTTGGATGAACAGGTGTTCATCAGTTCCCAGTTCTGCCTTCTCCAGAGGGCACCCACTCCGAGGCAGCGCCCCATGGCCCCTGCCCCATTTCCTCCAGGTGCTGCCTCCTTGAGTCAGTGACCACTGGAGGTGGCAGGTCTGGGAAGCACTGAACACTGGTTCGCTCAAAAGACAAACTGGCGGTTCGTGCCCATGTCTAATGCCATGACAATCCAGATGAAGGGTTTTCCCCCATCGCCAACGTAGTTATGCCTGCTCTGATCTTAAGAGTTTGCAGAGTGCTCTTGTCTTTCAAATCTAAAGGTCATGGTGTGGGGAAATGTTTTCCTACATAGGGGTGGGTGAGAAATACTAAATGTTGTAGGCTTTATAATGCTACGTCAAGAAAAGCCACCCTTACTGGGGGTGGGGTGGGGGATCCTATTTTTTATTTTTTTGCTGAGTTTCTCAGGGTAGTAAAAAAAAAATCAACCCCAACTTTGAGGCCTTGAGCCTTAAGGCCAGAAACAAAGAAACAAAACAAAGCAGAAGAAAGAAATGAAAAATAGGCATTACTTGACGCAGCACCTAATACACTACAGTATGATACAGTGGCACTATCAATTATCTCACGCCTTTCTCAAACTACTGCTCCCTAGTTTGGATGGATTACAGCCTCCATCTGGGGGAATAAAATTCAGAGAAGGTATCATTTTTTTTAGGTGACCTACTGATAATGCAAGAACAAAAGAATGTCATTTCTTAAACAGCAAATCTCCACTCACCATTGAATCGATACGGTCTATTATATTGAGTCCCTGGTGACCTTCTACTGTAGTCGGCATCTCAATTAAATCTGACTTCCCCCGTTTCTTTGTAACCTGAAGGGATCAAGTCCTATGTATCAGCGTCAGAGATGAATTCAAAGCAATTATGATTCACTTTTTTGGAAACTTCAAAAATGCGTCTCAGAAATACCATTTAGCTTGGAGGCAAAGCCCTGTTGTAACCAGAGCGGGAGATGTTTTGCTGGAAAGCCGACTTCTAAATAAATGTAAATGGATTATGTAGTTACAGACATGACTACGCAAAAGCCTTTGACTGTGTGGACCACAACAAACTATGGCAAGTCCTTAAAGAAATGGGAGTGCCTGACCACCTTATCTATCTCCTGAGAAATCTATATGTGGGACAGGAAGCAACAGTTAGAACTGGAGATGGAGCAACTAATTGGTTCAAAATTGGGAAAGGAGTACGACAAGGCTGTATATTGTCTCCCTGCTTATTTAACTTATATGCAGAATACATCATGCGAAAGGCAGGACTGGAGGAATTAAGATTGCCGGAAGAAATATCAACAGCCTCAGATATGCAGATGATACCACTCTGATGGCAGAAAGTGAGGAGGAATTAAAGAACCTCTTAATGAGGGTGAAAGAGGAGAGTGCCAAAAATGGTCTGAAGCTCAACATCAAAACAACTAAGATTATGGCCACTGGTCCCATCACCTCCTGGCAAATAGAAGGGGCTGATATGGAGGCAGTGACAGATTTTACTTTCTTGGGCTCCATGATCACTGCAGATGGTGACAGCAGCCCCGAAATTAAAAGACGCCTGCTTCTGGGGAGGAAAGCCATGACAAACCTAGACAGCATCTTAAAAAGCAGAGACATCACATTGCTGACAAAGGTCCGCATAGTCAAAGTGATGGTTTTTCCAGTAGCGATGTATGGAAGTGAGAGCTGGACCATAAAGAGGGCTGACCGCCGAAGAATTGATGCTTTTGAATGGTGGTGCTGGAGGAGACTCTTGAGAGTCCCCCGGACTGCAAAGAGAACAAACCTATCCATTCTGAAGGAAATCAACCCTGAGTGCTGCACATTGGTAGGATGACACTTTTAAATACCAGGTGATGTTGTTGAAAAGTCTGCTCTGCAAAAGGGATCAAACAAGTAAACAGAGCTGGATAATTCCCACTGATAGAGGAACAGAGCATTCTGTTCTCTGTGTCCCCCACTGAATTTCAAGAAAACACAGATACTGCACTGCAAGTAAATTGTACAGAGGTGTTCAGCCTTTAGAAATAGCTTGTTGTGTACGTTTGCAAGTGTAACGCTTGGCTTTGACTGATTAATCCACCCAAGAAGTGTCACAGTCCTGCATTGGGTAAACTATCAGTCTTTGTTTGGAACAGCAAATTCAGGGTCAAAATAGGCAAGATGCTCCGCTCACACTGAGCAGCACATGGCACTCTAGGCACACAGTTCCCAATCAGATGTGGAAGTAAAGCCCGTGTTTGCCTCCTGCTAACCAATCACAAAACAAAGCATACTAATTTGAAAAGACAGAGGTGAGAAAAGCTCTTGCTAGGACAAAGGAACATCATTTGCCCCTAAGGGACCTCGGCTTCTAAATACAGAGTTAAGTGTCTTGTGTGGTTTGAATTCTAGATCAGAAATGGGTAAAGTGCGTCCCACCAGATATCAACAGGGACTTCAATTCCCATTAGCCTTAGACCACACAGAAAATGTTGTAGAGTTTTGAATTTCAGGTTAAATCCCTCTGACTGCACAGCAGAAGTGCAGGTATTCACATAGCAGAATAGTTTCAAGTGGCCCAAATTAGTCCACCCCTTTTCTCTCATCAAGTGCCACTTGCACTCTCAATAACATACTCTGAGACATTAGGAGCAGAAAGAACAAAAAGGTTTCCATTAATTAACAATTGAACAGATCAAACAGCAAACTGATAAAACATGACTGCTTTCAGCAAACCCTTCAACAGACTCACTGCTTCCAGCGGACAAAAGAGAGGGGGGAAAGCTAGAGCCAGGGGGAGGGCTCTCTTTGAATATAGAGGCAGGAGAGAACAACTGATTCGTGCTGGACAGATTGACAGTCACCTCCATCCTGAAAGGCCCCTCCCATGGAAACCTACTAAATGCAGCCTGCGAGGTTGCAAAAACTCCAACAGAAAATGGCAAGGAATGCAGGGAACATCAGAAACCAGCTTTTTCTGAGCAGGTGCAGGGAGGTATCCAGTATACGGTACCATGCCACACAAGGACTCCCTGTTCGCTGTGACGAGGCAGTCTCAAGCTTGCATAGTAGCAAGCCAGAGATCTCACAGAGCACTTTGATGCTAGGCTGCTACTCTCAGTGAGTTTAGAAGGACCCTGCCCTCTGTGTTTGGAGAGAGAAGAACTCTGTCTCTCAGACACTGGCTGGCAAACGGGGGGGGGGGGGGTAAGATATGCCCTCCCCCTCTGTCTCTGGTCTTTCCCAGGGCCTCGGACGGGCCACATTAGAAACAGGATGCTGGCACGGATTACCCTTCCACCCGATCCAGTCACTCCGCTCTTAGTGTCTTCGAACCTTGTGGCCTTACGTCTCGCACGAACCTTGACTTTTTCACTTCCCAAGTTGGTTTGCATCTGGTGAGAACATTCTGGACAGGTGACATGGGATGGTTTCCTTGCCTTATATGACCAGGAAGATCAAAGGTAGCTTGAGCTTTTGTCTTTCCCTGTGTCAGCAGACATCCAGCGTCTTACCCACCTTCTTGTGGCGTTCTTCATCTTTTCAGGATTTAGGACAGAGGACATCAACCCCCGGTCCGTGGCCTGAGCCGGACTGGGCCGCGAAGACAGGCCTCCCCTGCACGCACTCCCCCCCACAGCTGCTTTGCGTACACACGCGCGTGCCAGCGCTGGCGTGAGTGCTCCCCCACCCCTTCACGCATGCGCCCAAGCAAAGGGGTGGGGGGCGTGCAGGTGCTCCGACGCATGCGTGCGCACGAGCGCGGGGGTGTGTGTCCCGCCTTCCTCAGCCGGTCCGCTGTCCCAAAAAGGTTGGGGAGCGCTGATTTAGGATGTTGAGATCCATTAGCAGCCCATTGCTTTGGGTCATATTGGCAGGGTCTATCCATGGGTCCCCAGTAATGGCTCAATTTCGGAGGTGCAGGAAGAATTGAAACGAGCATTATCACATGCTTCTGATGAGTCCATTTTCGCCTGCTGATATTACCATGGGAACCCTGTCATTTTCTTTCCATCTCTTGCCAGTCAATACATTTTACTGAAGTTAAGTGGACAAGCTGAGACCTTTGGAACAATTAGTTCCTGTCTGATGTCAGTGAGCAAATTCTTCCTGTATAAGACAGAAATAATGGTTGTGTTGTGCACAGGGTGGCCAGTTAGGTCCCACCGGAGGGGAGACACAGAGAGGGACACGGGACAGTTCTTTATAGCAGTACTGTAGTTCTCCAAGTGGGGTCCCCAGTTGCTCTTGAACTGCAGCTCCCAGAAATCTTGGCCAGCACAGCAAGTGGTGAAAAGGCTTCTGGGAATTGCAGTCCAAGAACATCTGGGGACCCCAGTTGGAGAACTACTGCTTTATAGAACATGCTAATGTGTCTCTGTAGCTGTGAATCTAGGCAGTCTGTAGTAATATTCAGTGTAGGCAAAGCAAAGTGTGCTGTTTATATACTGCCCGAGTGCTTAAAGCACTTTCTGGACAGTTTACAATTTGATTATGCAGGCTATACATCCCCACCCCCCACCCCCTGTGAGTTGTGTAATCAGTTTGCCGACCTTGGAAGGATGAAAGGCTGAGTCAACCTTGGAGGGGGCTACCTTATGATGTACGCCGCCCAGAGTAGTCGAAATGACTAGATGGGCGGGATAGAAATATACTAAATAAATAAATAAAATAAATAAATACCTTAGCCCATCAGGATTGAACTCAGGTTGTGAGCAGAGTCTCAACTGCAGTACTGCAGTTTAACCACTGCACCACGAGGCACAGTGTCGGCTCTGAATATGAATATTTGGGATAGACTCACATCTATGCACCTATGCAAAGTCCTGCCAGATCTCAGTTTCTCTGCAGAGCCACACATCCTGTGCCTTTAATTTGTTATCTGATTTGTGACTGCTCTCAGTAATTGCCCATAACTAGCTTTGACATCCTACCCAGAGGTATCTTAGGATGAGACTGCCTAGATAAAATTTCAAAAGTGAACACTTCAGTTTCATTCTCTTTTACTTTAAAGCCATTTCTGGCTCAAATTCAAACTTGCCAAGCTGTTTGCACACATGGACAATAATCCCTCCTAATAGGATTTCTCTCTTTGGGTTTGTACACCACGGCCATGACCCCTGCCGTGTAAACAAGCTCTTCTTTCTGGATTTCCATGCAGGTGTAAGCAGCCTTAATTGATAGAATGTACAACAGTGGTTCCCAATCCCAAGTAACCGACAAGCCCCTTCTGCAATATTTGCATAACGAGGCATTTTTAATGGGGGTAAAGACACCCCTTCTCAGAAAGTAGAGGCTTCTTCCCCCCCCAAAGAACCTGTTTCTCTTACATACAGCACAGTATTAAAGTTAGTGAGTATATCATGCTCCGAAAGCTCAAGGAAAGAATTATTTAACAAGGGCTACAACACTTGTAAGGCGACCTGTGAGCACCCCCAGAAAATACTTCACGATCCCCACATTGGGAAACACAGGTACAATTGTGCAGATGCCTTGTGAAGTCTTTACCAGTTCAGCAAAATCAATGGCAAGTGTTTGTTTTGAAAGATGTTGATGATGATCATGATCATCATCACACAATACTATAAGCAGTTGCAGATCTCAGAAATCACATCATCAGAGCTACAAAAAAATGGCAATATTAGGAACAGCATACATACTGCGCCGATATTTAACAGATACTTAGTTTTTTGGTTAAAACTTGTATCTGCTATATAATACCGGTCAATGTTTTTATAATTTTGACTGTGCCTGGTGTTTTTGAGTACAGTGGTGCCTTGACTTACGAACTTAATCCGTCCCAGAAGATGTTCGTAAGTCAAATCAGCATTTCCCATAGGAATGCATTGAAGACCGATTAATCCGTTCCGGCTGTTTTTTGTTCTTATGTCGAGGCGCCGTTTGTAAGTCAAAGCATTCGTTCCCATAGGAACTAATGTAAAACCGGTTAATCCGTCCTCTACCACCAGGAGGAGAATTTTTTTTTTTAACCTAAGATGACTTAAGTTAAAAAAAAGGGCAGGAAAGGAGGGAGGGAGGAACGAACACCTTTTAAACAGAACACCTTTAAAACCAAGCAGCTTTAAACCAAACCAAGCACCTTTTAAACCAATTTTTACATTTTAAAATTACAGTGCCAGGCAGTCCAAAGTCCATTTCCCGCTTTTCCCGCGTTTTTTTTTTTTGTTCGTAAGTCAAAGCTCCGTTCGCAAGTCAAAGCAAAATTTTGCAAACGGAGCTGTTTGTAAGTCAAAATGTTCGTACGTCGGGGCGTTCGTAAGTCAAGGCACCACTGTAATAATAATAATGGCAACAAGGTGCAGCTCTGCCCAAAGTAACTGAATCCAAGTTGCAGCAAAAGAACTCCGCTGAGGTAAAAAATAGCAACATTTTTCAAAATTTATTTGGCAAGCATAGCTGTCTGTCTAATCAGGAAAGGTCACTTGTGCTAAGAACTAAAGCTAAAATGTGTCTCACGAGCCTTCTCTCTCTCAGTTGGCAAGCAGGCTATAAAAGAGTGCTCCAGTAACTCTTTGACCCTTCCTTTCATTGAGCCTTTCTTATTAAGCGCCTGATGCTTTCCAGAACTCCTTCTTCTAACATTTCTGGTTAAGGATGTGTCTCTCAGGAGCACAGGCTATTCAGCGTGAAGAAAACAGGGACACAGCAAGTGGAATACAGCCCTGTTATTATGAGTCAGATCATTGGTCCGTCTCGTCTTCAGATCATCAAGCTGGAGATCCCTAGCTTTTATTTCCTGCTGACTCACAATCCAAGTCTAGCTCTGTTTATCTTCTGAAATTAGATGAGATCAGATGTGTTTAGGATCATAAAGTCCTGGTGGTGGCTGGTTCTGTGACCCGGAGGCTTCAGCCACCTAGCTTCAGTTCCCAGAGTTTGGATGTTATCAATGTTTGTTTGTTTGTTGCTGCTGCTACTCAAGATGGGCACGAACTGCTATTTTGGCGGTTTGTGCCAGTTCGTCCTTCGGATGAACAGGGGTTTGGCCGTTCCCAGCCCCGCCTCCTCCAGCAGGCGTCCACTCAGAGGCAGCACCCAGAGGAGGCGGTTGCAAGGAAGCCGGGCTGCTGCCTCTGAGTGGCCGCTCTCCAGAGAAGGCGGGGCTGGGAACGGCCAAACCCCTATTCGTCCAAAGGATAAACCGGCACAAACCGCCAAAGTGGTGGTTCGTGCCCATCTCTAGTTGCTAGTATTGTATATCTGTTGCCAGGGGCGGAAAGTGGTGTTTGTGAGATTTATCTTACTACTTCATGGACCAAAATACATTGTCTTGCTTTGGGCACTACGCATCTGGGTTTCAGTGAGCATCTCCCATTTGGCATTCTGCCTCAGGCGGCAGCGTGCATTCAGCTGTCCTTAGTGGGGGGGGGGGGGGAGAAGAAGCTCCTCTTGACATCTCACACTGCCCATAAATTTGCCAATTTTTGTTATGTCACCTTCGCAGAGAAGGGGTACAAATGTGCTGTTTTAGTTTTCTACCTCTCATTTGACCATTACTCTTATTTTTATTTTTTATTAGTGGCCTATAAAGGTATCGCTTATTCTTGCATTTGTATTTTGTAATAGCCACACAGCTCTCCCCCCCCCTCTTTATTTCAATCATTTTACCAGGTTGTTATGGTGTGTTTTCTATATTTGCGAGCTGTTAAAAAGGGTGGAGGAAGCAAACTACCTGCCTTGAGCAAACAAAGTTGAGGGGCGCAAAGGAAAAAATGCATCAAGCACATCATGTCATGAGGAAACCAGTGCATTTCAGTTGTTCCTTATCAGAATACACTCCCCAGCCAGTGACAGGGACCAGCTCCTTCTCTCTCTGTCATTGCTTTCTATGTATGGAAAGCAACCGCTGTGTAGAGAATATGTTCCTGCTTGCAGGGGGATGGGTTCACACGTGTGATCAAATGTCCTAATGTTCCAGGTTGTAGGGAGCTCACCTGGCCAGAGAGTGACTGAATAGGGCTCATAAGTTCAAATTGAATCAAGCACTGTGAATTTCAGTCTTCATGGGGTGCTGCGTATATTTGCAGTTCACCACGGCCTGCTTCCTCAACTCTTTCGGTTAGCAACAGTTTGTTAAGATCCTTCACCATAAGTCATAGGCAGTTTGTGGCAATGTTCCTGATGGTCTTATTGATAAATAGATTTGAAAATGCAAAAATATTTGTTTGGCTTAGTTTTTTAGCTAATATCATATGTCTATCTTGGGATTTTCATAGATTGTTGGAACAAGATTCTGCACCATGAATGCTTTTCCATTTTTCATTGTCCTTTGCTAATTTAAACTCCAGTTTCATACTGTTTTGTTTTTTAAAAACATTGTTCACATCTACATCCAGAAAGTGCAATTAACAGAATTCCTTTCCCCCCCTCTAGGATAGTGGAAATATACAGCAGAAGATTACAAGGTAGGTGATCTCCAGCGATGGACAGTGTCTTCAAATGAATATGTAAACATAGATATCCAGTGAATTTCCGTGGGGTACAGCAGAGCCAAGGGGGCATATAAGGTTTGGAACAGCACTGCTGCAGAACCCTGGTGTTAAATCCATCATTCATGCACTAAATATGTTAAAGTAAAAAAAAAGGGGGGCATTTGGTTAAAGGTGTGGGAAGGGAAGGGTGTATAACATTTAACATCAATACCTTATATGGGAAGGATGCTGAGAGAGCACGAAAGGAGGAGACTGACAACTTTTTGGTGCAATGGTTAAACTGCAGTACTGCAGTCAAGGCTCTGCTCACAACCTGAGTTCAGTCCTAATTGGCTAACATAGCCAGCTTGAAGTTGACTGAGCTTTCCATCCTTCTGAGGTCAGTAAATTGAATACCCAGTTGGCTGGGGGTGGGCAATGCGCAGCCTGCATAATTCAATTCTAAACTGCCCAGAGAGTGCTTTAAGCAGTATTGGACAGTATATAAGCAGCAGCTTTTACTTTGCATTGCGTCAACACCGGTCCCACCCCCAGGGAAGCCCCTTCTTGCCCCCTCCATTGCTCGGGGTCTCCGAGAGAGGTCATTTGATGGTAGCTTTCGCTCTTCCTCCACTATCTGGGGCAATAAAATATTGCCCAAGAACATGCGGAAAAGAAGTGCTTGTTTTGGTTGTTGTGGGTTTTTCGGGCTCTTTGGCCGTGTTCTGAAGGTTGTTCTTCCTAACATTTCGCCAGTCTCTGTGGCCGGCATCTTCAGAGGACCAGAGTTAGAATTCTATCTGTGTTCTCATCTATCCCACACACTACACCAGAGCACAGACAGAGTTCTGACTCCTGTCCTCTGAAGATGCCGGCCACAGAGACTGGCGAAACGTTAGGAAGAACAACCTCCAGAACACGGCCGGACAGCCCGAAAAACCCACAACAACCATCAGATCCCGGCCGTGAAAGCCTTCGAGAATTCAAATGCTTGTTTTGTTCAACCCTTCCTCTGAGGAGTGAGTGGAAAGGTCCCCAGAGTGTGGAATGTTAACGTTTGAAAAGGCCAGGCTGGTTGGGGGATTCTGGGTGCTGTCATTCAAACAGCGTTTGCTTTCCCAGGTCTGACATTTCTCCTACAAGTAAGAAGACCAGACGATCGAGGCTTACTTTTCTGCCAAAAGCCGTGTCTTATTCTTATGGTTTAATTGGCTGTAGTGTAGACCATGCTCTTGGCTGAAAGGTTGTGAGCGCGCCCAACCCCTCAAAGAACTTTTCCGTACTCTTCCCTGGTGGCACATGTTTGACCAGGATTTAGCCTTCCGCTTGGAAAAGGGGTGACAGCTGCCCTCCTACAGCCCTCGGGACACCCTGAATGTGTCTTTGTGATGCCATGCAATAATAGTTTACCAAATCCAGAAGGGCAACGTATTTGTCACTGGGCACCGTCCACACCTCCCCATTCATTTTTCTAAAGTGCGGGGGCTTTTTCAGGTTAAAAAAACGTTAGAAAAAGGAGGTGTGGGTGTCACAGGATGTTCAGCTTTGTATGTTCAGCTTGTCGTGCTTGTGTGGACGTGGGCTGTGGAAAACCTGCAGGACTTCTGGGTGGGGACAGGGCAGCTGGGCCTTAAAGGCAGAACCCTTTCCGTACCACCCACCCGCTGATCTGTACAGAGTGGCAGACTGAGTGCCCAGATCATCGGTGGGGGACCATTTCTCCATATTTTGAGAGTGCGTTGTCCAACTCCCAATTTTTCTTTTTTTAAAAAAGCATTGTTGGGCACTGAAAGCTGCAGGGAAGCTTTTTGGGTTGGAAGAAAAAAGTTTGAAGCCATTGAAGATGATGGGTTTTTTTTGAAGGAATGAGTTTGACCCTTCGAGGTCTGGGGATGGGCGTCGGTGGCCCATAGACCTCTGGAAAGGTGCAAAAGCGAGACCATTTTGAATGTTTTGTCTCTTCCCTTTCCTTCTGGATCTGCTAGAATTTGGGTCCACTGGTGGCCACAGAGTGGGATCAAATATCTTCTGACGGAGAGGACTAGCACATATCTTGTGGTAACCAGGTTCATTTCCCTCTTTCTCGCTGCAGTTCAGGAGCGCCTTACCAAACAAATTGCCGTAGCCATCACAGAAGCCCTGAAGCCTGCTGGGGTTGGTGTCGTTGTTGAAGCCACGTAAGTTCGCCTGAGCTTTGCCGAGTTTCCAAACGAGGAGGGAGTAGTAGCCATTGGTGCCATAAAATCAACGTGAAAACAGAAGTATTGTGGTACCTAGTTCAGTGCAAGATTTCATGGATTACAACCCACTTCCTCAGGCACATAAGAGCACAATATTAAGCCAGAGTCTTGTATACAAATTGTGCACCTCTGTGGAGTGAGGGTGAGGAACAAATGATGAGAGTTGTAGACAGCAAGTAAGATGAACATTAAAAGTGATGACAGCATTATAATTAGGAGGAAAGACTGAAAGAACGGGGCATGTTCAGCCTCGAGAAAAGAAGACAGAGGGGTGATATAACACTTTCCAAATACTTGAAAGGCTGTCCTACAGAGGAGGGGCAAGATCTGTTCTCGATCATCCCCGAGTACAGGATATGCAACAATGGGCTCAAGTGACAGGCAGCCAGATTTCGGCTGAATGGCAGGGAAAACGTCCTAACTGTTAGAGCAGTACAATGGTGGAACCAATGATCTTGAGAGGTGGCAAGTGCTCCAACACTGGAGGCCTTCAAGAGAAACTTAGACAACCCCCTGTCAGATCTCCTTTGATTTGTATTCCTGCATCGAGCAGGGGGTTGGACTTGATGGCCTTAGAGGCCCCTTCCAACTTCACGATTCTCTGAATAACACTGGTAATGAACTTTAAAAGTGTTGATTCCATAAACATTCTGGCCATAGGAAGCCTGATAAACTAATGTAATGCAGTGTAATATAGTGAGCCGGGAGGTGTGGAGAGCTCAATGGACAGATGTAATGCAAAAGTGCAGTTAAACCTCATCTTCTTTGTCCTCGCTCTGCCAGAAATGTTGTACAATCCGTTTGCACGTACAGCTTACAGTGCTTATTCAGACCTTCCTTTTAGGATATGGAAAATCTGCAAGAATTTTGGGTGGTGACCTGGAGGCTGGGGTTTAAATGCACCACCCTCTCTTTACCACCCTTGCTTCTGTGCAGAGTTGCAGAGTGCAAGCCTGATGGGGCTGCTGTCCACAGGGGGAGCGTCATGTCTGTCTCTGAAGTGCAAAGAATGTTGCTTTCAGGACCAAGTGGCTCTTCCTGCATTGACTTCCTTCTTATTAATGTGACTTACTCCATTTATTCCTTGCTCTTTTTTGGAAAAGCGGAGAGCCGCTCACATAAAAACACAGGAATTAAAACAGAAAATTCCCAAATACGTAAAATGACAAATTACACTGCTTAGGAACAATCGTGCTATTGCTCAGGTTGAAGAATAAGAATATGTTTGGACCATATGAATTGCTAGTCTAGCATTCTTTCAGCCGTATATCCTCGCGACTGAACTAGACATTACTGATAACCCATCATTAGGAGGAGGAATTTCTTAACTACTAAAAGTACATGATTTTCACAGCAGGGCCTTTCCTTACTTCCTGGAGTTTGCCGATCAGCCTGTTTTGGTTTGTGATTGGTCTTCAGGACATAGGCATATATTGCATTTGCAAGTTTATTTTCCAAAGACTGCCTGTATTATGTTTCTGGTAAATAGATATGATTTAAACTCCAGGAATGGGTTATTTATATCTCAGGACAGAAGGAATACTATCTTCTAATTTTCTTTGTTCGGCCTTGAAATTGGGCTGTTCGGCTGGATTATGGCATTAGAATTTACCTGATGCCTCTAATCCAATTTCACTCTGTTTTCCGAGTGTTTTTCAGAGTGGCAGCTGAGTTGTTACTACTTAAATAACTTTTAAAACTTTTGTTTTAAAAGGGATTTTCAGAGGGGCTGCTGAGTTTTTTTTTTTTACCACTTAAATAACTTGTTATTAAATAAGTTATTTAACTTTAATAACTTTTAAAACTGTTGTTTATGTTTTAACAGATGCTTCCTTCCCTGCTTTCTTTCCCCCACAGGCACATGTGCATGGTCATGCGAGGGGTTCAGAAAATGAACAGTAAAACTGTAACCAGCACGATGCTCGGAGTATTTCGGGAAGACCCAAAGACGCGGGAAGAGTTTTTGACGCTCATCCGCAGCTAAATGGTGCCATCCTTTCAGGAACCCCTGTTCTGAACCGTCTTGTATTGCGTTCCTTCACTGCCTCTTCTCCGTCGTCTCCCTTTTCAACGTGTCTGTCACTTGAACTTTTCTGTTTAATTCCAATCAGAGCTGTAAGAGGTTCTTTCTAGTGAGTCCCACATTTGCTTATTCCCTCATACGGTCTCTTATATCAAGGGTTCGTCACAGTCCTGGAAATGTTTTCTTGTTCTCTGTTAATTGATTATTTCAAGGCGGATTCTCAGTCAGAGTGGGTGGGGTTGGTGGGTTGGTTTGTTTGGTAAGAATGGAATAGAATTTTATAAACAGTGCTTTTTGGGGTCATTTAAAACGTGTTGAGCAAGTGTTCCCACTGAGTGACTGTGTGTGTGAGAGAGAGGGGTTCCTCTGCCTTTCTAACTTGCCCTTTCTTCTCAAGCCGAAAAACCAAGGATTGGGCAGCTTTACCTCTGGGAGGAATAAGGAGGTAATAAAACATAATTGCTGCACTGTGTTGCACTGCACGGTGTAATTGCATCACACTGCATAATTGCTCCATCTTTGTACAATCAACCCAGTGGCTGAAATCCAGTAGTAAGTCACAATGAGAGAACGCCCATCACAGTGGTGGTTCCCATCCTTTGGTCCTCCGTGTGCTCTTAAGTTTAGACAGCAATCCACGCGACCTTGTTTGTCAGCCTGGAGCATCTAGGTGTTGAACTCAGAAATACCTGGAGGACCAGAGGTTGAGAACTCCTGTATTAGAACGTAATCACAGAATCTTTATTTGATTCATTGTCTCACCTCCTTTTTAGTCCTAGGAATCGTATTAAGAAAGAGGCTGAATTCTCAGTGGGAGAAGCTTGACTCCCATTGCTTGACGATTCAGAACTATAAGCTGTGGCTGGGAACGAAGAGGCCCCTTTCCAAAGCAAAAATTTCATTATGTGCTCCCTGATTCTAAGAGAGGAGATATTTTGAGGACAGAGTCACATAGCCCATCTTCTCTTGCCTATTGAGATCGCTGGAGATTCATGCAGTCTCTGTGCTGTTGGTGCATCTAAAAACAGGGTCTGCTGACACTTATCCAGTCAACAACAGGTCCCCAGGAAGTGTCTTATACAGCCCTGGTCATCATGCTGCCCTCTAGTTAAAGCTGATTAAGAACTCTCTGCTCTCTTTGTCTCAAGTCCTGCACACTGTGAATTTGCTTGCTTATGTGACTGGATATTCAAGACATTCACTTTTTTTTTTCAGTTTGCCAGTCTTGTTTTCTTCAACCTGAAAATCTGCTGGAATCGTGTCTCTGAAACACTAATATGATTTCAGCTCTAATGAAAGGTGACCTGTAATACCTAGTTTGGCCCTCTGATAACCTGCAAGCTTCTTTCAGCCATTTAAGTCCCGTCCCTTAACAGGAAAAGTTTCATGTTTTTTTTTTTTTGTGCTCTAATGCTGTCACCATCTACCCGTCCTCAGCCTAACGAAACAATGGTTATGAGAGATGTTAACACTCTCTGTTGCTTTGAATAGAAATGGGTGGCTATTATGTAGGCAGAAACCGTTATCTGGGCTGGAAGGCTAAGGAACTCCAGTAAGAGAACTGGTTCTCCATCTGGAGGCTGTGATACAGGAAACCGGGCAGCAGTTACATCTCTTATGAACCAATTGTTCAGACCAAAGAGATGCAGTAAGAACTCAAGTGTGATAGGGGCAAAGGCTGACCCACACTTTGCACGGAGGCACCTTGACTGTGATGCAGCATGTTCTGGACAGTAGGTGCTTTATCCCTACTACCTGAACTGCTCCCACCATGCTCAGGGACTGAATGCTAGCATCACATATGCTGGTACAGGAGGACCCCTGTGTCCGTGGGTGATTGGTTCCAAGCTGGTCCTGAAAATTGTGGATCATAGCAAATGCTATTTTATAGCAAACTTTATACATAGCATGGTCTCTGTCTCCCTCTAGTGGCCAGGACCGATAATGTCATCTTTAGAAATATATATATTTCTAGGACTTTTCTTTTAATATTTTCAGACTGTGGATAAGTCATTCAGTGAATACAGGGGTCCTGCTGTATCTCTTGTCGCCTCCCATGGGACAGAATGAGGAAGGAATGGGGCAAGGCTGGGTCACTCGTAAGAAAGAGATGCGCAGCATCGTATGAAAAGGACAAATTGCTTGTGATTTAATTTGTATATATTTTAGTATAAGAATAAGGAAGAGACCACAGCTGCCAAAATACCTTGACTGGGTTTGGTTATGTGACCACGGTGGGGCGCCGTTTAATTCTCTGCTTCAGTCAGCAGAGCCTCTTGGGCCCTCTGTGGGTAGAGGAGCCAAGCCACCCAGCTATGAAAAAAGCCAGGCGGATGCTGCTGTGGCATTTGGTCCCAGACGAACACAAGTGGAGGGAGGCTTCACCGATGGAAGTGCAGAAAAGAACCCTTCAAATCCAGCCTTTTCTAGACATTGCTTTCGCCTAATACTTCTGTGGAAGCCAACGTTGGTGCCTTCTAAATTCCATAGCCCACCACCAGAGATTTGAAGCATGGCTGCTTTGGATTATAATTCCCAACCAACTCTTGTTGCCATGCTGTTGGGGGATTCTGGGAGCTGTAGTCCAAATAAAAACAGTTTTCGAGCTCTGTCTAAGACTAGGGAGTTTGCATAATTGAGAAAGCTACACAGAGTGCTGAAACTCTACTCCCCCCCCCCCCCCCAGGACGTTCTGCTGGGTCTCCTCTTTAGCCCCTGAGAGTCTCCCAGCCATGGGCCAGCTTTCAAGCCACTCTTCCTTGTTGTTGTTGAGGTTGTCACAAAGCTGGATCTGGAACCAAGTCTTTACAGGGCCTTTCTCGTTGCTACAAGGCAGGAAAACCCAGCTTGCAGTGAAGTAATTTCACTGGCCTGGGTGCTCCAAGCCATACTCTCTCCCTCCCTCTCTCTCTCTCTCTCTCTCTGTGTGTGTGTGTGTGTGTGTGTGTGTGTGTGTCAGCCCTAGAGTAGGTGGGGGCAAAGATCTACCTTGTGGGATCTACTCTTCCTCCCCCGTTTGCACGCACTTTACATGAGGAATAAAGCTTGGAAGAAATGCCCGTTTTGCTCTACAACGCCTGACACCTCCTGGGTTATGCTGACAAGGGAGTATGTAGTCTAAAGATGTTCTAGTCTAAAAAGGAAGCTTTCCTAAACTCTTTAGGAAACCCTAAAGGGTTTAGGGTTAAGCCAGAGCCTGCTGTCAAAGATGCTGCTTTAGATTTTAAAAAAATCTGAGCCCAAGAGTTTTTCCTGACCACTAGAACTGAAGGGAGCTCACGTGGCTTTCCTGCGAAGTTCCCTTCCAGGTTTTCACAGACTTTCTTTGTTACAATGGTGTAATTTAAGCAGGGCATTGTATTAGGGTTGTTCTAGAACAACTGGGAATCGGAGGTTCTCACTAATCTCTGTGCCCAACCACGTATGCCCTGCAAGACTTGGTGCTCGCGGCCTCTTGATGTGGCCCTTTATTGGGTGGAAATTATCTGATATATTTATTCATTGCACTGTGGTGCTTCTGATGTGAAGAAAGACAGTTCTCTTGGCCCACCCGTGGCCCAGCACTGCTTTCGCAAACAAAGTATTTTATTTGTCGAGACCTACGTAAATTGTGTTTTTTCACTCTGCTTGAGAAGCGGCTTATTGCCACTGACCTAAATAATTGTACTCTGAGTGGAAAGCATATTAAAGAGTTTTATAACCTAGTTAATTAGAGAAAGGTGGCACGCTAATTGGAACAAAACGGTGGATCAGAGACTCAAGCTTCGAGGCCATTTGTCAAGCGTATCTTTTACTAGGGCCTGGAGAGCTTAAGTCAATAAAGGATCACACTCCCGTTCCTACGGGGACCCTTGGGGTCATATTGGCAAGCAGCTGATATTTGGGACCCAGCTACCAAAGAGGGAAACACGTAGCCCTTTTTAAGCTGGGCTGGTTGGCCTTCTGAAACCATGCCGTTGGCTGCTGAAGAAAGCAGGATGCTGGAGATTTGGGCGGCACTTGGAAACAATACCATTCCTGACTACAAATCTCATGCCATCTGGGGGACTCTGGGTGTTGTAGTCCAAAAAAAGAGCAAAATTCCAGAGCTCTGCCTTTGAGCCTGATCTAACTTTTCCAGTATGAACCACTCACAGGACACCTGCAGGTGCGTAAGGCTGTTAAGGAGCTTTGCTTGCCCACGTTTCTATCAAGCTCTTCTCCTGGCAGCTGCGGGAAGGGGAGTGGAGGAATGCATGAGGGTTTCTCATTTTATTCCCTAAGAGCTCAGCTCATCCCAAAAGCTTCCCAGTAAGCTAAGTAGGGGTTGGAATCCAGCAACCCAGATCTGGGCCCAACACGCTTAAGCACGGTTAAATCCCGCAGTGGTTTTGCAATTCATATTAATAGAATCATGGAATAAATGAGTTGGAAGGGGCCTATAAGGCCATTGAGGCTAACCCCCTGCTCAATTCTACTTTTAAAAAGCCCTAAAGCATTTCAGATGGCATTTGGCAAGGATAAAAGAGAGAGCGGAGGGCTGTTGAGATGTTTTTTTACAGGTGGCCGTATTCCTGTTTTCTTGAACCTGAAAGAAAGGATAGAGAGAGGCGGCCAGCAAAGTTTCTTGAGGACAAAAACGGTTGGTTGATTTATAAGTGACACCAGCTTTGCAATTAAGAGTTGATTGTACGTCTTTTTCTCTATGGATGTAAGTTCCTTCCAAGGCTCTGAGCAATCCGACCCGTGAGCAAAGCTTGTGTTTATCTTCTGTTGACCAAACAAAAGCAAGTGAATTATTTCAAAGCTCTGTGCCTGAATCATTGAACTGAAAATTAAGCCAGTTTCCCTCCCAGGGACCATCTGCAAAACAAAAACAAAGTTGTAACACTTGGAGGTGAAGAAAGCTTGTGCTAGGATAAGCATATCTATTTTTAAGGGAGCACCTTTTCTAGTGGTGTGTTAGCCGCATTGTCTAGATTGACCCCTGTATCATGAGTGCTCCAGCCAATGGCGCCTTTTCCTTTGTTTCACCATGCAGTCCTTCTGACATACCTCTTCAGTGGTACTTGGGTGCAGCCTCCTGGCAACTTTTCCTGTGCCAACTTCCATAGAAGTGAATGAGAACGGGAAGGATCTTGAGCCGTTTCCATTCCTTTTTCATGGAACTTGAGCAAAAGGGGGTTTCACGTGGTTTGTTTCCTTCATTTGTCTTAGCACTTGTTAAAATAATGTGGTATGGCTTCGTAAATAACATTATTTATTATTATTTTGTGAACACGCTGTAACTTAAAACTTAAATGCCATGTTTATGTATATACATATGTAAACTATACAAAGCCTATCAATGTGCTCTCCCCTGTAAAACTCTGTTCTATTTAAAGAATTAAAATACAGCATTGGGCATTTTTTGAGACTGTTTTTCTGTACAGTTTATGAGCTCAAGGGGTGGTGCAAGAGATGATATAATTTTTATGCCCATTTCTTTGATTTTGGAAGGTGGACTGACCGTTCTTTATTGCTTCTTAGCCGGGTGGATTTGATTTAAATCAGAATGACTTATTTTAAATCAGATTGATTTAATCGTGATTTAAATCAGTTTAAATTTTAAAAATGGATTTTTTAATTATTATTTTAAATGTTTAAAAAATCATTTTTTAAGGATTTAGATCATGATTTAAATCAATTTGGTTTAAAAAAAATCATTGATTTTTATCCTCCCTGCTTCTTAGGCACACAAAGTATGTTCTATGATAATGTTCCTTTCTCTTCCTGCTATATGCAATGCGTGGCCTTCTTCTAATTCAATGCATTATTTTTCCTCGTGCCATGTGCGAGCTTATATGTGGACGAGACAGAATTTTAATCTTTTCCTCAAAACCAAACCACCATATTTTTAATTTGTATGAAATGAAGAAAACCTCAAGAGGAGGGAAGAACAGCCCAAAGTGTTCCAAAAAGCAGCAAAATAAAACAAAATTAAAAACAAAAGCCTGCGTCAATATTCGGTTGTTCAAACAGAGCTGTGCAGTGTCGCTGTGGCCTCTAATACTCTTGAAATTACCCCTTTCTCATTCTTTGCTCAGCTTTGTAGAAATAGTAAACTAGCTGAAATGTTGACCTTTAATTCTCGTCGGAGCCTGTATTTCGTAGCAAAGCTGACTCAAAACTGGGTAGCTGTCTTGTCAGCACAAGGAGGGGAGAGGGAAGAAAGAAAAAAAATAACATGAAAACATGGGCTGCGTTGCACTTTGGTATCCCGTTCTGCTTTCTCCATGGACGTTATGCCAGTGATCATGAAGGCTTTGATTTCCCCATCTTTTATCTTGACTACGGTCCTGTGACCAGGATTAATTTGGGACAGCGACTGTGTGTGACTCCCATTGACAAATACTTTGGGATTTGCTCTACAGCCAGCTCAGGAGAATTTGAAGTACTGTATTTTTCCGTGGCCCCATGATGCAGAACCCTATGCCTCCATTTTTAGTAGGACAGAGGGAACCGGAGTATAAGGAGCCTAACTATAAGCAATTTTAAGAATAATTTTTATCCTTCACTATCTTAAGAATGGACTTCCTAAATAATAAAGGGTAGGTTTCCCAATTTGATTATTGCTCTCCGCTAGTAAACAAGATACCTACAATGGTGTAGTGAACAGAGTGATGGACTAGGGCTGAGAAGTGCTGGGTTCAAATCCTGGCTTAGCCAGGGAAACTCACTGGGGGGAAAGTGGAACTGGTAAAAACCACTCCTTAAATATCTCACTTACCTTGAAAGCCCTATGAGGGTCGCTATGGGTCAATTCTGACTTGGCGGCACAGAACAAGGAGTACCGTGTTTGGTAGTAAACAAGGTCAGCATTGGATCTCTGCACTCTGAACAAAAATACCGAGTAATCCTACCCCTGTGTGGGGTTCAGTGTTACCAGAAAGACTAGCTGTGAAGTTTTGGTCCTCATTCTTATCCTGCCCTGGCTATATCATATGGAAAGTGTCTGGGTAGGAAACAATTAGCAGAGCAGGACGGAGGGCTTGTCCAGACTGGGTGATTTTAAGAGCCTTCTTGTACAATCCCTGTTCCATGCTTTCGTGGTCCAAAATGGTCCGGTCTGCTCTGTGCATCCACACATCAAGCGTCTTTTATTCCAGTACGTTCTGGTGCCCTTTGTGCACACAGAGGATGGAGACAGCAACATGTTTTCTCATAACACCCTGCTTACCTTGTCCTCCTTAACACTCCAGTTCTTCTAAGTTTTTTGTTCCCACTCACACTGTATTTACTACCCCGTTTTACCCCATCTGAGCTGAAGTTGCTATGAAACTACAGTTTTGAGAACGATCGGTGCTTCTTCTAATTATGTATCTGTTCACAGCAAATCCTTTCTTTTTAAAAACCCATCAAGTCTAGCATTCTAACCATCCATTCCTTGCAATCTGTAAAATTAGCACTCACCAAACTAGTAACAGAAAGCAAATTCACCAGTTTCCTTCAAAAACTGGCCGTTGTCGGCTTCACTCCATTCTATTTTTAGGTAAACCTGTTTCCATGCCCCTGACTGAAGTTGTGAGGTTGTTTCGATAGCTTTTCGGGATGGAGAACCTAATGTGTGGTGCTCTACAATAAGAGCAACAGCACCAGATCAGAGAGAGAACAGCTTCAGCACCAAGCCATTTTGTTCTTTGCTGGTTTAGCATCAATCTCATTGTCAATTTTTTAAATAAAAGGTAACCCTGGTGGGGAAATCAACCCTGAGTGCTCACTGGAAGGACAGATCCTGAAGCTGAGGCTCCAATCCTTTGGCCATCTCATGAGAAGAGAAGACTCCCTGGAAAAGACCCTGATGTTGGGAAAGAGTGAAGGCAAGAGGAGAAGGGGACGACAGAGGACGAGATGGTTGGACAGGGTCATCGAAGCGACCAACATGAATTTGACCCAACTCCGGGAGGCCGTGGAAGACAGGAGGGCCTGGCGTGCTCTGGTCCATGGGGTCACGAAGAGTCGGACACGACTTAATGACTAAACAACAACAACAACAACCCTGGTGGGTTAGCCTCTGCCACACTGAAAACATGGGTCTTCTATTTCAGATCAACCACATCATCATCATAACCGTGTGCCATCAAGCTGAGTCCTAGCTATAAAGAACTCAGAAGTGGTTTCCCCATTTCCTTCTTCGGGGAGGGGGGGGTGCCCTGGGACTGTGCAACTTGCCCAGAGCCACCCAGGCTGCCTCTTTTACTGGGAGCTTCAGAGGGCAATTTAATTCCTGGCTCTTCAACTACCTAGTCCAACTCACTGAGCTACCCAGCCAGCTACACCATATTGGCATAAAATAGCACACTACATATTACCGCAACTTCAAACCAAGATGAAATAAGAACTGGAAAGATGCAGAAGAAGACAGGCTGTGATCACTATAAGCAATTTCTATAAGTAATGTCTGTGTTGGTGCTGTTGCCTAGGATTTGGGCGGACAAAATCGGAGCATTTGATTGTTAAAATTTGCTCATATTGTCTATTATGTAACTGTGAATAAGAAGACACTCATTTTTGTGAAATTGTTTGCAAGATTCATCAATAGATATCAAGGTGACCAAATAGCTCCGTAGAACTCAACAGTCTTACACTTAACAGTGTTGCGGAAAATTCTGGGGTGCCGCTTGCAATTCGTTGTTCGGTTGCATATAAAAAGCAAAGCGTGCTGCTTATATACTGCCCCATAGCATTTAAAGCGCTTGGTGGGCAGTTTACAAGTTAATAACAGAGGCTACACATTGTCCCACCACCAACAGCAAGTTTGGTACTCATTTTACCCACCTCGGAAGGATAGAAGGCCGAGTGAACCTCACACTGGCTACCTGGGATTGAACCCTGGGTCGTGAGCCCAGTTTTGGCTGCAGTACAGCAGTTTAACCACCGCACCACAAAGCATATGTTTCAGATGCATGCTTATTTATTTCACTCTTTATCCCACCCTTCTTCTAAGGACCGCTGGAATACGTGGATTCCCAGGTAGTCTTCTACTGAGATGGTGACCAGTTTGAGCAAGGTTTCTGCAGCATAAGCTTTCAGACCTTGCCCGGAGTAGGAAGCATTTATTACCTTAAAGTCTAGAAGTTTGTTTAAAAACCAGCAAGCTCTGTTTTTCTTGAACTGCTATGTTGCAATTAAAAAAATGCACGCGCTACTCTTGTATTTTGGAATCAGTGAAAACAAAAAGTGAGATGGATTTTGGAAGAAGAGTGAGAAGAAGCAGAAGCAAGGAGAACTACACAGATTCCAAAGTCCTGCCCCGTCACCCCTGTGAAATATTATTCAGCCCAATCTCTTTAACATCTGAAACTTTACAAGGTGGCTCTCGCATATGCAAACATATCACTGCAGCCATCAGGAAAGACTGAAAGAACTGGGCATGTTTAGCCTGGAGAAAAGAAGACGGAGGAGAGATAGGATAGCACTCCTCAAAAACTTGAAAGGCTGTCATCCAGAGAAGGGGCAGGACCTGTTCTTGATCATCCCAGAGTGCAGGACACCCAACAATGGGCTCAAGTGACAGGAAGCCAGATTTCGGTTCAATATCAGGTAAAACCTCCTAACTGTTAGAGCAGTACGACAATAGAACCAATGGTTGTTGAGGCTGAACCCGGACAAGACGGAGGTCTTGAGGGTGGGAGGTCCCTCCATCGGCGGTTTGGGTGACTCCCTTTCTTTTGGGGGGACGACCCTTACCGCAAAGAGTGAGGTTCGCAGCTTGGGGATACATCTGGACCCGGCGCTTACCATGGAAACCCAGGTGGCGTCCGTGGCCCGCTCCGCATATTTCCATCTATGGCGGATTGCCCAGCTGCGACCATATCTTGATGGGGAGGCCCTCACTACTCTTGTCCATGCGCTCGTAATCTCGAGATTAGACCATTGTAATGCGCTCTACGTGGGGCTGCCTTTGAGATTGATGCGGAAACTTCAAATGGTGCAGAATGCGGCAGCCAGGCTTCTTAGTGGGGTGAGGAAATTTCAGCATATCTCTCCCACTCTGGCTGCCTTGCATTGGCTGCCCATTCGTTTCCGCATTGACTTCAAAGTGTTAATGATAACGTATAAAGCCCTAAACGGTTTGGGACCTCGATACTTGGCAGATCGTCTTCTCCCACCTAGATCTACCCGAATCACCCGGAATAGCCAGCAGGGACGGCTGAGGGGCCTAACGCCGAGAGAGGCCCGGAAAGAAAGAACAAGAAACCGGGCCTTCTCGGCAGTGGCCCCTCGGCTATGGAACAACCTCCCAACTGAAATTCGCCTGGCACCCTCGCTGGGTGTTTTTAAAACCCAATTGAAAACTTGGTTTTTCAGACAGGCCTTCCCTCCAGTCAACAACTGATCTTTACTCTGTCATCTTGGTTATTGATTTAATTTAATTATAAGTGTTAAAATTATGATATTTTTAAATTTTTTATGTATAATGATGTTTTTATCATGTGTGTAAGCCGCCCCGAGTAGACTTTGTCTAGGGGGGCGGGGTAAAAATCTAATAAAGATAAAGATAATGGCCTCGAGAGGTGGGGAGTGCTCCAGCGCTGGAGGCATTCAGGAGAAAATGGGACAACCCTCTGTCAGATCTACTTTGACTTGGATTCCTGCCTTCAGCAGGGGGTCAGACTCCATGGCCTTGTAGGCCCCCTTCCAACTCAATTATTCTACAATTCTATGATTCCATGAATGCCTCTTTCAGCGGAACAGAACTGTAGTAGACAAATAAGCTGGAGCAGAGGTCTAGAGACAGACCTCTCATGCCGGCTAGGCCTGGCAGAAGGGTATGGTGTGGCTTACAGTTCAACTGCCTGTCTTTTTCAAGAAGGAGGCACAGAATGTCTGTCTTTCTTCAGATCAGTAACATCATCAGCATCACTCTGGTCCCAGTGACGTGCATGCAAATAAGGAAAAGGGACTAACACTGACTCTCTGTGCAGAACAACCCGTGAACAAGTCTGGGGCCTGCTGCTGCGGCACCAACCATCTCCAGGGGAACATGATTTTAATTAAGATTGTGGCTGACGTGGTATCATCTAAGGATGCGAGTGTGTGCACATGGGCATAGAAAAGCACAACACGTCAACAGCTTTGAGGCTGCTCTGGAAGTACTTTTTCCATGTCCTTGGTCGAAACACACAATTCCCCAAATAAAAGTGGGGCTATGCCGGGTTCTGATGGCTGGCTTCTGTAGGATCAAGAACGGCCCACCGACCCAGTACAATCTCGGGAGAAATACCACTTGGCGGTTCCACCCTTTTTTCTCAGATTTGTGACTTTTGCAGAATACTTGGTTCAGCACACCTCCTCCACCCCCCCCCCCACTGCCCCAATTCTAGATTCAATGACTTTTATAAGCTTATTGTTATTTTTAAAAATGCCTGTTGCAAAGATTGCCTGGGACTTGGAGTTTTAGTTATCTGCCCTGTTTCCCTCCCGTGCATATAATTCATTTGTTTTCCAAGCAAATAACATTTAAAAAAAAAACCATTGTAGCAACCTCAAATACTACTTCTATGTGTTTGTGTTTACTACTTCCGTAAGTTACAATTCTGAGAACGTTATTTCTTCCAAATCCTGGCTGGTACCAACCGACCTATTGAGTAAATCCTTCAGCCAGACTTCCTTATGTGTGTCCATACTGCCATCTTCTGGTACACCCACCACAGATCGCAAGCATAATCATCACCATCATCATGTGCCATCAAGTCAATTCGGACTTATGGTGACCCTCCTCAGGGTTTTCTAGGTAGCACTTACTCAGAAGTGGTTTCCCATTCCTTTCTTCTGGGAGGGTGCCCTGGGACTGGGCAGCTGGCCCAAGGCCGCCCAGGCTGGCTCTTCTCACAGGAGATGCACAGTGGGGGAATTTAAGTCCCAACCTCTGGCTCTGCAGCCAGATACATAAACTGCATAGCAATCATTAAAGTTAATGTAAATTTTTTAACATAAAATATAAATATAAAGTAGCCTAAGGAGCCTCGTGGTGCAGTGGCTAAACTGCAGTACCGCAGCCAAAACTCTGCTCCTGATCCAGGTTGCATCCCAGGTAGCTGTCTCAAGGTTCACTCAGCCTTCCATCCTTCTGAAGTCAGTAAAATGAGTACCCAGATCACTGAGGAGTCAATGTGTAACCTGCATAATTCCCTTGTACACCACCCAGAGAGTACTTTAAGCACTATGGTGGGGGGCGTATATAAGCAGCACACTTTGCTTTGTTTTGATCTCTCCATAGAAAGAAAAGTCAGAGTCCTTAAGGTGCCCCCTGAAGAGGCCAGCAGCTATCTGACTCTGCATTATGGCAATCAAGGTATGTAGCAGCATCGACATGCATGGTGCTTGCCATGAGGACAAGTCCCTGCCTTGAAGAACTTGCAGTCTTGAACACTGGCTGGAAAGGATTTTCCAAAATACCAGCTGCAGCTGAAGGGCTGGTGGCAGCAAACCAGCAGGATCACATATGACATCTATGGTACAACATCTAGATCGATGGCCAGAGTAAATCTGAGTCCAGCTTAAAGACCAAGTTGCTTGGCGGACAGCTTTAATTTGCATTCGCCTTCCCACACATTGGAAGCTCTTTCTTGGTGCATCTGGCTACATGTTTGGTTTTTCAGAAGACCACGTATGATTAATTGCACCCCTATGAGATCGGTCCTATCAAAACTGGGAGCTTAGTGTAAGTATACAAAATTGAAGCGAACCTGTGGGAGCGCATTACAACGATTGAGCCACAGGAACCATTGCAAAATACTGCGCACAAAACCTTCAGGTACTTATAAGCTTCTGCCGCTCCTATAATGTAAGCATGGCTTGAGCAATGGCTTGTTATGGCTACTGGCAGGATACGAGCCTCTGAATTCAAGTCATCTTGGGTATGCTTGCAATAGGAAGACCTTTTAATTCTTGGAATGCAAAGTACCTTACCATTTATAAAAACAGACATTCTCTCTAAGACAGGAACACAAGCATACTTCTTTTGCTGCAAGAGTCCAAACATGGGAAGAGGTGAATGAATAAAAGATCTATAGAAGCAATGCAGGAATAGTTAGGGCTAGCTGTGCCTGTGATAGAAGAAAAGGTAAGAAACCTTGACTCTTACTCTGCCTTCCCCACCATAATGTTTTCTTTTGAATCAAACATACCCACCTGCCTATAAAACATTTCATAATGCTGCTTTCGGGAGACATGGGAAAGAAGTCAATAGATTTTGCCTGATTTGGGGAAAACATCACTGCGCCTTCCTACACGGCGGTCCTTGTGATGTGGTGGGAGTACCAGATGCCCCTTCTAGGACTGGCTTTCAGATCTCGCCCTCTCAGGATGAAAGGCAGACACGTCAGGGTCCAAAGCGACACTATGTTTAAGAGGCTCCACAAAATGTGTGTTGCAGCTGGATGGATAGCTCGAGTTAGGTATGAGCCAGATGTTGGGCGTTCGGTTCCCCAGTGTTGTTGTTTAATCGTTTAGTCGTGTCCGACTCTTCGTGACCCCATGGACCAGAGCACGCCAGGCCCTCCTGTCTTCCACTGCCTCCCGAAGTTGGGTCAAATTCATGTTGGTTGCTTCGATGACACTGTCCAACCATCTCATCTTCTGTCGTCCCCTTCTCCTCTTGCCTTCACACTTTCCCAACATCAGGGTCTTTTCCAGGGAGTCTTCTCTTCTCATGAGATGGCCAAAGTATTGGAGCCTCAGCTTCAGGATCTGTCCTTCCAGTGAGCACTCAGGGTTGATTTCCTTCAAAATGGATAGGTTTGTTCTCCTTGCAGTCCAGGGGACTCTCAAGAGTCTCCTCCAGCACCACAATTCAAAAGCATCAATTCTTTGGCGGTCAGCCTTCTTTATGGTCCAGCTCTCACTTCCATACATCACTACTGGAAAAACCATGGCTTTGACTATGCGGACCTTTGTCGGCAAGGTGATGTCTCTGCTTTTTAAGATGCTGTCTAGGTTTGTCATCGCTTTCCTCCCAAGAAGCAGGCGTCTTTTAATATCGTGGCTGCTGTCACCATCTGCAGTGATCGTGGAGCCCAGGAAGGTAAACTCTGTCACTGCCTCCATATCTTCCCCTTCTATTTGTCAGGAGGTGATGGGGCCCGTGGCCATGATCTTAGTTTTTTTGATGTTGAGCTTCAGACCATTTTTTGCGCTCTCCTCTTTCACTCTCATTAAGAGGTTCTTTAATTCCTCCTCACTTTCTGCCGTCAGAGTGGTATCATCTGCATATCTGAGGTTGTTGATATTTCTTCCGGAAATCTTAATTCCGGCTTGGGATTCCTCCAGTCCAGCCTTTCCCATGATGTATTCTGCATATAAGTTAAATAAGCAGGGAGACAATATACAGCCTTGTCGTACTCCTTTCCCAATTTTGAACCAATCAGTTGTTCCATATCCAGTTCTAACTGTTGCTTCCTGTCCCACATAGAGATTTCTCAGGAGATGGATAAGCTGGTCAGGCACTCCCATTTCTTTAAGGACTTGCCATAGTTTGCTGTGGTCCACACAGTCAAAGGCTTTTGCGTAGTCAATGAAGCAGATGTTTTTCTGGAACTCTCTGGCTTTCTCCATAATCCAGCGCATGTTAGCAATTTGGTCTCTAGTTCCCCAGTGTACCTCCTGGGAAAAGAGGCAGCCTGGGCGGCCTTGGGCAAGCTGCGCAGAGGAAGGGAAGGATAAACCACCTCTGAGTACTCCTTTACCTGGAAAACCCAGAAAAGGTTTGCCATATGTCAGAATTGGCTTGACAGCACCTGATTTTTGCTATTATTATGAGGCCCTCAACTGTAGCATAGTTATTTTGCTTACAAATTTGAAACCGCATGCCCTGCTGTATGATTTAATAAAACCTGCACGGGAATAAAGAGGTTACCTACCTGTAACCATAGTTCTTCTAGTGGTCCTCTGTGAATCCTGCCAATAATTTAGCAAGGTGTCTTGGTATGTTGCCTCGAGCCAACAGAGGACAGGGTAAAGGTGAGAGACGGGCAAGATACAGTATAGCAAGGTGGGTGGGAATCTTGCTGTGCTAATTAATGACTGAGATATACAAGACTACCATGGGGCCGTTGGGTGTTGCACATCGCAAAGAACATGGAAAGAATTCTGTTGAAAGAGGGAGCCTGGATGATCATTATTTACTCTAACCTACACTTTAAAGTGAATGGTGGAAGCGGATGAGTGATGCAAACATTATTACTGTCTCGTGGTGTTGTTTAAAGACATGCAAAATGCTCAACTGGGTGAGGAAACCCACGTCTGCTCCCTTGCATGGGGTATAAATATATGACGCTTCAAGGCCTGTTTCACATAGAACTTGGTTTTCCTTGGCCAAAAGTTGCAAATGCTACTTTTTAAAGACTGCAGATCCCAGAATCCCCAGACTGGGTGTGAATCCAGGCACTGTAGTCCAAAACGCTGTTTCTGACCTCTGCCCGTAGCAAACTACATTTCCTATCATCCTTTCAGAGTAAGATAAGTAGCTAAACTCTTTGAACACTGGTTCATACCTGCAGTGTGGGTATGAAATCCATTTGCCAGTGCTCCTTTGTTAGCACACTACCAAGAGGCATGGCTGTGTTTATTTGAGGTACAGCTGTCACAAAATGCAAAATAAGCAGAGAGGTTCATTTACTGGACATTCTGCTGTTTGCCACGTGTGGTTTTTCTAAAATTAAGGTTTTATCTCTGTTCTAGCAGCCCACAATTCTAGGCATCCATTCCAGAGGTGGAGCAGAAAGATCCACTAACAAGATATACTATTTAGCTAAACAAACAAACAAAAAAAAACCCAGTCAGCTGAAGGCAAGGAAATGACCTAATTTCTCACATTTGCTGATTCGTCTTGAGCAATTCTGTTGTAGGATTCAAGTTATGGTCGTCAACATGGAAACTAATTACAGTAGTAACATGGATATAAGCAGCATACTCTTGCTGCTCCGGGGCCTCTCCTTCCTACTGGGAACAAGGTCTCCCTCAGGTGTAGTACATCTATGGAAAATACTGACCCAAATCCTGTTGCTTAGTGTAGTAAATCACACTAGAGTAGGCCCCTTGAATCAATGGGGATCTAGTGAGTCAACTCCTCCATAAGTTCCGTTGATTTAACGGACCTTCTCTGGCCTGTGTGTGTGTGAGATGGAAGAGGGAACGTTGTTGATCCTGCCGTTTTGAGCCTCTGTGTAACACTGTGGTAGAGGTAGGCTGCCTCCGTTTTCAAACGTCATCCACCAGGCACGGCGTCCTGGTTTCTCCATGAAGCTGGTTTCCTCCAATTGATTGCAATTCCTGCTTACCAGAAATAAATGGGAACTTTCTCTTTTCACCTTCCTTTCCTTGGACTGATGGAAAAAGCCCCCGTGGCCGCTCTGCACAGCTCGGAGGTGTCCACTCCCTCCTTTTTTGGGTGGACTCTCTCTTTTCTTGGTCTCTGTCTCCCCCCCCCCCCCAAGACAACATGGGCCCCTGGTCTTGCTGCCTAGAACAGTCACAGAGTTAGAATCATGAAGTTGGAAGGGGCCTCGAAGGCCATCTAGTCCAACCCCCTGCTCGATGCAGGAACACAAATCAAAGGATGTCTGCCAGGGGATTGTCTACATTTTATCTTGAATGCCTCCAGCGCTGGAGCGCTCACCACCTCTTCAGGTCATGGTTTCCTTTGTCGTACTGCTCTAACAGTTAGGAAGTTTTTCCTGATATTCAACTGAAATCTGGCTCCCTGCAATTTTGAGTCCATGGTTGCATGTCTTGCACTCTGGGATGATCGAGAACAGATCCTGCCCCTCCTGTGCATGACTTCCTTTCAAGTTCTAGCCCAAAGCCGTTTCCAGGCTCCGTCCGTTTCCTCCTTGCTGAGTTTGTAGAGAGTGTTTTTTACTAGGCCTTTCAGAAAACCACCGCCGCCGGTCTTAAAATGAAAACACAGAACAAAAGAAAAGAGCCGACAGCCCCCAGTGTTACAAAATCGTGTATTAATCATCTCCCTTCACTTTCAATATAACGTTGATATGAAACATATGCATGATTCGTAGTTACATGGGAGGACAAATAATAATAAATATATGTCGTAGCAAGTTGAAATCACAAGGGTGTTTTCACCAGTAATAACAACAAATCGAAAACTGTACACTTGCAGAGAAACCACAGCCCCCTCAAAGGTTGGTGTTGTTTTTCACCCGACTCCTCCTTCTTCTTCTGTATAACCAGGAAGCTGATACATGTAAACAAACATGCTATTTCCATATATGACAAATTTTCTTTTGAAAAATATGCATTGTTTGGCAACAATAACTAGGCAAAAATATTTCTTTGTGCACTAATTTATATGGGGGGAATACAGCCTCCCCCCCCCAACCAAAAGAAAAAAGAAAAGAAAAAAAGAAAAAAAAATCAAGGTCAACACTAAAATGCATGCATGTACAACAGAGGGCTTCCCCCCCCCCTTCTTTTTGCCGATAGCTGGCATGCAACAGAATGGAGACCCCAGGTTTTGCATTGGCTTACAGTAGGCATAAATACACAAGGGTTATATATTAATAAGGGAGGAATTGTTCTGGGTTTTTTTGTTTTTAAACATTTATTAACATTCCTGTTTTCTTGTGGTTCCTCCCAGAGGAATACACATTCAACTTTTAAGTAAAGATTAAAGGAATACAAAAAAAAATAAAACTCAACTTTTGCGAACTCTGATGACTTGTATAAAATCAACTTTAGTGTTATCACAGCGGTGTGCAAATTATACTTCCCACAAGACCTAGGCTCTCTTCTGCTTCAAATCAGGCACATCTAGAAAACCTTTTAAAGACTGGGGAGGACCTAACCATGGTCCTCTCTCTTGGTGCAGCTGCTGAATCCTCAGAAACCTCACCCCGAGCAGCATCTAGTGGAAACACAGTGTTCAGTACAACGTCATCTTGCTTGGCTCCTGGAAGCAACAATAGTGAGCCAACGCGGGGCAGTGTATCACGATGTCACAGCGTGCACTGTGTTCACCCAAACCAGGGTTGGAAATTACGTGGCTCATGAGGCAACCGATTCCCATCCCTCCTTTAGCTAAACAGAACCATGAGGTGGTGCGGCTCATGGACCCCTCTTGGATGGGTCTAAGGATGGCCAGTCATGGCTCAGAAGCCTCTGGGGAAGGATGGAGTTGGCCCTTCAAAAGCTAAATGACACAAAAAAGGAGCAAAGAAAACTTTCAGAACCTATAAAACCCACACTGAGAGGAAGTCAACATGAGAAATACTGAGGAGCGGACTGGAATACGGGCCCTGTGGGGCTCTCCATGGCCAAAGCAGAGTATAATTCTGTAATTCTTTTGTCAGCCACTCTCTGTTTGTTTGCTCAGTGAGGAGAAGGCCAGTAACTTAGATCCTTCCACCCTGTGATGGCAGGAAAATAGCAGGAAAGGGCTAGAGATGACAGCTCGGCTTCAGGTTGGCAAAGCCAGCGGCTAGCTCTGTGAAATGACACCTCAAAAGAAAAGCTAGTTTTCCTCAGCATCATTCATGTTCATCCCGGCTCAGGAAAAGAGGAGAGAAAAGGCACTGCTGAAGGTCAGGAATCAGGATCTGCAGGGTTTGAGGAAGTTGTGTGTCTGCGCAGGCGTCACTGCGATCAAAACAACCAATCTGGGGACAGGTGAATCGTACCGACATCGCGGCTATCCTGTTATTGACGTCTTTGCAAGGACTCCGATTACACCCTCAAGCCAGCTAAAAAATTGCACTCTGGGTCCTTTAATTCTTCCGACGAGGCTCAGACCCCTGTCTAATCCCATCCCAGGTGAGGATCCAACATATACAAGAATCTCTGTGCCATCAGGGACAGCTTCTCCTCATGGCGAGTTCCACGAGAACTAGAAAGCCTTCTGTGCACCACTGGGTCACTGGGGTGCTCTTGAACAAGGATGGAACCAAGTCCAGAGGATCAGAAACCAGGGTCTGACCTCATGAAAACGTGTTGGCTACAGACGTTGAGCACATTTTCATAAACCGCGTTCTTGATTAGACTTTTAGTTTTCTGAGGTGCTAGCCCAAGACATACAGGAGGTGACCCCAATGCCATCCTGGCTTATTATCAGGGGACAAGTCTTTGGTAAGGTCCCTTACAGAAGCTTTATAATCATGAACAAGGGCTGCTCGAGACACACAGATGAACCCAAAGCCTCATATGACCTCAAAGCTGGTCCACTTTCTGTTTGCAACTGGTTTTCAGAGCCAGCTGATGGCCATAAGAACAAACCTCAGACCCATCGCCTGGATACAGTTTGTTTCCGCAGTGTGATATCACAACCAAGGCCTCTTGAAAACACTGGTTCATGCTCCAGTGTGGACAGTATCACAGTGCAGAAAGTTTAAGAGCAAAACAACCCCCCCACCTGCTGATTTCTCATTAGCATGCCCTCTTCTGATCAAGTAGGAGCCCCTAACGAACGCTGAAGGGACACAAAGACCAGGATCCGTCCCCACCTCTCCCCATGCAGACCCAATCCAGTTACACATAGCTGTCTGCCTTTCCCTGTTCAACCATCGTCTTAAACCACTAAAAAGAAAAGCACCAATATAAATTTCATACGTGATAATAATCGCATAGTAAAAAGTTGTCTCTGGCTGAGCAGGCTGAGATAACCAATTTACACACTCTTGTAATGACAGCAAGGAAAGAAAAGAAAAAACTCCACACATTTCTATGTAGTGAAATATTTTGCAGTTTTTGACACTATCATATACTTTGCTTATTATAAAACAGTTGCATTTGGCGATAAATGGGTAAATACAAAAATGAAAGGCACTGCCACTTTTTAAAATACTAAACATTTGACTTTCATGGCCTTTTTCATGCAACTTTTTTTCTTTTTATAAATAGATTTACTTTTACTTTAGATAACTTCTGGTGTTTTCTTCTTAAACCTGTTTTATCTACCTGCAGTCAATACAGGATTTAAGAGGGAACTCGGGAGGGCTTCTAAACATTTGTTCGAAACCCTCTTGGATTACACAAGAAACAGAAAACACACCCACGCACTTATATACAAAACTTAAAGAGGACAATGTTGCCGACACACAGTCAATAGAAAAGAAGCTCATTCAAGGGGAAAACCAAGAGAAAGAGAAAGAAGGATATGGTTCTTCATATCAGAATTTTATCATGGTTACCAGCCATAGCAAGATATATATTTATCCAAAATAATAAATCTCAGTACTCAGATAATCTCTGTTTTCTATATTCAGCAAAGGAATAAATAACAGACTGATTTGTAAATACTTTGAAGAACGGCTACGCTTTTTTACACCCACCCACCCCCCAATTCCTGCACGAATGACACTGCATAGTTTAGTCTTCCCCAATCTGGCGCTCTCCGTATCTGTTGGCCAGGAGGTTAAGAGAGATGTCGTCCGAGACATCTTTGCCAGGCAGGCAAAGCCGGGTCATTGGTGGCTCCTCGTCAAACTTCAAACTGCCACCCTCTGGGCTTTGGTGGCCAATCCTTCTCCTACCTTCTCTGAGGAGCCACTGACTTCCCCTGCTGATGACCCTGGCAGACAGCGGTTCCCAACCTTGGGTTCCCAGGTGTTCTCGGGCTAAAACTCCCCAAAGTCTTCTCCACTAGCTGTGCCGGCTGGGATTTGTGGGCGTTGTCATCCTAGAACTTCTCGGGACCCAAGGTTGTGGAACCACGGCTGGCCGAGGCTGGAAAAGTGACGGCAAGTCCCAGAATCTTATAGCCAAAAGGGCAAATCCCTAACAGGTAACTTTTTCTATCAATGAAGCCTGGGGATGACCCCTCAGACTGATCGGCAGAGAAAGCCACAACCGAACACGGAGAGTTGTGTTCCGTGCAACACAGCCCGTGCAGGAGAGCCAGCTGCCAGAGCGAGTCTTCCTTCTCAAGTAGATTTTTAAAAAAATCACCTTCTAAAAACTATCTTCCTTCTTTACTCTAGACAAAACGCATTCCCGTCCACTGTGACCACACATTCTGGTACACACGAAACTGAGAAACGAAAATGGTGTTTTGGCACTTTTGTTATGGTTCAAAAATAAAAAATACACTTTGACTCTCTAAAATACTGCATCTTGAGCACACCTTCCTCGACGTCTTTCATCTATGGGCTCTGAAAATAGTCCCAAATTCAGAAGGGCAGTTTATTCCCCTCCCCCTCCACAAATACGTGTTTAAAAATGTCACTGTACTGTTTGGCACAAAGTTCATAAGATGGGATCAGAGAAATGCTTTGTTCTCCTTGAATTAAACACTGGGTACTGCGGGGAGTGTGGAGCGATTTGCATTACCAGCTTATCTGCAGCGGGGGAGAAAGCTTTTTGCGTTTGGAATATGCACATTCAAGGCTTCAAACCTATTTCACACTGACCGCTGCGGCTTCCAAATGAGAAGTTTGCACTTGGGGGTATGGAACTGAGATGTCACCATGAAGGCTCAGCATCTTTGTGACTGGGAAGGGGGCTAACTGGGAACCACATCTATTTAAAAATGGCCTCAAACCAATTTTAATCTGAAGTATAGATTTTATCTCAACAGATCTTTAAAAAAATATATTGTCTGGTTTTACAGGAGAAGCCATGCTGGTGAAACTGGTTTCCAGCCATTTATGCTTTGTGGTGTAGGAATAGGTTTGGACCTACCATGCACAACCGAGAGAGTTGTCTTCTGGGAGGAGAAGACAACTCAAGATATTTTTCCTCCATCTAGACCACGATGGGAAGAAGTAGCAAGAAGAGGCCCAGAACCGTTTTCCTGCTGTCAGCCAGCTGGGACGGGAAAGGACCACCACCACTGTGGCTGGAACACACAGTCTGGTGCTGTCCTAAGAAGGGCCGAGCAGAGCTCCAACTTGACATGGTATCTAGGTGAGCCCTTATAATCAGACCTACCGTGTGTGATGTGATAGGCTGGCGTGCATTAATTTTTTTTTGCTGGATGTATTGAAGCTGCATCTTCCCACCGGTGGCAAAAACACACAATTGCAAGGCTGAAAAGGAAAGCTGGCATAAAGTAGAGGTGGTCAAAACTTAGCCCTCCTGACCTTACTGGATTTAAGGCCAGGAGCGTTCCTCACCCCACTGGGGAGGAATGCTGGGGAGCTCCGAATCCACCAACATCTGGCGGGTCAGATTTTACTTACCTCTAGCCATAAAGCATGGCTTTCTTCAGTAGCCAAGGGTATTTATGGGTGTTGGTTGCGTTCCCCTCTACACTGCCGTTCTTTGATTATTTCAAGTAGACACGAGGGATGGAAATGAGCCTATGACACAGCGGGCCTCATTCAGACTAAGCACGAGTGAACCCCATTAATTCCAGGTATACGGCACTTGTCCATGTGTCCAGGTAATCCCACGTGCGTCTTATGGGACAACATCGCCAGAACTTGGAAAAGTTGCCTTTTTGAACTACACTTCCCAGCGTGCCCCAACCACCATGTCTGTTGCCTGGAGGACTCAGGGAGGGATAATCCTGGAAAAAAAGCAACGTCTCGAGCAAGGAAGCTTCCCCTCTCTTTTTGGGCTGACACGGTGGCTGCTTCAAACTCAGGCAAGCTCAAGTGCTCTCAGAGTGGAAAATGAGCAGCACGAAACGGTTGCAGCATCAGAAAGCCCAGTGCAACCTGAGCTGTGCTCTTTCAGGCCCCTTTTCCTGACCCACCTGCGTGCACTGACCTCGGCCGAGCTCCCTGTAAGAGCTGGGCTCGCTCGCTTATTTCCTCCGCTGGCTTCATGCATGACCCTTGTTTGCCAGGTCTGGAGAAAGGCAGCCGTGTCTGCTTTCCAGCACAAACATTCTCCAGAACAAACGACCCATTCAGACGGAGAGCTGCTGTCTCACACACTACTTTATTTATCCTATCCTCCTGCGTGGCTCTCTTCGGCACAGGAAGGGCACGCTGTGCCCTCCTAGTCTTACACCTCCTCCAAGTAGCTCACGGGGCAGGAAACAACAACAACCCAGGCATCTTTGCCTGGGGGAGTACTTTTACTGATTCTGATCGGTAGAGGTAGGCAACTCCTACACCAAACACTGGCCCGAGAAGGTCAGTCCACCACTGATTCCTTGAAAGGCGGTCCAAGGAAGCCCTGCCCCCAAATCACTCTGCCCTAAGGATTTTTACTCAGAAGTAAAGGGCTCTTTCCAAAATGACCTCAGAAGTTGGCGAAAGAGGGTTGGAATTCGGGGGAAGGCACTAAAGTAAAGTGACAGTGAACCTCTTAAGCGATGATGCATCTTGAGACGAACAACCACACCAGGAGGCAGTCTGCAGACTAAGGTTGGTGGAGCCAGGCCCACCATTAATACTGGTTTGGTCTCCATTCTACTCCCCAATTTACACTAACAGTACTTAAGCAGAGGGTGGCTTATGGAAGGTGGGAATCATGGCCACAAGACAGGTAGGTCTGAGAGTGGGGCCAATCCTGGCAAGAAAGGATTCTGAGCCCATGAGGGGAAGGAACCAAAGCCAGCAATACTATCCAGTAAAGATGTGCAGATCTGTGCGTCTTGAGCTACGATTCCCAGAATTCTGGGAGCGGAGGTCCAAAGAACACAGACCTCCATATTTCTACAGACACTGTAGAGGGTTCCCTGATACTGTGGAAAATCAGCCATAAGCCATTACATAGCAAGAAATTAGTAGAACTCAAAAACATGTTTCCATAGGAGGCTTTAGGTTATGTGCAAAGCCCACAAGGAGAAATCTGGTGCCAAGTGGCCCTTTCTGTGGGTGGGGAAGGGCTGTACACTTCTGCCCCAGACATATTGTCTTGCATTACAGTTCCAAGCCAAGAGCAGACATACATCTGTTCCCCCAATAGACATGCCTCTGCTCATCCAGATAAACATCCTTCTTCCTACAACATGGGACCAGCTGCGTCAAGTCCCAAATGCAGCATCCTTTTTAAAGATACATTCTCTCTCACACACTCACACACACAGACACAGACACACACACACACAAAACCAAAGGAAGAGAACCTTTCCTGCAACAATTCCTCTGTCTGCTCTGAAACGTTTCCCGCTTCCTTCTTTGGCACCCTGCTTCGGCCCAGCTTGGAAAGACCAGAAAAAGTCACAAGCGCCCAAGTCCTCCTAGAAGCAACAGCCTGGCAGCGATTTCAAAAGGCAAAACTTGCTGCTACTGAGAAAGAAAGAAAGAAAGAAAGAAAGAAAGAAAGAAAGAAAGAAAGAAAGAAAGAAAGAAAGAAAGAAAGAAAGAAAGAAAGAAAGAAAGAAAGAAAATAATACACACCCACACAGATACCATGCAAAAGATCCTTTACGAGAGTGAGGTGGGCAGGAAAGAGCGAAGGCTCTGGATCCCTGCAGGCGGCAGCAAACTCCTGCTCTGGGACCCGGGAGTCCTGATTTCTCCTTCTCTGGCATGCATTGCACCTTCGGGTTTGGTTCCTCTGCCCTTCTTGCTCGGTCCCTGTGTCTTGGCAAGGAGCCTTCTGAAATGCTTCAGCTACACGTGTGCAGAGTTTCATAAGGGACCGTGGCGGGTTGGGTGGCGACACTGGCAATTACCTGGAGTTGTGTGTGTGTGTGTGTGTGTGTGTGTGTGTGTGTGTGTGTGTGTGTGTATTTGGGTAACACTGCAGGAAGGGAAGGTGGGTGGAGTGCTCAGCACCTCTAAGTCGCTCTTTCCTACCCACCTTCGTGTAAACAATACACAGGATTCAAAGCCACTCTTATGAACTTTGCTGCAGGGAAAAGGTGGTTTTCCTGTTTGCTCACGGCTGTTTCCATCCGCACCCCCTTCTCCAGATTTTTTTTTTTTAAAAGCACAGCTCCAATTGCAGGTTGAATGTCACGTGAAATGTGGCTCATATTTACAGGTGACCGATAGGTTTCCTTCTTCCTTCTCTCTTGTGGTTTGGCGATAGGCTTCAAAGTCTCCTCCTTGGACTGGCAGGGCCCCCTGACCTCTGCCCCGTCTTCACTGCTTCCTCCTAACCTGGTCTCTTGCTACTAAGATGCCTGCCCTTAGAGGCTCTCAGACACTCGGTGGAAGCCCTGCCCTTTCGTTGGCTTCCCCGTCCAAAATCTGGCCGGTCCCCGTTCTGCTTCTGATGACGTCACAGGGAAAGATAAGCGGCCCTTCCACAAATTGAAAACAAGAGAGAAAGGAGATGGGGGAGGAAACAGCCATGAAAAAGTTGCAAAATATCTCCAGGGATCTTTAGCATGTCGAGAGAGACGCGTCTTCGAATTTGTCACTGGTCCAGCAGCCCTCTATTTTCACGGCCAGCACTGTTACACTTCCGACGTCTAGATCGTCGAGGTCCGGTCCACACCATCTGAAAGAATGTGTCCATGATTACACACAGGCACCAGAAAGCACAGCCAGAAGATGATCTATACGTTTGCCTACACAGGAGCCAAATTAGGCCTTCTTGGTAGTTGCTCCCAGGCTTCCGAACTCCCATCGAAGTGAAGCTACACGACCTCCCCCGAAGCCCCATTTTCATTCAACACCAAATAGCTTTTAAAAGTTAGATGAGCGTCTGCCGACTTACCAGCTGGAAGGAAGAAGCCCAGTTTTAATGCATGGGTGCTACCTGACTGGTGTGCTTTTAAAAATGATTTAAACTAAATTCTGTTTTTGGACAGGTGTGTCCATTCTGGACATGTGTGTCTCTTTGTACCTGTTTCTTATCTGGTTGTGAGCTGTTTTGTTCACATTTCTGGGAGAAATACGGGATAGGAGTAGAAACTGCTGGACTTACCTGTGGAAGGGAAGCGAGGTCGAGAGATAACTTGACTCAAACAGGTGGGAATATCAATAAATACACATGTGCATACATAGATACATAGACACATTTCTCTGTTTGAAGCAAGGTATCTGTCCAACTCTGCCCTGCTTCTCTAGACAAATCTAGCAGTGGGGGGCGCAGGGTTCACTTGTAAATTCTTCTACACGTCCCAGCTTTTATGCGGACGAATGGATGCTCTCTAAAAGTGTTATGTAGGCGAGGGGGAAGCTGCGGTGCTCAGCCAGGTCGCTTCAGGTTGCTCTTGGGATCGAGTTCAACCAGATGATGACATCACTCCAGGTCAAGGAAAATGGACGCTCTCCATTAGAGATGGGCTTCCTGGAGGAGGCGGAGCTGGGGAGCACCGAATACCTGTTCGCCCAAAGGACGAATGGGCACGAACTGCTGAACTAGCGGTTTGTGCCCATCTCTGCTCTCCATCCTTGGCACCATTTCAAAGACTCTTCTTACCCCCTGCCCAGCAGGGAACTAGAGCAGGATTGGGGTTAATATGGCGAAAATAAGCAAGGTGGGCACGGGATATGGAACACAAGGTAAGGCGGGAATGAGAGAAAGAGGACCAAGGCTGAGCCGTCCTGGGTCCGACCCGGTGATCCTACCCGCCTTCCAAGAATCCGGTGGCACCTGCGTGAAGCCACTAGATCTCCCTGCAGCATAAACCCTGTGTGCCACTTCAAAACGGCCGGTGGCAATCTACCACGGCAAACAAAACACAGCCCCGAAGTGAGTAAATGTGTTTTTAATATGACGCTTCTTTAATTCTTTTTCAATATTTGCACACTTACTGTTTTTAGTTTTGTATATCGCTTTTTGAACGACGTGAGCCGCCTTGGGTCCTTTTGAGGAGAAAGGCGGGGGGGGGGGAGAATATTTTAAATAAATAAATAATAAAATGATAAAGACTGGGGAAATAATTTCGTGAGGGTCAAGAGAGATGTCGGCGGAGACTCCTTGTGAGATCTTGCGAGTTCAACCAGATGATGACATCACTCCAGGTCAAGGAAAATGGACACTCTCCATTAGAGATGGGCTTCCTGGAGGAGGTGGAGCTGTTGTTTTCTCCCATCTTGATCATATTATTATTGTAGATTTTAATTGTTGTTTTTATTTGTTTGCCGCCCTGAGTAGACTCCTGTCTAGAAGGGCGGGATATAAATCCAATAATAAATAAATAAATAAATAAATCAGGGGTGTGCCTTCCCTCGGAAATCAGAGCGTCTGAAAAGCTTACAGGGCTTAAGGCACATTTTGGAGGAATACAAGAGGCACAAATTCAAAAACATGTTTTAAAAAGGATAACAGAATAGTGTCTACTCCCCCCCCCCTCAGATTGGGTTTCTGGGATCCAGGACAGGCGAGTCTTCTTTCCTATCACTTATAGCCTGAAGTGTTTTGGAATTGAAACAACTCAGGATTAAACCTGGGACATTCTCTTGGTAAAACACGGCCTCTGCTACATTGTTGGCTCTCTTTTCCAAACACTAATTCCAAGGATTAAAACGGTGGTCTTAATTGGAAAACGTTGGATGTATTAGAGGCAGCCGGATAAATGCGAAATGGGGAAACGACCTAAGCCTCAGCATTTTGCTTTCATCTGTTTTGTTTATAGGCAACCTTCTTCCAGATCGGAGGCCCAAGGCAGCTGGGTTTAGGTCAGGCTTACTTGGTGAAGTTATTTTTCATATATCGTTTTGTGTGTGCCTCTGGTCGAAGAATCCTTCATGATTTTTGTAAGTTTCTAGATAAACCATCGCATCAGGCTGTGGGGCGTGTGTGTTCCATTCAAGGTCCCTGTTTACACACACCCCTGTCTTAACCGTATGGTTCTACGTCGCCACACTTGTTCCCCAAAACTCTGGTTTCGGAACCCAACTATTTTATTTCCCTAATGTTTAATGTAAAAGCTCCCCTCTTTCCAAGCTCAAGCGTGGAATATCATCTTGAACATGGTAGCTCTTTCACCCATCTGCAAGGGTGTCACCCCAGCCTCCAACTTTTCTCTTGGAGAAGTTCAAGAAGGACATAAGAATTGGAAAGCAGCCGTTGTCATTTTAACACCCACTGCCACCCCGTCTGCTGCCACGAGGACTTGCATAATGCTCTCCATTTAGTGCTGAAGTGAAGCAGAGGAAATACCTCTGAGGGTTTCTGCTAATGCTGTGGCTTCTAAGTTACACAGACACAGATGGCAGAGAGACACAGCAGGTTTTGTTAAGGACGGAGGCAGCGTAGCCCCCTACACCTTCTCTGGCCGTCTCCAAGTGAGCTGTTCCATCGCTCCCCCCGTCAATGCTTTTAGTCAAATAAATATGACAACTGCCTGGCCCATAAGCCTCAATTGATCCACCCAGGAAACTTCTCAGACGTTAAGACCAATAAACATGCAGTCGCGCTAAAGGTCTGATGCAAGCAGAAATCACACAGAAGCCAGCCAAACTCAAGAAACCCACTTGCTTCCCTCTTTCTTTACCAAGTTATTTATAGCATCCTTCCAACTGGAAATCCTCGGTCATGCATTATTGGATGGAAACAACTGACGGGGAACAAGATTCGGTTGTGAGATGTCTCCGTAAGATGCTTTTCAAAGCAGCTGCAGAAAAGACGATGCCAGCTGTCTCAGTGCAGCTGAAGGCATACGAGAAGCCAGGCCCGTCTGCTTGAAACATGAACGCCGAAACACTCCTATTTCATCTCCTGGGCTGAAATTCTGATTTACCCTTGGGTTTGTCTTCCACCTTGACGAGCGCAACTTCCTCAATTGACATTTCATCCTTTGAATGACCGCTGCCTTGCTACGATTGCTCATTTCACCCACAGCATGGAAGCATCTTCACTCAGAAGGAAATTCCGGGGGTCTTCTGTGAGGCTTACTCCAGAGTAGGACAAATAAGAAGGATCCAAATAGGCTTGCCCATCTCCGTCCTCCTAAATCTGGGTTTCTCTCTCTTTCTCTCTCTCTCTCTCACTTCTTCTCTCCTCTTGTTAGTGCCGTCTTGACTTCTACCACCTGGTTTAGCACAATACATAGACAAGACGCCCAAACATGCAATATTGGTGGAAATGCAAAGGAGGAAATAAAACGTCGTACTCACCTCCCAGGGCGTGTTCGGTCATACTGAGGCACAACGACTCCAGCCTGTTATTGATATCCGGTTCTGTTGCCGGTACCGGGAACTCTGCCGAGGTAAGGAAGAAAATGCTTAAGGTGAAGAAAAAAAAAAAACCCACTGAATGCTAGAAGGAACTTCGCGATGGGATCACCACCAGGACTTTGTGTATTTTTTTTCTGGGACACTTTTCAGTTCGAGGCGGGCTTCTGGACTACAACTCCCAGAATTCCACAGGCAGTCAAGCTCCCCCCACCTCTCCCTCTTTTTTCCAGGATGACGGACAGATGCCTTTCTAGCCAGCTGAACCAAACACCTCGAAGGGATTTATCTCTGGTGGCAAAGGCGCTTCTAGGTCCTCAGAGGTCTCGTCTGCAAAACCCGTTCGGACCAAAAATCCAAGTCCTTCTCAAGTCTTTCATACCTGGGAATACTCACAGTGGGTTCAAGGGGAGCTTTTCGGCAAGGCTCTTCTCCATCTCTCGTTTCGCTGCTCTGAAAACAAGGAGGGGGGCCAGCCTGAATAGGAAAGGCTTCTCGACGGTGGGGGGTTCTGTGTGCGAATTGGACCTCCGTGAAATGAGGACCCCAGTTCGCATGGAGAGCCCCCATGGACAGCAGAAGCTCTCCTGTTCATATTCGCCACCCTCCACGCATTCAGGGTAACAGCAGGGAGAGATGCATGGCTAGAGCGTACGTCCTAGGCGGGGTGAGAATTCCTGCATCATCATGTCTGTAAATTCCCAAAGTGAGACGGAAAATACAGGGGATTCCACACCGCTCCCTTTTCTGCTTAGGGTTGCAATCCAGGTGGAAAGGGAATCCTTGGTTTATCCCGGAACAATGATGGGGCCCCCGGCCTTGTTTGTGTGGACAGAGGAGAGAGTGAACGTGGCCTGGGACGATCCGGGGCCAAATCAGGGCTGAGCCGGTTGGGGGTTCCTCCCCACTCCCCGGTGGACTACGCCAGTGGTTCTTAACCTTTGTTACTCAGGTGTTTTTGAACTGCAACTCCCAGAAACCCCAGCCAGCACAGCTGGTGGTGAAGGCTTCTGGGAGTTGCAGTCCAAAAACACCTGAGTAACAAAGGTTAAGAACCACTGGACTACGCAATCCAATAAAGATGATGGTTGGTTTGGAAGTCAGCAGAGCACAGCTGATCTCAACTGACTTCGGGAACCACTGTCAAAAGATCATGAGTCGTAAACAAACTAGACTGTCTCAACGCAGCTAGCTTTATTGAAAAGCAAAAAAAAGAAGGCTCTAATTGCCATTAGAGGCGCATAAGCGACAAGAGTCCAGAGGCCTCTTGTGACATAAGGCAAATCGTCCATACAGCGATAAGCATTTATCGGCTTGATACAAAAATTGTTTATGCCCCTTTCCAACTTTCTTCATCTCCAGAGTATGCTGGGACTTTCCAACTATTAACATCATGCAGCAAAGCATGCTGTCCATCATACATTTCCTCTGTTTCAGCACATTTCTTCTGTGGTTGCCAGATGGTGCGGGGTATCAATCAATCAATCAATTATCGCTTTCTGTCTTTCCTGGCTGTCCCCTGTTGATCTGGGAGAGTCCTAATTTTATGAACCGAAGTCTGCCTTCTGTGTCAAGCTGACAGACGGACGGTTTGCCTCCCAGATTTTTCACAAGCTCACGCAATGGAGGGTCAGGTGTGGTTTGTACTGGGATGGGAGAGGATCAGCAAGAATCTCCTGGTAGCGCTGGGGAAGCCCAGCCAGGTAAGGGCCAGAAACACTGACTGATGCAGCACAAGGGTATGGCTCTTCCTGTAAGGCTGCTTCCCCCCTGTCTTCCTGCGAGACAAAGCGTGAGGACACCTTACTTACCAAATGCGGAGGAGAGAGAGAGAGAGAGAGGCGGAGGTGGCAACCATCAGCAAAGGCCTACCTGACTGCTGAAACATCAGCATCGTCTGAGGAGAGGTCTGGACGGGCAGCGAGCGTGTTCTTTGCACCGAGCTGTGACTCCGGCTGGGCATGCTGTTGCTCCCTCCTGGATTGGCAAACCAAAGGTTCTGTGGGCAGAAGGCAGGACGGGCATCGCCGAGGTAAGACAAACCGCCAAATCAGAGAGGAGAGGAGGAGTACGAGACTGCCCCTCACCTCCACCCCACGCCACTGCACTCTGGAACTTCCCATGCTGTGGGGCAGCCTGATCTGCACACACCACACCCTGCTGGGACCATTTTTGGGTGTCCGCCCGTAAGTGTTGGGTGGATCCCTCTTTAATGGTCAGATCCGAGGACCAGAGCTCCCAGAGTGCTAAAATGGACCTACCGCCTAGGGGATTCTTGGAACCGTAGTCCGAAATAAAGCTTTCCTAGAATCCCAATTTCCTGCAAGGCTCTATAACAGGGTATCTTGGATTAAGTACATGAGCGACTGCCTGGAGCTCAGGAAAGCCTGGCTTGGCCAAACGCCTACTTCCAAGAGGGACTGCCCGTCCTACCTGCGCGTCCAAGGCTGGAGGGCTGAGAGTTTTAACCCCGAGGGAGGCCCAGAAGGATGAAACAAGGAACCGGAGCTCCTCGGCTTTGGAATGTCAACTTAACTTTAACTTCAATTTTAACTATGTTTATGTTATTTGATGTTATTATCGCTGTTGTACACTTGCCCAGAGTGACCATCAGTGAGATGGGCAGTATAGAAATTGAATCAATGAATGACTAGATGAATGAATGAACGAATATTGTACCAGTACCAGCCCCAGCACTATCTTCTGATGGCCTAATGAAGGCCACAGCCAACCCTGAATTTATGCAGAGTTCACTCTGTTTAGCAGAACGAGCTGGAGAAATGACTGCTTTTCCTGATCTACAGTGAACTCGAGCTACCGATGGTCATCGAGTTCAAACGGAAGAATATCAGGCAAAATCCAAAGAAAGAAAACCAGACAAGACAGAAATAGGTGGCACCTTTAAGACAAGTCCACGAAAGCTCACATTAAAACATCACAGTTGTTCCTCTTTAAGGTGCTGCATGTTTTTGCCTTGTTTGGTTTTGCTTCTTTGAATTTTGCCTGCTAGGCTTGCACAGACTAACCCGGCGACCTCTTCTAAAACCCCAACAAATGGAAGAAGTAGAAGTGGCTAGCTGAAGGCAGAAGCAAAAGCTTCTCTCCCTTCTGTGGCCTTCCTAGAAAAGAAAGGCAGGCATATAACTGTAGGATATTGGGCCAATAACAGGAAGCCTCAGGTGGAAAATCCTGCCTACCCCCAACCACCACCTCCCCCCCCCCCCCACGGTCCTTCCTGGCTAGCGGCCGTACAGACTGGGAAAGTCAGGGAATGACAATAAACTTGCCCATCTCTGCCTGAACCATCATTTCTTATTCCAAGTGAATGACGCAAACCAAGCTCACCCATGCCACCCTCATGATTGCATCTTTCTAACCCAAGGACGGCCTGCACATTCTCTGAAATGCATATGTGCTTGAGCTGCCACTTCCTCTCTAGAGTCTTCCCTCGTTCTCTGTTTAAAATGAAGAAGGATCCAAAGGAAACTGGAAAGATGATGGCTATATAATTCATTTACTCTTTCTCTGAGGGAGAGGTAAAATCTATCTTTGAGCACTGAGCCCCATGCATGGATTTGGTGGCACACCAAGAAGTGAGGGTCAGTGTGGGTTTGTGTGTACGTATGTATGTACACTCTACTGTATGAATTTTTTAAAAAACATACATATTTCAAAAGGCCCTTTACTTCTCCTGGTTTTAAAAACAGCATCTAAGGACAGCTTTGCTGGTTTAGATTTAGTGGTTTTGATCCAGTTTTCAACAATAGCCAACCAGATTGACTGATTGATTTAAAATATTTAATTTACCCTGCCTTTCTCCTCAGGAAAGGACCCAAGGCGGGTTACAGCATTTAAAGACGAGGCCTCTGGGAAGCTAGGCACAAATGACAAGAAACTGGTATTTCTGATGCAGGACCCTTACTTACTTACTTACTTACTTATTCAATCAATCAATCAATCAATCATCAATCACTTACTTATTCAATCAATCAATCAATTACTTATTTACTTACTTATTTATTTATTCAATCAATCAATCAATTACTTACTTACTTATTTATTTAATCAATCAATCAATTACTTATTTATTTATTCAATCAATCAATCAATCAATTACTTATTTATTCATTCAATCAATCAATCAATCAATCAATCACTTACTTACTTACTTACTTACTTATTTACTCAATCAATCAATCAATCAATTACTACTTACTTAGCTTTTAAACCACCCATCTGACCAATGGTCACCCTTGCTAATCTCTCTCTCAACCAAAAACAACAAGGGGTTGTGGCACCAGAGAAATGAACACGTTGTATCTGGCAGAAGATTGCACAGACCGTGGTCCACTTCACTGAATGCAGGCAGCTGATGAAGTGGGGACACAGTTCACGAATGCTTACACCAAGCAAAAACTGATGTCCATACACCACCAAAGCACCGTGAACACCCCCAGTCTTGTTCTGATTTTGCAAGCTGAGCAGGTTCAGATCTGGTGAATATCTGGGTGGATCTCCACTTAGGGACAGGAAAAGATTTTGCCTCAAATCCTGGAGAGGTGCTGCCAGTCAGAGCTGCCAGTCCTGAACTAAATGGACCAAGAGTCTAAACTCAGTGTAAGACAGCTTCCTAAATTTCCATGGGCTCAAGAAAACAGACTACAGTTTCATGAGTTGCCTAAGGTGCTTTTGAAACTACCCGAACGAGTTGCAGTATTTTATAACAGCACACTCCGAAAGTCCAAGCAACATTTCCATATATTCACGAAAAGTTCCAACGGGACCGGTGGCAACATGGGAGTAACCTTCAGCACAGGGGCACGCTTGGATTCCGTTGCACTGCAACCCCTGCGGGAGGAGATCCCTGTGCTCCTTCGAACCAACCCATCCCGCCTCTGTTCACAGCCAGTCCTTTCGTTGGAAAGAACGCAACCTGGCGGATACCCACCTGTCTCCCTTGCTTCAGGATGGTGGGATTAGCAGCTGCGTTGCGCTGGGTAGTTCCGAGAAGGCCGCTGGGGCCCAGAAGGCCCAACCGTGTGGTGGAGAGGTTCCGGGAGGGAATCTGGAACTGGCGTGGGTTCCGTCGACCCATTCCTGCACCTACAGATCCAGCTGTCGGTAAGGAGTTTGACTGGCCAAAGCCTCGGCTGAAATAAATAAATAAATAAAACAAATCCACCACAGCACCCATTTGAAACCACTGCCTCATCTAGAATCATGCCGCTTGTTTCTGAACTAGAGATGGGCACAAACCGCCAGTTGGGCGGTTCGTCCGGTTCGTTTGCTGCCGCAACAGGGGTTTGGCGGTTCAGTGTCCCGCCCCCTCTGGTGGGTGTCCACTCAGAAGCAGTGTCCCAGCTTCCCTGCTCTGCCTCCTCCGGGTGCCGTTTCTGAGTGGGTGCCCACCAGAGGGGGCAGGGCCCTGAACCGCCAAACCCCTGTTGTGGCAGTAAACGAATCGGAATGAACCTCCAAACTGGCGGTTCGTGCCCATCTCTACTCTGAACCATAGACTTGGCTGGTTCAGTGTTGCTGCTCAAAATGGGAGATGATGCAAATTTCATTTAAATGACTGTAGTTTAATTACACAAATGGTTGCTTCACCGCTTTAAGTGAAAACTTATTTAGTAACTGCTTTACCGTTTTGGGTTAACACTTCTTGTAATAACGGAACGCAAAGCTGTTTTAGTTGATATCAGCATCAATGCATTTATTTCCTTTTGGATTTATATCCTACCTGAGAAAACATGGCACTCAAGGATGCGTCTAAATGGTTTTTTAAATGGCTAGAATGTTTTAAAAAACTGGAAATTAATTCTTTTGTAGGCCTATCCATCCCACGCCTCAATAGTTCTCCTAGTATCGTAGATGTCGGTTAGGAAGATGTATCTGAGCTAGCATTAGGAACTTCTAGGTCTATCTCCAACAACGACAAGCCAAGGTCTGGATTCTGGGCTTCTGGCCTCCCATCCTTCTGCTGACCAGCCTCCCAAAACAAGCGCAGAACCCGCATCAAGACCACCTCCCCTCCCAGAGGCCGCATTTTGGAGGCAAAGTTCTAAACCTACGTTCTTTGCTGCCGATACCCCGAGAGGTCTAAGATGGATTTCCGAGGGAAAGACCTGAAGAGTTTTTGCACCTGCTGTTTCCACGATAAAAGTCTTTTCTTCTGTGTCTCTGTAAATGCCTGCCCAAGACAGAAGGAGGGGGAAAAAGATCAGGGGAAAAAATGACGACGATGATGATGATCACATACCTGGGTCACTAAAACATCTCACTAAACAAATCAAACAGAGGGGCGTGTGAAAAATAACACACTTGTTCAGATGCCCCTACGGTAGCCAAGCAGCAAAATCCTGGGAGCCTGAAATCTCTTATTTCTTGAAACGCTGACCCAACCGATTACCCTTTGGAGAAAGACAAAGTTGCTCAGAGCAGTCCCCACAAACCAAGGTCCTGAACCCCATGGATTGAATGCGCTGGTGACAACCTTACGGGGAGCGGGGCCAAGAGCAGCCTACGCTCTTGACACCAATTATGGCTCTTTCTGTAGCCAGCACGCATGCTGCTTGCAGTAAAGCAGCTCACGCCGTTCGTGCATGTCTGGAAATGGCAAAAGTCCTCCGGTCGCCATGGGACCAAACATTCAGACACAACGGCCCTCTTTGGCCATATCTGCCCATGTAGTTGGGACCGACGTGTTCTCACCCTTCTCCATAACGCCCTGCTACTCCCTCGAGTTGACAACGTCTCCCGTGGAAATGCTGGCTGTGGTATTCCATACAGGGTTCTTTAAAAAGGAACTATTTCCCCCTTCTCTTGTTGAAACAAGGCCCTTGGCAGAGATGACAACCGAAAGACTACAGAGAATGGAAATGCAAAGGAAACGGTTGCTAGGCTGGTCAAGGCTGACCCAGGAGTCTTTGCAACAGGGAAGATTTCAAACCGCACTGGGTGGTTTCTAACACGACGTTCACCTGACAAATTAAGAAGGGCTCTTGAGACCTTTAGGGTCAAACCCAATGTGAGGTGAAGGGCAGGAACACAGTTCACAGGCTGGCTTTTAAATTATAGAAACAGCGGCCACGTGGGAAGCTGGGCGGCCTCTGGACCAGGCGGTGAGGAACAAAAATGGCTTTTTTCCCCTCAAGCGGGCAGCTTTCCTGTTCTTGGCCTTCACAATTCTGGTCTTTTATAGACCTGAGTATCAGAAGCCAGCTTGCTCCAGTTTTGTTGAACGGCACTCCGCTTTGAGGTGAAAAAAACAAACCAAAACACAATGGTTTTCATGAAGCATGCAGATCTCTTTTTGGTAGAATTAGGATTTTATGAATGATTCATCTCACACAAAAAGAGAAACTACGAAAGCTTGGGTAAGGTCTTGGGGTGCCCCAGAAACAACCAGGGAGCCACGGGAGGCCACACTTGATTCGGAGCAGCAAAAGTGGCGGGATGGCCGGAAGAACCAAAGTGGTTGCTGAGACGCTTTCGTCTGAGTTTGTATGGGTCCGGAGAAGGGGGGGGGGGGGGGGGCAGCAAACATTTCTGGTCTAAAACTCCCAGATTTACTTAGCTTGCTGAGCTGGCTGAAGGGAAATCTACTTTCCAAACATCCAATGCAACAGAAAGCCACGAAAAACACGAGCAATGGTGTGGATGCAATGGGAGCGGGTGATGGACTTGATTGCCGTTTCCTTTACAGCGAAATAAGCATCTGGATGTGCCAAATTATTATAAACAAGCCACCCTTGTTAGCTGAGTCCTGTTGCTCAGTTACCATATGATACCTGCTGAAGTTCATCCTTTTTTCCCCCTCCTGAAATATTCTAACAAATGTACTATGGAATAGAAGTGTTCCTTGAGATAATCTTAGTTCCAGTTCCTATGAATTAATCATTTCTCCACTGAGATTCATATCATCCTCCTCACCCTGCTCAAGAACGGTGCTAGAAAACTAGCATATATAGGCATGTCAGAAAGGTTTTCACTTTGGGTGCGTCTAGTGGGGTGCGACACAGGGTGGACGGGGCTCACGTCCAGACTGCTCAGCTGCAGAACGTTCTGGAAGGTCACACTGTGCTGGCACAGAGATCCAAATGTCTGACTCACAGAGACCACGACCAGGAGCTGGCCTATTTAGAAATCCAGAAGAATCCAGAGGTTGTCTCTCAGCCGTGGGGAAAGGAACAAAGTTTTTTTTGCCTAACACATGCTTGTATTCCTGCCGTTACTCACCTCATGAATTAGGCATTTGTCTATGAGCTGCAAATAGGAGCTGATGTTCTCCTCATCGGGTCTGGAGACGAGGAGTTGAGTACACACTGAAAAGGGAGGGGAGGGGGAAAAAAGCCACAATACTTTTAAAAAGTCAGGGGAGGAGAGAAGCGAAATGAAACTCTTACTCACTGGAGAAATATGCACAATATGACTTCATCCTTTTTTTTAGAAGGCCTCGAACCGGCCCCGTGCGGCCACCGGAAAAAGAGCCACGATCAAGGGAAGAGCCACCCACAAAGAATACGCATGAGTGCGCGTGCACACGCATGCACGCACGCACACACAGAGGTGGGCATTCCAGCCATGCCTTGCTGTGTTCAGTTCCATATTTTGCTCGCTGTGACTGTGGTGTCAAGTCTGGAATTACTCCATTTAAGTCTATTTATAAAAGGGAAGCAGCTGGGTTGGCTCTGTCTTGTCCCGCTACAGGATGGGGAAAAGCGGCTGGAAGGTTCCCCCTCCGAGGAGAGGAGGGAGCTGCCGTGGGTCTCTCACTTTGCCACGAGGGGGCAGATGCGAACGCTGGGGACATCACTGCCTCGCATTCTTTCAAGCAGCTTGCATAGTCTTTGGCAGCTGCGACTCTCTATGCCAGGGTGGGCGACGGTGGCAATGGGGTCACTAAGATTCCCCCCCCCCCCCGTTTCCAAGTCTGCTTTCACAGCTCCCTGTCCTCCCTTATTTTGGTATTAAATGGTGAAGAGGTGACACTCTGACTTACATTATAAATAATAATCATGTGCCGTCATGTCCATTCTGACATATGATGATCCTCTTCAAGGGTTTCCAGGTAGAGAATAGACAGAAGTGCTTTACCCTTCCCTTCCTCTGGGGGTGCTCTGGAGCTCTGCAGCTGGCCCAAGGCCACCCAGGCTGGTTCTAATCGCAGGAGGCCCAGTGGGGGAATCGAACTCCCAACCTCGGCCTCTGCAGCCAGAGACCTAAACCACAGAGCCATCCAGCCAGCTGCAACCTACTTAAGAAAGGTGAATGACCACTCCTGAAGACACCCCCCCGAGTGGCAGTTCACCTCTTAAATACGTCACAAGTTCCTCTTTTGCCCCCAAACACCCCAAAACACCAATTTTTCAGAACCAGAAGTAGATGGCTTCCAGCTTCAGTTTTGAATTAAAATAATAATAATAATAATAACTGGAAACCTGGCTGCAGAAAATGGATCTGAGAAACCAGCAAGATCTCCCACCCTTGATTTCAGGTCTTTGAGAGCGACTCTTTTCATTCAAGAGGTTTAATCTCTTTACCTGAATTTATAAGGGTGGAACCTCACACTTGGGGGGGCACTGAAATCTTTTGCTTCACCAACAAGTAGAAAAGACTCGGCTCCCATCCTCCAGAGCCTCTGACACCCAGCAGGCCCAGTGGAAGAAAACCAAGCGTTTGGCTGTCTGGATGTTGAGTCATGGCAGCCAGACTTCTTTCTTGTTAGGTTGAAACGTTTCGCACCTCATCCAAGGAGCTTCTTCAGAGTATTCTCGAAGGCTTTCACGGCCGGGATCTGATGGTTGTTGTGGGTTTTTCGGGCTCTTTGGCCGTGTTCTGAAGGTTCTTCAACCTTCAGAACAACCTTCAGAACACGGCCAAAGAGCCCGAAAAACCCACAACAACCAGCTTCTTCAGAGTTTGGCTATTTTGGCTGTGAGATTCTGGGAGCTGTCATAGAAACAAGTGACATTCACACATGCTGGACCTGAAAGCTCCCTAGTCTAGCCTTCCCCAGCCTGTAGGGATGTGCCATTCATTTCCCCCCCCGTTTTATCCCAACTCCCAGAGTTGTCCAAAAATTCCCCAGGCGGCATTTTTTGGGAGTTCACCCAAGAGACCCCCCCACACCGTTTCGCTCACTTGGACCAAGGCTAAGTTCTAGCTTTGCTTCCTGCTGTGAATGTCCAGTAAAAGGAAGCTGCTGCAGTGCTTCTTGGGAGTGGAAACTTTTTGGGATCAACCAGCAGGGCTGACGATCAGAGAGGGTGGTAGATCAAAACAGTTAAAGGGACGAAAGCTGGAAAGGGTGAGTCCAGCCCTTCAGGGACTGGAACATCTCACTCTCTACACAGGACTCATTCTGGGTCCGGGATGGGCCGTCCATTGTGGCCTCTGGCCTTCAGCTTAGCTATCCTGGTATAGATAAAGGTAAACAGAAGAAAGTGGGACGTGGTGGCGCTGCGGGTTAAACCGCAGAAGCCTCTGTGCTGTAAGATCAGAAGACGAGCAGTCGTAAGATCGAATCCACGCGGCGGAGTGAGCTCCCGTCGCTTGTCCCAGCTCCTGCCAACCTAGCCGTTCGAAAGCATGTAAATGCGAGTAGATAAATAGGTACCACCTCGGTGGGAAGGTAACAGCGTTCCGTGTCTAGTCGCGCTGGCCACGTGACCACGGAAACTGTCTACGGACAAAATGCTGGCTCTACGGCTTGGAGACGGGGATGAGTACCGCGCCCTAGAGTCGGACACGACTGGACTAAATGTCAAGGGGAACCTTTACCTTAAACAGAAGAAAGATGAACATACCTAGGACAAAACATAAATAAAAAAATAAAAAAAGGTCAAGTATTTTAGAGATTGAGATGGAAGTTGTTCTCGAACCCTGAAGAAGGCTGGCAAGTTCTCCGAATGAATGCCAACTCATCACTTTTAACCCAGATTAGACTGACCAACCAACCACAATTACTGAAAGTTAATACAAACCAACACACACACACACACACACACACACACACACAAACACACACCCCAAATGGAGTTTTGCAACATCAGAGCGGATGGCGGCGGATTACCTTTCCCCATCACTTTAGTGAACTGTCCAGGGAGGTCGCCTTCGGGCAAAGGAGCCCCGCTGGATTCGCTCTCGCAGCCTGGCAAGTGGGGGTGACGTGGGTGCATCCCCCCAGAGGCAGCGTCCTTGTAGTCGGAGCCTTGGCTGTCGATCAGAGCCGGGCGCCGGGGCTCAGGGTCCCGTCCGTGCTCGCCTGCCGTTGAGTTTCGAGAAGAGTACGCTTTGATGGGGGTGAGGATCATTTGGTGAAGCTCCTGCAGCGGGACACGCAGGTTGCCCCCCTTCCAGGATGTCCTGTGAATCGAAAAACGGCCCCCCGACCATTAACGTGGGTGGCTTCTTATCCCAAGTTCTGAAAGACAGTAGGACCTCACTATTTGCGAGATAAAGAATCCGCTGACTCACATCTGCTGGCTGAAAATACTAAATAACCCCCCCCCCCCGAAATATCTGTTTATATGTAATTCCAGGGTGTATTTACCAGAACTGGTCAGAGACCATGAAAGGAATAGCACGCAATACTTCTGCATTTTTTTGCTTCTGCAGGGGGGGGGCTTGGATCTCGAAACACCATTCTGAGCACCACCGAGTCTCTGCAAATGGATGTTATCGCACTAGATCAGACAGACAAAGGAGTTGCAAAAGTCAATGGTTAGAGGATTTTGCAGGACCTAAGACAAGTCATGTCAGATCAGACTGGGAGCTCATCTTCATCCCGATCCAACAGTGGCTCCATGCCGGACGCAACTGGAATGGCACCCTCCATCTTGCACTTCTGAGCAACTCATACAGAGACGGGCTGTATTTTAATCTAAGGGGCTGAGGTATAAAAGCAACTTGTTAGGAGAAGCCTTCGTGAGATAGATTTCATTATATTCTTGCTGCCCAGAAAATCCTTCATACATTTCCTCGGAGGTATGTCCAATGGCTCAAAATCCCATTAATTCTACCAAAAAGCACAAGCGTTTTGGGTGAACTGCTGCAAGTAAAGAAGTTAGTGTTGGCATTTGCTGTCATGTGCCATGCCTGGCAACCCCGCGTGCAACGGAAAATGCCTACGCTGACTGCTTAGGAGATGGAGGCAAATTGCATTAGGCCAGGAGGTGTTAACGAACTAACAGAGGTTTGGCTGCTGTGTTTGGTGGACCTTTCTCTCCAGTCAACGTCTTGAGCTGAAATATCAAGAACCGTCATCTTCAGTTTTGCAGCACACGTAACAGGGTGATCATGGGGGCCTTTGTGTCTTCTTGACCGTCAAACGGATCCTTTGATGTTTCAAAGGCAAGAGGAGAGATGCAGAGTGAGGAAAGGAAGGTGTACAGACAACGGATTTTGCTCAGAAATCACTGAAAAACCTGCCAGCTGTTCCTCAGCCTTTAGGAGTGTATATCAACTACGAAAGAGATCTATCACAGCTTCATTACCCTCAGCAGGTTTCCTCAAGATGCCTTGCCTGACAAAGGAACGGAACAGAGGGCTGAACTAAGCAAATACCCGGGTAACTTCATCAGGCACTGAAGAGGCCCAAGCCGAGATGGGTGGGTAGTTAAATATACACCTACTGTCTGCTTGGATGCCCTGATTGATTAGGCATCCTTCAGTCTCAAGAGACGATGGTAACGTGCTCTGTATGGAGGACTTGGAACAGCGTCTAGTGTGGCTGAGGAGGCCAATTCAAGAGGGACCATCCCTTCCACACGGAAGACAAATACAATCTGTCTCCTGTCCAGCTCCCGGATTTTGCTGGGTTGGGGACTGCCTCTTTGCCTCGGCCTGCTGGACAAGGGTCTCTTCAAAATGGGAGAGGCCATGCTGCACTGCCTGCCTCCAGGCTGAATGCTCAGAGGTCAAGGTTTCCCATCGGTTGAGGTCCATTCCTAAGGCCTTCAGATCCCGCTTGCAGATCTCCTTGGATCGCAGCTGTGGTCTCCCTCTGGGGCGGTTTCCCTGCGCTAATTCCCCATACAGGAGATCTTTTGGAATCCGACCATCAGCCATTCTCACGACATGCCCGAGCCAACGTAGACGTCGCTGTTTCAGTAATGTAGACATGCTAAAAATTCCAGCTCGTTCTAGGACTACTCTATTTGGAACTTTGTCCTGCCAGGTGATGCCAAAAATGCGTCGGAGACAACGCATCTGGAACGTGTTCAGTTTCCTCTCCTGCCGTGCACGAAGGGTCCAGGACTCACTGCAGTACAGGAGTGTGCTCAGGACACAGGCTCTATAGACCTGGATCTTGGTCTAGGCCGTCAGCTTCTTCTTCTGTCTCGATACCACGCGTGTAATATTTAGTGTACCAAGTATTTTGTGAGCCTTCGTAGAGTCTGACTCTTGAACTATGGGCCACCACCATTCCCTCTCCCAGACTCAGGCTGCTTCATCTCCTCGTCTTCCTGAAAACCACTCTTTCTTCCTTGTCTCCTTCTTGGTGGCACTGGCCCCTTTCCAATTCTTCACTTCTTCAGACCAATAGATTTGGGTGGTTCTACCTTCCTTCTTCATTAGACAGCATCTTAAAAAGCAGAGACATCACCTTGCCGACAAAGGTCCGCATAGTCAAAGCGATGGTTTTTCCAGTAGTGATGTATGGAAGTGAGAGCTGGACCATAAAGAAGGCTGACCGCCGAAGAATTGATGCTTTTGAACTGTGGTGCTGGAGGAGACTCTTGAGAGTCCCCTGGACTGCAAGGAGAACAAACCTATCCATTTTGAAGGAAATCAACCCTGAGTGTTCACTGGAAGGACAGATCCTGAAGCTGAGGCTCCAATCCTTTGGCCATCTCATGAGAAGAGAAGACTCCCTGGAAAAGACTCTGATGTTGGGAAAGTGTGAAGGCAAGAGGAGAAGGGGACGACAGAGGATGAGATGGTTGGACAGTGTCATCGAAGCAACCAACATGAATTTGACCCAACTTCGGGAGGCAGTGGAAGACAGGAGGGCCTGGCGTGCTCTGGTCCATGGGGTCACGAAGAGTCGGACACGACTAAACGACTAAACAACAACCTTCCTTCTGGCCTATTTCTCCTCGTCTCTTCTCCTCTTTTTGGAAACGGAACTTACTGTGACATCAGGGGAGACAAACCAATGGCAACACTGGCTTCCAGAGAGAGAGAGAGAGAGAGAGAGAGATGCAAGACCTTTGGAGAAGATTCAGAGTAGGCAGGTGCATCGTCTTTGGACAAATGGGCACAAACAGACTGAATCAAGGGTATCTGTGTGATTCTGGAGTGACCAGAGAGCGGGGGGGGGGGGGAAGAGCCGTTCTTTGACCCTGGGGTGGAGCACTAACACCTGGGGACCTTGGTATCTGACTTGGTGTTTCGTGATGATCCAGAAATGCCGCAATAATGTCACAGTCCTGGTGACAGAGCATATTGAAATATCTCCCAAAGGGAAAAGGGCACATCACCCCCAAATCTGTGTGCCCTTTATCTGGTTGGGGGTGGGTGGGTGTCCACACACACCCCTGGGATCAGAGTGATTGGCTTAGAAAGTTTTAAGAGTTCTAGGTGAAGGCAAAAAAGATTAATAATGACTAACCAATGTAACCAAAGTCACAGGTGAAAACCTCAGCTGAAAGTAAAAGCTGAGGCCACCTTCAAAGAAAAGATGAGAAGACTTACCCTTTCCAGAGATTTAAGAAGATTCTGTCTCTCCTTTAGCTTTTGGATGCTGATTACAATTTTGTGTCGTGCGCCTTTGGTAACGTTCTGCAATGGAAACACAGGAATCCACGTTAGGCATGTACATATGGATGGATGTCAATATCCCAAGGAAATGGGGCTACCCATTACATTTAGCCTAGAATCGGAGAAAAGCAGAGTTGGAAGGGGGCCTCTAAGGCCATCCAGTCCAACCCTCCGCTCAAGGCAGGAATCCAAGTCAAAGCAGATCGGACCGAGGGTTATTCCATTTTTCTCTTGAAGGCCTCCACCTTTGGAGAGCTCACCACCTCCAGAAGTCATCGGTTCCATTGTTGTACTGTTCTAACGGTTAAGAAGTCCCCCCCCACCCCGATATTCAGCCTAAAAGTGGCTTTCTGTAGCTTGAGTCCATTATTATGCCTAGGTAAAGGTAAAGGTTCCCCTTGACATTTAGTCCAGCCGTGTCCAACTCTAGGGCGCGGTGCTCATCCCCGTTTCCAAGCCGTAGAGCCAGCGTTTTTTCCGGAGACAGTTTCCGTGGTCACGTGGCTAGCGCGACTAGACACGGAATGCTGTTACCTTCCCACCGAGGTGGTACCTATTTATCTACTCGCATTTTTACATGCTTTCGAACGGCTAGGTTGGCAGGAGCTGGGACAAGCGACGGGAGCTCACTCCGTCGCGTGGATTCAATCTTACGACGGCTGGTCTTCCGACCTTGCAGCACAGAGGCTTCTGCGGTTTAACTCACAGCGCCACCACGTCCCTTATTATGCCTAGGTCTTTTCTAATTGGGGGTGATTCTAATTCCAGTGGACGGGTTGCTTGCGTAAGTACAGTGTGTATTATTACAATGCTGGCAAAAACGACTATTTTGGACACCAATTCCCAGAATGCTCCAGACAGTGTGGCCGTGCATCACTTCTGGTTGGAAGATTCTGGAAGTTGGAGATTTATTTCCTCATTTTTCTAAGGCTAATTTTCCCCAAGCAGGGCGTGACACGGCCCCCGCCATTTTGTGGAAGTCCTTTACTTGGTAGTCCAACTCACTTGTGCCTCCAGCTGACTTTCTGTCAGGGCCATCATTTCATCGTATGTCATCTGGGAGAAAAGGGCAGCGTATTTATGGAGACGCAGACTTTTGAGCCACGCAGGGACGTCTGGAAATGAAACGAGACAAGTGTGACAATTAAACGCTACGTTTTGGGGTGAGGAAAAAAATCACAAGAAAGCCTAACACAGAGACCAGGGGTGGGTGGGTGGGAAAATCACATCTTAACTGGCAACCACACAGTACATTCTTTCAGACCATGATGTCAGAAATCCTTATTGTCATTATGGATGGATGTCCATATCCCAAGGAAATGGGGCTACCCATTACATTTAGCCTAGAATCGGAGAAATCTCATCCAACCCAGGCGTTCTTAATGGGAAACCACTGGACTGCTATTATGACCTGTGTTATCTGCTTTTCTGTGGAGATATCAGGAGATGCCAAGCTTTCTCTGACATGCTTTGTGTTACTACTGTACATAGCATGGAATAGCGTTATAAAGAGAAATACCTAGCGTTACTTGAAGGAGAGAATGGTCTGGGTTCTGCTGGGGGTACAGAAGGATCCTTGTATCTTCTAGCTAGGAAGCGAACCTGTAGAAGTTCAGATTGAGACTGATATGGGCCTGAGGACAACCAGCAACAATGTAGAGGAAGACAGGATAAAGACCCTGAAACAAGGGTCTCCTTGGTGCATCTGGTCGGACTCAGATACTTCAGGACCCGGGACAGCTCCCAGGGATTGCAGAAGTTGCTCCAAGACTGGACACAGGGCCACAAAGAAGTCCCAGCATTTCCACGCAAGGCAGCCAAAGCCCCAACCTGTGGGGGAAATCGTACTACAGCTTGAAGCATTTTGGGTACTATGTCTGGTGCAGGCAACACACAGCCTTGCAACACATGCTCTAGGACAGTGGTCCCCAACCTTGGGCCTCCAGATGTTCTTGGACTACAACTCCCAGAAGCCTTCACCACCACCTCTGCTGGCCAGGATTTCTGGGAGTTGAAGTCCAAGAACATCTGGGGGCCCAAGGTTGGGGACCACTGCGGACCATCTGCTCTGACAGGTAACAGCTCTCCTGGGTTCTAGGCAAAGACCTGAGTGCCAGAAAAAAAGAGAGAGAAGTGGTTCACGCCTGAACCTCCAGCTGGAGACAGCAGGGGTTCAGTCCTTCTGCTTGTCAATGACACAGACTTCTAACTGAGCTCCTATTTCAGCCTCGAGGGGCACAAAAAGCCTTCCTTCTTTTCAACCCTAATGTTCGCAGCTGGACTCGCATCACAAGTCCAAGATCTGGCACTTACTTATCCTTTAGTCCCCAGTAGGATGTCCTGCTGCAGAATCTACAGAGGAGCAAACCGACACAATAGGCATTTTGGGGCATGATCACCTAAATGGTTATAAGCCGTTTCCTCAGGTGTCAGTGGCTGGTCACGGGCAATTTTTGTTTTTTAAACCAACCACCACCCAACTCACCCGTTCCGTCTGTGAAAGGTCTACAGACAAATGAGTAACGTCAACAGGTCTACTGGCTTTTGCCACTGGGGTACTAACGTCACCTATGTCCCATGCTGTCTAATGCCGGAAAAACCAAACCAAATGCAACGAAACCAAATCAAAACTTCTCCACATTCTGTTCTGTTCTAGTGTTTATTGGGATACACCATGTTGCATCCATTTTGTCCACTTCTGTCCTAGTGCAAACAGTTAAATAAATTGAATTTTATAGTCTATTGTGGATGTACTGCTCACACTAACAACGAGGGAGGCAAAACAGCTTCTCCAGGTCTAGAAAAAAGGCTGGGTGTTTTTCACACTCCTGGAAGCTCCAGGTTCAGCAATTTTTGCATGGGGGGGAGGGTTTGCTGCCCGTTTAACCCCCCCCACCACCACCAAAGAGCAAAACTGGAAGTAAACTCCTGACCCCATCCATTGAAATTTTGCTGTTTCGGGTCAAATCCTGTGACAGCATAAGGAGAGACCTGCTGGACCAGACCAAACATCTTCCATCAGAACTTGGAAAAGTTACTTTTTTGGATTATATCTTCAGACTGAAGTGGGTGCCGGGGGGGGGGCACTGGAATTGTCTACCCCTACCCGCGTGGGAAGAGCCATGTGGTGCACTAGGGGGCAGCTCCTTCCCAGCAAACCAGGATTCTCCAGAATGGTGGCTTAAAAGCCAGCATTTGTGACATAATCTCTTCCTTCGCAAGACCACGTGTACTGCTACAGCAAGATGTGGCAGAATCATGTACTCTCACCGCTTTAGACTACCGGCTGAATAAATTGTTTAGAATGCATCCCCAAAGTGATAGAAAGAACTGCAACTGTGGCCTCCCTTTATAATATATGTACAGGAGAGCTATCATACTCCACCACTGCTGGATAGCTCAGTGGCTTAGGCATCTGACTGCGGAGCCAGAGGTTGGGAGTTCGATTCCCCCACGGGCCTTCTTGACAGAGGCGGGACTATGTGATCCAGAGGGTCCCTTCCAGCTCGGCCGTTCTAAGAGGATGATGGTGATGATGATCTATTTTGAATATGGGGTGATTTCTGCATGTTTTTTTTTTGTTTGCTTGTTTGTTTTTGGTTCCTTCCCTGTGATTGTTGGATTGTGGAAATATATATTTTTTCTTTTAATAATAACATTAGTTTAGAAAAAAAGAAAGAAAACGACGACTGCACAGCTAGTTAAGCTGATGCGGAGAAGAAGCTATCACCCTTGTGAGCTAGATTTTTTATTTCTTGGGCACGGAGGAGTTTATTTCTGTTTTCTAGAAAGGAATCTTAGCAGGAGCAGGAATCAGAATCCAAAGTTCCGTCTTTGTACGTCAACCATCAGGGTATCATCAACAGTGAGCATGCAAGTTGTGCGATTCTGGGGAGTGTAGTCCAGAAAAGTAACTTCTCCAAGCTCTGGTAAAAGCCGTGACGGACAGGTAACAGGCTGGCACGAGAGGGCTTGCTCAGATGACGAGCAATTACTACATGGCACCAACTATGCTAGTAAAATGCAAAGCAGTAGCTGTCAACTAACGGATCTGTAACATATCCCTCTGCTTTGAGCATTCTGGCCCTGCCTCAACTCATTTTGGTCTAGGGTTGCTTTCTTAATTCAGCCAAATTAAAAGCGCCACACGCAGGGTACTAAATGTTACCTGGAACCATTGTAAACACAATAAAAAGCAGAAAAGCAAAACGCCATCTCATCAATTGGAAAGGAACAGGCAGGCCGCTGAGATAAGAAAAGACAAGCTTCCTTTCTGAGTGAGACTATTTGGGAAATGCAAGCAGATGGGAGTAGAGCTTCTGTCTTGCAGGCTATCGGAACATCACAGACCGAAAAGAGCGTGAAGAATGATAGGAAAGCCTGCAAGTTACTCTGAGTGAGGGTGACATACCCAAATACATGCACCAGAGAAATTATGTTCACCAGACAAACTGTGCAAATAAATCACACGAGAGTATGAAGAGAGTCCAGCTGGACCAGACCAACCAAAGGTCCTTCATCAGAGTGTGGGAATGGTACTTCTTTTGAATTAAAACCTCTGGAAAACCAGAGTCCCAGTTGGGTATTCTGAAAGTTGTAGTTCAAAAAAGTAACTTTCCTAAGCTCTAGTTTGTTTATCCATCATCTTGTTTTCCATAGTAGACAACCAGATGTCTTCATGAAACCTGCCCACAGGACGTGAAAAGGCCTTTGGGGAGTTACCGTTCAAGAACATCGGAAGACCCAAGATTTGGGAACCCCTGCAAAAGTGAAACAGCGCTCAACGGGGTCATGCTAGGGAAACCACTAATGTAAATCTAGAGGCATTCATGGGCTGAACCTGGGTTGGAGGTTCAGCCCATCGCTGTTGGGGAAGTTCTTTTCATGGACTATGACTTCCAGAAGCCCCCAACCCAGCAGCCCCATGGGCTGGGCCCGTTTTAAGAGCGGCGATCTAAAGAAGGCATTCCCCCTAAGCCCCTTCTCCTTTTTCCTTAGCGTGAAATGTGTTGCTGACTAAGCGTGCCAACAGGTCTGAGATGAACCCGGGAGGTCTCTCTCTTTCTCTCCCTCTGTTGAGAGGCCAGGAGAAGAGTGGGACGTTGGGGAACTGGATCGTCTTGCCACTCACCTTTCATGCCACTCCCTTCTTCCTGGAATGTGTTACGGGCAGAAGTCTGATCTTCTAAATGTTCACTCCCACCACTTCCCGAAGAGGCTACGCTGCTTTGAGGAGAGAGGGGGGCATGGTCGGAGGGGACGGCTTGGGGTCCTCTAGCTCGCAGGTCCTCGTGAGACATCCATCCGTGTCCTAGAGGCTGGCTGGGCACAGTCATGGGTGGGGTGAGGGATACAGACCGTTTCAAAGGGCTGTGGTGGGTCTGGCTTGAGAGAACTGAAACGAACAAACAAGCAGACAAAAGTGGGAACAGAATTAAAAGCACGATACTCTCCCCGCTCTCCAAGTGCTCAACGGATCAAAACCATCCATGGCTTTGTCCAATCAAAACAAGAGACATTGAACGGGAAAGGCAGTGGCTAAACTGCAGTACTGCAGTCCAGACTCTGCTCACGACCTGAGTTCAATCCCAAGAGGCTCACATAGTCGGCTCAAGGTTGACTCAGCCTGCCATCCTTCCGAGGACGGTAAACTGAGTGTCCAGTTCACTGTGGGGGAGGGAGGGGGGGCAGTGTTTGGGCTGCATAATTAAATTCTAAACTGCCCAGAGAGTGCATTAAGCTCTATTGGGTGGTATATAAGAAGCACACGTTAACTTTTTTGCTTTGAACGACAGCAAAAAGGCATGGGAAGGTCTGAGGGGTAGGCGTGACTCCGGATTACAACCACAGCACTGGCTCATTTCACATCTTTGGTGCTCCAAATAGTCTGTTAGCCTGATAAGGATTTCTATGAAACTCAAAAACTCGCTACACTACTAAGTACACTAAAACGTCACTTGAGTAATATATATGAGATTTGTGTTTGAAAACATGAGCCCCAAAAGATGGGTGAGTGAGGAGGCGGATGCAAGCGTCTGTACAAGTTACTTTTCTGTATTATAACTTTCAGAACTAGAGGTGGGCATGAACCATGGTTTGGCGGTTCAGCCTGGTGCCTGCACAATGTTCCGAGGGCGCCACGGGCTCCCCTGCTCCGCGGAATCACCCATGCACTTCCCTCCTCTGTGTGATCGCCCGCTCACCAGCAGCAGTGTGTGCTTCCCTTCTCTGCCTCCTCTGGTAGCTGCCCACTCAGATGAGGAGGCGGGGCAGGGAAGCCCATGGCGCTGCCAGGGGTGGTGGTGGATGATTGTGCCAATGAAGCGTGGAGGGAAGTGTGGGGCACATGCAGAACACCTGTGCGGTTCCTGCCCTGGGCGGTTCCTGCCCATCTCTACTCAGAACTCCTAACAGGCATGGCCACGGGCACTGAGGGATTCTGGGAGTGGTAGTCCAGAAAAACGAGAGCCTCCATTTTTTGCCCTTTCTCCCCTTTGGTCTATTTTAGCACAGGAACCTGGTTGGAGGCCACCCATCTCGTTCGGGCAAAGTGGTTCAAAGGTAGGAGGACACCCGGAGACAGGTTTCTGCAGAAAGTGGAACAGGATTATATATGATTCACGTTTTATTCATAGTGCCAATTGCGAACTAGACAGCAAGACCCTGTGGGATTTCCGGATCCAAACGGACAGAGACCTTGAACATAACACACCAGACACCGTATAATAAAACAAAGAAAGGTCTGGATCATTGACATGGCAATTCCAGGGGATGCCAGAGTTGAAGATAAAGAATTGCAAAAACTAACAAAATACAGAGATATCTCGCCTCTGGATGAAACACACTTCAGTGGTCCCCGTAGTCATCGGGGCCTTGGGAACAATATCAAGAAATTTCACACAGTGTTATAAGCAGTTGCAGATCTCAGAAAGAACACCATCAGAGCTACAAAAAAGGGCAATATTAGGAACAGCATACCTACTGTGCTGATATTTAACAGACACTTAGGTTTTTGGTTAAAACTTGTATCTGTTATATAATACCAGTCAATGTTTTTATAATTTCGATTGCCTGTGCCTGGTGTTTTTGAATAATAATGATAATAACCTATGAACTGCAGAGCTGGAAGGGACCCTATGGATCATCAAGCCCAGCTCCTGTTAAAGAGGCCCAACGGGGAATTGAACTCCCACCCACAGGTTCCGCAGCCAGAGACCTAAGGCACTGAGATACCCAGCACTTCATCACACAGTTCCGTTCTGGGTGTCTACTGGGCTTCCTTTCCATCTGTATCTATATTTAATTTTATTATTTCATGCCGCTTCCGAAATGAAGTTTTGAGAAGGAGGCGAAGCTGTGCCCAGGAAGATGTTGGTCAAAGAAATGCAGAGGAAGAGAAAGACGCCATTTGTATTTGCAAAGCTGACTTTCCTTGTTACTTTTCCTACCAGAAGCAGAGTAGGAAACAGCTAACAATGGTTCCCAACCTTGAGTCCCCAGATGTTCTTGGACGACAAGTCCCACAAATCTTGGCCAGCAGAGCTAGTGGGGGAGGCTTCTGGGAGTTTTAGTCCAAGCCTATCTGGGGACGCACGATGGGGAGCCATTGAGTCAGAGACACAAATCTTCACAGCCTGGCCCGATGCAAGAAGGAAAGAAGCAACTAGCAACTTCCTTCTCCCAGGCCTGATGTTGTGAAGCTCTCTTCGCTTCCCATTTCCCACATAAGGTAAAGGTAAAGGTCCCCCTTGACATTGAGTCCAGTCATGTCCGACTCGAGGGTGCAGTGCTCATCCCTGTTTCCAAGCCGTAGAGCCAGCGTTTGTCCGAAGACAGTTTCCGTGGTCACGTGGCCAGCGCAACTAGACACGGAACGCCGTGACCTTCCCACCGAGGTGGTACCTATTTATCGACTTGCATTTTTACATGCTTTCGAACGGCTAGGTTGGCAGGAGCTGGGACAAGCGACGGGAGCTCACTCTGTCGCGTGGATTCGATCTTACGACGGCTGGTCTTCCGACCTTGCAGCACAGAGGCTTCTGCGGTTTAATCCGCAGCACCACCACATCCCCCATTTTCCACATACCCTCCTGGAAGAGCAATGTTGGAACCGGTTCTTGGAGAGTCAACAGAGACCGTAATGTTGGCAACGGTAGCCATGGGCTAACGGTAGCCATGGGCTACCGTTTCTCAGTGAAAACCCAACAACCCAGTGGCTTCTGATCTGGTCAACACTCAAAGACCTTGCAAACCATCTCAAGACACTTTTCAGCCAGTGGATCGCACAGATAACAGTGTCCCACTGTACACATTCAGCAAAATATTCTGCTCCCTCCCACGTGGCAAAATATATGGATCTTTTTCCATTGAAAGATGTATAGGCAGAGAGTTCTGCTAACTTTTTATTTCTTCCTCTGGTGAACAAAGAGGAAGCCCGGTCATATTTTGTGTTGGTACCTCCTACCCTCTACACTCACAGAGTTGCTCTTCCGGTCCTTGTTCTCCCCACCAAAGCTTTATTTCTTGAGCTATCGGAGTAACTGTTGGCCTTGGCTCACTGCAGATGCCAGGTGCTTTCTATATTATGCATTTCATTACATAATTTCAGTGAAAGAAAAGTCTCGTAACTCATTGCAAGGCATAAAACTCTTGGAGCGTAGAACAGATGGCTAGTGCCATCACCGTTGCTAAAATAAAAGGAAGTGAAACAGAAAGAGCAATCAGGCAGAGACAGGAGCCAACATTTTGCAAACTTCCCTTGCTACAGAAATCCAGAATAAACAACTCCATGAATATCTGATCCGAAGATGGGATGCAGAAAATTTCATCTGATTCATATTTCTTCGATTTACATGTAGAGTGCAATGCAATTCAGGTTTGTTTGTTTTTGTAAATGCTATGCTACAGCTTCTGCTTAAAAACTTGGGAAGGATTGATTATAGGATGTGTATTTTAGGATACAGTACACACAAATATCTGTATTTTTAGAGTAATATATACATGAAAGGTAAAGGTTCCCCTTGACATTTAGTCCAGTCGTGTCCGACTCTAGGGCGCGGTGCTCATCCCCGTCTCCAAGCCGTAGAGCCAGCGTTTGTCCGTAGACAGTTTCCGTGGTCACGTGGCCAGCGCGACTAGACACGGAACGCCGTTTACCTTCCCACCGAGGTGGTACCTATTCATTGACTCGCTTTTTTACATGCTTTCGAACGGCTAGGTTGGCAGGAGCTGGGACAAGCAACGGGAGCTCACTCCCTTGCGTGGATTCGATCTTACGACGGCTGGTCTTCTGACCTTGCAGAACAGAGGCTTCTGCAGTTTAACCCACAGTGCCACCACGTCCCTCTATATACATGAAAAGATGCATTTAAAGACAACTTGCATAAAACTTTTTTTTTTAATCAATGCTCATTTTTGTTAATTTGCTAACCAGGTAGTATGTACCTATGAATGAAAATATGTGAAATGGGTGTGGGCTAGAAAGAGAATCATAGAATAGTGAAGTTGGAAGGGGCCTATAAGGCCATCAAGTCCAACTCCCTGCTCAGTGCAGGAATACAGATCAAAGCATATCTGCCAGGTGGTTGTCTAAGTTTCTCTTGAATGCCTCCAGTGTTGGAGCACTCATCACTTCTCGAGGTCATTGGTTCCATTGTTGTACTGCTCTAACAGTCAGGAAGTTTTTCCTGATATTCAACTGAAATCTGGCTTCCTATAGCTTGAGCCCATTGTTGCGTGTCCTGCACTCTGGGATGATGGAGAACAGATCCTGCCCCTCCTCTGGATGACAGCCTTTCAAGTCTTTGAAAAGTGTTAGCATCTCACCCATCTGTCTTCTTTTCTCCCCTTACGTTTAAAGGGTATCTTAGGCTTTTTGAGTGTTGAATTCCTATTTTAAGCTGCGGTTTCACCCAGCCTAAGACTATAGTGCCATTCAAACCTTGCAAATAGAGGTCCAAACTAAACATTGCACATAACCTGTCATCAGACAGGGGAATTCCTTAAGTGCTACAAATTTCTCCTTGTCACAGCAGAAGCTCTTCAGAAGCCCTGTGAGCCGTGCATGAGCTTGCTTTGTTTTGCAATTAAGTCACAGGAAATAACTGCAGACTTTGTTGGCAAGCAGGATAGCTCAGTCATCAAGGTCTCCCTGAACCATGTCTCTGGAATATAATGGATTTTTACGTCTAACAATATATAGCAAGGGTGGGCCAAAGTCCTGAGATGCACTGGTTAGGCCTCACCTTGAGTCTTGTGTCCAGTTCTGGACACCACACTTCAAGAAGGATGATGAGAGATTGGAACAAGTTCAGAGAAGGGCAAAAAGGATGATCAGGGGGCTGGAAACCAAGCCTTATGAGGAAAGGCTGAAAGAATTGGGCATGTTTAGCCTTGAGAAAAGAAGGCTGAGGGGTGATAGGATAGCACTTTTCAAATACTTGAAAGGCTGTCATCCAGAGGAGTGGCAAGATCTGTTCTCGATCATCCCAGTTAGGTCTTATTTTCGGGGAAACAGGGTATTTGAAAGGCTGTCATACAGAGGAGGGGCAGGATCTGTTCTCGATCATCGCAGAGTGCAAGACACAACAACAATGGGCTCAAGTTAAAGGAAGCCAGATTTCGGTTGAATATCGGGAAAAACCTCCTAACTGTTAGAGCAGTACGACAACGGAACCAATGACCTCGGAGGGAGGTGGCAAGTGCTCCAACACTGGAGGCCTTCAAGAAAAACTTAGACAACCCCCTGGCAGATCTCCTTTGATTTGTATTCCTGCATCGAGCAGGGGGTTGGACTTGATGGCCTTGTAGCCCCCTTCCAACTTTACTATTCTATGATTCCATGCACTGCCCATCAAGGCCAGATAAAGCTGTAGGGAATGACACATGAAAAAGAAATTCACAAACCATTGGCTCAGATGGAAAGTCTTTCAAATAATTGGCTTGTGGTTTTCACAGGTTGTATTGCGTGGGGGTTCTGGGCTCTAGTAAAATTTTGGAGCTTGTGCCTTAGACAAATATGAGGAATACAGTCCCAAAAATAGAGACCTCAGTAAATGTGTGCCATTTGATTATAGACAAGTCACACTTTCTGGCATTCTGTAGAAGAGAAATCCAGTATCTCTGTGTTTATATAAACGAGATGCTTGACAGTAGCTGTGTCATGTACTAGCTGACGAAATGTCCTTTCCACTGCCTGTTTTTTAAAAATCTCTTGTTTGGGCTGATTTTTTTTGCAGCATCAAATGAGCAAATTCCAGCCTCTCCCAATTATCCATGCCAACACCGGGAAGTGCGCGCGTGGGATGAAGGGGCACAATTACTGCTCTGAAATTACCGCTCTGCAGCTGTGTGCTCTGCAAAAAAGGAAAGCAAACAGTATCAAAAAGGACAACATCGCTTTTGAACTGAATAATCAAGGAGGAAGTGCTGATTGCCGAGAAATCCTGGCAGGCAAATTTAAAAATTGAGTGTTTTCAAAAGCTTGAGGGGCTCTGTGCCCAGACGGTTACAATAATGCACCTCCGAGGGTTAAAACGGGGGCATGGCAGCCATTGACACGCACCCCAAAGTGTGTGTCAATTCATGTGAAGCTTTCTACTGGCCGGTGGGTATGTCTACTGCCATGCCGTCCGAAAAATCTGCAAGGCAATTCTGCCGTTGCAAACCGACAGACTCTATAGCTTGCTGCTGAAATTAGATTCCTGGGCAGCTGTTCTGCATTCTAGTATTTGCTGCTGTGTGGGCGTTGGAGAACAAGGAAAAGTCTTCAAAACTCTCCATTATTTGGGGCTCTAGTTTCTCCACTCTGCCTGCCGCTTTGCTTCATAAACGACACGTCAGATTCTCACATCCATTACTTGCTCGTACAGGCGTACCTCGATTTACGAATTTAATGCGTTCTACGGGACATTACGTAATGCGAAACATTCGAAACCGAAACGCGGATTGCCATAGGAACGGGGGCGGCGCTATAAACCTCCAGGCACGATGCATCCTGGGGACACTTCCTTCACACAGCGAAAAAAACCGGAAAAAAACCCCAACGTAAACTGAGGCATTATTTTCAATGGATTTTGCTTCCTAAACCGAAAATTACGTTAACCGAGGCGTTCGTAAACCGAGGTAGCACTGTACTTTATTTCCTAGCAGTCATTTTCCAAGGAGAGGGACAACACTGAATTCCACATAATGTCCACATTCAATAAAAATAGACAAACTCAGCAAGCTTTATGAAGAATGGTTTCCTTTGCAGATCGCTAATGGTCCCCTGGACTGCAAGGAGATCAAACCTATCCATTCTGAAGGAAATCAACCCCGAGTGCTCACTGGAAGGACAGATCCTGAAGCTGAGGCTCCAATACTTTGGCCATCTCATGAGAAGAGAAGACTCCCTGGAAAAGACCCTGATGTTGGGAAAGTGTGAAGGCAAGAGGAGAAGGGGACGGCAGAGGATGAGATGGTTGGACAGTGTCATCGAAGCGACCAACATGAATTTGACCCAACTCCGGGAGGCAGTGGAAGACAGGAGGGCCTGGCGTGCTCTGGTTCATGGGGTCACGAAGAGTCGGACACAACTTAACGACTAAACAACAACAAAATGGAACCATTCTAAGAACGCAAGAATAATATGGTTAAAGACGTCCAGAGGTGGGGAGAGTGGCTCTTTCATTCGGCCTGCGGCTCCCTCCCCGAATACAGTGGCGGTAATGAACGGAATGTTTTGGAAGCTGTCATCCAAAAAGCAACCTTTCCCCATCTATCGTCCTTTCAAACGAATTGGTCTGCAAGGGAAGGATGAAACTCTTAAGAGAAGCAATGGTTTGCTCCCATGTAATAGATATTTATTTATTTATTTATTGTATTTATATCCCGCCCATCTGGTCAATTGACCACTCTGGGCGGCTAACAACACTTAAAAATAAAACAATTTAAATATAGCAACAATATACAACATCAATAATCAATTGTTCAAGATGGAAAGAAAATAAAAATAAAAAAATAAATCAAATAGTGGCTGGAGGGAAGGCCTGCTTAAACAGCCAAGTTTTCAATTGGCTTTTGAAAATGCCCAGCGAAGGGGCCATACAAATCTCAGGAGGGAGTTTATTCCAAAGGGTTACGGAGTGCTATCTGGATAGTTCAGAGGTTATTTATTTATTTTATTTATTTTATTAGATTTATACCCCGCCCATCTAGACCAATGGTCTACTCTGGGCGGCAGGTTAGAAGTTTGGTTCCCCCACTGTGCCTCCTTGGGAAAAAGCCAGCCTGTGTAACCTTGGGCAAGCTGTACAGTTCCAGGATGCTCCCAGGAGAAGGGAAGGGTCAACCACTACCAAGTACCCTCTACCTGGAAAACCCTGAAACGGGTCAGCATAAGTCAGAACCGTGTCACTGAAGAACAAGACCATCCACACTCTTGTATTTCCGGTCACCGTACATGGGTGTGAAAGCTGGACAGTGAAGAAAGCTGACAGGTCAAAAAAATTGATTTGTTTGAAATGTGGTGCTGGAGGAGCGCTTTGAGGGTATTCTGGACCGCCAGAGAGACAAACAAGTGGGGCCTAGATCAAATTGAGCCTGAATGAATTAATCTGGGGGCAAAAATGTTGAAACGGAGGCTGTCCTACTTTGGGCCCATCATGAGAAGGCAGGATTCTCGGGAAAAGACAAGAGAGCAAATATGAAATGGACTGGCTCCCCTAAAAGAAGCCACAGGCTTGAGTCTACAAGAGCCGAGCAGGACCGCTCAACATTTTGGAGAACATCATTCATAGAGTCGCCATAAGTCAGAAGCGATTTGATGGCACAAAACAAGTCAAAACTGACTTGGTGGCACATATTTGTTATGATGATTAATACCTACTGTGAACATCTTGATTGCAGAATTCTGCACAGGAATCTGGGCCGTGTGACAAAAACTCTGGAATTCTATTAAAATGATCAAGCTCTGTCTAACCCTTCGGCATTTCCAGTCAATGACAAAGGCTGGGAATTCTGGGAGTTAATGCCCGGTACCATCTATGGACCCAAGTTTGGGACCTGCTGGTCTGGGCTCTTTGTCAATTTCTCTGAATGGTAAAAGCTGATTGCATTATAACAGTATTTTCTGGAAGCATCACATAGGGGAGGGATTATGTAAAAGATGCAAACCATGCTGGAAAGCTCAGTGGGTTTAGGTCTCTGGCTGCAGAGCCAGAGGTTGGGAGTTCGATTCCCCCCACAGGGCCTCCTTGACAGGGGCTGGACTAGATGATCCATATGGTCCCTTTCCAGCTCTGCCGTTCTAAGACAATGATGATGAATGTGAGAGTACAGTTTTTTTCTCTACCAAAAGCAAGTCGGGAAAGATTTCACTTTTGAGTTGACAGCTTAAGATCGCGCCAAGCTACTCAGTTGCTCTGTCTGTTCCCAGGACATTTCTCTCTCCCAGGCTTACAAAAAAATAAAATAAAAAGCAAAAGCAAAAAAGGGATGTTCAATCAAGCGTGCCCCAAGGGCTGGCAAGCTATTCTCCGTTTGTGCACAAGCAACAAGGCCAGTGAAAGCATCTGACAGAATTAAGCAAAGGACAAACAGACACAAACAATTAAAAATGTGACCGAACGAGCCAACCCGCCCCCACCCGTCCCGGCAATTCAGCATTATGACTACCGATTGCCGAGCTGCTCAGTTACTGTTCTGTGAATCCATGATTTCCAGCAGCTTCTCCTTTGGATGTGATAGAAGGGGTTGCAGCTATGAATATGAAAAGAGGCTGTTTTCATGACAATCTGCTTATCGCTCTCTGCAGGAGATAAAAGGATATCTAAAAAATGGCTTGGAAGGAAGACAGCCTGGGGGGGCCACCAACATCTTAAGAAAAATACCAAATGTGCGGTGTCTCGCATTACATTACAGAGCATGAACGGGAAGGACTGTAACATTTACTCATTTATTAATTGAGTAAAAATGCTAGATCAACAAAAGGGTGCTCCCAATTAATTGGCTGCAGATTACTTTGGTAAAAATAATGAAAATAATTAGGATTTGTTAATTCTTATGGAAACCACAGACGGTAAGTGTCATGTTAGCAGAAGCATGCTCTCCCATGTAGTGGGAAGGCTGGGTTTTTACTGCTAGCATGAGTATCTGAAAATTGAGAAAGATAAAATAAAAGTAGCTGTATTGACAGGGTTGGATTAAAACCTTTAAAGTCTTCAGCATTGAAATGGTTATGGTGCCCCCAAGGAAATAATGTGTGGCGGGTACCATGGCTTAAAAAACAACAACATATAACAGGAACATTATATGCATGAAAATACAGTAATTTAATTGTATAGCATGTGGCTAAAAAGAACCACGTATCGTATACAAAAATCATACAAACAATCAGATTACCAGTTTCCAGTCAAATCTTGCGCTTTCATGCTTTGATTAATGTAGACAGATTTTGTCAGAATCTGTAAACTGGAAAGCTCAAACAAGAGCTTAAAAAAAACCTTTGGGGGCATTTTTAACAGTGGCTGTTGTTCCCTTGGCTTGCACATGTCGTGCAGAGGCCATGGCTCTAAAAGTTCCTACTCCATTACTTTAGGTAGGGGGGTGGTTTATCTTTGGGCCCTTGACGGAGGGGGGGGGGGGACAGCCGAGGGGTTTGGACGCATGGTTATGATTTGTTAAGGGGGGGGGGGGGGAACCATGTCCATGGTAAGTCTGGCACTGAAAATAACTCAGTGGTGCCCCCTTCCCTTGTTGATGCCCTAAGCATGTGCTTATTTTGCTCAATGGTTAATCCAGCCATGTGCGTTGGTCTATGAGTGAAAATAAACATAATCACACTGAATTATTGGTCTACAACTCAATGCTTCGTCTTTGTGCAGCCTTGGCAACTTGTTTGTTTTGCCTAAGCTCCAGCCATCCTGATCTTCCAAAATGGACAGCAACCTCCCCACCCCCACATCCTAGCATTTAGAGAGATGTTATGACCGAAACCTACAGATCTAGCAAGTGAGCCATTTCATCTGCCAGTTCAATCTCTTTCTCGAGACCAACTTCAGTGGCAGATTTCCTAGTCACTCTGAGCCAAGTAGCCTAAAGAAGGCTGCTAGCAAACTCAAAAACCTGTTGCCCTTTGTTGCTTTCTGGTTGGTCTTTAGCAGGATATTGGCCTAACTGCAGATCTGAAAAGAGAAGAAGTGGCTTCCAGTTGATCTGGGCTCGATCCACATGTGGAGGAACCAGCACTGGGGTTGGTGGAAAGTAACTTCCCTACCCCCCCCTCCACATAGCTGATGGGATAAGGCAAACAGACCTTTCCTACCGGAAGAAACCAGATGCTGGATCCACCCATTGTATTATTATTCTCCTTCCAAATTTATGCACATTAATTATATCAAATAATTGGTTAGAATGTATATGGTTAATCACAGGTAACAACCTTCTTTTACCGTACAATTGCACTCATTTCACACGCTAGCAAGGTTATGCTCAAAATCCTACAAGGCAGGCTTCAGCAGTATGTGGACCGAGAACTCCCGGAAGTACAAGCTGGATTTCGAAGGGGCAGAGGAACTAGAGACCAAATTGCTAACATGCGCTGGATTATGGAGAAAGCCAGAGAGTTCCAGAAAAACATCTACTTCTGCTTCATTGACTACGCAAAAGCCTTTGACTGTGTGGACCACAGCAAACTATGGCAAGTCCTTAAAGAAATGGGAGTGCCTGACCACCTTATCTACCTCCTGAGAAATCTCTATGTGGGACAGGAAGCAACAGTTAGAACTGGATATGGAACAACTGATTGGTTCAAAATTGGGAAAGGAGTACGACAAGGCTGTATATTGTCCCCCTGCTTATTTAGCTTATATGCAGAATACATCATGCGAAAGGCTGGACTGGAGGAATCCCAAACCGGAATTAAGATTGCCGGAAGAAATATCAACAACCTCAGATATGCAGATGACACCACTCTGATGGCAGAAAGTGAGGAGGAATTAAAGAACCTCTTAATGAGGGTGAAAGAGGAGAGCGCCAAAAATGGTCTGAAGCTCAACATAAAAAAAACTAAGATCATGGCCACTGGTCCCATCACCTCCTGGCAAATAGAAGGGGAAGATATGGAGGCAGTGACAGATTTTACTTTCTTGGGCTCCATGATCACTGCAGATGGTGACAGCAGCCACGAAATTAAAAGACACCTGCTTCTTGGGAGGAAAGCGATGACAAACCTAGACAGCATCTTAAAAAGCAGAGATCTCACCTTGCCGACAAAGGTCCGCATAGTCAAAGCTATGGTTTTTCCAGTAGCGATGTATGGAAGTGAGAGCTGGACCATAAAGAAGGCTGACCGCCAAAGAATTGATGCTTTTGAATTGTGGTGCTGGAGGAGACTCTTGAGAGTCCCCTGGAGTGCAAGGAGAACAAACCTATCCATTTTGAAGGAAATCAACCCTGAGTGCTCACTGGAAGGACAGATCCTGAAGCTGAGGCTCCAATACTTTAGCCATCTCATGAGAAGAGAAGACTCCCTGGAAAAGACCCTGATGTTGGGAAAGTGTGAGGGCAAGAGGAGAAGGGGACAACAGAGGATGAGATGGTTGGACAGTGTCATCGAAGCGACCAGCATGAATTTGACCCAACTCCGGGAGGCAGTGGCTGACAGGAGGGCCTGGCGTGCTCTGGTCCATGGGGTCACGAAGAGTCGGACATGACTTAACGACTAAACAACAAACAACCTTCTTTAATAGGTAACAACCTTAAATAGAAGTAGTTGAACACTATATTCAATGTAATGCAAACTGTGAAGATGTTTTGACAATTCGCAAGATAGTATACACAGTGTTCCTTTTCAGAGGTTAGTAAAACCTCTTTAATTTTGCCATTTTTAGAATAACTCCTTAGTTAATCCCTCTGACAGACCAAAGACACTTCACCGACTCTTTATTTTTAGTAGTATTACTTGCAATATTCTTCAGTTTTGAATTCTGGGAAGAGAAACCGCAATTTTGTTGCGGCAAAAATCATCGAATTATAGAATAGTGAAGTTGGAAGGGGCCTCTAAGGCCATCAAGTCCAACCCCCTGCTCAAGGCAGGATTACGAATCACAGGATATCCGTCAGGGGGTTGTCTAAGTTTCTCTTGAACGAGAGAAACGTTTCCCCCCAAATATTTGGATCCACCATATTGATCCTTTTCTATGCCACTCCACCTGAGAGGGCTTCCGTGCCCTCTTCTCCATATGACCATCAGGGGGCTCACAACATAGGCAAGAGGTTTGTGCTTTGTGAGGATGCTCCTCAGGGTGTGGAGAATTAACACTTTGCCTATTAGACGCACAAATTACTTTTGCCCATCCGGGTTGATGCTGCGAATAGGATGGTGCTACTGGGCTAGGCAGCCGGCCGTTCAGACTTAGCTCTGCAGTGGCATCGTCGTGGCAAGGGAGGTCAAGAGACAATGGGATCACAAGAGGGAAACATAAAAGAAAAAAATGTCAGCAAGCGTAACTATAAAGAGTGACAAACCAAAACCCCCCAAAGGTATTATTTTGACACTGCTGAAACTCATTGTGGAAAATTTTGGGGAGTTTTGGTTCAACCAGAGCCATCCAGCCCTTTTCTGGCAAGCAGCAGCAGCCATACGACAGTGGAACCAGTTCCCTCGGGAGTTGGTGAGTGCTCCAACACTGGAGGCATTCAAGAAAAACGTGGCAGATAAGCTTTGGTTGTATTCCTGCACTGAGCAGGGGGTTGGACTTGATGGCCTTGTAGGCCCCCGTCCAACTTCACTTTTCTATGATTCTATCTGAGAATTGCAGAGCTGAAAAGGACCCTACAGATCACGGAGTCTATTCCCTGTCAGGGAGGCAACAGGGGGGAATCGAACTCCCAACCTCTGGCTCCGCAGCCAGAGACCTCAACCCCTGAGCTGTCCTATCTGTAGAATGGCTGAGATGGAAGGGGCCCTAAGGATCATCTAGTCCAATCCTTGTCAAGGAGGCCCAGTGGGGGGAATCCAACTCCCAACTTCTGGCTCCGCAGCCAGAGGCCCAAACTACCGAGCTGTCCAGCCATGTGCTCATTGGAGGGCCAGCTTGCGGGCATGAAAGGAAGAATCTCCCTTAGCTCCTCACGCATGGTGCCTGAGGGCAAGGCCTGCTGCTTTCCAGATTTTTTTCCACCCGTTTCCAAAGTGGACTTCTTCCCTATGTTTTAAACTAAGGGCCTTGCATTTCACAAGAAGGATGCTCTGAACTGCCCGTCGCCACCCTTGCCCTCAATCATTTTTTTATTGCCAGATAATTTTAAGGAAGGGGGATAGCTCAGAGAAGGGCTGCCCTGTGTAATCCCAAATGAAAAAACGGTTCTGTCAGGCAGAGGAGCACCCTAGAAAGAACCTGAGGCAGGAAAAGCTCAAGAACGGAGAACAAATGATTTCCGAGGGAGCTGCAGAAATCAAGTCCGGGTGGCGATCAGAAATGCTGAAAGCAAACTGTGCTGTTATAAATAAGCAATGTGACAGCAGCTGTCAAAAGGGCTTACGGAAGGCGGCCTCCGTTTCTGAGCACCGCTTAATTACATTCCACCGAGGGCTCTTTTTAAAAAAATTTTTTGCACAGGCTTTGGTGCCGGAGCCCCTTGCCTGAAACAGGATCGGCTGCTCCTGGCGAGCTGGCACGTGAATGAAGGAAATGCCAAGGTGGAAGGAGATAAGCCCGTCTTTGCCACCCCTCTGTTTCCTCGCGTCTTTATTTTTTCAAGCAAAATCCAAAGGGGGATTTTTTTTTTAAAAAAAAGAACCTAAAAAGAGAGCCAAAAACCAGGTGGCACCTTAAAGACTAACTAGCATATTTTAATACGAGCTTTCATGGCTCAAGATCACTTCTTTAGACATATGGAATTTATTTATTTAGGATCCTTGGTAAGGGGAGGGGACCCAAGGCGGCTTACTTTGTTAACACAATACTTTAAAAAGCCATAATAAATTACAGCTTTGAAAGCTGCAGGAATACTGCAGGAATAATTAAAAATTCATCAAGTAATTAAAAACGTTTAAAACTATTATTGACAGTGAAGGGAATTTGGGTTGCTGCCTTCGGCTGGCCTCCACGTTCATGTTGGACATTTGGGTACGTTTTCTCCCTTTGAAAGAAGGGGAATTCAATTTTTAATTATTCATTGTGGGTGGGTGTTCTGTGCCGTCAAGTCAGAACCAACCTATAGCGACCCAAATAGGGCTTTCAAGGTAAGTGAGATATTTAAGGAGTGGTTTTACCAGTTCCACTCCCCCAGTGAGTTTCCATGGCCCAGTGGGGATTTGAACCCTGTTCTCCAGAGTCCAAGTCAATCTCTCTATCCACTGTACCTCACTGGGAATCCAGTGTGATTTGTTAGCTACTTCCAATGAACAGAGGTGTGGCCCACTGATCCCTTTTCCAAAATCTTGTGGGGAAAAAGTTGCTATCATCACTACCGGCAGTATAAGAACAACAGCAGAAATGTGTAAGCAGTTTCCTAAACAGCAGACTGATGGGTGGGTTGGGTGGCAGAACCTTAAAACCCTAAAAGCGGCAACCCTATAGACAAAATGTCCATAGGGAAGGAGAACTGTGTGAGTCAATAGCAGAAGAAAAAAACCACAAAGACAAATCTTGCATCTTGAAGGCTAACAAGTCTCACTTGGCTTAACGTCTTGTGTTCTCTGCCTCAAACTTCCTTACCTGTAATGACCCCACGCCTTCTGATTTCAATGCCCCATTCCATCTTAGTATGCCTGGACGCTAAAGTTTACTCTTGGCTTGGGCAGTGACTTTTCTCACCCACACCAGAGTTCAATCTTATCCAAGCTTGGATATAATTGTTGCTGTCTAATGACTGTTAAATAGCTCTTAATGACCACTGTTAAGATGGTCAGTAATTTCAGCCACTCTTATTTTGCAGGATCACTAGACAGAAACCACAGTTGCTCTTCTTAGAACATCTCCTGTCCCCGTTTGACAAACGAGGGCTCAGAAGTAGCATGATCTTCTCCAGAGAGAACTACACCTAACTGGAGTGGGGTTAATTGGAATGAATTAGTGGCCGAAATCCTGTTGCATAGCTACACAGACAAAATCTGATACTACACCAGCAGCAGCCAAAACAGCATCAAGGCAGAAGGGCTAGCCACGAAACCTTTCTACCAGAACATTGCACAGTTGGTCACAATGGGAATCGCACGACAATGTGCACAACTGGACGGTACGATCTGCGTTGCCTGGAACTAACCCCTGACAAAGATACATCTGTGCAACTTCACATTACGTGGGACAAACTGGATTCTAGCCAGTGTGTGTGTGTGAAAACAGAAAAAGGGGGCAAATTGGGGGTGGGGGGACAGATGGTCTGAAATTTTGATTTCTCTCCTCCTGCCTGCAACAGATCAGCACAAGAACAACCAAAGCTCTATGCTCTCTATATTAAAAACTGTGTTTCTAAATGACTCTCCCGCTCTCTCTCATTCCACTGCCTCATGATGCTGGGGGAAATGCTGAAATGATGTATTAACACCTTTAAACGGGAACTATGTTCTTGTAAGGAGGAGAAAACAGGCTGGTCTTTGTAAAGGTGGAAAGCTATGGTCAAAACATGCACACGTCTGGCTTAAAGCTGGGTCATTTCAGGGCTGTGTCCCATGAAAACCCATTTTGTCTTCTGCTGTTATCCCAAGCTGGTAAGTTCTGTGCCTCTGTGTGTGCTGGACCAGCCTTATAAGACGATCACCAACCACGTGTGTTGTGAGTTATAAAGTCACAGAGCAGGTTGAGAACAGACATCTGAAACTGCCTAATACAGAGCCAGACCCTGAGTTCAAGAAGGTTTCCTTTTCTGATACTGTATAAAGTACCAGAATCTCCCTGCCAGCTCAGCCATGGTCTGGGACCCGTGTGTACGGGTTCTGACGTAGCAGAAACGAGGAAGATAACATGGTTATAGTTATATGAGCAGCTGTTGCTCCCACGTGGCCAGAACCCCAATGCAGATCTGAAGTTCGTTTTTGTGCCTGCTGCCTCTGCTTCTGCGGATATGTTGGAAGCAGACAAGAGCTGCAAAAAAATTTCTGTGCTCAACAAAAAAAGGTTTATGCAAAGGAAGCCAAATTTATTAACTGCCCAACAGCTGAATCTTGTTCACCTCCATTTCTGGCTGATCCTTAAGTCAGTGTACATGTATGAACTATGAAGTTGGGTTTAAGATTGTTCCCCTTCCACCCAAAAATAAGCTTCCTGGAATGCCCTCTTCTGCTTTTCCTCCCACTCAGTTTCCCTTCCCGGTCATCTGCACACAGAAAAACTAAGCTCGTCCACGGGATAGACAAGGTAAGAAATGTGTCTAGGCACCAATCAAAACTCTTCAAGACTGAACCTGGTTTGCACTTTATCTGGTTAGCGCTTTAAGCACTGTGGTGATATAGAGATGAACGCAAACCCCATTTCCCCACAGCTATTGAACTGTTCTCTATTGAACTATTGAACTGTCCATGGGGTCACGAAGAGTCGGACACGACTTAACGACTAAACAACAACAACAACAACAACAATTGAACTGTTATCCCTTTATTCTAACAAACTGCAATGCTACTCCTGAGATCTGCTTACTTATTTACTTACTTACTAGTGTCACAAGCTTTACTTTAGTGGCATTTTGGATTGCACCACTTAAAAACTGAATCTAGCCCTCAAGCTGAAGGAGCCTGCCGGCTCTTAGTGGAACACATGGTTTATCTATTGAGCAGTGAGTAACTCTGACAAAAACCCTTGATAAAGGTAAGAGGTCTGTGTGTGATCTCTTCCATCCCATGTGTATGTCAGGGTATCTTTAAATTCTACCCATTGCATAGGTTGTGGCGTATAGCACACAGGTTGTTTCATAGCTGGGGAGGGGACCACAACCATGAGGAACTACAGAGCAAACATGGATGGCCTGAATAATTTACTTTGGATGGGGAGACTGGCAGACATATTGATCAGATCTGGGAGCCCAGGGATGAATGGAATCCTGGCGTGTGTTTTGCACCATCTAAAACAGGTCTTCTGCTGTTCATGCCCCTGTAAATATTGCAGTAAGGATGCTTATGAGCTTGCAGGATAGTTGTCAAAACATACTGCTGTTCCAGGAGCTCACAGAACTGTTCTCCAAAATCTCTCCCATGCCATCATCACCCAGGGGCTAATACTGGATCCTTTTTGATGTTTTCTGGTCTTGGGAGATTCTTTGAAGGGTGCTGCGTCTACTGTAAAATATTTTTAATTGGTTGCCTTTGACCAGGTAGCATTGCCAGCATGTGGCTCATGCTGGCAGGCTCGACTTTCTGCATACCACCTTTCTCTTCCTAGCTCCAGTTGGTGGACTTCAGGGATCTAGTGAAAAACGAACCAAGCCTGCAAGACTCACGTCTACCCACCCTGGCCTACAACACAAATGTCAAGAACCACAGAACGGCAGAGTTGAAGGGACCTCAAGCACCATATCATCCGATTTCATGCTCGTGCGGGAATGTAAGATTAGAATTATTGATCTCCATTCTGCAACCAGGAGGATGTGGGTGGGATGATTTGACTTGCCTAAAGGCCACTTTGTGAATTCATGGCCTACAGGGCCACCCTACTGAGAACGAGAATATGTCCCTTCTGTTTCTCCGCCCCATAATCTGCAAAAAAGCAGCACAGGGTGTTTTTCACCCCAAATATATTAATTACACTGGCTGAGATAAAAAAATATCAGGTCAAAAACAAAAGAAAAATTTAAAAATAAAGACAAAAATGTTGTGGCACTCTAAACACTAACTGAAATATTTTAATGTGAGCTTTCCTGGACAAGCCCACTTCCTCGGGGATAAAAATGTACCCTAGTTGGAAAAAGCAGAATTATTCATGAAACTGGTATACTGCACCGATCAGTGATAAACACTATGCTGGTTCACACCCAACATGAAACAGATACAACATAAAATAAAATATATCTTAAATAATATACGAACTGCTAGTACCATATAAACAAATAAGACAGCTCACAACTAATCAATCATAAATGGCCTGGGTCCAAGCTCTCTCAAAGACCGTAACTCCCATTTTGAGCCAGCTCGGGTGTTAAGATCATCAGGAGAGACCTTTCTCTCAGTCCCACCACTTTCTCAGGTTTGCTTGGTGGGAACACTGGAAAGGGCCTTGAGTATTGCTGCTCCCAGACTTTGGAACTCCCTCCCACTGGAGGCCAGGCTGGCCCCATCTTTGCTGTCCTTCCGCAAGCAGGCGAAGACCCTTTCCTTAAGGCAAGCCTTCCCTTAGAAACTAGCCATCTGTATGTGATTGGTCCGCATAGTCAAAGCTATGGTTTTTCCAGTCGCGATGTATGGAAATGAGAGCTGGACCATAAAGAAGGCTGACCGCTGAAGAATTGATGCTTTTGAATTGTGGTGCTGGAGGAGACTCTTGAGAGTCCCCTGGACTGCAAGGAGAACAAACCTATCCGTTTTGAAGGAAATCAACCCTGAGTGCTCACTGGAAGGACAGATCCTGAAGCTGAGGCTCCAGTACTTTGGCCATCTCATGAGAAGAGAAGACTCCCTGGAAAAGTCCCTGATGTTGGGAAAGTGTGAAGGCAAGAGGAGAAGGGGACGACAGAGGACGAGATGGTTGGACAGGGTCATCGAAGCGACCAACATGAATTTGACCCAACTCCGGGAGGCGGTGGAAGACAGGAGGGCCTGGCGTGCTCTGGTCCATGGGGTCACGAAGAGTCGGACACGACTTAACAACTAAACAACAAAAATGTGATTTTTAGATAAGATTGTTATGCATTACTGCTTTGATTAGGTTTTTAGTACTACTTGTGTTTTCCATTTCTCAGAGTGGCAATTAAAAAAAAAGTATACTTATTGATCTTTGCCATACTATTGCCCGTTCATGCTGTAAGATGCCTCGATTCATTGCTGTAGTTTCATATGTTGTCATTTAATGATATTAACTACCGTTGTATACTCATTGTTTTCAACTTTAAATATTGTCTTTGTTGTAAGCCGCCTTGGGTGCTACTCAAGGAGAAATGCGGGGTAAAAATATTTTAAATAAATAAATGAACCAACAAACACTCATGGTGTAAATCGAGTTCTGTGCGTTGCATTCTGCAGCAAAATGCGACTCCACCAGGAGACGGATGGTCCTGTCTGGGCAGGTGGAAGGGGATGAAGCAAAGATACTGGAAGGAAGGCACCAGGAACTGGCTTTCCTGAGCCTCCCGCTAAGGAGAGCGAGCGAGTAAGGAGTACAGCCTGCAGAGTCCCTTCAGCAAACGGCTCGTGTGCGCGGGAAAAGGTTTCCAGCCAAAGGGGCTCCGTAAAACTCCCCGGTGAAATAAGAGCTGTGTGTTGGCTTCAGACATGCCATGCTGCTGGTGAGGACAGAACGCTCTCCTTGTGGGGGGGAAAAAAAGTACAGTACTTGGTCTGGGAGAAAGCCTGCTTATGTAGGAACAGCACAGAGAGCGCAGTGAGGCAAAAGAGAGAACAAGCTGTGCACGGCTCAGCTCTTTCAGTGGGAGCGCATGCTCCCTGCGCCAGAAGAATGGCTGAATAGCACACTGTGCAAGAGTAAAAAGCCAGAGCTGGCCTTTTTTGGGGGGGGTGGGGGGCTCGACCTGGTAACTACCCGGCACTCCCAGGAAGACCACCGGAAAAAGGGGTCTGGGACAGAAAGGCTCCTTAAAAGCTGGAAAGCTCTCCCACTAGATCCGAACTCCCATCACCTCAGGAACAGTGCTTTCTTTCTTTCCTAGAGCTCTGGAAAGGGAAGCCTCATGGTGCAGGGGTTAAACTGCAATACTGCAGTCAAAACTCTGCTCAGGATTGGAGTTCAGTCCTAAGGAACTGGCTTGAGGTTCACTCATCCTTCCATCCTTCCGGTATCGGCAAATTGGGCACACAGCTTGCAGAGGGAGGGGGGGGGCGCGGCAATGTGTAGCCTGCGCAATTAAATTGTAAACCACTCAGAGAGTGCTTGAAGCACTATGGGGCAGTATCTAAGCAGCACTTTTTCACTTATTTTGGACTACAACTCCCATAATCCTCCAGGCAGAACACAAATGTTTCCAAGCAATGAAAAAGACTGCATGCTACAAGTGAGGGAGAAACACATCACCAGACGTGTGTGTGTGTGTGTGTGTGTGTGTGTGTGTGTGTGTGTGTGTGTGTGTGTGTGTGTGTGTGTGTGTGTGTGTGTGTTCGCACACATGCAAAGTCATAGTACTTTTCTTTGGGAATGGCATCATTTTTTTCACTTGCTTTTCAAAACACTCAGAATGCTTTAAAAAACAATTACGCTGGTCATTACATGGGCAAATATGAACTCAGCTCCTGCCCATTCCACTTGTCTGACCACAGGCGCTGTTCAGCCACAGCGAAAGATAAAAATCAGCACTAAGAGGCAGAGGTTAATCTGTTTTAAAATGGAGCCTCTCCTGGGTGTTTTGACTCAGTCAACACCATAGGAATTTAGGATATGTGAGACCTTTGCACCTTATTAAGACCAAGTGCCTTATTCTGCATTTGTCAGATGGCGGTGGTTGTTATACACTGTCGAGTCACTTCCAACTTACAGGGAACTTACGAATTAATAACACGCCCCCCCCCCCAAAGGTCCTATCCTTAATAGACCAGCTCAGGTCTTGCTAAGTGTAGACTTTTGGCTTCCTTTAGGGAGTCAGTCCATCTCATATTGGGTCTTCCTCTTTTCCTGCTGCCTTCAGCTTTTCCTAGCATGATTGTCTTTTCCAGAGAGTCATGCCTTCTCATGATGTGTCCAAAGTAGGAATCAAAACACTGTGAATTAAAACACTCTGTCTTGCATCTACTGATGCCTGTTCCATGTGGCTGAGAGATCAGTGACAAAGTGGGAGGGAGGGACCTCAAAAGTCAGCTAGCTCTACTTTTTGGGGGTGCAAGGAATTCCCCGAGAGCAGTTCTGTCTTCACAAACAAATAGATTGACGAGGGAGTACCCAGAAACTGACGTTGCATCCAACCAGACAGAGAAAGGCAGAGGAGAATTCACGTCACACCTTCTTCCATCACCCTCTGAGCACCATTTCCTCACTTCTATTCACACCGAAAAGCCCGTACCTCATTCCAAAGGTGATACTTTTCACAGAATCAGTCTAAAATCTTGTCACATCTCCCAATCAAAAAAAAAAAAAAAAAAAAGCCTGAAATCATAGAATCATAGAAAAGTGAAGTTGGAAGGGGCCTCTAAGGCCATCCAGTCCAACCGCCTGCTCAAGGTAGGAATACAATCAAAGCATATCCGCCAGGTGATTATCTAAGTTTTTCTTGAATGCCTCCAGTGTTGGAGCACTCACCCACTCCTGAGGTCATAGGTTCCACTGTCGTACTGCTCTAACAGTTAGGAAGTTTTTCCTGATATTCAACCGAAATCTGGCTTCCTGTAACTTGAGCCCATTGCTGTGTGTCTTGTACTCAGGGCTGATCGAGAACAGATCCTGCCCCTCCTCTGTAGGACAGCCTTTCAACTATTTGAAAAGTGCTATCCTATCTTCCCCAAGCCTTCTTTTCTCAAGGCTAAACATGCCCAGTTCTTTCAGCCTTTCCTCATAAGGCTTGGTTTCCAGCCCCCTGATCATCCTTGTCGCCCTCCTCTGAACTTGTTCCAATCTCTCAGCATCCTTCTTGAAGTGTGGTGTCCAGAACTGGACACAATACTCAAGGTGAGGTGCTGGATAGAGGGGAACGAGCACCCTGCGGGATTTGGAAACTATACTTGTGTTAATGAAGCCTAAAATAACATTGGCCTTTTTTGGACCACGGCGGGAATTATGTGACTTCTGTGCCCCCCCCCCCAGAAACGCTTCCTCCTGGAAGCCTGCAGGAGTGTCTGACTGCCCTTTAAAAAAGGCCTAGCCTGCTCTAATTTCCCTCCCCCAGTGGTTTTATGGCACAGAAAGTCAACTGCCGGTTGCTTTTAGTTTCATTTTGGGGTAAGGGAACAGCGATGGCCTTCCGGCTTGAAACGATCACCTAAATCGGCTGTAGATGCAGTGACCCAGTGTGAGTGACTGAACTTGCCCACCGCGTCAGTGGCCGTAGCGTGGAAATGGAACAGGTATGTTGGGTGGTTGCCTACAGCAACCTTTGCCAAGGAGTGCAGGTGTGTTCGACTACACGTCCCATCGTTTCCATGGCCTCTGATGGGCCTCTGATGGGCACCAGGCTGAAGAACCACAGCAAGTCAATTGTCTAGCCCAGCGCTTTCCAGCCTTGGGTCCCCAGGTGTTCTTGAACTACAACTCCCAGAAATCCAGTGTAAAAAAAAAAGAAAAAGGGATGTACTGTATTTGCACATGTGGTGGTCATGTGATATAAGGAGGAAGGAATGGACACAAGCCTTCGAAGAAATTAGGGAAATAACTGGGTTTGATATTCAAATGGGTTTGATATTCAAATGTCTCCACTCACTGCTTCATTGAATACAATTAATGATAGTCAACTGAAGAGAGAAGAAGGCGGCTCTAATTACTTTAACAGTCACAGTAGCCATTCTTATTTGCAAAGAATTGGAAAAGTGATAACTGAATTAATATTGAAGAATGGTACAGAGAAATGTGGGATACAGTAATTAATGATAAACTGGCTTGTGAAATGAAATTAAGAAGAGGTTTATCAAGAAGCAATGACTTTTAAAAAAAATGGAATTTATTTCTGGAAGATGTGTTTCAGAAAGGGAGTGGGTATAAACTGGGAGAAGAATCAATGTGTTTCTGGAGAGAAAGCGGGTGGAATGAAATGTCAGAACATGAAAGGAAGACTCTTAACCCCGAAGGTGAAGTTGGCACAGGCTGAGTAATCTGTTTAAGAGAAATGAACTAAGGGAACGCAATGTAGAAGTGTGTGTTTTTGGTTTGGTTCATGTTGTTTTTGATATAATAAAATATATATATTTTAAAAAGGACGACCACTCCCAGAAATCCTGGCCAGCACAGCTAGTGGTGAAGGCTTAGAGGCGTTTTAGTCTGAGAACATCTGGCTGGGAACAACTGGCTCTAGTCCAACCCAACATGAATGCAAGGAATCCAGAACTGAAGGAAGGCCATCGCACCAGGCAGGGGACTTCAGTTTCTACAGGACTAGCGACACCCATAATTCGCCAGGAATCCCCCTAGGTAGAATTCAGGAGAAAGCAGCCAAAAATAAAAGGTCCCAGGGCAGCTGTCGCTACCTACACCCTTTGTCTTCAGCCATCATTCTACACGCCTGAAGAAGAAAACCACACCAGTGGTCCCCGGGAGGCACAACGCTTCTGGAGATTAGCAAAGAATCATGGGAGGGGTAGTCTTGCTGCCCATTAGGTTCCATATTGTTCCTTCTCAAACACCTGCCATGAGCCCCTATGACTCCCATCGGGCACTGTGTCTTCCCGGGAACACTGGGGCAGTTTCATCGTAATAGCTCCCACAGCCATGTCTCCAAGGAGGACTACAAGCAGCTATACTGATCCACATCCACACATCCATTCTAGAAGTTCCTATCTCTCCCAGGAGCAGGAGTTTTGTAAAGCTCACAGATCTTAATTGCTCATTCAAGCCCAACTCACAGCAAACGGCTTGGCATGACAACAGAGATCGCTGATTACCCTATAGTGGCCAAAATCCAATTTATATTTTATGCACACTTAAGGGAAATCGTGTAGAGATTTCTGGCTTACGCCCTTTCACACAATCATCTGCACAACTGATTTCGCAAGCAGGGGTTGCCCGCTTGCACCAAGGAGAGCCTGCACACACGATTCCTCCTACACAATCACTGAAGTGAAAAGAATTCTAGTCCTCAAGAAGACTGAACAGGTGGCACAAGATCTCACTGTTCTACTCTGATCCTGAGTGCCTTGGAGCCACTGTTGGTATCGGTAGCCAGCATTAAAATACCCACACAAAACCACACTGCAGAAGGAGGAAGTGTGGATGTATTTAGCACATGCAGAGAGTGAGTGCTGACACTCACCGGTTCGATAGTTTGTGCCGGTTCGTTTCTCGGCCCAACAGGCGTTCGGCAATTCCCAGCCCCGCCTTCTCTGGAGGGCAGCCACTCAGAGGCAGCGCCCTGGCTTCCCTGGCCCGCCTCCTCTGGGCACTGCCTCTGAGTGGCCACCCGCTGGAGGAGGTGGGGCTCTGAAGTGCCAAACACCTGTTCGGCTGATAAACGAACGAGTACGAAGAGCCAAGCCAGCGTTTCATGCCCATTTCTACTTGTGTTGTCACTGGGGGAGGATTTCTATGACATTTCATATCTTCTCTGCAACTTACATTTGAACCCCGTAAGCAAATTCAAACATGTTTATGAATAATCTGGCCTTTCTCATCAGATTACTCAGAAACATGTTTGAACTAGAGATGGGGATGAACCGCCAAAATGGCGGTTGGTCATGGTTCGTGGATTATCAAGGTTGATGACCCACAAATGTCCCCAGGGATTTCCGGCGAACCACGAATCAGTATATCGGGAAAAACAAAACAAAAAAAGCTGAGCCCCCCACCCCCACTCTCTTTTCACTGCTCCCCTTTGCCTCCTTACTTTGGTCTACCGCCGGTGGTGGTGGCCAGAACAGAAACTAGGCTGCCGGAAGGGAAACCGTGGTTCTGGCCAGCAAGCCTGTTCTCTCTGCCTCTGTGGCACCGATCAGCTGATCAATGCCCTCAGAGGCAGAGAGGTCAGCCTAGTCCCCCCGGCACAGTTCTGGCCAGCTAACCTGCTCTCTGCCTATGGGCCAGACCCATAGGCAAAGAGACCAGGTTAGCTACCCTGCTGGCAGGCTTGCTCTGCCTTTGTGGGCACCAATCAGCTGATCGACGCCTGTAGAGGCAGAAATATCAGGTTAGCACACCGGCATGGTTCTGGCTGGCTAGCTGGTTTTCTCTGCCTATAAGCCAGGCTACTTGGGCAGAACCGTGCTGACAGGCTCTCTCTGCTCCTGCAGGTGCCGATCAGTTGACTGGTGCCCACAGAGGCAGAAAGATCAGGTTAGCCTGCCGGAATGGCAGTTTCCGTTCCGGCGGCCTAGCTTCCATTCCGTCAGCTGTGATGGCAGCGACAGGACAAGGTAGGGAGGCGGACAGGGGGCACTGGGAAGGGTGCGGGGGGCGGGCTGTGGGGGCAGAGAGAGTGGGCCCGCCAAACATCTGTTCAGCAGGCCCATAGGCAGAGCGAGGAGACGAGACTGCCGGAACGTCTGATTTGCTCTTTGGGCCCAGGCCCAACAAAGGGACGAATGAAAAGGGGAAATATTTGTCACTTTCTATTCGTCAGGGCCTCTGGAATTGACGAATACAAATTGATGAATGTTACACGAATCAGCAATTTCTGACGAATATCGCGATTCATTTTTTTATTCGTCCCCATGTCTAGTTCAACCCCATCCATAAGCTCAAACATAGGTTGCATAAAAAAAATATGACGTGTCATAGAAATCCTCCCCCTAGCTGTTGCAAATAATTGATCCAAGCACCCTCCACCGAGCATGCTGGCATGATTACCCACAACAATCTCCTCTTTGGGCACAGTCCGCGAGGAGACCCTCCCAAGCAACACAAGGGCAGAGCAAGGCCCTTGTCTAGCCTTCATCCCCTTGAACTAGATTTGTTCACAGAAAACCAGATTGTGTTTTCTTTTATAGGACCAGCTTCTCAACATTCACAAAGAGCATCGCTACACGGCTTCACCGCATGTGCAGATTAATTTGTTCTGGCGGCAGAATCCAGAACTTAGAAATAAGTCTTTTTTTGGACTATCCTTCCCAGAATTCACCACTCACAACACAGGTAGGCGTGCTACACCTTCCAGATTTCTCCACCCAGCTCAAGTAGGGGAATCCTTGGAAGTCACAGTCCAAAAAAACGAGGGAACCTATCCTCCAAGTTCTGGAGGCCAGAGCACCAGCGATGGCTGAGGAGATGCCCCCCCTCTTTTCTTACGCCAAGGCCGCTCCCAACGGAGTTGGCCAACCACGTCAACGTCACCCACTTACTCGGGCCTGTGCCGGTCCCAATCGTGTTGATGGTTGCTGGGACAGAGGAGGAGGAATAGAGAGGCAGGTGACCATTCTCACACCCCAGATTTTTCTCCTGCCAGCTGGAGGCGTTGACACAGATGCCGGAGTCCCGAGAGCTTTGCCACCCGTTAAGCTTATCATCAGAGTTCTGTCTTTGGTGATAGTAGTGCGACTGCCCGTAATCCACCGAGTCGGAACGGCCCCGGTTTTGGCTGCTGAAAGGACCCGACGTACGATCTTCCAAGTGGTTCAGCCACATGGCCAATGCGCTCCTGTCCTCCAGGGACGTGGCAGGGTGGATCAAAGCGTAGGACAAGAGTTGCCGGCTCTCCTCGATGTGTTGGTTGTGTTCGATCGAGTGAGCCAGGATTTTGGGGAGCAGCTTCATGTACTCCCCTTTCGCTTCGATGTTGCCGGGCTTCAGCAAAGGCAGGTGGGTGAGCAGTAAGGAAATCACTTTGTCCTTCGATTCTTGCTGCCACTGGTTAATGATTCCTGGGCCGGGGAAGAAAAAAAAAAGGAAACCAGGGGTGGGGTGGGGGTGGGGAGACAGAAAGAGACAAGAGAGTTGTGAAATCAGCAAACAGACTCAGGAAACCAGTAAAGGTCCACAAAACACATTTTAGGTGCCTTTGCAACCCTCAAAAGATAAAAAGCAGCCCCCACTCGCACGAGGGAATAAAAGGCGTACAAAAGCGAAAACACAAAACAATTACAAAAAATGGAACTTTGATTATCTCTGCGGAAATGTGTGGACTTCTGAGTAACAGAGGACCTGGAAGTGGGAAATAGTCTAAATGTGCTCAGGACTGCAAAGTAGCTTCAATAACATCTGTAATCACTGAGAGAAGAAGTAGGGAGTGATCTCGCCTTTCGATGATTCAAATATATTCATGCTGGAAGCAACAAGGGAAAAAAGGTTTGGGGCTGGAGAAGGTCACTTCTCTGGATTACAAATCCCAGGATGATCTACCAAACGGGGAGGCTGGGAATTGTAGCGCAGAATGGTAATTTCCCATTCTCGATCCTGTTATTTTAGAACCATTCATAATTTTAGTAGCCGTTTTCGAAACCTGGAATGTCCCTTCAGCAGTGGCTGGACCTTGAAGACAAAACAACTGGTCACTGCCTTAGGCCAAGAATGTGCCAGGTCCACTCAGAAGGTACAGTGGGACCCAGACAGAGTGAGGTCTCAGCAGAGGTAGCAGCTGCACACGAAAGGAACAGGAAGGTCTACGTAGGGAACAGAAGGACAGGCACCCCCTTTCCCTGGCACGTATTGACCATCATGCAGAACCTTTGACCATCATGCAGCTACTTCCAGCATCACCCACACGTCCCAGACCCACAGAACTCTCTCTCTCTCTCCCCTTCCTTGCTGGAATCGTAGTTGTGTTCGCCTAAGGGCCGTATGACTTGGCACCGCTAATTGAGGATAACTGACATTCATCAGATGATGATGATTAGAACTGCCGAGCTGGAAGGGACCCCTGTGGATCATCAAGTCCAGCCCCTCTCAAGGAGGCCCGGTGGGGGAATCGAACTCCCAACCTCTGGTTCCACAGCCAGAGACCTAAACCACTGGACTATGACGTGACAGGGCACATCCTGGTTGTGCAGTTGGTCACGTGATGAGACACGTGATTGAGATGCATTCCAGCCCCTCACCAGTTAGCAGCAATTAGCTGCAGCAGATAATACAAACCCTATGCATAATAGGATTCTCCCCCAGCCTCTCTCTCCCTCTCCCTCTCTCACCCCCACAAACACAACTTAAAAGAATAAAGTTAGTTCAGCGGTGTGTGTGTGTGTAGTGGGGGGAGAGACCTGTTTCAGAGGCTGCAGAAAGTTGTCATACTTGGCATCACAAAGCTTAGGAAAGAAGGAGTGGGTGAGAGAAGCAAGAAATGTCGAGATTCATCCTGGCCAGGAGTTACGGCCCTGGCAACTGTAGTTACTTTAACTCTAATAATGGTGATTGCCAACTTAGAAAGGAAGATTGAGGGATGCCAGAATCAGTGTACACCTTAAGGGGCACAGAATCCAATCGCTTAGCTCCATCAATGTTGGCAAAGGCACCTGCACCTTGCTGAAAATCAAGGCAACCGTTGCAGGACATGATCTACGCTGGTATCGAAGAAGCAACAGTCTAAGCCAGCCATTCAGACGTTCCTTGTACTCTTTGGACTCAGTGTGTTGTAGTGGATAAGATGATGGGCTAGGACTCCGATGACCTGGGCCAAATCCTCCCTTAGCCATGGAAACCCACGGGTGTGTGCATGTGTGGAACTGGTAAAACCACACCTTAAATGTCTCACCCTGAAAGGTCACTACGATGGTGCCTATTTCATAGAATCATAGAATCCTCGTAGGGTTGGAAGGGAGCTTGGAGGTCTTCTAGTCCAACCCCCTGCCCAAGGCAGGAGACCTCATCCCATCCCAGACCTCATACCCTCCCGGACCTCATCCCATCCCAGACAGATGGCTGTCCAGTCTTTTCTTGAAAACCTCCAGCGATGGGGCACCCACCGCATCGGGAGGCGAGCTGTTCCACTGCTTACTGGTTCTCACCGTCAGGAAATTCCTCCTTATTTCCAGGTTAGAAATAGAAGGGGTCTTCTTTCTTTATACCGGGGGGGGGGGGGGGGCGGGGGCGGCGGGGGGCAGCAGAGCCAGAATCCAAAGCGGGCAAGAATCCAAGCTGTGTCTGTGTGTTCTCTCCCGTCAAGTCAGAACTGACTTATAATGACTCTAATATGGCTTTCAAGGTAAGATATTTAAAGAGTGGTTTTACCCATGCCACTCCCCCAGTTTCCATGGCTGAGCAGGGATTCGAACCCTGTTTTTCAGAGACCTGGTGGAGCATAATTGGGCCAAAACCCACAGGTTTGTCATTGCTGTCTTAAACTCTGGATGCCTGGGTTTGACGCGTCTCTGTATTAAAAAACCAGATTTCTCCCCTCTACCTTTAGAACGCAAGACAGACACCTTTCTTGCAACTACCTGCTTAGCAATCATTTTTAAAATATATACAGTATTGGGTTTAGGTTGGTGGAATGAGAAACACAACACCCAGTCAAATTTTGGGATCCTCTAAGACTCCTCCTAGTCAACCAGTTTTTAAAAATAACAACTACACCAGAAGAAGGCTCCCGTCGAGCCTCGAGAAAAAAAGGCAGGGGAATCCCAGAAACATCACTGTTGGCTCCACCCCAGATCATTAGAGCTTGGAAAAATCATTGTTTGGATGACATCTTGACGAATCTCCCCGCCACCACGTCCATCGAGGATTCTGTGAGCTAAAGTCCAAAAAAATAACTTTTCGACACTCTGGGCACGGAGCAGTGATATAGTCCTGGTTATGAGGCCACTTGAGCCATGCCAACCCTGCAAGAAGACTGATTGACCCATGTATAATTCATTATACATATAATTCAAATGTATAATTCACTATTCTCTGGACACTCAATTAAAAATTTTTTTTGGGGGGGGGGAACCACACTTCCTTCTCTCCACTTGCGGGAGAGGGTTTAAAAGTTTGAGGCTTGCTCTAAACACCTCCAAATGCCTTCGGGCTATTATTAGAGAGATAGTGGAGTGTACAGAGTGCTATTTATGAAAACAAGACCTGGACAGAAGGAGGGGATTGTCTTCGAGAAACTCAAACATTCTCAGGAGGTGTACAAGAAATGAATACAAAAGCATCCATCAGGAGTCTCAACACAGACCCGTACAAGATACCTGCCGTGCTTTTTCTACAATTTCTAAACAAGACAGCCATTTATAACAAGCGGCAAGAACTATAATTAAAGTCCACAAGGGCTGTTAAAAAAAAAAGGGACGGGGGGGGGGATAATACATTGTCATAGGAATCTAAGAGTGACTTACTAGCAAATGGGCGTATTAGTCTTACACAGTTATTTATAAATTTGGTTATAAAATGTTGCACGGCTGCCTTTTCGTTCTGCAACAAGATCACAGCACCAAGGCGGTGTATTTAAGGGTTCCAGTTGTTAGCAAATTGCCCTTAAATTGCTGTTTTATTACACCCTTGTTTTCAGAGGAACAACACACTCTATAAAACACTCCCTTCTCTCCTGAGAACTTCAGATAATTTCCTCAGGCCAGAGGAACAGCTGAAAATTAGGGTCAGACCACAGGTTAAGGCAAAAGCGTTATTTCCTCCTCTTACAACTTCATCCCTCGAGGCAATGCATAACTTTCAGTGTCATTAGCCCTGAGACAACCAGACAAAAGCAAACAAAGCTGTGCTCTCTGCCAATTACAAAAGAAAACCAAACTGAAAATATAACCCCTCACTGGAACAAATTCGGAGGAGAGCAGTAAGGATAACTAAAAGCAGTAAGACTGAAAGAACTGGACATGTTGAGCCTTGAGCAAAGAAGACGGAGGGGAGATAAGAGAGCACTTTTCAAAGACTTGAAAGGTAATCATGCAGAGGAGGAGCAGGAATTGTTCTCGATCATCCCAGAGTGCAGGACATGTCATAATGGGCTCAAGTGACAGGAAGCCAGATTTCGGCTCCATATCAGGAAAAACATCTTAACTGTTAAAGCAGTACGGGGATGGAACCCATGACCTTGGGAGGTGGGGAGCGCTCCAACGCTGGAGGAATTCAGGAGAACATTGGACAACCCTCAATCAGATCTGTTTTGACTTTTTGACTTGGATTCCTGCATTGAGCAGGGGGTGGGACTCAAAAGGCCTTAGAGGCCCCTTCCAACTAAATTATTCTAAACACACACTCATACACACACACAGTAATGAACTGCTAAAATGGTGGATGCAGATATTTGGAATAGCCACGGCTGCCAGCCCGTGTGGGCAACACTGGCTTAGACAGATCAAGTGCCCAACTCCGTATAAAAGCCCTTAACTGGGAGACAGTCACCTGGGAGAGGTCCCAGGGCCCATCCTGAATAAATAATGTGGGGGACGAAACACTGCTGTTGCCAAACAGCTGGTGCAGGTGCTTCTGGAGCGGTAGGAAGTCACTGCCATAGTTAAGGTGGCATGTAGCTTTAAATGTCCTTCTGAACCGGCCAAAATGAGATTAAAAACACACAGACACACACACACAAAAGAGGAGGAGTCAAAGAGACATATTTTGTGGGACCCTGGCTGGCAGGTAAAATTCCAAGGAGAAGTCTACCCTGATGTTTCATGGTTGCAACGGCCAACCTCTGTATTCTGGGGGAAGGGGTGCACATTTCTATGCAGGGGCTTTGATATCGGACGATGGTCAGAAGGCAAGATTCAAACGACTAGACTACTGACCTCTACCTGTCCCGGCTCTGTTGTTACGCAGGATGAAATCATGGGTCCGGCTGAGTGGAGGACCGTCCGACAGAAGGACACCCCACTCACCAGCCTAGGAGGGTTGCGTAGCCCTGCAAGCCATGGGGAAACCACGGCTTGGAATCGTTCCTTTTCTGGACCACGGCTCCCAGGATCCTCCAGCAAGCATGGCCCAACAAGTGAGGGATGTTGCAATCGTGACAACTTTGCCTTCCCACTGGCATCAGAGGCTGCTCCACTCTTTTATGCAAGATCAGCGACAACGTGCCGTTCCCTTCCCTGTTTGCAAGTTCACGGAACGATAGAATCATGGAGTTGGAAGGGGCCTAAGAAGGCCATCGAGTCCAACCCCCTGCTCAAAGTAGGAATCCAAATCAAAGCAGATCTGACAGGTGGTTGTCCCATTGCTCTTAAAGGCCTCCAGCGCTGGAGGACTCTCCACCTCCCAAGGTCACTGGTTCCATTGTCGTACTGCTCTAGCAGTTAGGACGTTTTTCCTGATATTCTGCCTAAATCGGGTTTCCTGTAGCCTGAGCCCATGATGACATAATCCTGCACTCTGGGTTGATCGAAGAACAGATCCCGCCCCTCCTCTGGATGACCATCTTTCAAGCATTTGAAAAGTGCTTCCACCTAGCCTTCTTTTCTCAAAGCTAAACGTTATTTTAGCCTTTCCTCCTAGGACTTGGTTAACAGTCTCCTGATCATCCTTGTGGCCCTTCTCTGAACTTGCTCCAGTTCTGACCTAGAGAAGCCGGTGAGGATCTTCTTTTCCGTTGCACGGTGATTCCAATTAACGCCATGACAGGTAACGACCCCTCCCCACCAGGCTGTTACAGTCTGGAAAGCAATGCTGGTGCTTCTCTCCTCACGCTCACCAGAGGGCGATGGAGCCCTCGCCTTGGCGAACGACACTGGGGGTCCTCCACAGACCAGCTCGGAGGAATTCAAACACCCTGTAGCATCTCTTTGCTTCTATGGATTGCTACTGGCCAGAGTGACTGGTGCGAAATAAAAACAACAGTGGGAGCGAGCATCAGCGGACTGCGTGCTTGATGACGCTGGTGCGGACGAACCAGAAACCCATCAGCCTAACCCGTGATTTCATCCGGCGTAACAAAAGAGCCGGGACAGGTAGAAGTCCGTAGTCCAGTAGTTTGAATCTTGCCTTCTGACCATCGTCTGGTATCAAAGCCCCTGCATAGAAACCCTGCAAGACCACTTCATAAAACTATTGACCTCCTGTCTTAAAAACCACGTCCCCTCTTCCTACCACCATCCAAGCTGAGAAGGCTTAAGGGGTGTGATGAGGAAGGTACTTGAAAAATAAGGGACCAGAAAGGATAGAGCTTCTGATAAGAGCCATGCTGGCTGGGGGATTCTGGGCACTGTAGTCCAAAAATCAGATGGAGAGATTAGGTCTCAGGACGTAGAAAAATGTAAATAATATTTATTCTGATTTAGAAATTCTCAATGAGTTTCGGCACACAGCCTTCTCCGGGAGCAAGGTTTTAGGACCTCATTTTGGAGCTGGTACAGACCAAACGAGCTAATGAAGTTTCGATTCTAAAACTTTGCTCTTGGAGAAGGTTATGTGCCAAAACGCATTGAGCATTTTAAAATATGATCGCACATTACAAAAACTTGAACGGTAGTCATACAGAGGAGCAGGATCTGTTCTTGATCATCCCAGAGTGAAGGACACGTCATAATGGGCTCAAGCTACAGGGAGATTGAGGCTGAATATCAGGAAAAAAGTCCTTAACTGTTAAGAGCAGTATGACAATGGATCTAAGGACCTCGGGAGGTGGTGAGCGCTCCAACGCTGGAGGCATTCAAGAGAAAATGGGACAACACTCTGTCAGATCTGCTTTGATTTGAATTCCTGCCTTGAGCAGGGAGGGGGGGTTGGACTCGATGGCCTTCTAGGCAGACCACTTCCAACTCAATTATTGTAAGATTTTAAATCAGAATAAAGATTATTTACATTTTCCTACATCCTGAGACCTAGTCTCTCATTCTGATTTCTGACATCACTGGATGTACCAGTTCCATGTGTTTCTGCACTGCACTCCAAAACCAGCATGCAAGAGAAGCTACGAAGACTGGTGAGGTTGGCTCTATACTTAAAATACATCTGTCTGGGCAACTGGCAAATGCCACAGGGTGGGTGGGGGTGGCGTGGCTGGAAAGGAAATGCTCCAGCAGCTGATTTGTTCCTGCTTGGTTTTCAAAGGGGTGGCACACCAACCCATTGGGTTCTCCCCATCAAACTGAAAAACAAATCAATATTTGCAAAAGCCGTCCCCCTGTGTAGTGCCTGATATGTGATTTTTTCTCCCCCCCCCCCCCTTTACTGCTCCATCTTGAGGCTACCCACTCTTGGTTCAATCTCGAAACTGACTCTCTGTGACCTGTAATAACACCACTCCAAAATTAGATCACACAGTTTCTCTTGGCCTCTCTCCGCCCCGCAAAGCGGAACACAAGCGTCCAGGGTTTTATTTCCTCCTCTCTCTTTTTGGCGTTCATAATAGCTTTCTTTCTTCTTGCCAGGTCCAGCCCACTTTAAGCTGTCCAGGCTGAACCGAAGCAGGAATTTCCAAAGTTTTCTGCTTTTAGGAAAATCTCGTCACACCGTATGACATCTTGGCCCCCAAAATCACTGTGTGTAGCTGATGATTCCCATGAAAAGATCGGAAGGTACAGATTCAGAATCCGTACAGGGTAAGACCAACCCTTCTACTGCAGAACCGGAGTGTTGACCATCTTAGGATCAGCACTTTCATTTCCCCCTCCAAGTTTATAATTAGCAGGAAACTGTTCTGGACATTTCCAGCAGACGTTGGCCGCACACAGCACCCATTAGGTGCCCTGCACCACCAGCCAGTAAGCACCCCCCCCCCCCCATCTTCTCCCTGGAGTACCTTTTCTGGTTAAAAAAAGTCCCCACCCTTAGGGGAAAAAAATCAAAACCCACTGACATCACATTTAGGTGTTTGCAAGGTGTCTGTAAGGTAGGCAGATACCTTAGAACTCGCAGAACGGAGGCGAATGGAATCTGTCGTCCAGAAAGAAAGAAAAACATTCCTACCTACTACACATATGTAAGAACCTGTGAAGAGCACAGCTGGATTAGACCTCACGCCCACAAGCAAGAGAGGAAGGCAACTGCTTCTTAAGTTCAACCAGGACATTTCTAGCAACAACCATTTTCACCCTCCTCTCCCACCCTCAAGTATGTCTCAAGTACACAGCCTGCTTTTGTTGGGAGTTATTGCAACCTCGCATGCTTTCTTATCAGTATCAGGTTTGGCTGGGAGGCACCTTTCTGGGCTGGGGTGACCGCCAATCAATAATAGCACTAACCAATAGTTCCTTCTCTGCCTCCAATTCAAAGAGAGACCCGCCTCTCTATTTTTTGTTGTTTCCCCCCCCCCCTCCTGTTGTCTGTTGAAGCCGGTTAGTCTGTTGAGACCTGTTGCTACAAAGCAGTCACATTAGCTTGCTGTTATCTGTTGATTTGTAAGTAATGAAACCTTTTAATTCTTTCTCTTAGCCATGTTTCAGAGTGAGTTATTGAGACCGTAAGTGCCAGCGGATGAGAAAAAGAGAGTGAACTATATTGGAGAACCTGAGGCTATTCTGCTCTGCAAATCCCGCAGCTAGAGCAGTTTGACCAAACATTCAAAACTCTGCAACCTCTTTCACATTTTACTAAACTAAGGGCGGGCAACATGCATTTCTGCAGGCTGCATGAGTCCCCCGGGATCACTTCTGTCACACATTAGCACTCTGCTCCCCAAGCACTTAAAAAAAAAAAGCTGATCAGAAATTTCCCTTGTGCCTTCCATGAAGCAGAAACATGGAGGACAAATTTTGTGGGGGGGGGGGGAAGGGGGGGAGAAGGGGGACATAAAATATACTGTCATCAAATCCTGTTCTTCATGTTACAATATCAAGTGCACTTTTTCCACCTTTCTACAGTTTGATTGCCCTTCTAGATTTCTACTTGCAGTTACTTCTTAGTTGAATTCTATGTTAATCTAGCTCTCTCTACTGACTCAAGCCATTTATATAATAAATCCATCGTTCAGTTGTCTTTTGTATTGGACAGTCTTTCAACACTTCCGATAGGATATCCATTTCTGCCACTTTTTGTGGTGTTTTGAGGAGCTTCCGTACTGCCAAAACACTTTTAATTCAAAAATAATGTGATCAGTAGAAGGTGCTGGGGGATTTTTCAGTCAAAAATCTCTTTTTAAAAAAAGTCAAACTTTATATTTCAGATAACTAAATCCACTGTAGCAACCTTTAAAGTCCATAGCCATCCCATTAAAAACAACAACCACAATTATACTTTAAATCTCTCTCTTTGTCCATGCCCGCCTTCTCCCTTGAGAAAGGGGCCTTTAAGCTGCTGGGATCATCTTAAAAACGCCCCTCAGCCCGTCTGAGACCACCACCCTTTCACACACAAAGTAGTATGTCTAGATGATCTTTAGGGTCCCTTCCAACTTTCATCCTTATGATTCAGATATTATGGAATGTCTCTCCGAGGGACTCTCTTGCCAAAGACTGTGTGAAAGAATGGCAACTGCAACTCTCCCCTTAATTTCAGAAATGGATCCATCACTTTACCACCACAAATAGCAGTGAAACGGCCATGACATAAGAACACAACTCTCATCTAACTATAGGAAAAGTTACTCTTGACATGGCCCTGCTGACTTGGGAACTCTGGGAATTGTAGTTCACAGAAGCAATGTTTCTAAGCTCTGCTCCACACAAGACCTGACTGGTTCCCCCTGTTTAGCCGTGAGAAAAGAAGACGGAAGGGAGAAAGGAGAGCATTTTCCAAATCCTTGAAAGGTAGTCCTACACAGGGGGGCAGGATCTGTTCTTGATCATCCTAGGGAACAGGACATATAACAATGGGCTCAAGCTACAGGAAGCCGGATTTAGGCTCAATATCAGGAAAAACTTCTCAACTGTTCGAGCAGTACGACAATGGAACCCATGACCTCAAGGGGAGGTGGTGAGCGCTCCAACGCTGGAGGCCTCCAAGAGAAACTTAGACAACCACCTACCAGATGTCCTTTGATTTGTAATTCTGCCTTGAGCAGTGGGTTGGACTGGATGGCCTTAGAGGCCCCTTCCAACTCCATTATTCTCTGATTCTGTACACTCTGAATCAGACAATCCCAACTGTGTAGGAACAGAGAGGTGTTAGCAGCAAACAGAGGTGCCCATAAAGCCTTTAGGGCCCCCTAGTTCTACGTCTGAAGCTTCTTAAGACCCTGGGCTTTGCTCCTCAGACTGGCTCCAGGATCAGGAGAAGAAACCTCAGCGCCAAGAGAGTCAGTCTGACTGTCGAGAGGTCAGCAAACAACACAGGGAGAATCAAGTGCGCCTTCAGCTGTTAAATTTGGAACCACCCTCTCTTTCTACGCGACCGGGGCAGCTCTGCATTTCAACTGCCCTTGCTCCTAATTTTGGCCGTCATGTGGCTAGAAGATTATCTGGCACGCTCTCCCCTAGCACTGCATGAACTCAGTCTCCAGAGCCTTCTTGTGGCAGACAGGAGCGAAGGACATGCCACATCAGCTCTTGTGATTGGGAAGAAGGCTGAGGTCTCTGGGTCAAGAAGACCGGCTATAAATAGGAGGGTTTCTGCTAAGGCCAGGTCAGCAGACCAAAATTGGGTGAACAACTGACAGCAGGAATCCTGATTTAGGAAACGAAATCAGATTTGGGGGTTGGGGTGGTGGAAAATCACTTATTTCGGACAACAGCTCCCAGAATTCTTGAGGGCAACTGGGGGACCAGATGGCTGGAGGTTTTCTGGGAGTTGTAGCCCAAGAAAGTCACTTTTCCAAATGTGGGTTTGGTTCTTTGTTTGACAGCCACCGGATGCAGAGGCCAACAGCCTTTTATGTCCATCCTCTTAAGAAACCACGCCATACTGGATAATTAATCCCATAATGTAAGCCTGTACAAAGACAGAGGAGGGAAACTTCTGGCACCGGAACAGTTAGGTGGGGGGGTTAGGTTCAAAGGTGTGAACACCAATCTGGATCTGTCCCTGGTCTCCTTTCTGAGAGCCAAAAGGATTCTGGGGGTGGGGGCGCAGAAACCGGACTGAGTGCCAAACACCGAAGGAAAGAAAAATCAACAAGAAAGAAAACCGGAAAAAACGGAGCAGAAGGGAAGCTATGCAACACAAATACCAAGCTAGTGACATGAAAGCTGGACAAGCAAGGATGATGACTCACCCGCGAATAAAATGTGCCTGAATCCAGCCCCATATGCTCCAAAGCCATGATGACTTCCACCTTTTAAAAAGGAGGTGGTGGGGGGGGGGGGAGAGCAGGGTGAAATCATTGGGCATTTCAAGCCAGGCTGGAAAGAAGAGTTGGCCAAACGCAACCCCACCAGCTCTGCTCTCTCTGCGGCCAACGGGAAATTTTGAAAGGGGGGGGGAAGCGGGGGGTGGGGGTGGGAAGAGAAAGAGCCAGCTGGCTGGCTTTTTGGAAGGGAGGTTCCCCTCAAAAGGGTCAGAATATCCCAAATTCCTTCCAGCCTCCCATCCCAGCTGCGTCTTTCCAAATCCGCCTGCACTCTGCAGACTTCTTAAACGGAACACAAACGTCTTGCAAGCAGAGCTCTGAAAAGTTACTTTCTTTGGATTTCAACCTAGCCCCGATATCTGGGGGGATTCCAGGAATCGCAGTCCAAAAGAAAATAAGTCATCCAGCTATACAGGGAGTCACTAGTAGGTCTGGGTATTTCCCCCTGGAAGATTGCGTAGTGTCAGACTATACGCTACAGATAGCAAAAAGTGGATCCACGTCAAGTAATTTTTCAAGTGTTGAAAAATGCCTGATTGTTATAGTGGAAGATCTTCACATCTCCCTTAACAACAAGAACAACAAAAACTGCATGCTGTCAAGTCCATTCTGACTTATGGTAACCCTCTCTAGGGTTTTCTAGGTACAGTGTACAGAAGTGGTTGACCCTCAACTTCTCCTGGGGGAACCCTGGGACTGCGCAGCTTGCCCAAGGCTACACAGGCTGATTTCTCTCCCAGAAGGCAAGTGGCGACGTGAATTCCCAACCTCTTGATCTACAGCAGACCTGGGCAAAGTGCGGCCCGAGGGCCACATACGGTCCGCCAGCCGCTCCTGTCCGGCCCGCCGGACATCAAAACCATTTATAGCTTTTTGTCTAAAGTTGATCAGTTGCTTAACTTTAACATACCGCAAAAAACCTCTTTAGTATTTGTGAAGATTAACAAGTTTAAAATAAAAACAATCATAACATCACTGTTTCATTTTATTTTTAAGTAAAGTTGGTTCGGCAACCGAACAAAGTAAAGATTTTTCATGTGGCCCCCTATAGAAATTAATTGCCCACCCCTGATCTACAGCCACGTACTCCACTAACTGAGCTATCTAGCAAGTTACGTCTTCTATCATTTGCCTATGTGATCGGACACTGTAAGAGATACATGGATTTTATCTACAACTTTTTTGTTGTTGTCTAGACTGGAAGGCCTGACAGATTCACCTCTTTAGAACCCTTATGTGATTCAGCTCCTAATGAGACATAATTTGATTCCGTTATTTCATCCTCCAGAGGTCACAGAACCGGGGAAGGTTGAGTGAAGTTGTAGTTGGGTCCCTAAGCTAAAGTCTTGGCTGCATGCGTTACCAGTCCAGGCATAAAGAGAGGACGAAGGGCTAAAATCCACACTGAATCTGTTCACAGATCCATGGCGGGGCCTGGGTGCAACAATAAGAGATGGAAATGAGATGAAATATCCTACTTTGAAGATCGTCCCTGCAGTCCAGCTGTTCACTGAATTTTGGTCCGCTGACCTGGCCACAGCAGAAAACCCTCCTATTTACAGCTGGTCTTCTCAACCCATCTCAACAGGGCTTCAACCACCTTTGGCCACAGTGCAACCCTGATATACTTGGTCCAATTCTGAGAACATGGTCTGATCCTGAGCTGTCAAACACAAAGGTCTTGCAGTTACCAATCTGCTTACCTGCTGCAATGTTTGAACAGGGCAAACCATATCTGCAAAGCGAACCAGAAATGGTTCCCGAGACCTATTTTATTTTAATTTTTTAAACTAGAGTTTGCAATAAATGCACTGACACATAGGGCTGGTGATCAGTAAATAGCAAGTGGCCCAAGAAATGTTGTTAAAGATCCCAAATGAAAACATGGAGTATGTTGACAAATGTAAGTTATCTTCCAACTGGGCTATATTAACAGTGGGATCACAGCCATTCAATAAAAGCTAAACAGAGATGGCCCCGAGCAGCTTCCTTCAAAACACAGAGGAAAAACAAGAAGTTAAAACTAGCGTTGAGCATGTGCATTGTACAGGGCCAGGTATTTTTGGCTCTGATGTACGGCATGCACCCCAAATGTTGACATCTGCGACTTTTTAAAAAGAAGCATTTGAAATGTGGCTTCATCACAGGATGCTAGAACTTCTTTGAATCAAGAAGATAACCAACAGAAAAGTATTGGAGCAAATGAATAAAGACAAATAAATCAGCAGCTCCTAAATGTAACAAGCTAGAGCATTTTGGTCACATAATGAGAAAATAAAGAGTTTATTCCAGCTGATCACTCAAAACAAAATAAATGGGAAAGAACACATTTGCCAGAATCCGACTAGTATTTGTGTAAGGTCTGCAGATTTTGCGGTGGCTAACTGCAGCTAACTGATGAGGTTCGAGTGTGTATCTCAGCTGCAGACTTGGGCGGGTAACCAGGCATGTGCCCTGGCACCTGGTGAAGTAACCACAATTAGTTGTGACCAATTTTACATAAACACCAGTAGGATTTTATCCAGAGGGACACTGTCTGGATGCCACACAACAAATTACTTAGAGCTGCCACACCCAAAGTCAGAATAATCAAGGTGACATCTAACCTCGGATACGGAAACAAGATGCGGTATGGAGACAATTCCCAAGTAGCAGTTAATTGTAGTTTGCCCAGTTCAAATGTCACAGTAAGCTAAAGTTAGGTGAACAAACAATGAGAGATTAAAAGGAGCATGTAAGCCTATCGCCAGACCAGTCTAGAGCATGGCTTCTGAACAGAGATGGGCACGAATCGGTTTGTTCTGGTTTGTAATGGCGGCAGCACAGATGCTGCTGTTCCCCTGCCCCGCCTTCTCTGGCTCCATCAGCCACTCAGCAGGCCAGCAGGCTCGCTTCCGTCGCCTCCTCAACTGATCTCCCAGTCATAAGCAAGAGCTCAGGCTTCTCTGCCCCCGCCCTCTTGGCTGATCTCCCAATCAGAGAAAAGGGCGGGGGCAGAGAAGTCTGGGCTCTTGCCCTTGACTGGGAGATCAGCCGAGGAGGTGGAAAAAAACAAGCCAGCTGGGCCTAGTGAGTGGCTAATCGGTCAAGGAGAGCAGCAGCACTTATGCTGCAGTCTTTACAAACTGGGACGAACCGGCTCGTGCCCATCTCTACTTCTGAACAAGACCACTGTTATCGAGTCTTTCAAAAGGTTAAAGAACTGAGAAAGGCCAAAACCAACTTTCACTGATGATTAAATTGCCAGGAAAACCACTGAGGGCGAGGCAGGGTGGGAGTGAGCGGTAGGTGACGTATGAGTTACAGAGAAGGCGATGCTGTCAATGCACGTTGCACAACTAATCGGAATGATGATCTCGCTCAGCTTTCCTCGGAAGAAAGTGGCAAAAATATTTTATCCGATGAAATACTGGAAACGACAGTGGCGGTTTCTGGCTGGCTGGTGGCCAGAGACGGTCCACATGACAGACGAGATTCCATCCACTGCGATGACCCTTTCCTGGCAAAGCGGAAAGCGCTGGCAGAGAACGCTGGCTCGCACCCCGCAGCTTTTGTTGCTATGTGTCACCCCTGTTTGCACTGTCCACGCTTGCCACCGGCAAGTGAAAAGGCATTCCTTCTCACAACATCACTCTCTCAAAAGCCAGCCGTGACTCATCTGCACATGCCAGCCCGACGGGATGTGCTGGGATCCTCTTCTATCTTCCTGATGCCCCCCTGCTCCAGGTTCCCCTTTCATACGACATTTGCAGCACCCAAGCGAGGAAGAAAGCTGAGTCAGGTCTGGGTAAGTACATGCACAAGAACTGCGCTAGAGCTGGGATGTGAAACCCTGCGGGAGACGGATGCAGTTCTGAGGACCAAAACGTTTCCCCCAACAAAGCCATTCCAACCCATCCCACCCAGATCCACTTTTTTTTTTGTTATTTAAAAAATAAATAAAAAACATTTTGTGGTACCTTAAAGATTGACCCATTTTTACTGAGATCAGCTTTCCGTAGTCTTTCATGGATTCCAGCCTATTCCTTCGGATGTAATCTGAAGAAAGAGTGCTGGAATCCATGAAAGCTTGCGCCAGATAATATACGTACTTGCTAGTCTTTAAGGTGTCACCAAACTTTGGGCTATTTGCCCTCCTCCATGAAACTCCTTTTGGGCAGAAAAAAAGTGAACGCACCATCGCCCTTCTAGACAAAATGCAACCCAGCAGGGGTCTCCCTTAGTCTGATCCTAAGTTCTTCAACTATGCGCTGACGCCTTTGAAAATAAAACCAGCAAAATCTTTTCTCTGTTTCAAAATGTATTGTGTAGAACGTATTTTATGCCTTGACCATTGTTATTGTGTAGTTTTTCAAAGTTGAGTTGTTTTTAGGATTCTATCATTTGTTTATTGCTGTTTTATGTTGTAAACTGCCCAGAGTGGCCCTTGGCCAGATGGGTGGTATATAAATTGAATGAATGAATGAATCAATCAATCAATCAATTCTCTCCACAGCCACACAGTCCCTCTTTGGGGCTAAAACGGGCCATGACAGCTCACAGCATTTTTGCCACTGATGTAAACCACCTTGAGTTCTTTATAAGGAGAAAGGTGGGGTAAAAATATTTTAAATAAGCAAAATAAATTGTTCTTTAAAGAATTCTGTGGGCCTGTTCAGGTCCCCCTGGGCCATAGTTCAACCCTAATATTATACTGGCTGCTCTTGCTGTTTCGGACATGCAATGGGATTAGCTTTGTGTGCCCTTCCCAGCACAGAGACATTTTCCTGCCCCAGCACACAATGTCTCCCTGGCAGGCCAGGGAGAGATGGGCGCAGAAACACAGCCACCTAATTGATGTGTGTTTAATGCAGCCTTCCCCAACCTGGCACCTTAAGTGATGCTTTGGGTTGCAATTTCCATAATCCCGAATTCCAGCTGGGAGTGAGGGACATCACATACCAAAATATCTGGAAGGCATCAGGGTGGCCACACACCAAGGCTAATAAAGAGGGTAATAATAGCGGCATTATTATAATAATATATTATATATATTATTATAATAATAGCGGCAAGGAACATTATATTATGACATGTAATTGTGAATGTGCAACTGTGTGCATATGTTGTAGTTTGCCTTTATGTGCATAAGGTGAGTCATAGACGGTACTGCAGAATTCTGCGCTGGGTGTCAATTGCTGCGCCCAGGTTTAAGTGGTCTCATTTCAAGATGAGCAGGGCAAGCGGTTGTAGCTCCCCATCCAGTTTGGAAAGGAGCTATTTAAAACAGGATGAAATCTTAAGGAATTTGGCACTGAATGCCACATTTCTGTGATATTTAAACTCTGATGTGAATTTGCAGAATGATGGTAAAGGTAAAGGTTCCCCTTGGCATTTAGTCCAGTCGTGTCCGACTCTAGGGAGCGGTGCTCATCCCCGTCTCCAAGCCGTAGAGCCAGCGTTTGTCCGAAGACAGTTTCCATGGTCACGTGGCCAGCGCGACTAGACATGGAACGCCGTGACCTTCCCACCGGGGTGGTACCTATGTACAGTACTTGCATTTTTACATGCTTTCGAACTGCTAGGTTGGCAGGAGCTGGGACAAGCGACGGGAGCTAACTCCGTCGTGTGGATTCGATCTTACGACGGCTGGTCTTCTGACCTTGCAGCACAGAGGCTTCTGCGGTTTAACCCGCAGCGCCACCACGTCCCTTGCAGAATGATGAGCATGCTGCAAAAAAAGAGAGATCACAAAATCCACCTTCCATAGCAGTGAATCTGGTCTACCCCAATGCAGAATGGTTATTTTGTTTTCTGCCTGTTAACAGCACAACAAAAATACTCCAAGATTCAATCTAGTACACCACATGACTCCTAATTAGTGTAGGAGGTTATTACAACAAGCTTCAAAGCTCTGTCAAACAACAACACCCCGATTCCTAACAGCTTGAAATGTGGATTTATCACACGGTTACTTCGTTTACACCACCAGAAAGAGGTGTAAAAGGGAGCAAATTGTTGAGTAAGATGAGGATGGACTGTGTTTACATAGCAGATGGGGTATCTGGACATCTCCTCACAACATTCCATCCAAAAGTCCTTTTCTATTTGCTCTATAACAAATTTTGACAAAAAGAGTTGTACAAAAGCCATCTGGAAATTAACTGACTTTTACTCATGTATTTGATTTATATGTCACCTTTTCCCCAGACTGGCAGCCAAGGTGCTTCACAACCAAATTAAAACAGATGCAAATAAAAACAAGTACAGATAAAAACACACAAAGGGTTGTCATATTGTCAGCTGCCCAGAGAGTGGTAACACTAATGGGACAGTAAAGAAACGGAAATGAATAAATGAATAAAATAAATGTGAATACACAAGTGAACTAATGCAATATTCAGATGTTACTGAAATAAAAACCATCTAAAACAAGTCAATGAGGGTGGGAGCAGCAGAGCAAAACGCCATGGAAAACCTCTTCTTTAAACAATTACTCCACTGCTGAGAGTCTTCAAGGATGAAAGAAAAGATTTTTGCCTGCCAGTGAGAAGACATCACAGAAGGGGCCAGCTCAGCATCCCGATAAGAGAATTCCAAAACTGCTGAGACTGGCTAGCAAATGCCTCTGTCTCTATTTTCTTGGGCAGATTTGCAACCCTTAACTAACCTGTCTGAAGTTTTTTGGGATGGAATTCTTTAAAATTGTCTTCCTGGATCGAAACATGTCCCAATTTCTCCCAAAGCCATAGGAATCATGTCCCGCCTGTGGTGAGCACCAGTCTGTCCCTTCTTCAGTAGGGTCAACCTAGACAAGATGCCGCGTTCCTAATAATTAAGAAGCTGAAAGTCCAAGTTCTCTTTCGGCCACGGGATTTGTCCCTGAGCCATCATCAGACTTGCAAAGGAAGCACCCTGTTTACTTCAAAACAACCCATCACAAAACAAAGCAAACTCATTTGCAAATTGCGGAAATGATCTTCCTAAATGCAAAGCTGGCCTCCATCTTGCATAGTTTGAACCAATCTAGTGTAAGCTCCGGGTAGATTTAACTCTTGAAGCCCTCCGTAATTGACATTTAACATGAGGTTCAGACTGTGACCCTTACAGGTGAGGCAAGGATGCTCTTAACTTCTGTGTGCCATCAAGTCGATTTTGACTTATGGTGACTCTTTTGAGGGTTCTCCAGGTAGAGAGTACTCAGACGTGGTTTGCCACTCCCTTCTTCTGGGGGCACTTCTCGGACTGTATAGGTTGTAGGTTGCCCAAGGCCACACAGACTGGCTCTTCTGAGATGCACAATGGGGAACTGAACTCTCAGCTTCTGGATCCACAGCAAGATATCTAACTCACTGAGCTATCCAGCCAGCTAACTACAGTAACCGTCCCCCCTCCGCCTCAAAAATCTAGGACATCTGAGCACCACTGACACTCAACAATGTTTACTACTTTCAGCCTAGCAACCTCTTTCCGCCAATGCATCCCTTCCTCTATAGCAATATGTCCACTCAACTGGCTGGAAAAGTAAATAATGCTGGGAAAAGCTGAAGGCAACAGAAAAAGAGGACGGCCAAATATGAGGTGGATTGATTCCATAAAGGAAGCCACAATCTTGGATTTGCAAAAGCTGAGGAGGGCCAGCTGAGGACCGGGACCCTCACTCATTCATGGGCCACCATAAGTCGGAGGCAACTCAAGTGGAATTAACAACAAGTGGAAAAGCAGATGCTGTTTGAGAAGCCCAGCAACAGAACCAGAGCTTGGAAATATTACATTTAAAAAAAAAAAATTATATATTTATTTCGAATATTTATATACTTCGTGCCAGGCACTGCTCTAGGCAGTTTTCAATCTAAGCGGAAGAAAATAAAACTCATAAACTCACCCTGCAAACCAAAGGTTACACTAAAAATCATCATCATCATCAACAACAACAAAAGCAAATGGCAAAGTAACTAAAACCTTAATAATGGCCAGATTGGGCAACTCAATTATAGTTGAATTCAGGAGACGATGTCCTTGAACCCTTCTCTAAAGAGTCGTATCGTCAACATTTTCTTAAAAGTTGGCAGGGAGGGGGCCTGGCGCAGCTCTAGTGGGAGCTCATTCCATAAGGATGGGGCCCAAACTGAGAAGGCTTGGTTTCTAGGAGGGGTCTCCCTTGGTGTTGCCACCCGCAAGAGTAGAACCCGTGAAGACCAAGTTGTATGGGCCAGAGTTCTGAGGAAAAGAAGCCCCAACAAAGTGCAGAGTCCCAAACCATTAAGGGCTCTGTAGGTTAAAACCAAAACCTGGAACCTGGCTCAGAAGGGAACAGAAAGCCAACACAAGTGGGTCAGTACTGGGGTGATGTGATTAAACTTGTGCACTCCAGAAAACCACCCTGGCCATTGCATTCTGCACCCACTGAAGATTCCGAGTCAGCTTCAAGGGCTGCCCCACCTAAAGAGAGTTACAGTACAGTGGTGCCTCAACTTACGATCATAATCCGTTCTGGAATGATGGTCATAACTCGAAATGGTTGTAAGTCGAAGCACCATTTCCCATAGGAATGCATTGAAATGCAATTAATCCGTTCCGGCCGAAGAAAAAAATCACACAAAAAAAATCACTGCAAGACTCATTGGAAATGCGATTAATCCCTTCCGGCCGAAGGGGGGGGGGGGAAGAAAAGCAATCAAGAGTGCAAGACCCATTGGAAATGCACAGAAAACAAACGGAGCAGATCGGAAATGCAAAGAAAACAAAGGAAAAAGCAAGGGAAGCATGCAGGACCCATCGGAAATGGGGGAAAAAAACCCAAAAAGCAACCAAACCCCCCAAGACCCATCGGAAATGGGGGGGGGAAGCCAACAAACAAACAAAAAACCCCAAGACCCATTGGAAATGGGGGAAAAAACCCCAAAAAGCAACCAAACCCCCCAAGACCCATCGGAAATGGGGGGGGGAAGCCAAAAAACAAACTCCCCAAGACCCATCGGAAATGGGGGAAAAACACTCCAAAAAGCAACAAGACCCCCCAAGACCCATCGGAAATGGGGGGGGAAACAAAAAAACAAACAAACCCCCCAAGACCCATTGGAAATGGGAAAAAAACACCAAAAAGCAACCAACCCCCCAAGACCCATCAGAAATGGGAAAAAAACACCAAAAAGCAACCAAACCCCCCAAGACCCATCGGAAATTGGGGGGGGGAAGCCAAAAAACAAACTCCCCAAGACCCATCGGAAATGGGAAAAAAACACTCCAAAAAGCAACAAGACCCCCCAAGACCCATCGGAAATGGGGGGGGGAAAAAGCCAAAAAACAAACCCCCCAAGACCCATCGGAAATGGGAAAAAACACTCCAAAAAGCAACAAAACCCCCAAGACCCATCGGAAATGGGGGAAAAAAAACCCCAAGACCCATCACAGCACAGAAACATAACCCCCCCAGCCAAAAACCACGCTGCAAAAACACCCAGAACAGTTTTTAAAAAGCAGAAAACAGCACCTTACCTTACCAGGCAGCCCGAAGCCTCCCTGCAAACACACACACACACACACGCTCACTCAGAAGCAGAAGGAGGCAGTCCCAACCGATGCACTCACTCTAACTGCTGGGGCGAAAGAGCTACAAAGCAGCAGCCTCGTCGCCACCTACAGTTAGAAATTTGAATTTCCCGCCTTCCCCCCCTGCCTTTTTCTGTTCGTAAGTGGAAGCTCCGGTCGCAAGTAGAAGCAAAATTTTGCGGCCGGAGCTGGTCGTAACTCGAAATGGTCGTAAGTAGGGACGTTCGTAAGTCGAGGCACCACTGTAGTCAGTCTTTGAGACTGCCACCAGATGCACCCACGTTGTCAGGCTTCTCTTTTCCAGGTACGCGTGTATACCTCCTTTTTGGACTATGGCAAAACAGAATGCCCGTACCAGCATAGCAGCGGTAGCACTATAATTCACTTGCAATCCACAGAAGCTCACACTGAAATAAATACGTTAGTCTTAAAGACGCAGCAAGAATTTTGCTATTATCATTATAGCTACTGCTATCATTATCAACCCCAGCAACACTGAGAAAAAGGTGGAATGTAAGTCCCGTAGCAATACTAACAATACATTGTTGTTGTTGTTGTTTAGTCGTTAAGTCGTGTCCGACTCTTCGTGACCCCATGGACCAGAGCACGCCAGGCCCTCCTGTCTTCCACTGCCTCCCGGAGTTGGGTCAAATTCATGTTGGTCGCTTCGATAACACTGTCCAGCCATCTCGTCCTCTGTCGTCCCCTTCTCCTCTTGCCTAACAATACATACTATTGCTAGTAACAAACGACTCTTTGGCCCAGCAGGGTTTACATTAGATTTGGCTGGCTATCAAAGATCTCAGGATGAGGGCTTTCTCTACCCAAATCCATGTAAAATCAGAAGCTACAAAAGTTACTTTTTTGGACTGCAATTCCCGGGAGGCCATGCTGAATGGAGAGGCGTTTGGGAACTGTACTTTGACCTGCTATGAGGCTGCATACCTCTAATAGCAATGCAATAACATGCACTGATCAATGCAAACAACTAAGTGTGCAGCTGTGTCACCCTCTGGGGTCATCTCTCTGTGTGTGTTTGTTTGTGTGTAGGGGAAGGAGGTGTATAATGTGGAAGTGAGAACTTGTGTTCTATCTGTTAAGAGCCAGAGGGCTGTGTATCATACTATTTGCTCTTACAAAGTAAAGCTGGGCACCCTTTTTTAAGACTACTTGCGGCCACGTCACCTGGCAAAACATGAAACACCAGGGCAGCCGGCCTAAACCCAGCACTGACTCGATGAACCCCAGGCGTTCGGCGCTGAATATAAAAATAACTGTGCAGATACGTGCAAAGGTCTCCCAAGATCTGCACTGCATCGTGGAAGGAACAGGACTTTTTTTACAACTCTCAGGCGACAAACACCATGTGTTTCCCTTTAAATCTTCCTTGCACAGAACAGACCTTCTTGCACTGCATTTGTGATTTGTAGGTGTGTGGTATACATAAACTCAAAGGAAGGTGCATGGGGGTGTTCTGTTGTATATTTGGGGAGGCAGGATGGGAAGATGACTTTCTAGGGTTCACTACTGATTGATTGACTGACTGACTGATCAATCGATTGCCAGAAGCACAGGGTCCACTGCCAGAAATCAGGAGAAACACTGGCTCAGGGAGAGCATACACAGAGCAGAGTTAAGGAACAGGACGCCTCTGTTCTTATGGTTCAGGCCAGGGATGGTTCAGCCCAGTTTTCACATGAAAGCTTCCCCAGCAAGACCTTCCTGTTAGATCTATTTTAGACAACAAGATGGGTGCCACTGCTGCAGCAGCCAGTCAGAACCTCCTTCCTCTGGATCGCCCCCAAGAGCTTACCAGCAGGTAAAGGTAAAGGTTCCCCTTGACATTTAGTCCAGTCGTGTCTGACTCTAGGACACGGTGCTCATCCCCGTTTCCAAGCCATAGAGCCAGCGTTTGTCCGTAGACAGTTTCCGTGGTCACGTGGCCAGCGCGACTAGACACGGAACGCCGTGACCTTCCCACCGAGGTGGTACCTATTTATCTACTCGCATTTTTACATGCTTTTGAACGGCTAGGTTGGCAGGAGCTGGGACAAGCGACGGGAGCTCACTCCGTCCCGTGGATTCGATCTTACGACGGCCGGTCTTCCGACCTTGCAGCACAGAGGCTTCTGCGGTTTCACCCGCAGCGCCACCACATCCCACGTTACCAGCAGAGCCCACCCTAAATCAGTCTGACCCTATTTTCACCCCCGGCCACGCCAGGATTGGCAGGGGAATGTTCTTCTGCCTTTCAATCCCAGCTAAAATGATGGCAACTCTGACCCACCCACGGGACACATTCTGGATGAAAGGCCATCATCCTTCAAAGTCAGCTGTGATGGGGCGGGGAAAAATTCTAAGCCAAAAACACGTGGGGGGGGGGGGGGAACAGGCTTACCCGTGACCTAAAGGGATGTCTTCATGAGCCAAAGAAGTATCGTGAAAAACACGCAAAGTCATTCTAGAAATGTATTGCAACAGCAGTCAATAAAAATATCATTCAGAAACATTGCTATTAATAGAATACAGGGGGGGTGCTGGTGTCCCCCAACCCCCTTCTTGGTTCCTTCAAGAAATACTATGGTAACAACCCTTTGCCTAAGAGGTCTAGAGACACTGCCTAAGGAAGTTGGTTTTTCTGGAATATGCGTTTTTCCCCCATGTGGTTAATGAACCACGTTCTTCCAGCCAGGGGGGCAGATCGTTGGATGGGTGCCCTTCTCCACTTATCCCTGCCTGCCGGTCCTGAAGGGTCTCTTAGCAAAACGTTCAGGTCTCTGAAGAGAAAACAGCAGCCTCTGGACTTCCTGAAAACCGTGATTGGGCATTCTCCTGCAGGTTTTTATTCTCCTTTAGACTTCCACTTTAAAAGCCGAGAACACCGACCCGACCCTCCCACACGCTCTCTCCCAAAGAAATCAGTTCCAGATTCTTCTTGCTTCCTTACCACAGGCTCCCTTCCATGCCTCTTGTCTAGAACCACCGGGACAGGTTCCTGGGGCAGCAGAGTCTCCTTCCCTCCTTGTGTTCAGGAAACGGTTGAAAACAGAACAAACTCATTGCTGCCTCAGTCTCCTGGATACTGTTAATATTAATTTCCTTCCCTTTTTGTAGGATTTTTTTTTAATCACCATGTTGTTTACATACATTGCTGTGTGGGATCTGTGGGATTTTTAAGTTTTAACTTGTAAACTGCCTAGTCTAGTGTGTACATTAATGGGGTGGTACATAAATCAGATAGACCAACTGACCGACCGACCAACCGACCAACCGATAGATGGACGGACGGACGGAGAGACGGAAGGAAGGAAATAAGGAAGGAAGGAAGGAAGGAAGGAAGGAAGGAAGATGATAGATAGATAGATAGATAGATAGATAGATAGATAGATAGATAGATAGATAGATAGATAGATAGATAGATAGATAGATAGATAGATAGATAGATAGATAGATAGATGAAGCGAGCAAGCAATGAATGGGGGATTGTAATCAGCGGCCAGCAAGGATTTAAAGTAGAATCATATTTAATTTACTTTTTACAATATTTACTTTAATAAAGGCAATTAATGAAACAATAAGAGGTAGTAACACAGATATCTTTACTCTGATGAGGATTCCTGGGGGAGGGACTAACCCTTGTTAGTCTGTTCTACCAAAGATAACAAAGTATCTTATAGCACCTTATAGGCAAACCACTACTAGAGATGGGCACAAAGCACCGGTTCGTTTAGCGGTTTGAACAGGTGTTTGGTGCTTCAAAGTCCTACATCCTCTGGTGGCCACCCACTCAGAGGCCTGGCTTCCCTGCCCCGTCTCCTCCGAGCGCTACCTCTGAGTGGATGCCCTCTGGAAGAGGTGGGGATTTGAAGGGCCAAACATCTGTTTGGTCATTAGACAAATTGGCGCGAACCGCCAAACCTGTGGTTCGTGCCCATCTGTAGATACAACTCAGGAAAGCTTATGGCAAATACAACCTGTTCATCTTCAAGGTGCCACAATAGGTACTGTTGTTTCTCCTTGTTGAGAAAACAAAGAGGGGTGTGTGTGTGTGTGTGTGTGTGTGTGTGTGTGTGTGTGTGTGTGTGTGTGTGTGTGTGTGTGCGTGCGTGTGAGAGAGAGAGACAGACAGACAGACAGACAGAGAGAGAGAGTTGTATTAATGTCTGGAGCTTGCTGGATGCAAACTCCACACCTTCCCTAACTCAGATACAAATGCCACTCCTTCTGCAACCCAACAGAGTTGCTGGTAAAAAGGAGGCAAAGCCACATGTAATTCCCCAAAATGAAACTCCAAAAAAGTTACACATTTAGACTGCAATTCCTAGATTTTCTCCGGTGGTTCGCACCCATCTCTAACCATTACTCACCCTTGCATTCCGTTCCACTTTATGCAGAAACAGAGTTTCTTATTTCGAAGTCTGAGGATATCAATTTAATAATTAACAACAGTTAAATAAACTGTATTTTAATGCCACACCGTAAGATTTTTTGCATGTAATTAATCAATTCCATAACTGCATTCATCAAATTATTACGGTTAAAAGAACGGTATTTCAATCCTACAGTACAATATTGTATGGGTCATACAATATTATCACTGAAATGATGAAATAAAAGAATGAGGATTGAGAGAAGCCTATTGGCGACCAATGAAATATCTAGTTTATAGCAAGAAGAGACAGATCTTAGCATTTCATTTTCTGGGACACACTTAACAGAATTATTCAACAGCCCAACTAAGGCACTGGGGGAAATTTCAACCAGGTATGTGAGTTGGAAGATCAGCTGAACCCAAACGAAATGTCATGCTTCTTGCTTTTCCAACTTTGGAGATCTTTCAACTTAGAGGAGGAGGCAAGGCAAGGAAGGCTAGAACGCCGCCTCTGAGTGGGCACCCACTGGAGGAGACGGGAGAGGGAAGCCGGGATGCCTGCTGAACACGTGTGCATCTGAAGAACGAACCAGTACGAACTGCCCAGCGGGCAGTTCATGCCCATCTCTAGTTTGCACACCATAAAATACTGTCTTCTGGTGGGTTTGGGGATTTTATTTACTTTTTGGCCCAAGAGGAGTATCTCTAATTTTGTAAAACACAGTGCTGAGCTTCCCTGGGGAGTGACAGAAAGTCGTGTGGCTGGCCCAACAGCCAGACCTTCCATATTCCCAGAAAGAGAAGTTTCTTTTGCTCATGCCATTACAGACTAGGCATCCTCCAGTCTCAAGAGACTATGGTAACATACTCTGACTTGGAACAGCGTCTAGTGTGGCTGAGAAGGCCAATTCGAAAGTGACCATCCCTTCCACACTGAAGACAAATACCATCTGTCCCCTGTCCAGCTCCCTGATTTGGCTGGTTTCGGGACTGCCTCTTCGCCTCGGCCTGCTGGACAAGGGTCTCTTCAAATTGGGAGAGGCCATGCTGCACCGCCAATCTCCAGGCTGAACGCTCGGAGGTCAAGGTTTCCCATCTGTGGAGGTCCATTCGTAAGGCCTTCAGATCCCGCTTGCAGATCTCCTTGTATCGCAGCTGTGGTCTCCCTCTGGGGCGATTTCCCTGCACTCATTCTCCATACAGGAGATCTTTTGGAATCCGACCATCAGCCATTCTCTGTTCTGCTCTTGCCATGCAGAACTGGAAAACCATGCTCCATCCCCTGCTCAAAAATCTGTTCACTTTCCATCTTTATTATTTTTCGTGCCAGCTCTGCTACCATGCAAATATTCTTGCTTGGCAAGAAGAAAGATTTTATTGTCCCTGGGTTGTTGGCAAAAGGGTTTGTTTAATTCTTTAAAAATTACAATTAAACCCCTGTGTGTCGTTTGGGTAATGCCATCTATACTGTGCAATTTACTGTGATGATTCTAACTATCTGTTTGCAGACAAACTGATTTTAACTGTTGTTTGATTAAATTTGATCTTTACCTGATTTTAATAGGTCGTTAACCCTGAATCTGGGTTTTATTTCGGTTCTTTACTTTCTCTTTTTAGTCTGTTGTGAGATGTCTGCAAGCCATCTTCCACTCTATAGTGGAAAAGGTAAGGTAGAAACCATGTGTATAGTCCTGACAATAACTATCTGAAGTATCAGAAACTGGAATTTATACCCCAGGGTTGGGAGCAAGCCAAGTGCATGAAAGCAAAATTAAAAATTCTCCCGTTTTAAAAATACTTACATAACTCTTATTTCATTTGGATGGAATGTGAAGAGGAGAAAAAGCAGAGTCTTAGGAAACTTATATTTTTAGACTACAACCCCCAGAATCCCCCTAGACGTATGAGAACTTTTCTAAAATCTGTGAAAAACCCAACAGGTTAAAAGTGGACCTAATTAACATATCTGACGTTCTGGTATCAAGTGGAAAAATAAGAGTTATAAATGATATGCACAAACGGTACTACCACAATTGACTGTGTAATATTACCCGTAGCAGCAGAATGTTTAACATTTTATTTAAAAGGAAAAAATGCCTTGCATCCCTTTAAAGAACAGACTCTGTCACTGATGTTGTTTTAAATCTGTGTGAGCTAAATGATCCCGAAGAACGGCCATCTAGTAAAGCGGCCCACAATCCTCTTGAATAGATGGGTAGAAAAAGTACAGACATATGCCAGATATAGCGAAGGCATGACTGTGTTTCTAAAAATATATCTGCGGTCTCACCCTGAGCCAGGAATAAACCAGGGCCACACCAGCTCCTTTGTAAGAGTATTGCTCTGTTTTCATCCTCCCCTGGTGCCCATGACTCTCAGGAGAGAAGCTTCCTGCCTTCACGCTGCACTGCATTAGAGGTGGCGAAGCTTCTGAAAACTGATTGGCTGAGCCAGTATGATGCCACAGAATGTTCGCAAGCATCCCAACTGGAGACAACCCCGTTCGCATATTCGCAACCTGTATGTTGTGTGAGAAGAGAGACAGTCCGTCAGTTTGGCTAGCATTGAAGGCACAGCCCATGGTTTTGCTTTAGGGGACTTGGGAGCTAACTAACCAATTTGCTTGTTTGTCTCGGGTGTGCAATTAGGTTGCATGCCAACTGCTCAAAGCATGGGGAAAGCAGTAGATTCAGACTCAAGCAGCGTACAGACAAAAACACACCTTGAGTTCCCACATATGTCTGTCACAAGTAAACACATGCTTCATCTGACTTCCCATCTAACACAGAGCTCTGTGGTGCTAAGCTTAAAGTCTCCCACCTTTCCAGGGAAACAAAGTACTACTTATAGGAAGCAAGTACTACTTAGAGGTGTTAACGAAAAACCAACCCCCTACAAACAGACAAAGCTCCCACCATCATCCTCTTAGTAGCCTGTCTCCTCACCCTAGAGCCAGTGGAACTGGACTATTGAAACCAGTTTATTAGACATGGGGAAATTCCTTAGAGGGACCTGTCTCAGAGGGATGTTGTCAGGAGGGGAGGGTGGGAGGACAAGCGCTGCGTCTGCCGCCTTGAGCTCTCTGGAGGCAAGGTGGGATACGATAAACATTGTAGGGAAACCTTAAAAGGTAGTGTATTCTTGAAGGCTTCCTAACGTTTCGCCAGTCTCTGTGGCCGGCATCAATCACCCATCTCTTGAAAAGGACAAAAGCTGATCCCACAGCTATAAATACTCAACTATCCAAACAAACTGCACCAGAGCACAGACAGAGTTCTGACTCCTGTCCTCTGAAGATGCCGGCCACAGAGACTGGTGAAACGTTAGGAAGAACAACCTTCAGAACACGGCCAAAGAGCCCGAAAAACCCACAACAACCAACTTAAAAGGTAGGCTTATCTCATGATTCTAAGGCAGTGGTGCCCAGCCTTGGGTCCCCAGGTGTTCTTGGACTAGAACTCCCAGAAGCCTTCCCTACTAGCTGTGCTGGCCAAGATTTCTGGGAGCTGTAGTTTAAGAACATCTGGGGACCCAAGGTTGGGAAGTATTGGACTAAGAGGATACCGCCGCAGGTACGAAAATGTCTTAAGCCATCTTGCTCTCCCATTCAGTCAGCCAACTGACTCAGTGGGCCTCACCAAACTGTAGACATGCCAAAGTTCCCAGTGGTCAGTGAGTCTACTCCAGCTAGGAGTAATGCATGGGTTTAGCACTATATTTCCAAGCTGTCCATTCAGGACGGTGGACTCAGAAAATCCCAGGTCAAGGAGATCACTACGTATGTGCATTAAAGAGTACTATCTCAAACTAGAAGCGGGAAGGTAGGAAAGGGTTGGTGGAACGGATGCTTCTCCTTCCCACAGGGGCTCATAAGTGACCTCCAGCCATACCTTTGAGCAAGCAAAGCATCTGCCCCATTTTTGCCCAGCTCCAGTCAAGCAGGATGCCCTCAGGGTGGCACGGGTGTATGAGGTTGACACTCTCAATTAATGACTTTGCTCTAGGGCTAGAAGACCGCTATCTGATTTATGAGTTCTATGCCTTCTACAATGTCGCCCAGGTGAGATCATGACTGGGCCACCTCTCCCATGCGTGATGCGGTGGAACTTCTTGGCCCCCATCCATCCTTAGGCCGTTGGGCAAAGGAGATCAACAAATGGAGAAAAAATAGCCATTCTGTCTAGAAAAGTTACTTTTTGGACTACCACTTCCAGAATCCCCCACGCAGCTGGGAACTGTAGTCTGGGGGGGGGGGGAGAGACAGTTTTTTAAAACTGTCAAACCTTGATACCATCTTGGGGAACTTTTCAACGTTCTGCCCAACGTGGGCGGAAAGAAAACCGCGGAAGAGAATCATCCTTGCTTCTCTCTTGCTGCCTTTTTCATTTCCAGTCTTAGGGAGTTGGAAAACAAGAGCACTCTGGTAAGAAAATTAAAAACAACGAGGCTGACAAGATAGTGCTCCGATTTTTCAAATGAAAAAGTGGAGAGAGGAAGGGACGGAGAAAATCACAGCATCTGGAAGGAGCTAAAAATGGGCCCTGAAGCCCTCTTGGTGAGCAAGAATATAATTTAAGAGTCCTTTTAAGAATCACGGCCCCCTTTTCTCCACCCCAGCGTTCAAATCGCAACAGGGCTCACGACCACTTATTCTCTTCCACCTCAGGGGATCGGAATGGGCTTGGCAAACCGCAAGCCGGCGGGAAGAATGCGGCGTTTCCGTAGCGTAGGGGCTTTGGAGGATCCCAAATGACAGGGGTTAGCTGCATTCTTTTGCCTCGAGATCACCGAGCCCCATTTAGAAAAGCTGGACTGCGGAAAACGGGGAAGGAGAGAGGGCGCGGAGGAGAGGGAGGGAAAGGGGGGGGGACACAGAAAGCAAGGATTTCTCCTCTTCTGTGTCTTGAAACACCCTGCAGCTCAGCGAGAACAGGTGCCAGAAAGGGCGAACCGAACAAAGAATCTCGGGGCACCTTATAAACTAACAAGGCTTTTTTTGGGGGGGGGATGACTTTAAGATTTCATGAGTGGTAGACCCCATCTGCAGAGGCAGAATTCCTCTCTGCAGGCATCTGAAGAAGTTGGCTGGAATACACAAAAGCTTGCGAATTTATTGTTTTTGCTCCAACAGACTTAACACAGTTACCCGCTTGGAAATTTCAGAGTGAAATATGCAAGCCAGACAGATTCTCCCCTTCCTCTTTCAATAGTTAATAATAATCATGTGCTTTCAAATCAGTTCTGAGTTACGGCGACTCTTTTCAGTATTTTCTAGGTAGCGAATACTCAGAAAGTGCTTTACCAGTCTCTTCCTCTAGGAGGCACCCTGGGACTGTACAGCTAGCCCAAGGCCACACAGGCTGGCTCTACTTCCGGGAGGCACAGCGGGGAAATCGAACTCCCAACCTCTGGCTCCTCTAACACAGTGGTCCCCAACCTTGGGCCTCCAGATGTTCTTGGACTTCAACTCCCAGATATTCTGGCCAGCAGAGGTGGTGGTGAAGGCTTCTGGGAGTTGTAGTCCAAGAACATCTGGAGGCCCAAGGTTGGGGAGCACTGCTCTAACACACTAAACTATCCAGCCAGCTCATCTTTCAATATACGATTTTATTTCCTGATAGAAGCCAAGTAGCCAAACAGCAAGAATTACTCTTAATGACTGGGGTCTATAGTCAGGTTTGTTTCTGACTAAATCCAACTACGAACTGCTGGATAGCTCAGTGGTTTAGAGCCAGAGGTTGGGAGTTCGATTCCCCACTGGGTCTCCAGGGGCTGGACTTGATGATCTATAGGGTCCCTTCTAGCTCTCCAGGTCTAAAATTATGATGATGATTCACCAGTGAAATCTAGTGGATTTCACTGAATTGTAAAATCCCAGATATGTAGAAGCTGGAAGGGAAGCTAAGGGTCATGGAGTCAAAGCCCCTGATGAAGTGGGAAATCCAGAGCTAAAGCAACCCTGACAGGTGGCCATCTAACATCTGTATAAAAACTCTCTAAGGAAGGAGTGCCTACCACTCCCAAGGCCGTCTGTTCCCTGGCTCAAGAGTTCTTACCATAATTTCCCCACGACCTACCGATTTTACATGGAGCTTTGCACACTTGCTTTTTGGAATAAAAACTCCAAATCTCACACAACATCCTACTTGTGCTGATTGGGGAATTCTTGGGAGAGGCTCCTTATCCATAAATTAAGTTTAAATTAAATCTTGACCAGCCTCAAGGAGAAGAAAAACTTTCCAAGCCCAAAGCAAGGATATAAAATTGCACACACGTCCCTGAACACTTTCATAGGGTTTATTTTGGTAAAAAGATAAATATGTAAATAAGTAAGAAGAATAACAAGATTCAGTTTAGTCATGAGAACATTAATCTGAGCCGCCTACAACTGATGGCTTGAATAATCTTAACTATTTTTAACTTCCTCTGATCTCACAAAGCAACCCCTATTCTTGAAGAGAGCAAAGAACCACAAATGTACACCAGACAGCACAAAGTTTAAAAACTGGAATGTTTGATTAAATGGAAGCTTGTAAGACCTACTCAGTAAACCCTATCTAGATTAGCTCATCATACTCACTTACGTACTTCTTTGATCTGATTTCTACGCCACCTTATTCTCCAAAACCTGGGACCCAAGGCAGATCACAATATAATAATAATAATAATAATAATAATAATAATAATAATAATAATAATAATAATAATAATAATAATAATAATAATAATAATAATAATACACCAAGTACAGTTAGAAAACAATCTATTATAAATATTGCAACATAATTAAATCAGTGATCACTTTAAAACAAAACCGATTAGGGCTCAGACAGCTTCCATATAGATATAAAAAATGTGTGTGTGTGTGTCACACATAGAATAGGAGACAAGACAGAACTTGAGTCAAAATGGGATGCATTTGATGAACTGGGTTGCAGTCCAGACAAATCTGCTAATCTAAGACATGTCATTGTTTTCACGGCAACACATGAACACGGATGGTGCTCTACAAGTCCTTTCTAGCAGTTAGCTATCAGAAAGGAACGAAAAAAGAGAAAGAAAGAGAAATGTACCAAGTACAGTTGTGTTGAGAGCTAATGGGGTGCCATGGACCTGGGCTCAGGAACATGGATGATCAGGAGATTGGAAACCAAGCCCCGTGAGGAAAGACTGAAAGAACTGGGCAGGTTTAGCCTTGAGAAGGGAAGACGGAGGGGAGATAAGAGAGCACTCTTCAAATACTTGAAAGGTAGTCCTACAGAGGAGGAGCAGGATCTGTTCTCGATCATCCCCGAGTACAGGACACACAATAATGGGCTCAAGCTACAGGAAGCAAGATTTAAGCTGAATATCAGGGAAAACGTCTTCACTGTTAGAGCAGTACGACAATGGAACCAATCACTTCTGGAGGTGGTGAGTGCTCCAATGCTGGAGGCCTTCAAGAGAAACCTGGACCACCCTCTGTCAGATCTGCTTTGATTTGGATTCCTGCCTTGAGCAGGGGGTTGGACTGGATGGCCTTAAAAGCCCCTCCAAACTCAATCATTCTATGACTCTCTGACCTTTAAATCCCTGCTTGGCCATGGTTATTTACGAAGGTTGGGGAGTGGGTGCATAGCAATGGCAAACCATTCCTTGAATTTATCCCATACTTTAAAAATCCCATCACGGTCATCATAAGTGACTTCACAGCACACAACGAGAACACATTTAATCTAAGAGACTTGAGATCTAGAAAGGGAAAGCAGTAGGTGGAGAAGAGCAGACATGCTGGAAGAAAGGAAACAAGAAGTCTTTGAAGTCTGAGTGAGGAACTTCCCTCCCACAGCTTGATAAGAGAAGACTTCTGTGAGCGCGCCTAGAACGGAGTAAGTACAGAATCATAGAATAAAGGAGCTGGAAGGGGCTCAATGGAGGAATCCAAATCAAAGTCTATCTGACAGATGCTTATCTCATTTTTTCTTGAATGATTCCAGTGTAGGAGAGCTCACCACCTCGTCAGGGACAGCTAAAGCACTCCAGAAGCGTTTCCTGATACTCAACTGAAATCTGGGTTCCTGTAACTTGAGCCCATTATTGCATGTCCTGTACTCTGGGATGATCGAGAACAGATCCTGTCCCTCCTCTGTACGACAATCTTTCAAGCATCTGACAAGTGCTATCATAACTCCTCTCTGTCTTCTTTTCTCAAAGCTAAACACGGACAGTTCTTTTGGTCTTTCCTCCTAGGGTTTGGTTTCCAGACCCCCAGTCATCCTTGTTAGGATCTTAGAACTGCAGAGCTGGAAGAGACCGTATGGACCCCTCCTGTCCATGAGGCACAGTGGGTCATCAAACTCTCTGAAGTTGTTCCAGTTTGTCATCATCCTAAAGCGCGGCATCTAGAATTTGACACAATACTCAAGATGAGGCCTAAGTTTATTAAAACTGGCTTTCTTTCCCATGAAGTACTAGACGGGAACTAGCACTTCATGGAATTTAGAGACTATACTTCTGTTTGTTGTTGTTGTTTAGTCGTTAAGTCGTGTCCGACTCTTCGTGACCCCATGGACCAGAGCACGCCAGGCCCTCCTGTCTTCCACTGCCTCCCGGAGTTGGGTCAAATTCATGTTGGTAGCTTCAGTGACACTGTCCAGCCATCTCGTCCTCTGTCGTCCCCTTCTCCTCTTGCCTTCACACTTTCCCAACATCAGGGTCTTTTCCAGGGAGTCTTCTCTTCTCATGAAATGGCCAAAGTATTGGAGCCTCAGCTTCAGGATCTGTCCTTCCAGTGAGCACTCAGGGTTGATTTCCATCAGAATGGATAGGTTTGTTCTCTTTGCAGTCCAGGGGACTCTCAAGAGTCTCCTCCAGCACCACCATTCAAAAGCATCAATTCTTCGGCGGTCAGCCTTCTTGATGGTCCAGCTCTCACTTCCATACATCGCTACTGGAAAAACCACAGCTTTGACTATGCGGACCTTTGTTGGCAAGGTGATGTCTCTGCTTTTTAAGATGCTGTCTAGGTTTGTCATCGCTTTCCTCCCAAGAAGCAGGCGTCTTTTAATTTCGTGGCTGCTGTCACCATCTGCAGTGATCATGGAGCCCAAGAAAGTAAAATCTGTCACTTCTGTTAATGCGTACTAAAATAGCATTTGCTTTTTTTGCAGCCGCATTGCACTGCTGGCTCATATTCAGCTTGTGATTCACAACAATTCCAAGATCCTTCTCACTCGTAGTTTTGCTGAGCCAAGAATTCCCCATCTTGGAACTGTGTGTTTGGTTTTCCCCCCTCTAGGTGTAGGACCTTACACATAACCGAGGTTAAATTTCCTTCTCTTGATTTCAGCTGAGTGCTCCAGCCTATCATCTTTCTGAATTCTGTTTCTGTCGTCCAGGGTGTTAGCTATTCGACCCAATTTGGTGTCCTCCGCAAATTTGACAAACATTCCCTACACCCCCCTGATCAAGGTTGTTAATAAAAACGCTGAAGACCACCGGGCCCAGGACTGAGCCTTGGGGTACCCCACCAGTTACCTCCTCCCAGTTGAAGAAGGAGCCATTAATCACTACCTTCTGAGTATGATTCTGAAGCCAACTGTGTATCCACCTGACAAGTTTTTCTATCCAGACTGCTCAGGAATTCTGGGAGTTGTCGTCTCTGCGCACCTCTGTCTCAATCGTCCTCACACGGGAGAGATTGGGACAAACCTCAAAAACTCACAAAGAAGGAGCGAAACAGCTCAACTCGAATATTTGCACAGTCAGAGAAATAAAACACCAGACTTTAAAAAAAACCCACAAAAACTGAAACCCTTCAACTCTTAAATGCATATGAAAAATACACTCCCTTCTCTTTCTCCTTCTTTTCTTTCTTGATGCCAGGGTGCAAAAGAAGAAAAGTCTACAAGAAAAGCACTAAATTGGACCCTAGGTCGGTTGAAAAGCTTTAAAAACATTGTGTTCATTGTTCTCCTTTGGTGAGGAGGCTCCCAGGCCATGTAAAAATAAAGTGAGAGAAGAGGATGAAAAGCTCTATTTTTAAATACTGGGCGGCCGCAGCCACGCTGGAGAAGGAGGCAACTAGGCCACACCATGAATGTTTTTTTGGAAGTGCCCACAATAGAACCGCAGAGTAGGGGACCAAACTGACTTCCTTCCTTTTATCATTTCTGCTGGCAGATGTTACCACGTTTCCCTCCGCGGCTGAAACCAAAGCAGAGACATCTAAAGCCGCAGGGTTCAAAGAACTCACACTCCTTTTTAAGGAGAAAGGCAGGATAAAAATATTTTTAATAAATTAATTAAATAAGAACTCACTCAAGGAACCTCACTGCTATAGCTTCTGTGTTTTCTGGAAGTCTTGGACAGAAAACCAAGCGGTCTCAAGGAATCACATGTGACCTCTTTTTCGATATACCAGGAGTAAGTGTATGCTTGACAATGGAATTCAACGTATTTCTTTGATGCTTCCTTCCTCCCTGGCAATACTTCTCCCCTGCTGAAAATTTGACTGCATGGTGGTAGACTTGAAGGACTTAGTTGACTCAAGTCAACCTCCACGTCAAGATTGGAAGCAGAAGGTACCTGTTTCATTCCAGAGCTTGGAAATAATGTGTTGCAAGTAATATGGTATTGTGACTGCAACTAGTTACTTTTGTGGTAACTAAAGTGTCATGAAGTTACATTTCAAAACGGAGCCCCTCCAGGGAATCTGCAAGATAATTGCAATAGCCATGATCTTGAAAATATCAATTGGAGGCCATGTAAGATGCCAATTTTTCCATCCGGCTTTAGGTGCAGTGAAGCATCCCCAGCCCTTTCGTGGGGGAGGAAGGAGGTAGGACAAGAGTTAGCTCCAAGAACAACCGAAGCAGCAGTAAAACCCAAAGACCTGAGAACTTAAGTGGGTTTCTGTATTCTTTAAACACTGCAAGATGGTTTACTTTTGAAAGTGAAATGGGGTAAACAGTAATCTAATGAAGATAATAGCCACAGTTACCAAGATCTCTGGTTTTCTGGGTGAGTCAACACTGCAAGATTATTATCAGCTTTACTTAGAACAAGATGGCTATCTCCCACACGCAGTCATCACCTGATGATGGCAACATCACTTGATGACTGGCTCACGGTAAATGAGCCATCGCAGATATTATTAACCGAACAGAAATTCTGTGCCTTCCAGTGTTTTCTGAACACCCTCCTTTTCAGGAAAATCCACTCCCATGCTCAAAACCACTTCTTCGTTCCATCCATAAATATATCTGAATACAGAGTGCTTAGAGAAGTTACTTTTTTTGGGGGGGACTGCAGCTCCCAGAACATTTCAGCCAGCCTAACCAGTGGTCATGCTAGCTCAGAGCATTCTGGGAGCTGCATTCTGGGAAAAAGTTACACTGACTGGGGAATTCTGGGGATTGTCCTCCCAAGCAAAGTCACATAACAAAAGCCAAGCTGAACTGGACGGAAGGGCTGTTTAGTCTACCGTACATACCTATCTAATCCTGAAAGGTAAAGCATGTGTAAACGCACCCAAGACCACCTCCAGTCACCAAGAACCCGCAGACAATTCTCACAAAATATGTGGAGAGGAGCCAGACACCATTTTTCAGCCGGACCTAACCCTACAAGGCTGTTGAGAAGCAAGACCTTCCTGGGAGCTCCTTGTAAAAGGCATGGAACAGATCTACCCCTGCTGGTGGCTCTGTTGGCGATTTGCAGGTTCCTGTCGCAGATGAAGGACTTCTACTCGTTTTACGGCAGCAGCAAAAATCATCCTCTCAAATGGAGATGATCTGAAGTAAGCTGAAGTGGATTTCTGTAGGGAAGGACTGTGTGATCCGTCCTGCTCTAGTATTCAAAACTAGTATCTGGATTTGGAATGCTTTAATCCCGAGTAGATATCTTGCAGAACAGGTTGTGGTCAATGCATCGGGTATCTTCAAAACAACAACAACGTAGGTTCCTATAATAAGCTCCTGTTCCATTTCAGATACACAAGTAGACAGAGAAAAAGAGATGGAGAGAAAGAGAAGGGGAATCGGCTTGTGGTCTGAGTGAGATGGTCTCATCCCAAAATTTCAGGGTAGGGGTCATCTGTTCCTCCTTCTCCTTGGACCACAAGCGGCCGGTGGAGAAACATTACAGTTCTCCGACGGCCCAGGGTTGTGTTTTATACTCCAGCTCAGATGAAGTGCTTTTTCCAAGAAAGGCCAGCCAGCTTTCTTATCTTCGAGCTAAAACGAGACCTGTTCTCCACAACGTCATTGACGTGGAAAGAAACAAGTCCTGTTTCTACCCCGGCTCTAAAAGGGGCCGGTTCTCCACCCCACTCCTCCAAAACAGGGAAAGAGCTGAGAGAACGAAAGCTCCCCAGAACTGGAACTTGCATGGCCTCGGCTGTGAAGACAGAAGCTGGGACTTGCATGGTCAAATGCTGCAGGCTTTGCTCTGCTTATAAAACGGGAAAATTCCAAGTATTTGTCACCGAACACATGGCACAAAGGCCGATTCAAATCGGTCCAACCCTTTCCGCTCCACACCCCCCACCCACAAAAGCTTCTTTTCTCCGCCACTGGGATGCTTCTACTTTTCCAAGCCGGAAGAATTGGAACCGGCTTTTTCTCGCATGGTGAGTTGTGGTACTTTATTGTAAAGATGAGGGCGTGTCTTGTTGACATAAGCAGTTGGGGGGGATGTTCAGGACTGGGGGAACTCACCCCACATCCTTTCCTCTCCCCCCCCCCCATCAACCTCCAATTTTTAAATAATTTTAAAAATTTCTTACATATATGCCCTACATTGCCCTATTGTGTTATTGCTGGGGTCCTTGTTTTTTTTATTAGGGGAAGATTTCTATGACACGTCATATTTTTTCTACAGCCTATGTTTGAACTTGTACGTGGTTTTGGACATGTTTATGAGTAGTCTGGTGCGAAAGGCCAGATTACTCATAAACATGTTTACTTGCTTGTGGGTTCAAGTATAGGTTGCAGAGAAAGTGCGAAATGTCACAGAACCCCTCCCCTTAGTTATTATTATTTCCCATTGTTACACCCTCTTGTCAGACCGGCAGAGGCAGGACCAGAGGAAGGAAGGAAGGATTTCTGGGAGTTGTCGTCCAAGAACATCTGGGGACCCCAGTTTCAGAGCCACAGCTCTCGATGGTCAGCTGGTGAGAGCCTAGCAAAGCTGAGGAAGCCAAAGCTCCATCAAGACCTTCGACAGCATTTGCACGAAAAGTGCAGCAGGGAACCTAAAATGTGTCGAGATGCTGAAAAAGCAGGATTCCTCACAAAATTAGCTTCCATCATTTTGCTAGACAGCTAATCCTGATTAGGCAGCACCGGATGAATGACATTCCCACCTCAAATTCCATTTCTTCACATTCTCTTCCTTCAAGCTATGACGGCCTCTGGAGTTATCTCCAGCCCCAAATGGCCGAACGATTTGGCCTCGTAGCTGCCATCTTCCTTCACACAAGAAGCAGGGTGTGTTAAAAGAGACATCCCACCCTTCTGCCTTCAAAAATCCCCCACTGCTCAAATTTTGGCCACAATAGGGCATCAACCTTACTTTGTTGACTTCCTCAGCATGACCCAAAATGAAACTGAGGCAAACATCCCTGGCAGTAATACAGGTACAGTTAGGACCCCCCCTATCCACGGATCAATATCCGCGGATTCATTTTTATGCTGCCAGAAAATAATAAATATAAAACCTCAGAAATATGTATTTATAGGGTGTATTTACCAGAGCTGGCCACTAGAGGATGTTAGAGACCACACAATCTATGGCACTTGATACTTCAGCGTTTTTTGGCATCCACGACCCGAACCCCCCACAGCACTACTATGGTTAAGTTGGTCACTGAACTACAGAACATTCTCTGTTAATACACTTTTAAAAAAAGCTTCGTTCTGGAAACAAACAAATAAGAACAAAGCAAAACACTCTCTTCCCTATGGCTCTGAAAGGACCAGATTCTAAGTGGGGCTTACAATTACAATGGCCAGCAGTCAGAAGATGATTTTTTTCTCATCTAGAGAAGGAAAAATAAATAAATTTAAAACAATTCTTTGGCCAAGGAAATTGTAGCTGTAATACAAACAAGCACAGTTCTAGAAGAGTTTGGTAGGTCTACTACAACTCCCAGAATCCCCCAGGCCGTACGGCAACTATAATTCCCCAAATTAATTTTCTGTCTTCCCAGGGTCACCACAAGGACAAAAGAAGAGACAATTATCTATATTTCCCACCCTGCCTCCATGCAGGATAGAGCGTGACATGAATGTAATTAATAATAACACAGTTAATGATACTTTTCCAAAATACCAATGATTTTCAGGGAACTCCTACAGAATGTAGAAAGTAAAAATGTTGCAACGCAATGCAGAATCGAGTCAAAGGGTTTTTTAAATGAAAAAAAAAGGTTGTTGTAGGTTTTTCGGGCTGTTTGGCCGTGTTCTGAAGGTTGTTCTTCCTAACGTTTCGCCAGTCTCTGTGGCCGGCATCTTCAGAGGACCAGAGTTAGAATTCTGTCTGTGTTCTCATCTATCCCACACACTACACCAGAACACAGACAGAGTTCTGACTCCTGTCCTCTGAAGATGCCGGCCACAGAGACTGGCGAAACGTTAGGAAGAACAACCTCCAGAACACGGCCAAACAGCCCGAAAAACCTACAACAACCATCGGATCCTGGCCATGAAAGCCTTCGGGAAAAAAAAATCTCAGTAAATATCCAGACCAATGCATCCATTGCAGGTCTAACTACCCAAACTCTTGTCTGCTTTATGACTACTGTTTAGTCATCTAGAATAGTGCTTGTAGTCTTTACAATGCTATTATTTCTGGTCCTGTGGGAGGTTAAACTTAATCTCTTAAATTGGACAAAGCCCATTCATCACCATCCGTATGTTGATCTGCTTATCTGTGCTCGGGTGTCCTTGTCGCCTTTCAAGGGTCGTTCAAGGATCTGCTGTTAAATTCTTCACTTCCTGTTACTGTTTGCACGTCCATCTCCCTCCTGCCCGAATCTCACCTACAACAAGTCTCTTGACACTCCAGGCAATGCTCTCCGGTCCTGGAGGAAGTGGGGTGCAAGCCATAAAAGCAGATGCCAAATACATAAAGCATGTAGGCCTTTGAGGTGCGGCAGGACTCTTTGCTTGGTTTGACTTGACAGAATGACCCAGAAAAGTGGAATGGGGTTTTACTACGTAGCACAAGCTGCGAACCAAGCAGTAAGGCTACACTGGCACTGTGCCATCCCTCCTTTTCTGGTGACAGCCAGAGAAATAACTTTTGCTTGCCAAGGTGGCCCGTGGGTCAAGCCTGGGTCCTTACCCCACGGAGGTCACTTGCACTGATGGCCAACAAGGCCATTATTTGGATTTAACAGGTGGCCATATTTGGAAGGCTGGCTGGATCGTTCAGTGAGTAAGGTAACGCGAGAGGTTGGGAGTTCGATTCCCTACTGTGTCATTTGGGAAAAGAGCCAGGCTGGGTAGCCTTGGGCAAGCTGCACAGTCCCAGGGTGCCCACTGAAGAAAGGTAAAGGTAAATCACTTCTGAGTATGGTGAACATAAGTCAGAATTGACTTAATGGCACGCATCATCATCATTATTCAAAAATACCAGGTGCAGTCAATCAAAATTATAAAAACATCGACTGGTATTATGTAGATACAAGTTTTAACCAAAAACCAACGTATCTGCTAAATATTGGTGCAGTATGTATTCTGTGTATCTTAATTATTCTCGTCCTCTTCGCCACCATCACCACCTCTTCCCTTTACTCTTCGGATTGGCCAGCTGGCTAAAGTCATCATGTATGGTACTTACAGTCATGTCCTTTGTCTAAAAGTGTAGTTATAGAAGGGGAAGCCATGTTAGTCGTCTGTGCAAGCATCATGGGTGAAAACGTTTTAAAAAAAGTTTTTTAAAAAGACAAAAACATGGTGGCACCCTTAAAAGACTAACTTTTATATTTTTTTAATGGGAGCTTTCATGGACAAGTCCACTTCATCAGACATCAGAGTCTCCGAAGTTCTGTGACACACTAACCATGGCACCACAAAGGCCCCACTGGGCGATGCGCTCCTCTAGTCTGGGCAGTGCGCATGGATTGCACAGGAGAGTAAAGGCAGGCACACACAGAGACCATCAGCAAGGCGGGGGAAGCTGGACTGGATGACCTTCAGTTGCCCCCATCTCTACAAGTCTCTGACTTGGGCAGATGGTCGGACCTACGCATATGGAGCACGGTGGGGGAAAAGTGAAATTTCAGACAGCTGTTCAGTTGAATTACAGGAAATACACATTTTTGAGGCTCGAAACGATGGACGTCTGTTCCAGCGGAAGGGCAGAGAGGCAGATAGACAGACAGAGACTAGATTAGCAGCATCAACTGGATGCAAAACAGCCCGAGAGGCAACTGCTTTGAAGCCAGTTCCAGCAATCTCAACGGTATAAACACATGCCAAGGGAAAGGAGTGGCTGAATCTCATTCTTCCTGTTTCGTTTTACAGGTCATGGGCAAAGCACCTTCTCTCTGTCTATCCTGAAACCTAGGGTAAAAAATGCACAGCAGATGCTGTTTTTCTGTCTCTCTGCAAAGAAGGCACCAGCTTTTCTAGAGTGTTCTAGGCCACACTAGCTTTTCTAGAGTGTTCTAGGCCAGCGGTCCCCAACCTTTTTGGGACCGCGGACCGGTTGGGGGTGCAGGCTCTGTGCACGGGGGGGCGGGGGCACCCCCGCGCTTGTGGGTGGGCGTGTCACGCGTGAAGTGGCGTGTCGCGCTCGCGGAGGGGTGTGCCGTGCCCCTCCACGAGCGTGACACGCCCACCGTGCGCGCGTGCCTGGGGGCGGAGATCCGTCTCCGCGGCCCAGTTCCAGCAAGCCCACGGACCGGCACCAGGCCGCGGACCAGGGGTTGGGGACCCAAATTGTTTGGGTTGGATGAATTTATTTATGTGTCTAAGATCAAGAATAGGATGGAGTCCTCCATCTTTCTTGGGTACTGTAAAATAACGTGAGTAGAAACCGTTATGAAGGTCCTCCGTTGGGACAGGAATGATAGCATGTTTGCGTAGAAGAAGGGAAACTTCTTCTTCCAGGGCTGAAGAGTAGGAGGTATATTTAATTTGACCAAGAGGGGGTATATGTTGGAATTCTATATAATAGCCATTTTCGACTATAGATAGGACCCAACGGTCATTAGTGATACGAGTCCAAAATTGGAGAAAAGGGTATAGACGAGTTTGGGTAAATGTTGGATATGTAAAGGCCAAATTTAGAAAATCATGGGTATTGCTTACTCCTCTTTTGATTGCGCCGAAAGGGTTGTTGACGTTGACGTTGGGCTTGAGCTCGAAAGGGTAGAGCGGTGGAAGTAGTCTGATTCGGAAATGGTCGTTCAGTCATCAGAGGTTTGTAAGGCTTGTATTGTTGCTGATATGGTTGATAAGGCTGTTGGACGAATTGTTGTCTGCGCCACTGAGATCTTTGGAATCGATAAGGTTGTTGAGTCGAATAACAGCGAGCAGTTTTCCTGATTTTATGCAAATTATCCATGACTTCATCTGTCTTTTGGTTGAAAAGGCCTGCACCATCAAATGGTAAATCTTCGATTCGAGATCTGGTATCATCAGAGATACCTGCAGATCTGAGCCAAGCATAGCGTCGAAGCGCAATTGATGTGGCCATGGCTTTGGAAGCAGCATCAGCAGTGTGTTGGGGTGCGATTCTTTGTTGTTTAGCAAGCGTAGAAGCTTCGGTATGGATGTTAAGAGCTTCTGTTTTAGATGCTTCAGGGACCGTCTGAAGAATAGGGAGAACCTTATTCCATAATTGACGATGGTATGCGCCCATCGCCGCTTGATAATTTGCTACTCTCATCAGGAAAGAGGCGAGGGAGTAGAGTCGTCTCCCAAGAATGTCTAATTTTCAACCTCCCCTGTTTGTTGGGGCGACTGATGGTTTGTTCCGAGCCCTGAATTGGTTTGATTCCACAATAATAGAATTGGGAGTAGGGTGCTTTGTTAGGAAAGATGTGTCGGTACCGTGTGCTTTATAATGATTCTCCACTCTCTTTGAAATTTGTAGGGATGAAGGAGGATTGTCCCAGGACTCCTTGACCAAATCTAGAATTGCAGGGATGAAGGCGAGGCTAAGCGGGGGTGTTTTATCCTGATTTATATCATCGAAGACCAAATCTTGCTTGGGTGGTGCTGGTTCTTCGACGTCAAGTTCCAGGGATTTGGCCATCCTCATAACGAGTTGGGAATAGGAGGTGAAATCCTCTGATGGAGAAGGAGGGTGGTTGTCAGCCACATCCGATCCAGGGGTAGGTATGTTGGAGATTCTTGAGAGATACTGGAGTGAGAATCTTGATCTGTTGAAGATGAAGTGGAGGGAGAGGCAGGTTGGTGAGGTCTGATTGGTTGCGATCTGCCGGGATCAGAGGGAGGAGGTGGTGGTCCCTTGTGAGTAGTGGTGGCTTGAACTGAGGGTCGATGATGTTGCGATACCAATAGTGGTATGGGCTCATGTCAAGATCGTTTCGATGTTGAATGTTCTGGTCGTTTCGATGTCGAATGTTCTGGTAAGGTGTCATGACGTTTACGAGATGGTTTTGAGGAAGTGATTTGTTCAGAAGGCAGAGCGTGTGAAGAAGGTTTATGATGTCCGTGTCGAGGTGGAGACGGGGATGCCAAAGGAGAATGTCGTGCCTGGTACAGTATTGTGTAGCGCACCCTCTTAGGCTTGTCGTAGGGGACCTGTTCTGGTATGTCCTCTTGGATATATGCGTCATAGGATGGGCAATATGGAATGCCGTAGTCGCCTCGTTTGTGATACCGAGGTTGGTAGTGGTATCGAGGGAGTTCGTAATGGTAACGAGGTGGCTTCTGATAATAGATGACTTCTCCATATGGAGGACCATAAGGTGGAGAGAGGTGTCTCCGCTTAGATGTGTGTTTTCTGGGAGATCGTCGGGGAGAATCAGAATCAGAAAGTAGTATCGGTATCGCCCGTCCTGATGATGCAGGACTAGAATGGGCAGAAGCCTGGCTGGAGTGATCATCAGCCGTAGAGAGGCCAATAGTGGGAGCAGGCCTACTCGCTGATACGGAAGCCTGCATAGGAGGTATAGAGTGATCATCTGTCGGTAAAGGTGAATCATGAGTGTCCCTGGATGATTCTTCCAAGATTGGAGAAGGAAGTGATGGAGGAGGTTGCTCCACACGGAGGGCCTTGGAGAGTTTTTTAGATTTTTTGGGTTTGCTCTTTTCCTTTCTTCTTTTACGAGAGCTTTTAGCCTGGGAAGGAGAGGCTTTCGACGTCGATACCGACTTCGGTCTCGATGTCGATTTTGATTGCTCCTTTTGCCCTGGTGATGGCGTCGTCGGACTCGACATTGACTTGGATGGCTCGGAGCGTGGAACCGGTGATGAGGTAGGTTCCATCGATGTGGATGGAGGGTGAAGAGATTTCTCCCAGAGATGACATCTAAGTCTCTGAAGCCGAAGTTTCAAGGCTGGTTTAGTGAGCCTCTTGCACGCAGAACAAGACTGTGTCTGGTGCTCTTCACCCAAACAGAAAAGACAGCAATCGTGTCCGTCCGATTGAGGGATCTTATTAGTGCAGAACACATACCGCTTGAATGGCACTGGAGAGGCCATAAAAGGCGGGAAGGGAAGGGGAAAGGCGGGGGAGGGGGGGATAGGTTGGGGAGTGAAGGAACGAACAAAAAGGGATAAAACTCAACGGGTAAAAGAAAAATAACTCACGGGAGAACGTCGATTGAAAACGGAAAGGTAGATGAGGAAAAAAAAAGGGTGAGGTACAGAGTACCGATTTGAAAGAAGTTGCTCTAGCGGTCCGATATAGGTCTAACCTACGCGACGGCTAAAAGGAACTGAGAGGACCTTGGGCGGGCAGAGCATGCACTCCACGGGGGGGAACGTCCTACTAATCACGTGTTTTTAAGCTCTAGAAACTTCCGAGACGTCCTGCGCAGGCGCAGAACAACCCATTTGTGTGCATTCACAGAGGCCACGAAGAAGAACCTACGTTCACCACTTGTGCAGCTGAACGTCACAGCTGGCTTATAAAAGGAGGCGGAACTTTAAGGAGGAAAGGTATAGAACGATCCCTGGATTCTGCTCCCTGTTTCCAGTTGCTTTATTTTGCTGGCATGTCTTCCTCTGAAGACAGAGGTCAGCCGCCATCCAAGGACAGGTGAAGCCTCAAGCAGGAGAGCGTAGCCTTCTAGACGTTGTCACTCTGCAACTCTCAAGGGTTTCTCAGCACTGGCTATGCTGGTGAGAAGAGGTGGGAGATGTCACCAAAAAGGATCCGTAGGGCCCACAATTTTATCTGCCACTGCAAAAAAGCTTGGGGTGTTCCTCACACCTTCTCCACCCACATGAGATAGATAGCCCTGCAGCACTAGTAGATGGCAGCATTCTTCACAAGATACCCCGGGCTGTTCTCAAAATGTGCAAGTCTACATGACTCAGCTGGAGTACTTTGACACCATTTCAACTGCTGGGGCTCCGTTCCAAAGAATTTTGCGATTTGTAGTTGGTGGTCGTTAAGAGTTCTTTGCTGTGATTTGGAAAATGAAAGCCTCCTGCAAAGAGTTCCTAAGCAGGGTGGAGAGAAATCAATTATTTTTTTAAATTTTAAAAAATTCAAATTGATTTAAATCGCGATTTAAATTTTTTTTAAAAAAAAATTTAAATTGTCCAAAAAATCCGTTTTAATTTTTTTTTTTTTTTTTTTTAAAATCAAATCCATCCTGGTTCTAAATGCCTCTAGCATACATTCCAGGACTCCACAGGATGTATTGTAAAAGCAAAACAGAAATAAAAAGTAAGAAAAAGAGAGGCAAAAAAATGTGGTGGGACCTTAAAGACCAACTTTTATATTTTTTTAGTGTGAGCTTTCGTGGACAAGTCCACTTCATCAGCCTGAAGCAGACTCTTTTTTTTTTTAAACCTTTTTATTTCTAGTTCACTTTCACCTATAATGCTTGCCCAGACTAACACGCCTACCCCTTCTACCACAACAGTTAAAGCGGTATCAAACTGATATAACTGTGTAGTGCAGATTTACTCTGTATCTTTATCAGCACCACTCATACAGCTTTAATTTTTGCACACTTCTGTGGGTCTACTCTAGTTACGATTTATTATGCTAAAGCCAATGGCAACTAGAGTATGCCCATTTGAATCAATGGAATTTATGGAAAAGCTGACTCACCAAAGCCCCACGGACTCAATGGGCCTACTCTAGTGCAACATACTGTGCTTAGCAACATGATCTCAGGCCAGGACTGAGTCCTAAAACTTGATCCAAGAAAATCACACTGAAACTGGGTTGTATTTTGTTCCTTGCCTCCCTACCAAGCTTGCTTCTTTCCTCCGAATTCTGTCAACATGCGGAACGAGACCAACATGGCCATTCCTTTGGAAACAGAAGACAAAACAAATAAGCATTGGGGAGAAGAGAAGTCTGAACCCTTCCTTGATCTGTTCCTTGAACCCTCCCCACCAACCCACAAAGGGAGTTAAAAAAAAAGGAATAGGGGAACACTACAGGCGCTCAAAGAACTGGGCTCGCTCTGAATCTGCATCTTCCTCCTGCGAGCTTAGCAGGGCCTTTTCCTTATTTAAGGCTGCCCTTTCTTTGCTGGTTCCTCCTCCTGCCCGACCCGCGGCCGAGAGAGGAAAACGAAGGAATGCATGCATTCTTTCAGAGAGGCCCCCGACCGGTTGCTGGAAAAGGAATTTTCTTCTCCAGCGTCTGGCCCTATTGTTCCTGGACAGAAATAGATCCGTTGGGTCTTCCATGCCAGAACTTTGTCGTGTAAGTGAGGAGAATGTTTTCCCGGCTCCCTTTCGCCTTCAAAACCCCCACCCCCACCCCCCGAAACACACTGCCCCATCGCAACTGCAAAGTCTGCCTGCTCAAAAATAACCGGAATTGCAAGCTTGAGATGTCACAGACATAGCCATCTTTGAGAAAGGAAAGAGGCGAACATCTGGAGAGCTCAACGGTAGTGGAGCTGGAGGTTGGGCGTTTGATTCCCCATGGGGCCTCCTTTGACAGGAGCTGGTCTCGATGACCCATCGGGTCCCTTCCAGCTCGGCAGTTCTAAGATCAAGATTACGAAAAGATATTCTCGCACACACACTGACAGGCTTAAAAGTGAGGACCAACATTGATTGCGGTCTGACAGAAATTTCAACATGAAGCCGCCTTTTTATAAGCGGAAACAAATGTCAGCTTGGCTAAACTTGCACCGCTGGGGATGAACCTGGACAACGTCAGCCATGAAAGCCTGAAGAGAGATCTCTGATCTCTCCCAGTAGCTGGTAACTTTCACTAGAATGTAAAGAGGTTGAGTGCAAAGGTTGGATCCAAGAGATTGTGCAATAACAGGATGTGCTTGTGGAAAACTCAAAATGCCTGAAGAAAACCAGGCAGGAAAGACAGGTATACGGGTTCATTTTCTCTGCACCGCTAAAGCCTCAGAACAGCCTGGTGCAAATGGGGTGGGGTGGGGGTATGTGGATGTAGAAAAGCACACATTCATTACCCTTATCATCGTCCACTGGTCCCATCACCTCCTGGCAAATAGAAGGGGAAGATATGGAGGCAGTGACAGATTTTACTTTCTTGGGCTCCATGATCACTGCAGATGGTGACAGCAGCCACGAAATTAAAAGACGCCTGCTTCTTGGGAGGAAAGCGATGACAAACCTAGACAGCATCTTAAAAAGCAGAGACATCACCTTGCCGACAAAGGTCCGCATAGTCAAAGCTGTGGTTTTTCCAGTAGCGATGTATGGAAGTGAGAGCTGGACCATAAAGAAGGCTGACCGCCAAAGAATTGATACTTTTGAATGGTGGTGCTGGAGGAGACTCTTGAGAGTCCCCTGGACTGCAAGGAGAACAAACCTATCCGTTCTGAAGGAAATCAACCCTGAGTGCTCACTGGAAGGACAGATCCTGAAGCTGAGGCTCCAATACTTTGGCCATCTCATGAGAAGAGAAATCTCCCTGGAAAAGACTCTGATGTTGGGAAAGTGTGAAGGCAGGAGGAGAAGGGGACGGCAGAGGACGAGATAGTTGGACAGTGTCATCGAAGCGACCAACATGAATTTGACCCAACTCCGGGAGGCAGTGGAAGACAGGAGGGCCTGGCGTGCTCTGGTCCATGGGGTCACGAAGAGTCGGACACGACTTAACGACTAAACAACAACAAGCCACGTTAAGCTGTGCTACCGTATCAGGCAAAAGTGGAGCAAAAATAAAAATTAAAGACGACCAAAATGATATAAAACATACGAGGCCTTATATCTGAGGACGTGGCTTGTCCACAAACGTTTATATTAAAAAATAGCAGATAGTCCTTAAGGGTGGCACAACTTTTTAGTCTCCTTTAATTTTTATCTTTATTTCATCCTCTTAGAACTACAGAGCTAGAAGGGACCCTCCGGATCATCAAGTCCAGCCCCTCTCAAGGAGGCCCAGCGGGGAATCGAACTCCCAACCTCTGGCTCCGCAACCAGATGCCAAAACCACGGAGCATTTCGTTTTTGTTTGAAATGCCTTGATGTGACTTAGTGCTGATCTGGGGAAGAGGCGCCCAGACACAAATAGAAAAGGCATTTTTCAGACAAGACCTCCAGAACCCACTAGATAGCACGGCCACGCTGGCAAGGGGATTCTGGTCCTTATCGTCCCATAAAGTAAAGTCACTTTCCCTGGCTACACCAAACTGCTAAAGAGTACCTAAGATCTGTAAGAACGTACATGTACCCTGTTTCCCCGAAAATAAGACCTAACCTGAAAATAAGCCCTAGTAGGATTTTTCAGGATGCTCGTCATATAAGCCCTACCCCAAAAATAAGCCCCAGTTCAGTGAAACCCCGCCCCCCACCCTTGTGCAGCAACCAGAAGAAGATGACATGGCTGTATTTGAATAAATGTAGATGGCTGTACAGGAAAAAAATAAAACATCCCCTGAAAATAAGCCCTAATGTGTTTTTTGGAGCAAAAATTAATATAAGACCCTGTCTTATTTTCGGGGAAACAGGGTAGACCAAAGGCCTACTTTGTCCAGCATTCTCTTTTCACCAAAAGCCAAACTGAAATTGTTTGGTAAGCCGGCAAACTTGACAGGAAGAGTGTAGAGCGCTCCTCTACTCACATTCCCCTACCGAGACACACAGTGTCCCTTATCATGGAGGTTCATAGGTTGCCATCAATGAAATGATTTCATTCCCGTTGAAATGTGTCCAAAACAGTGGCCTTCGCAAAATCCCCAAAGAAATCAATTCCACAGTTCTGGGTGCGTAGCGTGCAATGGAAGATGTTGGCAGATTCTGGCAATATCACTGGCACGGTTGCTCTCAAATAGAGCTGAGAAAGCAAAGACGGAAGAGAGTCAAAGGGGAGTAAACGCTGCAATCTAAAGGAAGCAGTAACAGAAGCGTTTTAATATGAAGGCCTTTTCCCCACCCCACCAAGGATGAATACCTATTTTCCATCAACAGAGAGTGTCGAACCAAATGGAATGCAATATAGACTTTAAATTCTTTCAAAAACACATGCCCGTCGCTTACTGGGAGACCATCTTGCTTTAACCTGATGTCTTCTGCTAGGCTAGGATGGCCAACACACCATCAAGAAGAGTAAATGATAGGTCTTTTCCTAATAGCTGGGGATCTCTTTAAGTGGAGCCCTCCTCTGAGCTTAGAGGCGCAGTCAGCCCTATAGCCGAGAGAAAAAGCCCTATAGCCATGAAGTTCAGTTGTTGAAAAACTGAACTGGGGGATACAGAAACATCTGTAAGTTAGAAGACATATCCTTGAGCTGCAAGGATCTACTTTTGGAAATTAATACACAATCCCTTGTTTTGCTCTCTGTTTACAAGGGTATATATGCCTCCGCTAGGTTCTACTTTCATGCTCATCAATATGGCAAAAAAAAAACCTGGGGAAGCAACCATGTTTCTCAGCCACGCAAGCTTCTGGAAATTCCCCATAGCTGGTACAACCACCACCACCAACAACAACAACAACAAAAATAAAACAAGGATCATTGTCATTTTCACAGACTGCTGGTGTGTCTTTTTGCTGTTGTTTATTTGTCTGAAAAGATGTATAAATATTCTTTCCAACAACACAGGGCCCACAGAGAAAAGGAAAAGCACCATGCAGGTAAATCAGCAATTAATTACCGGCAGTGAGAACTTTTGGTTTGTCACGCACAGCAGCCTTTGAAAAGCAAAATTAAAAGGTAACTTGTGGAATGCTGTAAAAAGGTAAACCAGTAAACGGGCACACAGGCCTTGCAAATCATTGCCAGCGCCTCTACACCGTCAGTTTCAGAACCCTGTATATTAGAATCTATTCATGTCCAATTTGCACATGCTTTTATCACCTGCTGGGTTTGATGCGTTCTCCTGGAGGAAAAGCAGCAGCACATGGTCTCCCCTGCTTACCCCACAGAAAGCCCTGTTTATCTAGCAAATCAACCCTCTCTCAGCCATCTTTGAGAAAGAAAAGGCTGAAAAGCTGGAACGCTCAGTGGTTTAGAGGTTGGGAGCTCGATTCCCCGCTGTGCCTCCTTGACAAGGGCCGGACTCGATGAGCCACACTTCTCACTCTGCAATTCTAAGATGATGATTATCTGCAACAGGGGCAGATTTTAATTCTTTCATACAACATTCATGTAAGAAAAATGGTGCATTGGATACTGATGACCCAGGGTCCAGCGAGCTCAATTCTGCAGCGATTCCTACTGAGCTCAACAGGACTCGTTTAAACGATAAGCGGAATAAGGTCATAGTGCTGTTAAGCCCAGGAAGAGATGGGGCCATTTGGAAGAAAGGAGAACTTCAAAGCAAGAAAGGGCAGAAAGTGGTTTTGGAAAATACATCCATGATCTTATACTGACCCAGGACCATTTTTGTAGAAGTACTGGGTTCAATGCTGATACTCAAAAGCAAATTCCTGGGGCTCAGAATTATTTGATTGTGTACGTGCTCTGCTTCTGCATATGGTTCCCCCTTCGTTGGATTTGGAATTTGAGGTTTTTTTTAAAAAAAGACAGACTCCTTCAACACACACGCAACATCTTGTCCCTTCTTTTTAAATTATTTTCAAAAATGAAGACAAAGAAAAGAAAACCTTTGTTTGTTTTATTCCTAAGCCGTCTTTCTCCCAATATGTGGACCCAAGGCGGCTCACAATATTAATAAGAATAAAATTAAAAACATACTAAGTTAAACATAACAAAATTAAACTATACGCTCAATTAAAATACAACTGAATAATTAAAAGCAAGTAAACATTAAAAACCATCTTAATTTTAAAAACGCTGTCATGGACTCAATCGTGATTGCTAAATGTCTGCCTAAAAGATGGTAAAATATGTGAACCTTAAAACAGCTAAACACCTAATAACATCTAATAAAGCCAGTAAAACATTTAAACATCTAATAAAGAAATAAATAAATACACAGTGTTCCCCGCCAATGGGACCATTTGGGAGTAACCACCTATAAATCATTTACCCCTGTGGAGATCCACCTTCCTTCCAGAACTGTATTGACTCTGGCATTGTCTCTTCCCCTTTATTAATACAAAATTGATAAATTTCCCCCATATATCTATAAATGTATCTCTGCCAGTCCCTCCCTCCCCCGGCTTGACTTTAATATTATAAATTTGATATGGGAGAAGAAATAAACACTAGAGCTTGGAAAAATATATGAGATGTTAGAATACTGAAATCCATGTCAATAAGGATAAAATAAAATAAAAATGGTAAGTTAGTTTGGGGACCGCACTTAACTCCAGTGAAACTCAAACAAATAGATGGTAATTATTCCAAGATGTGCTGGAGAGAGTTCAGAAAGTAGGCACTTGCTTAATTCATATGGGGTGGGATCAACAGGTGTTCCATGGTTCCGAACCCCGCCTCCTCTGGCAGCCACCCACTCAGAGGCAGTGCCTGGAGGAGGCGGGGCAGGGAAGCCAAGGCGCTGCCTCTGAGTGGCCGCCGGCTGAAGGAGACGAGGCTAATTTGGCTGATTGTTTTCTGAAGGTGACCTGCCTACCTCACAGGGTTGTTAGGCAACCCACATATGCCGCCTCAAGTTTGCCGAAGAAAAGAAAGTAGATGAAAGTAAAGAAATAAATGAGATACTGAAAGAAACCTGTTTGTCCACAGACTTTATGTGCCATCAAGTCAATTCTGACGTATGGCAACCCTTTCAGGCTTTTCCAGGTACAGAATACCTAGAAGTGGTTTACTTTTCTCTAGGGGCGCCCTGAAATGGTGCAGCTGGCCCGAGGCCACCCAGGTTGGCTCTTCTCCCAGGAGGCCCAGTGGGGAATCGAACTCCCAACCTCTGGCTCCGCAGCCAGATCCCTAACGCACTGGGCTATCCAGCCAGCTCAGTCATGGCTCAAAACCACACATTTACTTCCACGACCACTTTTCATTCTGGTCCTCCCCCTTGAGACAACACACTGGCCTGTTGCTTACATATTATGCTGGCTGGGCTCAAGCGCAAAGGTGTGAATCACAGCGACACATGGCTGTCGTTTTTCGTCTTTACTCCATTTCCCATTTACACTGGTGTTCCCAGCCAGCATCTTCCTGCATTCACCTCCTGAATTCCCCCTTGCCTTTTTCCCCCTGAACAGTGAGGAGCAACTGCTTCCTGAGTCTGGATTCCTTTGGAGGAAAAAATTGCGAGTTCTTATGGCACCAGCAATTTCCAACGCAAAAGGTAAACAACTTTTAAAAGTGACGATCACCTCTTGTCAAAGTAAATTACTGATATATTCCCACGATGGTGAATGTAGCAGGGGTGGAAAAGGGTGAAAGGGTTATTAACCCGCCTACTTATTACAGTTGCAATAACAACTGGGTCCCCAGTACTTACCTTTGAGTAAGAAAAGCAGGGTGGGTTTGATTTAAATCATGACTTAAATTTTAAAAATCAGTTTTTTGGGGATGACTGGAATTAAAAAAATCAATTTTTAAAACTGAAATTGTGGTTTAAATCAATTTGATTTTTTTAAAAAAAAACATTGATTCTTATCCACTCTGAAGAAAAGTCACGAGGGCTTTGTCTTTAAAATAATGTATAATTTGACCCTAGACTTAAGGGGTGAACATTCTCTTTTGTAATATTGCTGAGCCAGGTATCCCCCATATTGTAACTGCGTATTTCTTTTTCCGAGGTGCCAGGACTCTGCACATCTCCCTGTTGAATTTCATTCTGTTGTTTTCAGCTCAGTGCTCCAGCCTATCACGATCGTTTTGAATTTTGTTTCTGTCTTACTTCCTTACTTCAACCACAGTTTGGTAACTCTAGCTGTAGCACATACTTAACCAGAGTTGTCTCCTAAACATGGTTTGCACGTTAGACACAAACCTGGACTTCCAGAGTGAGCAGGAACCTTCCTTAGCCTCTATCTGTTATTTCTGTTGTTGTGGTGGTGGTTAGCTTCCATCAAGTCTCTGCCACTTGTCCTGCCTTTAAGACACCCCCTGGCCATTCTATCTTGCAAACTCTGGCCCATGGATTCCATTACTGAGCCAACCCATCCCATAGTCAGCCTTCCCTGCTGCCTTCAGATTTCACAGCATTATTGTCTTTTCTAGAGAGTCCTTATCTTTCCATAAAGTCTCTCTGTGCCTGTAGCAAAACCTCTTCGGCCATCCACCCTCATCTGTTGTGTCATACTTTTTATTGGGTTTATCATGGAAGAAATTTGTAACACACACAGAGGCGCACAGCGTCGGATCGGAAACATTTAAGCTCACTCTCACAACAGTTTACATAAGCATTCAGCAAATGCCTTTTCTCTTACAACGAACATGTCAGAACTGTGGAATTTGGCACTGGCGTTTTCCAGTGACCTAACCAATTATTATATAAAAAGGGAGCAAACCCAACTGCAGATTCTGTCCCCCTTTAGCAAAATAATAATAATAATAATTTCCAGGCACACTCATACAAGGAGAAGCTTCCAGAACGAAAAGAGACCATATTACAGGAAGATAGGAGAGAGAGAGAGAGAGAGAGAGAGAGAGAGAGAGAACCCACAAAACAACAACAAAAATAACAAAACAAAAAAAGGCCAAAGAGTCTCTGCCATAAAGACACTGCTTTTAGTACAGAAGCAATCTTTAATAAGAGCATCTCAACAAGAGATGGGCACAAAGTGAACTATGAACGGAAAAAAAAACCTTCACAAACTTCGCTGGTTCGTGGTTCAGTTCGTGCAAGCCATTTTGCCGAATTGAAACAAAACACTGATCCCCCCCCTACTCAGTGGCTTTGTTGTGTTTCGTCAAAAAGGAGGCTCCCAAGCCCCCTTCCCACTGCCCCCCCCCCGGTCGCCTCCCAACCCGATCCTGCTGCCTCCTTCTCTTCCTCCTCCATCATCAGAGACAGAGGCCCAGTTTTCTTTCTGGGAGCCGAGCCTGCTCTCTCTCCACTTGCTGATAGGTGTGTGCATGCACAAAGAAAGGAATGGAACCAGTTTGTTTTTCCAGGGGGTTGTTTTTCCACGAACCGCCAGTTTTCCAGTTTGTGCCCATCTCTACGAGTCCTAACCGTTGGTCCTCACAAGTTCCTAGAGCACAGTTCCTCACATCCTTGAATGATGGAAGCTTTGAGTCAGAAAACAGCTGGGAGGGGGGGAATACTCCAGCTCGCCAAGTCATCTGGGGCTTCAAAGGCTGACTTTTGAGGGAGCCCAGAAACGAAGTGGGAAACCTAGCTGACAGAAGAATGTACCATAAAAACAGAAAAGCTTTTCTGAATAGGATGGAAGACCCCTCTTTCCGAACAGTATGTGGCCGCCCAACGGCCCTAAGGATGCCCACCAGAAGGACCTTCAGGCCGCAAACAAAATCCAGGCAGCTCCAGATCAATCACTCTTTGCAGACTGTCTTCAAGGTCAGAGCAGCACAGAGCATATTACAGCAGTCCAGCCTAAAGGTAACTAGGGCAGGCATGACTAAAGGCTGGAAAAGGTATCACGGAGTAGGAGTAACACATGAATTTAGCAAAAGGTGCACACAAACCCACCCCTTTCACTGGGCCACCAAAAGCAGGGAGAGGTCTAGGGGTATCTCACCATAGGTGGCTTTAGGACACAGGCAATCCCATCCCAAAAGCTGCTCAGATCATTGGGTGCCCCAAACAGCAGCACCTCCACCACGTAGCTGAGATGTTTTAGAGTCGACCACAAATCCCAGAATCTTCCAGGCAGTGCTGCCAAAGCTCTGCTCTGTTGTATGAAACTTCCGATCACTCATCCTTATCCAGTCCCAAGCTGTGCCCGCATGTTGGCCTGGAATTTCCAACCCCATTAAGAGCAATGAGACAATACCCTGTTTCCCTGAAAATAAGTCCTAACCTGAAAATAAGCCCTAGTACGATTTTTCAGGATGCCCGTCATATAAGCCCTACCCCAAAAATAAGCCCTAGTTAAGTGAAACCCTGCCCTCCACCCTTGTGCAGCAACCAGAAGAAGATGACATGACTGTATTTGAATAAATGTTGATGGTTGTACATGAAAAAAATAAAGCATCCCCTGAAAATAAGCCCTAATGCGTTTTTTGGAGCAAAAATTAATATAAGACCCTGTCTTATTTTCGGGGAAACACGGTACCATCACTTCTCTGGACATCACCTGTATCCCAGCTTCCAAAATCTCTGGGCAAACTCACCGGGAGGTTTCCTACCGTTTTGGAAACCATGTGACAAGAGGGCAAAAGGGCCCTCTCAATGTACCCCAAAGGACGACAGCCACGACAGGGGGTATAATTCCCCCATTATGGTCTTCTTGGACCTTCTCTTTAAGAACAGCCAGACGTACAACAAAATGGCACACACACCCCGCACCATCCCAGGTCAAGTAGAATAACATGGACGGTTGCACCACAGGCCTGAACCAAGACCACTGATTCAGGCCAGCGGTCCTCTTCAACCTCTGGTCCTTCAGATGCTTCTGGACTTCACCCCCTAGAAGCCTCAGCATGGCCAATACTTGGGAACCGTGCGAGTTGATGTTCCAAAGACCTGGAGGCCAACATTTCAGAACCCCTTGGCCCCTAGGAATGAACAAGCGAACGTTCCTTGGTCTGCCATGACATACAGGCCCTCCACAGGGACCTTCAAGGCAGGTCAAGCCCCTCTAAAATGAGCCAGACATCCAGACACCCAGGAAGTGTCTCCCCTGCATGCTTCCTTTAAGATCTGCAGTTTATTGGCTACCATGGGCTTACACACCTTGTCCCAAATAGTCAATCTGCAATGGGATAATAATTAATTGTTCTGATCAGCTAGGTCATAAGAACGTAAGAGGAGCCATGCTGGATTAGACCTAAGGATCAGATCTATTTGCACCTTTGGCTGTGAGTGTGTCCCCCCCCCGCCCCCGAAACACTGGAAATACGTAAGCGTAGTACCAACGGTACTAGAGAGAGTATACAGCCATCTGGACTGGTGGCCACGGATGGCTTCTCCGTCATGAATTTACCTCATCCCTCTTTTAAAGCCATTCCAAGATGACAGCCAAGAGGCAGAGAGTTCCACCGTTTAACGAAGTCTTGGGTGCAAGAAGTCCATCCTTTCCTCCGAATTTCTCTCACCGTTCTACTCATTCTCCATTCCCTCAAGGGAACCCTTTTCAGGTTTTTTGCCCACTGACCCACCACCCTCTCAGAACGAAGCATTTGCAGCCTCCAAAGCCACATCCCCTCCTTTTGCTGGAGGCTCACGGTGCTGTGGTGAAACTGCAGCAATGCCTCTGCTCACGACCCGCGTCCGATCCTGGGCTGAGGTAGCCGGCTCGACCTTCCATCCTTCCGAGGTCAGTAAATCGAGTACCCAGTCTGCTGGGTGTGTGCGCGCGTGCGTGCAATGTGTAGCCTGCATAAATAGATTGCAAACCGCCCAAAGAGTGCTTTAAGCAGTATGGGGTGGTCTACAAAGCAGCACCATTTGCTTTGCTTTGTTGTAGGAAATTTTACTCAGGCACCATGTAAAAGCACCACAAACAGAAACAGATGTTTGCTCCCCTCTGAGAACCTTGTCCATAATTTACATATATCTGCAATCCGTCTGGCACTGAGGAAGTGGACTTGGTCCACAAAAGTTCACATTAAAATACAGCAGTTGGTCTTTAATGGGCTGCAACATTTGTGCCTCTTGGTTTTTTGTTTGGCCTGATATGCTCGTATCGACTAAAACAGCGACACCTTCAAAAATATGTCTGCAACATCCTTAAAAATGAATCACGCAGATCTCCAGGGATAGATGCTGTCTACGGCATCCTAGTCAGAGAGCAGCTTTGCTAAGCCCACCGAGAGGGAGATGCTAGCCCAAGGGCCTGCAGAAGCTGAGGCAGCCACTTTCCTGGTTGCCGTCTTTGCTTCTACACGGCTGCACAGAAAAATGAAGGTGGCAAGTGCCGAGAGCAGAGGGAGGCTTAAAGCGCTGAGTAACACGGCCTAAAAATAGAGCAAAACGCTCAGACTAATTATTTCAGTTACTCAGGTTGAATGCAAGGCATCATGTAATCCTTGGTGAAGAAGGGAAGTGAAATTCACTGCGGTGGACCACAGAAAAATACACAGAAAGACAGCAAAGAAGAAGGAAAGAAAGGGTGTGTGTGTGTGTTTATAACCAGGGAGCTACACCCACTACCGTAGACCCAACTGGAGAAGCCCAAAGCATCGGTTAATTGAAAGACACGTCCAGTTTCCATGCAGACAGGGAAGACAAGTTAAAACGCAAAGGTGAGAGAAAGCCAAACAGCCAGATTTATCCAGCCCTAAGGACGGCATGACTCCTGGTCCACCTTGCCTTTTAGCAGAGCTTCAAGAACCATCAACCCAAACCAGGTACGGAAGACACATCCTGAGTTCAACAAGGCATGTTCAGCACCAGAACTAAGGTCTTTCCCCTGAAAAGTCCACTCTTTTGTTCTATCAACCCGTCATCAGTTCCAATTTTGGCAGAATAAAGCCACTTGGCTGTTGATCTTGATTCGAGCAGAAGTCCAGAACCCTTGGCGATCCATTCCGAATCCCCCTTGGCCTATGCGAAACCGAATCAGGAATTCTGTTGGCGTTCTCTGCAATCAAGCATCCTCCTTCAAAATCCATCTTTTTCTAGAAAGTTTGTGGCTTCACTCCTCCATTTTAACCCCCAACTGAAACAAACGCTATGTGACACCAGAGGTAGGGAATATACAGTCCCCAGGAGCTAAAGGCAACCCCCTGCCCCCCCCCCACGACCCACTAATTTCACTGCAAAGAAAAGCAAACCCACACATTTCTCATGGGGCTAAAACAGCTCCAAGGGTGGAATAGCTAAACACCCTGGAAGACAGAAGCACAATTCAAAATGATCTAGATAGGCTGGAGCACTGGGTCGAAAGCAACAGAATGAAATTCAACAGGGAGATGTGCAAAGTCCTGGCACCTCGGAAAAAGAAATCAAATGCACAGTTACAAGATGGGGGGCATCTGACTCAGCAATACTGCAAGAGAGAAGGATCTTGGAATTGTCGTAGATCACAAGCTGAATATGAGCCAACAGTGTGATGTGGCTACCAAAAAAAGGCCAATGCTATTTTAGGCTGCATTAACAGAAGTATAGTTTCCAAATCCCGAGAGGTGCTAGTTCCCCTCTATTTGACACTGGTTAGGCCTCATCTGGAGTATTGTGTCCAGTTCTGAACACCACACTTCAAGAAGGATACTGATGAATTGGAACAAGTTCAGAGGAGGGCAACAAGGAGGGTCAGGGGACTGGAAACCAAGTCCTATGAGGAAAGACTGAAAGAACTGGGCATGTTTAGCCTTGAGAAAAGAGGACAGGAGGTTGATATGATAACACTTTTCAAATATTTGAAAGGTTGTCATACAGAGGGGCAGGATCTGTTCTCGATCATCCCAGAGTGCAGGTCATGCAACAACGGGCTCAAATTCCTTCATTACAGGAAGCCAGATTTTGGTTGAATATCAGGAAAAATTTCTTAACTGTTAGAGCAGTACAGCAATGGAATTAGTTACCTCGAGATTTGTTGAGTGCTCCAACACTGGAGGCATTCAAGAAAAACTTAGATAATCACCTGGCTGATATGCTTTGATTGTATTCCTGCATTGAACAGGGGGTTGGACTTGATGGCCTTAGAGGCCCCTTCCAACTTCACGATTCTATGGGTCTATGATTCTAAAACCTAGCAAAGCCTTCCCACAAACCCACTGCAATGCATGAGAAAGCTCTCACAAGAGCGGTGGATCCATGTTGGGTTTTAATCCAGACTTTTCCAAGGCACAAAATCCCATCTGCAAAATAGCTTCAGCACTTTGGAGAGCTCCCTCAAAGTTCAGAGTATGTACAACATGGATCCTACTCATCATCTGCATCCACTGATAAATACATATTGGTACATGCGCTTACGGTTCTAACCTGGCATTGAACAGGCACATTTCGAAAGGAAAACAGACTTAAAAGCAATTCTGAACCACCCAAAAATAAAATAAAAGGTAACAGGTGGGCGCAGCTCTGACAGGGGCGAGGGAAGGAGAAGAATCTGCTAGAAACAGCTGAGTTATTATTGTCACTAGGCTGAGAAATCCATGATGTCACCTGATGTGATACTGAAAGGTATTCTCTTTTCCTGCTGCGGCTGCACAGCCAGAAGAAATATCTTCAGAATTTACTGTACAGCTAGAGCTGTAAATGGGCTTCAGCATCGCCTTGTCTTGTTGGCTAAAATGGACTTTCACAGGACGGTAAAAAGTGGCAAGATTTGATAACCGCTTGGACACAGAAGTAGGGGAAAAGAGTCCGAGACGCTCTAAGACTATAGAAAAGTAAATTAATTTTCACCTCTGCCTTGGAGGAACACTTAAAGCTGCTTGATTGGTGATCAGTTTGCTTGTTCGTGTGTAAACTAGTTGTGCCTCTCACGGTCTTCAGGGAGCGAACACTGGGAGCTGCCTACCCCATCCTCAACGGCAGATGCCAGGAACTGAATCTGTGGCATTCTGCTTCCAAAGCAGGTGTTATATTTATTGACGTTTTAATGGGGTTACCTACGTTAGTCTGTTGTAACCAAAAGCACAGGGAATCTAGTGATACATTAAGAGCTCTATTGTTCTGGGACCCTACTGTGGTTTTCAAGGAATGACAGAAATTTAAGGAGTCGTTTTACCATAACATCCCCTGTTTTGTGAGTTTCTATGGCTACGCAAATAAGGGATGTGGTGGCGCTGTAGGTTAAACCGCAGAAGCCTCTGTGCTGCACGGTCAGAAGACCAGCAGTCGTAAGATCGAATCTACGCGACGGAGTGAGCTCCCGTCGCTTGTCCCAGCTCCTGCCAACCTAGCCGTTCGAAAGCATGTAAAAAATGCAAGTCGATAAATAGGTACCACCTCGGTGGGAAGGTCACGGCGTTCCGTGTCTAGTCGCGCTGGCCACGTGACCACGGAAACTGTCTACGGACAAACGCTGTCTCTACGGCTTGGAGACGGGGATGAGCACCGCGCCCTAGAGTCGGACACGACTGGACTAAATGTCAAGGGGAACCTTTACCATAACATCCCCTGCTTTGTGAGTTTCTATGGCTACGCAGGGATTCAAACCCAGGTCTCCTGGGCCCTAGTCTGTTGCTCTCTCTCCCACCTGTAAAACCAACAAGTTTTACTTGGCAACCCTGTTCTTCCGAATCAGAAGAAAACGAACAGTTACATCACAAAAACAGTCAATAACCTTTTTCTGTATGGCAGAATGCTTGAAAACTGCTACAAACCTATAGGGAACTTGTTATTTTCCATCCGTCTCCCATGCCCATCTCAGGGGCAATATTCCAATGGATGCAGGTTATAATCGTGTGAAGGTGCTTATATCAGGTTATATATTTCCGCTCCTATTTTGTTCCTGTTGTTGCTTCCATGTTCTTTCAATAGATGTTTTTAAAAAATCAGGAAAAAAATAGTACTCAACTAGAGATGGGCATGAACCATGATTCAACGGTTCGTTTTTCGGCAGAACCGGTGTTCGGCACTTCCCAGCCCCTCCTCCTCCAGCAGCGCCCAACTCAGAGGTAGTGCCCCAGCTTTCCTGCCCTACATCCTCCAGCTGCTGCTTTTGAGCGGGCGCCCGCCAGGGTTCAGAAGTGCCTGTTTGGCCAAAAAACGAACCGGCGTTCATGCCCATTTCTAGATACAACCTAGGGAAGCTTATAACAAACACTTATGGCTTATGGCTTCCTTCTGGACATGTGTCTAACTGTGTGTCTGGAGACTGCTATCCATAGTTTATACTAATATATTTTTAGAACAGTAAATACTTTTGGAAGACAGTCGTATTAATGTCTGGAGCTTGCTGGATACAAACTCCACACCTTCCCTAAGTCAGATACAAATGCCATTCTGCAACCCAACAGAGTTGCTGGTAAAAAGGAGGCAAAGCCACACGTAATTCCCCAAAACGATAGCTCCGGAAAGTTACACATTTGGAATACAATTCCTAGAATCCCTCAGCAGAAGCTCAACATGTAAGCATATTAAAAACCTCTGTCCGTACCATCCCCTTCCCAAAGGGAAGGAAAGGGGTCGAAATGGTTTGATTCGTATTATTGAGGCTGGCTGATCTCTTACCAAGGAGTACAGAGCACACACCCCCGACATGCTTTGCTTATCAGGCAAAGTCCAAAGACTTGGCCCACAGAAGCTCACATTAAAATATAATTGTGAGTCCTTAAGGCGCCACATGGTTTTGTCTTGTTTCGTTTCTTTGGCATTTTCCTGATCTGCTTGCACAGACTAACATGGCGACCTCTTCGAAAACTACCCTTCACTGATGACACCCTGAGCCCTCTCGTGCTCAGGAAAGTGACTTGGGTTTTCTAAGCTGGAGTGATGCACACTCAAATGACAACTGCTGATGGAGGAGCTTCACCAGCACAGGAAGTGCTCGGCAAAAGTTAACCAGCCTTGTGGACAGGAGGAAACTAGCCGTTGCACTGACCAAGCCCCTTCTCCCCAGGGCCGTGGACGTAAAAACAGACCTTCTCACCTCTCACTCTGCATTTGGGGGTTGAGACCGGCTTCTGAGCGGCTGGAAGCGCTCGCACAAAGCAAGGGAACCTTGCCCACCGTTTTTCTGAGCCCTGGGGGAGACTCTGAGGAGAACGGGCTCTTCTTCCCACTCCCCGTCCAACTCTGGAGGGCAGTCGGAAGGGATGAAGGAGTCTCCTTGGCCTTTCTCCAAGGTCTTTCTCCCCAAACAGAAGGCACAAAGTGACACACTTTCCTTCAACGGTTGGCCGATTCCAAGTGCTTCCAAAGCCTTGCACCACGCTGACTAGGGATTATGGGAGCTATAATCCAATACAGGCTGGCTGGCTCGTTTAGTAGTTTAGGTATCTATCTGGCTGTGGGCCCAGAGGTTGGGAGTTCGATTCCCCGCTGGGCCTCCTGTGAGTAGAGCCAGCCTGGGTAGCCTTGGGCAAGCTGCACAGTCCCACAGCGCCCCTAGAGGAAGGGAAGGGTAAAGCACTTCTGTCTATTCTCTACCTGGAAAGGGTCAGCATAAGCCCGAATTGACTTGTCCACACATAATGATTATTATTGATCCAACACATCTCAAAGGCACCGATAGATGAGTCTACTGCATCCATAATAAAACAGACATCGTATTAAAATCTCCTGCAACACCTTCAAAGACAACACCTGTTGACAGCAGCTTTTGTGGGTTACAGTCCATTTTAAACACTTGTGTTATCATCCTACTGCTATATGTCATCGTGTCCATTTTTTGCATACATACAGAGAAAGAAGGCAGTACTGGGGTTGAAAATTATTGCAAACCGAGGACAGGAGTCCTGGCATTAAAAGAGACAGAAGCACTACCATGCAGAGGGGGTGTGATCCGTAACCTGAGAAGGCAAAACAACAACAACAACAACAACAGTGTACAGGAGCCCACAAACAAGGGAGAAACACTGCTTCTCCAGACTGAGCCAGCCTGGAGTTGTATCATACATCTTTAAAAAACACAACTCACGCCTATCATTGCGCTTGACCCTTTACATGGTTTGCATGTTTACTCAGGAGTAGGTCTACCCACTCAATAGGATGTAAACACACACACATCAAGAAGTCCCAGGCCAAGTGAGATCCATGTTCTGCCCAGCCTGTTACTCCAGAAAGCCATCAAGGCCTACGCTGGAGCTTCATTGTTTGGGACTACAACTCCCAGAATCCCCAGTCAGCATACAAAGGAGGAGCTATCCAGGCCGCACTGTCTGAGTCTTCCGGGGAGTTTTCTTATCCTAATTATTATTATTATTAGTTTTATTTTAATGAATTTAATTGCCGGAGGTCCGAAGATTTTGATGTTTTATGCAGCGTAAAGGTGCTTTTCAGACACCATGCACAATGCGGTTTCCCATATGAGTTCCATCAAGAATCCCGCCGCCATCCCAGCAGGGCTCCTGGGCCACCAGGCCAACCAGTAAGCTGTCCTAGCCCTGAATGGGACGCCAGTTAGGTTCTCTCCCCCCCCCCCGGAAATTTCTGTGCCGTCTTCTAGGCCCTGCCGGAGTCAAATGGCATCAGCAACAGCTGCCAGAAAAATCTGCAGGCTCGGTGCTCTCGTATACACTGGATGAACACCCTACATTCTTTCCTCTGAGCAAACACTGGGCTCTCTGTTTGGGATCCTGTCACAGCCAGAGGCCTCGGTCTTCTGGCTCCTGCAAAAGGGGCCTGGACCCACACATTTGCAGCACCCATCCTGCTCAAGCCTTTACAAGCCATGTGCAAACTTCAGGGCATAAACACTTCATCCATAAACAGCATCATCGTGACTGCCTTGCTTTTAAAAGGGGGGGGGACAGAAAACAGAGGGAGAATCAAATAATATAGGGTGGTTTTCTTCTGCCGATGACGTCGGACCAAAACATCTATGCAGACTGCACAGTCCTAAAGGAGGGCCGTAAGAATCCCTTCAAGAACTCTTAGTCAGGGTAATGACAATCTAAACACACCACGGATCTCACACATCTGGGTCTGCATGTCACCAACAGCGCCTATGATTGGGTCAGGCTTAAATACGGCCAGAACGCCACGGTGGAGACCGCAGTCACGGGCAGAAATGAATTCCCCTGGGAATTTAACAGCCTTGAACAAAAGTTGTTGTTTCTGCGCCTCCCAAGACTTGCTTTAAGAAGAACTCCACTTTGTGAGACGGATCTGCACAACGATGCAGCTTACAGTGCATCTCTGGAAAATAAATGAGATGCAGAGCAAGGTGTGCATTTTAAAATGCAAATAGCTAAAAGGGACGTGGGTTGGGAAAAGGGGCAAAGCACCTGCCGATGAATGGGAAGATGGCAAACATTAGCTAAATGCATAAACAAACATGCACACTAGGGAAAATGAATGTATATATAATATGTATATATGCAGAAATCTCCACGTGGGGAAAAATAATAAAACACCAAGTGTCATAACCTGATAGGAGACAAACATAGGCAAAATATACAGATGTCATTAGGAAAAAATACACTGTATATCTCCGAACATATTTAAACTACAAACTTTCATTGATTTGGATTCCTGCCTTGAGCAGGCGGGTTGAACTCAATGGCCTTAAAGGCCCCTTCCAATTCCATTATTCTGCAATTCGGTGATTATTCCTAACAAACACAAGCAATCCCACACCTTTTTATTTTCGAATGGGGCGAAGAACGCCAGGAACTGTGGGTGAAAGAAACAGAATACAGTCACAGTGCTATGAAAGTTGTTATTTTCACCTTTAAAAAAAAAATACAGAACCAGTTTGAAAATCCTAACTTTTGAGGAATATCTATGCCTGCAAAACCCTCCAGTGCCTTTGTTGACGAAGGATTCTGGGGATTTCAGATGGAAGAACTGCCTTTCCCAAATTTTGCCTTCTTTGTTAATTCTCTAAACACCAGTGTTCTAAGAATCCAAGCCGGGTCTCGGACAAAATGACATGGGATCAAGTCACCCGTCTTCCAAAAAAAAACACCACAGTCAAACCTACTGTCAGCCGTGGCATGAGGGCAGACCTTTCTTTGTCCCACATGGCTGTTTATCCTGAGGAAACTCCAGGAAAGGCGTAGGAAGCAACTCCTCCCGGCTCAGGGCAAGCCTTCCAAATCAAACATGAAACCAGTGCTCCAACGCACGCACGGACTACTCAGAACCAGAGCAAACAGTCCTGCAAACATGTTCACCAAGAGCTTACCAGCCTCTCCAAAACATTTATATTCTGCGAGAAAACAACTCCTTTCCTGGGCTTGGCCACTTGGGGCAAATCAGCAGGAACATCCTCTAACAAAGGCCACGAGAGGGAAGCAATAACAATTTGCAAAACATAGAAAAGAAGACTCAACAGGGAGTTAAAGAGCGCGGAACTTCCAATAACCACACAATGAAACAGAGGGACATTTGTAATCATCATCATCAGGTCAAGTCAATTCTGACTTCTAAAGAAGACTCAGAAGTGTATTACCATTCCCTTCCTCCAGGGGGCGCTCTGGGACGGTGAAGCTGGCCCAAGGCCACCCAGGCTGACTCTTTTCCCAGGAGGCACAAGTGGGGAATTGAACTCCCAACCTCTGGCTCCACAGCCAGTTACCCAGAATAAAAAAGGGGGGGGGGACACTACTCAGTGTATTTTCTGTAGCTCAGCAAAGTTACCTTGGATTGAAACTCCAGTAATCTCCCAGTGATCTTGTCTCCTGGGGGATTCTACGAGCCGTAGTCAAAAAAAAAGTAACTTTTTCCAAACTCTGCCCCTTTCTAGCTTTTGAAAGGAAGAATGTTTCTTTCTTCCTGCCCCTAAAGAGAAAAGTTTTATAGATGTGTCTAAACTGACACCTCTTTAGCAGAAATATAGGGGGAACCCACCTCCTTCTCCAGCCCAGGCTTAATTGAATACAGCAGCCTATAGAAAACTTGGAGTACTTCTGACATGGTTGAGGTTGTGCCTTAGAATCATAGACGAGTGGAGTTGGAAGGGGCCTACAAGGCCATCCAGTCCAACCCCCTGCTCAAGGCAGGAATACAACCAAAGCATATCTGCCAGGTGATTATCCAAGTATTTCTTCAATGCCTCCAGTGTTGGAGCACTCCCCACCTCTCCCTGAGGTCATGGGCTCCATTGCCGTACTGCTCTAACAGTTAGGAAGTTTTTCCTGATATTCAGCCGAAATCTGGCTTCCTTTAACTTGAGCCCATTCTTGCGTGTCCTGCACTCTGGGATGATCGAGAACAGATCTTGCCCCTCCTCTGTACGACAGCCTTTCAAATATTTGAAAAGTGCTATCCTATCACCCCCTCAGCCTTCTTTTCTCAAGGCTAAACAGGCCCAATTTTTTCAGCCTTTCCTCCTAAGGCTTGGTTTCCAGCCCCCTGATCCTCCTTGTCGCCCTCCTCTGAACTTCTTCCCATTTGTCAGCGTCCTTCTTGAAGTGTGGTGTCCAGAACTGGACCCAAGACTCAAGGTGAGGCCTAACCAGTGCGGAATAGAGGGTCTTGTGCCAGGTCTGTCTGGGAATTCAGCGAAAACTGGGACTGAAGGGTAGAATCGTGGAGATTACAAGGGAACGGTCACCACCACCACCCCACCCTTGGGACTAAGCCAGAGAGGAGAATTTCCAGGCAGGCTTCAATACTGACATGTCTCTGTTCAGGAATTGACTGCCAGGACAAAAGGCACCAGGAAGGGTTGCTTTCTCATTGATCCAGCCAGCAAAACACGCTCTTCCCCCAAGATCCTCCCTTCCACCTCTCCAGACAGTTTCCTGTCTACCCAAGCTCTTCCGTATACACTTAGGATTTTGTTTGCTGTTGAGTGTGTTCAGTCCTCGATCTTCCGTTGCGAATTTTATCCCCCATTCTTTTCCCCTCTCTTCTTTATTCCTCCGACCCTGGGGGGTCCCTCAGGAGCATATTCGTACATCTGACTTCTTTCTGAACAGCCTTGTTTTGACAACCTCATCATGTATAATAATCATCATGTGCCATCGAAGCCAATTCTGACTCATGGTGACCCTTTTACAGGGTTTTCCAGGTAGAAAATACTGAGAAGCGGTCTCCCATTCCCTTCTTCCGAGGATACCCTAAGATTGTGCAGCTTGCCCAAGGCCACACAGGCTGGCTCTTCGGAGATGCACAGTGAGGAATCGAACTCCCAGCTTCTAGCTCTGCAGCCAGATACCTAACTCAGATACTTAGCTCAGATGCCACTGAGCTATCTTAGCCATCTTATAATAATCATGTGCTATCAAATACATTCTGACTTATGGTGACCTTTCTCCGGGTTTTCCAGGTAGAGAAGACTCAGAAGTGTATTACCCTTCCCTTCCTCTAGGGGGCAGCCTGGGACTGTGCAGCTGGCCCAAGGCCACCCAGGCTGGCTCTTTTCTGGGATGCACAGTGAGGAATCGAACTCCCAACCTCTGGCTCTGCAGCCAGATACTTAAACCACTGGGATATCCAGCTAGCTCTTTTGATTACATAGACAAAAGAGTTTAGAACCCAAGTTAGGGTACAGAACACTGTGCATTCCAACAGCTTCACATTATTTATTTATTACATTTATATGCCACTTTTCTATCCAAAGTGGCTTACAAACATTTAAGAGAACAAAAACGGGTGTGTGCATGTGTCACAAAGAGCTAAAAAATATACTGAAACCATATAAACCAGACCTACCATAACAAGCATTAAAATTAAGCAAATACATTAAAAACCGTTACAATCTACAAAACATCCAGAGTAAAAACAACACAGCAGGGCCAGTTAGATATCAAATACCAGTCGAAACAGATGTGGTTTTTCTCCCTTCTTAAATTCTGTTAGAGTAGAAACAGATCACAAGTTGGAAGGGAGTGCATTCCATAGCTTGGGAGCCACACAGGAGAAGGCCCTGTTCTGGGTGCTTTTTAGGTGGCCATGGTTGCATTCCTTACACAACTCATTAAGTTTGGACAGCATTTGTTATTCTTGCACTGCAAGAAGATACTAAGGCCAGACGGACATATTATTTAGGGCCACTTGCCTCTGAACCCCAATCGTAGCTCACATCACTTCTCACCTAGGTAGTTGCCTCTGAGCATATACAGAATGCCAGTTACACCGTCAGCGAGGAACCTTAACACTCCATACACATCAGGAATTTAAAGTGAAATAATCATGTGCTGTCAAGTCATTCTGACTTAGGGCAAACCTTTTCAGAGTTTTCTAGGTAGAGAACACTCAGAAGTGGTTTTACCCTTCCCTTCCTCTGGGGGCAGCCTGAGATGGTGCAGCTTGCCCAAGGCTACCCAGGCTGGCTCTACTCACAGGAGGCCCAGTGGGGGAATCGAACTCTCAACCTCTGCAGCCAGAGACCTCAACCACTGACTTATTCAACCAGCCAGGAATTTGCAAGGCCAGGTAAGAAACAAAGGTTCCCCCCATGGTCGTACTCTTTAACTGAACATCACACAGGCTGTTTTCCATGATTCTGATTACAATTTCCCTCCCTCACCCCCATCTCTCCCATTTTGTCCAGGAGGGTCCCCTGACCGATGCCGAAGCCACCAGGGGTATTCGCCTTCTCGATTGAAGAGCTATTCAGCATTATTCAAAAGATCATCCCCCTGGAAGCCCCCATGACAGCACCTGATCTTTAAGGCAACCTCGGTGATGAGCCATCCGGAGGATTTCTAGGATAATTTTGAATGTTCAATGTGATTGGCATTCAACTGTTGTTGTTAGGTGCCAATCAAGCTGCTTCTGACAGAGGGTGACTCTTAACAGGGTTTTCACTGTCGTGACATGATGGAGGAGAAGTTTGTTATAGCTGTCCCACCGTGAGTTTCCCTGGCTGAGTGAAGATTTGAGCTCAGATCTCTAGTCTTACACTTCGTCTGCTATACCACACTAGCGTTTCTGTAATCATTAAGTAAAAGCAAAGTGTGCTGCTTATATACCGCCCCATAGCACTTAATGCACTCTCTGGGTGGTTTACAAGTTAATTATGCAGGCTACACATTGCCTTCCTTCCCAGCAAGCTGGGTACTCAATTTATCCATCTTGGATGGATGGAAGGCTGAGTCAACCTTGAGCTGGCTAGCTGGGATTAAACCTGAGTCATGAGCAGAGTTTTGGCTGCAGTATTGCAGTTTAACCACTGTGCCATGAGGCTCCTACAACAACATAAGAAGGCAGGTTAGCATAACAATCTCTTTATTTTGGCTGAGATGATTGAGATTGAGCATAGTTTACCAACAGCGCTCATCTAACAAGTTTACGATGGTTGAACCATTTTGTGCCACCCTGATTCATTGCTAGGTTCAGTCGACCTCGCGGACTTTAATGGGATTCATTATATTTACTTTGAAAAACCCGATCTCATCCTTTATTTAATAAAACACCCAATGCTATACGAACAGTATGCAAATACTTTTGTCGTTGTGATGTGCCGTCAAGTCAGCCACCACAAAAGGGCTTTCAAGATAACGTGAGATGTTTAAGCTGTGTTTTTACCAGTTCCGCACACCCAGGGAGCTTCCATGGCTGAGCTGAAATTCGAACCCAGTCCTCCTGAATCTCACTCTATCCACTACACCACACTGGGTATATCCTGTGCAAATACTTGCATGTATAATAAACAATATTATGTTCAAGGTATACCTTTAAAAGGTCAAGTATATAGAAATGTCTTGGCTTGGCACAGAAAAAATAATACTGTTCGTAACAAGTGACTCAGCTCCATGGCCATTTGTGGTACCCAGAGGCTCTGTTTTCAAGACTCAATGTGTTTTGGTTACATGGAAATATCTGGTATCCATGGGATTCTGCTGCCGTGGTCTCTCCCAAGCTTTCAAGTGACATCTACCAACCTGTCAAGATGTACATAAGATCGGTGTGTTTAAGCGTCTGTGCCACGCAGCTTATGTATTTCTTGTGGGCCACTCTCAAACCCACCTCAAGTAATATGAGACTCATTATACTGGTCTGATTTGCAAGGCTGTTTTTTTAAAAAACAACCCACTGCAGGCCTAATAAAGCTGGCTGGACAGCTCAGTGAGTTAGGTTATTGACTGTGGAACCAGAGGTCAGGAGTTCAATCCACCACTGTGCCTCCAGGGAGAAGAGCCAGCCTGTGTAGCCTTGGGCAAGCTGCATAGTCCCAGAAGTGGACCCAGAAGAAAGGAATGGGAAACCACTTCTACTACTCCCTATTTAGAAAACCTTGAAAAGGGTCACCCTAAGTCAGAATTGAATATGGAATATGGAAGTGAGAGCTGGACCATAAAGAAGGCTGACCGCCGAAGAATTGATGCTTTTGAATTGTGGTGCTGGAGGAGGCTCTTGAGAGTCCCCTGGACTGCAAGGAGAACAAACCTATCCGTTCTAAAGGAAATCAACCCTGAGTGGAAGGACAGATCCTGAAGCTGAGGCTCCAATACTTTGGCCATCTCATGAGAAGAGAAGACTCCCTGGAAAAGGCCCCGATGTTGGGAAACATGGGGTCACGAAGAGTGAGACACGACTTAACGACTAAACAAAAGTCAGAATTGACTCGACAGTACATGATAATTATTAATGTAAGTTGACAGCCACTTGAAAGGTACTACATAAACGCCCAGCCTTATTAATCGTCTTTTACCACCAGAAACAGATCGCTCATTATGCATCATCTCCATACAATTATATATATTTTTAATGTCGTCCATATGCATCAGCCATATGCATCAGCCATAAACACTCTGGTGCTTTCGAGACCAGGTGCTTTGAGTTCTTCTTGCTCCATCATAGAGGTGAGGCACCAACTCCCATCCGTTGCAGACCTCATGGTCATCGGTATAGGACGATGGGAGTTGCAGTAGTACAACAACAGCTGAAGAACAACAGGTTGACCGCCTGGCTGCAATACATGCCTGAGAATATCTTCACGGTCACTATCACCTGACAGCTGAAGGAAGTCATGCCTAATTCCTACCAGAAACCCAGTAAAACCTGCTTTTTAAAAATGTTGATATATTTACTCAGTAACTTCCAGCATTTCCCAGCACACTTTCAAAACTAGGCACAAGAACAGAAGCTCAAGTCGGGGGGGGGGGGGGGGGACGGGACATCTCTTTCCACTGAGAAGGCTTGTGAAAGAATGGCTTTCTTCAAAAGAGCAAAAGGTAGATGACGGACAGACAGTAGAATGAATTTGTATTAGGTGTGAGTGCCAGCGGGCACCTCTTCCCCCCCCCCCCCACCACCACAAAGGGGGGGAAAGAATGATCTGAGAACCTGCCTGAGAGAAGACGTGGGTTTCTCCGCATGCCGCTGAACAGCAAAACAAGTCACACTGCTCAAACGAAGCCTAGGAAATCCAGACTCTACGTGACCTGATTACTTATTTAACAGGAAGTTGCAGGGGAGAGAGAAAAATTAAATTTACAACCATTCAGGATACCAGACTTAAACCACCACGGCGATACTTGGGGGTGGCGATGAGAGAATAGGTAGGAGGAAGAGAGAGTGCATGAAAACGGAATGGCAGTAAGTTGTTTCCAGCTGTTTGGTTCATTTTTTTTTTGGGGGGGGGGAAGGAAACCAGGGCCATTTCCATCGGGGGCCCGACCTACAGAGCCACCGAGCCAAGCACCTTCCTTTATAGTCATGCGAGAACACCAGCATGGGTCGGATATGTCAAAGAGGAGCAGGGGAAAAGGGAAGGGGAAGGGGGGGGGGGGAGAGAGAGAGAGGTGCCGCGTGGGAAGAGGAGAAGGCAGAGCCAGCAGGAGAGGCCAACTTACCAGGGCTGTTGGCTTCATTTTCCAGAACGTGCAGTTCTGTGCAGTCCGCCAAGGAATGCTCCAGGCAGAGCTGGAGAAAGCGGGCCTGACTCCGGTTCACCCGTTTCAGCAAAGAAAGCAGAGCCACCGTCTGCTCGCACTCGTTCCAGCCTTTGAACCAACCTGCCAGGACTCCCACCTGGTCTCGAAACATCATGGTTGGTCTGGGTGCAGGAGAGACCAGGAGAAAGACCAAGCCTATAGATCTCTATAGATGTTTTCTTCAAGGTAGGAAAAAAAAGTTTAAAAAAAAATTTCCTTCTCCAGGACCTCTTTCACCCGATCCACCTCCTCCGCCTTCCTCCAGCCGACTTTTGCAACCGTTTGCTGTGATTGGAGAACACAACGGGGAGAAACTCTTGAGGTTTCTGTGGGTGTCTTTTTTTACACACTTGCCCTCCTTCGGAATTCCTCCCCAAACGATGAGGAGGATGACACCCGGCAGCCCACAGACCTCACGCGTGGCGGTGTGTAGACAGACTTCTATAGAGCTCGATTTCTCAAGAAGGCACGGCGTCGACGCATGAAGACGTGCGAGGGGGGGATGTATATCGGATCGCCTTTCCTTCCTTCCTTCCTTCCTTCGCTACCCCCTCGCTCTTTCCCCACCTCCCCCCAAGAGTCTGGTTATTTTAGCCCGGCGTCTCCGGCTCGGTCCTTCTTCGGGCGGGCGGGCGCGTTCTGGATCACCCACCAGCGCCGCCACCGCAGCAGCATTCCTCACTAAGGCAGCAGGCGGGGGTGTGTGTGTGAGAACCCTTCACAACTGTAGGAGGGGAGGGGAGAGAGGAGAGAGAGAGAGAGAGAAGGTAGTGTGGGTTTGCTGGCTTGCTTTTTTTTTTTTTGCAGTGATGATAATGATGACACACTTTGCACACTATGATTCAGCAGGGTAGAGAACTCCACTTCCTAATATGACAGCGTGAAATCTGGGAGCATGGATTCCTGGGGAAGGGGGGGGGGGGAACAAGCTGGGTTTTGGTTGTTTTTGAGGGGGACGAGAGTCCAAAAATGCAGATAACGGGCTTGCTGATCCATCCGCACCTCTCTCGGTTTCTCTGGGCGACCCCCCCTCTGAAAAAAACCGGGCTAGGGAGAGGTGGAGGCAGGCAAGCAGACCCCGAAAATGCAGCCCACCCACAGGGGGGGGGGATGATTGAGAAATATGGGCTTTGCTGGGCACCCAGAAAGGGGCGGGAAAGGTCCTTCTTCTATTCAGCAAAAAGAGGGAGAGCCTCTATGGCTGGGCAACCCCCCCCCCCATACACACATGCCAAGCATACCTGCTTCCCCCATCCTCAGGATACCTGGATGAGGGGGGGGGGGCGCTGGACTGGGGAGGGGCTGGAAGAGTAACAGGGCTGAACTCAGCCCTTCCTGCACTGGAGGAGGAAATTTGGGGGGGGGTGAGGGGAGCACTGATGGGGAGGGGTGCGTATGGGGGGGGGGAGACCCTTCGCACTGCAGCTCCAGCTGCGGCGGGCGCCTCCTGGCTCGTCCTTCCCCGCAAATCGGGAAGCCGCCAAGCAGGGCTGTGGCTCCCGCAATGGGAGAAGCCCCGCGGCTGCCCAGCAATCGAGCAGCCCCCGGAGTAACACTAGCCGCCGACGACGACTCCCCCTCCCGCTCCTCGGTTGGATCCGGGCCCCGAGTCGGTCGGCCGGCCAGCCCGGCCCGGGCGGTGGGTGGCAGCTGCCGGGAGGCAAAAAATAACCTCTCCCGGGCCGTCCCGTCCCGGGGCTTGGAGGAGGAGGAGGAGAGGGGGAGTCCCGCCAAGGAGGCTTAAAACCCCCCCAAGGAAAAAAATAACCCACTACGGAGGGAAGGAAAGACCCCCCCCAATGATCAAGCCCCCCCCACCAGCTGCCGGGGGGGGGGAAGAGGGGCTGGATGCCCTCCCGCCCTTCTCCAGCCGCCGCCCCCGCGCCCCGTCCGGGATCCCCGGGAAAAGGGGGCGCGCCGGGGACTCCCCCCGCGGAAGGGCGGCGGGCCACAGGATCGGGCGCAACCGGCGGCGCAGCGCCCGACTGGCACCCCCACCTGCCTTCCACCCGCCCCCTTGGCACCCGGGGACCCTGCCTGCCTTCCCTCCCTCCCTCCCTCCCCCTGGCCAGGACCCCCCCCCCCGCGGCCCCACCTGCTCGCCTTCCCGGCCGGCTCGGCTGCCCTGCTCTCACTGCCAGAGACCGGGACGCGACGGCGGCGACGGGGCGGGCGGCGCCGGAGAAGGAGGAGGAGGAGAAGCAGGCGAAGCAGGCGCCTGGCGGTGCCCGGCTTGGGCCATGGCGAAGCGGCGGCGGCAGGAGCTGCAGCCTCGGGTCCGGTCGCGCCGTCGGCGGAGCCCGCGCTGCCGCCCTCCGCTCCTCCTCGCCTCGCCTCTCCGGCGCGACTGAGCGCGGCGCGCGGCGCGGCCGGGGCTCCCCCCACCCCGCCCCGCGCTCCTCATTAGCATAGCCCATGACGTCATGGCCCGCCCCTTCGCGCGCCGCCTCTCACACCACCACTCCCCCCCCCCCTGGAACAACCCGCGACCGCGCCGCGCGCGCGCCCGTCTTGGGGGAGGCCCTGGCGCGGCTCGCCTGGCTCGGCCGGGAGCCCTCCAGCCGGGGACCTCCTCCAGCCGCGCCGCGCCGCCCCGGCTCTTCCCCTCGCCCGGCGGTTGCGCAGGAGACGCGCCCCGCCGTCAAGGGAAGCGGCCGCCCGGCCTCCTCCTTAACCGGCCGGCCTGCCTGCCTGCCTACAGGTGGGGGTGGGGGTGGGGGGAGGATCGGGCCCCCGCGGCTGCTCCGCAATCGTAGCCGCGCGCCCCAAAAGTGGGGTTTGGAGCAGCACGGGGCCCCCCCTACACTTTTTTTTTAAACCCTCTTTTTCTCCTCCTTAAAAGTGCACGCGCTTTTTTTTAAAAAAATTCTATTTTTATTTGCGCGTGTCGCGGGTCCTTGCCAGGCACACCGGAGAGCAAACTCGCCCGCCTTCCCTTCCCTTCTCTTCTTTCCCCCGCCGCCGCCCACGCTGCTGCATTGCAGCCCGCACGGGCGCCGGGCGCCAGGTTCGGAAGATGCGCGCAGGGGGCCGCGCAAGCTGCGCGCATGGCGCTCCCCCCGCTGGGGGCCCCCAGCCGACGCGCAAGCTGCGCCTTCCGGCCCAACGATCTCTCTCTCTCTCTCTCCCCCCCCCCCCAATCCCCCCTGGCATCGCAGCTTGCGCCGCCGCCCCGGGCCGTCTGCACTGGAGGGGGTGGGGATTCCGGGTGGGGGGGGCGCAGACTTTCCCACGGATGGCTTCGGTTGCGCGCGAAAGCAGCGCGGAGCAAAGAGGCGCCTGGCAGCCGGAGGGGGGTGGGGTGGGTGGATTCTCCCGCAGCTACTAATAAATATTCGCCCGGACAAAAATGAGTACCCAAAGACCGGGGTGGAAGGGGGGGGGGAATCTGGGCGCCAGCCATGCATGCCAGGGGCATAATCTCTCTGCCAGATGCCACCTCTGCACTGGTCGGAAGTGCAGGTTAAATGCACGCCAGGACAACATCTGGAAAAAAAGATGAGCACGAGGGAACATCTGGGTGAGCCGATGCACCCCGGGGCAACAGCTGGAGGAGACACCCTTGATCAGGCTGCCACGCAGAGAAATGTCACAGAGACTTGTAATGGATGCGGAGTGACAGACAGACAAGGACTTAGCCTGGGTTGGAATCTCCAGTCGGCCATAGAACTCGGATAGCCGCTCCTTGAATATCTCGCCGAAAGCCTTATTAGGGTGGGTGTGAGTCAGTTCGGACATGATCTGCAGAAACAGCCCATCATGTACACCGTGTGGGACGCTGCTGTGCGGTGCTGTATGTCACAATGGGTGGTCAACCTACGGCCTGCCAGATGTGGTTGGAGGACTGTGGTCGTCATCCCGCACTGCTGAGCCCAGGGCTGATGGGCCTTGCAGTCCAACAATATCAAGGGGAAGCACACAGACTCCTTGACCATTATTATTATTTTTTTAAACCAACACAGTTTCTGGGCCTTTCCTGGGGTTGAAAACATGGGGAACTGGGCTGAATCCAACCCAAGTTCTCTCTGGTCCAACGCTCTGTTCCGGTAGTGGCCAACAACATTCCCAGCCACCGATACTTGGAAAGAGGTCACCTCTGAGAGCACAGGTGATACAGAGCCCATCCTGACCAGTAGCTGTTGATGACTCTTAACACACACACATACACACACACACCTGCCCGGGCAGCCATCCGGTGAGCAACGTTGCGAGCATAACTGCCCTGTAGGTGTTCCACATCTCTCAATGCCACTCAGTCTTCAGCTGACAGAAAGCAGAAATCTCCCCACTGCCAGCAAAGGGCTCCCACTTGTGCCATGGGGTAGTGAAAACTCCCTTGCAGAAGTGATGGTGAGAGGGGAGCTGTGCGTGCAACACAGCACTGCTTGTAGGATGGTGGTGGGGAGAAGATTTCAGCTCATGAATGATCTCCAGCATCCACATTTTGCAGCTACTGCTGCATCTTGTGGCAGTGAGTTCCACAGTCTTATCTGCTGTGCAAAGGAGAAAATCTTCTCTCCTCCCTCCCCCCGCCCTGAATCTTTCATCTTTCCACTTTGTTGAGTGTCCTGGGTTGTGTACACTATGTGCACGCATGATTGGGATGGCCAGATTGTAAACTTTGAAATGTAAGAAGCATAGACAAAGACCATTAGAAATTAGCTGTAGAGTGACGACATAGTCTGCCTTGAATTGGTGAGCTGGCTGAGCTAAGAAGTGTGATTTTTTAAAAAGTCTTTGGCCCTTTGGGGACTAAAAGGGATAGAACCGAAACTCTTGTTCAGATCTTCTGTTTTGAAGGCCATCTTTGTTCATGAAGGCCATTTTGGGATCCCATGACACAAGAGTCCTGGGAAGTGGGGTTTCCCCCCCCCCCCCGCCCATTTTTGAAAGACAAATGAAGAAAACAAATGGATCACATTTTCAAGACAAATTCCAAAAATGTTGCCAGGAGTTGCCGGGACCTGAGTTTTCATGAGCTGGAAGCGTCTCCTCTGATTAGAGTATTTCCTCTCAAACTGCATGAGTGAAACTCCTGCCCGCGGGGTTTGAAAAAGTGCGACACTGGCATTTATTTTTCGTCCAAAGTCATGGTGCAACCACATTTTTGGCATGCAATCTCCATCCTTTAGGGTTATCCAGTGGACTTCAAAACAAACAGTCACATCCAGTTGTGCTAACGTAACCCAATACCACTTTGGTCTTCACACCCGGGAAGAAAATGCAAAACCTGGCAAGTTACAAAACGGCATGCATCCGTTGTTAAGTTTGTTAGCACTTTTCATAAACCCTGTGAAGATCTTTGTTGCAAAATGGGAGAAAACAGCTGGAATCCAATTCTAACAAACGACTGCCAGCTGTTCTTAGATAAAAGTGTAATCCTGTGTATGTTTTCTTCAGAAATCCCTTAGAAATCATTGGTGCTTTCTTCTGAATGAACATTGCATGTAGGTCCAAACGTGTCTTAATTGTTCTAGTTAGCAGGAAGGAAGGCGATCTTAATTAGAAATATGAAGGTGCTTAAAAGGAAGGTTGACCATTTTACCTGGTTAGCCTGAAAGAATTTGGTAAAAATTACTTTTTTGGAGCGTAGCTGACAGAATATTGCGGCGAGAACACCCACTGTCACCATGAGAAACGGTGCCGGGAAAAGCTTTGCCAGCCTGGTGGAAGCATTGGTTCCATCTCTGGAGAAGAAGAACCGAGGCTTTAAAATAGTGCCCCTTTTCCCACTTCTTCATTTCAACTCTTTAACGACAACTCCTGGTGCTGATGGCTAGGGGTGTCTGGGAACTGTAAGGGTTTAGAAGGAGTCTAAGAATTCACCTGAAAGCCTTTTCATGCCCTAATGGCGAGGGGATTCTGGGAATCCGTTGTCCACACACACACCCCAAAATCACAAATTTCCCATAGTAAAATGATCCCTTTCCCTGGAGGTAAAGCCAGCCCAGCAGGAACTGCAGTTGTTGAGCTCTAAAGAGCAACAGAAAAGGAGCAGGATTATGTTTTTTTTTTTTTTTTTGCAGAATACACTGCAGGCGAAAATAACAACTGTTGCAGCGGGGAGTGGAAATCCTACAAGCTGCAGCAGTGCTACTAGACAATGTAAGGGGAAAGCACCATCTAGTGGACATTTGTCAGGTATTAACACAAGAACATTCTGGTTTAAATAGTTTTGGGGTACCGATGTCATTATGCACAGATTTCACAAACATTTACTTATTTAATAAGTATGAGCTGTCAAGTTAATTCTGACTTATGCCATCCCTTTCAGGGTCTTCTAAGTGGAGAGTACTCAGAAGTGGTTTCCTTTTTCCTGGGACAAAAGTGCAGCTGGCCCAAGGCCACCCAGGCTGGCTCTTCTCCCTGGAGGCACAGTGGGGAATCGAACTCTCGGCCACTGAGCCAGCCAGCCAGCTCCTTAATGCTTATTCACCCTCCCCCTCTTCCCCCCCCCCTTTCGTTCCTCAGAGGAGCTCAAGATGGCATACTCATGTCCCACTGCTTTCGCCTCCCACCTTATAGATAGACCCTATAAAGTAGGTTAATCTGGATCCATAGGACTATTACAGGCTTATCAAGTGAGTTTCATGGCTGAGTGAAACTCATCTCCCCAACTCTGGTTTAGCGTTGGGACCACTATCCCACACTGCCCATGAAACAGGATCGTGATCTGGCATGCTTTATATATAGTACAGAGATTAATTTTCACAAGCTGAACTAGGTAGCGGAATATTAAGATCTACACCATAGCATCCTATTCTGGAATAGATCTGTACTACGTACTTGATACCTCTGTAACCATTAGGGATGTATTCTAAGACACCTAAAGCTCACTAGCAGAAAATTCCAATAATCTCACTGGGCTGCAGCCCCCCGATTCGGCGTGATGGGATGATGATGGTGAAAATGTTATCCAATTGTATAATATGGATGGACCTTTTGCTCCTTAGGATATAGGAAACTGCCCTGTATTGAATCAGATTGTGTGCTCCAAGCAGACTAGGAGTTGTAGTCCAAAAAAACCAAACACGCCCCCCCCCCCACCTCTGGCTGCAAAAGCCATCCTGCAGGGAAGGTAGCCTTTAATTGGGAATTGCAGCTGGAGTTTTCAATATGCAAAGCACGTGCTCCAGCACTGACCAAGTAGCCCATGTGCTGCCATCAATTGTGCCACAACCCAGCTTCCACCAATGGGAAGGCGTGACGGCTTCTTGTCACCTTATTTCCTGACCCAATCAAAATGTATACTGGGAGGAGCCAAGAAAAGGCCACGCCTCCTTGAAGCTGCTTCCCTCCTGCTTTTAAGTGGAGGTGTGTGGAATTTCCCAGGTGGCTATGGGGAATTCTGGGTATTGTAGTTCAAGAATGCCCTCACCTCTACTTTTCAGCGCCATCAGGCTGTATATGTAGGCTGAAGTCCCCCCCCCCTTTACATCGCTGCCTGGATATGTCATGCAAACATGCTTTAGCTTTCAATATGACAGGCGTCTAATTGAGCAAACATGAAACGTTCCTTGCCAACAGAACTGGGGCCATCTGTCAGGAGTTGCAGCTCCGTCTCTCATCTCGTGTTTCAAGGAGCCCCAGATTTCCTTAACTTAGATGCTGACCGCCTGGAGAGACTGGTGGAAACAGCAGACGGGAAGGACAGGGTGCAGTTGCTGGAAGCATCACTGATGCCGGAGCATGTTTGCAGGCGGTGATGAACTCTATGCTGTGGCACTGGGGTGAATAATGTGGCTTTTGCACATAACCGTGGCTCTTGTATGTAATTAAGGTAAAGGTTCCCCTTGACATTTAGTCTAGTCGTGTCCGACTCTAGGGCGCGGTGCTCATCCCTGTTTCCAAGCCGTAGAGCCAGTGTTTGTCCGTAGACAGTTTCCGTGGTCACGTGGCCAGTGCGACTAGACACGGAATGCCGTGACCTTCCCACCGAGGTGGTCCCTATTCATCTACTCGCATTTTTACATGCTTTCGAACGGCTAGGTTGGCAGGAGCTGGGACAAGCGATGGGAGCTCACTCCGTCGCGTGGATTCGATCTTACGACGGCTGGTCTTCTGACCTTGCAGCACAGAGGCTTCTGCGGTTTACCCCGCAGCGCCACCACGTCCCATGGGGAAGGCCAGTCCCCACACTCTTGAAAATAGGGGTAGCCTCTGGCTTGTGGGACAACAGATCCACAGCTGCAGAAGCTCTGCTCGCACGGAACAGGCTACTGGCCTGCCGATTTATAATAGCCTGTCCTTTTGGATATTACAGCCCATGAGAAATGTCAGTTGCCTTTAAAGGAACTGGGAAGCAGTACGCAAAATGCTGTAGCACACGAGGTCAAGGTTTAAGAGGCTGCAGGATCTTTGGCTGGTTCTGCCACAGAAGGCGACCACACACTCTGGTTTGCAAGCTGATCTGTTTGCCTCGTTGCTTTCAAGAGGCATCAGTGACTGGAAATGCTGAGAGGGAGGCAGGGGAGGAGAAAGGGGTACGTAGGCAATGGGGGGGGAGACGGTTTGTATGTGAATACCTGGGTAAAGGTGCACATCAGAGAAGGCTGTTCCTTTCTGTTTCGCTTATTTTGCCATGTCTACTGCAGGATGTGGCTTCAGGGAGAAGAGGCAAACTGTTCTCTGACAGAGCGGAGGTGCTAGCCAGTGGAAAAGATAAGGGGTAATGACAAACCCAACCACCCACCCACCTGTTCTTGACTTTCTGCTCTTTGCACAGGAGATAGGCGCCAGGGGTGGCCCTCTAGACCCTTGCCTCTTGAGCCCCGAGATTCCCCAAAACTTGCTGTGCTGGTGAAGACTTCACTCTAACAGGACTTGGAAGGACACACTTTGGCCACCACTGCTGTAGCCAGAGGAGAAAAGAGAATGAGGGGCCCAGCATGACAGATCGGAGTGAATTCACTTATGCCAAGCGTGTTACAAAGAGGGGTAACCAAATTGCCCCTAAACCTACACCACGTCAGACCTTGGTACTCACCTTGATCCCGCTCACAAAATCACAGCTATGAAGGAAATGGAAATTCCAGCTCACCTCGAATCACTGGCTTTGGGCGAAACCCAGTCTGTTTCATCCGACCTGACCTTGCAAGAATTTTCGACGTGGCAGCCGCGTTTGACCATTCCAATTCATATATCAAAACCAAAGTCTTCCGGCACCCCTAAGACTAACGAATTTATTTCAATGTGATATTTCAGGAACGATCGTTTGCATCTTCAGAGACGCTGCACAAAGCTCACATTGAAATAAATCTGCCCTGTGTTATATATTTATTTAACTTATATGCCACCCACGCTACCCAAAGGTCTCTGGGCAGCTTACAACAATTATGGGATTTTAGGGGGCTAAAATGGCAAGAACAAATTCAGTTCTTGAAGCGGCACTAAAAATCTGAGGCAGGAGTGAAGCGTCGGGTGTTTTGGTTCCTTGGAGTGGACGCTGGATGCAAAGATAACAAAACAGAATGATTTTTGTGACTTAGTCCTCTCCAACCTTGGAAGTCTATTCCTAACAGATAACAGGTGGGTCAGAATGGAAGACTTCATGTAGGCCAAGGGCTTAAAAACCACGGGCATGAGACTGTATTCCACCAGAACACTTAACATGTTGGCACATATCCTGTTGCCTGCAAACGTTCTGCAGAGCAGTTAAGTTTTGTGTGTGTTTCCTTCTTCCTCGCCACTTTTGCTTTGTTTAAAGCAAAGCTGTGATTCCTTCCTTGCATAACTACGGGCTGCAGATGGGTAGGGCTCAGGCCCAGCACCCCACCCATAGTCAAAAGGAACAGCATGCTAACCGTTGTTTCCTGATCTGCCCGTCCTTGTCATCCCTAGGCTTCCAGCCCCTCATGTCTTGGACAAATGACTCCATTTAGAGTCTATGGGTCTGTCTGTGGGTTCTTAACACAGCACATCTGTACTTTGTGTACTTCTTGTCTGGGGCAAGCTAACCTCTCCGGTTTGCCACTCTCTGGCGGAAAGCCAGTAGTGAGTCACAACTGAGTAAGCCCATTGAATCAGTGGAGATTTGATGGGTCAATACCCATTCATTCATTCATTCATTCATTCATTCATTCATTCATTCATACCACCCCATTAGTGCAAGTACTGCACTGGATGGTTTATATAAAATCAAAACTAACAACTCTCAACACCTTACAAGATCAAATAATACAAATATAATAAAAAAAATCATGTTTTCTTTTCCTGGAAGTTGGAATGCCCAAGTATCTGACTTACTTACATTCATTCAGTGGGCCTACTCTGGTTGCCACTTACCAGTGGATTTCAGTCACTGAATATTTTCTTCTTAAGTTTAAGTTGCTTTAGAGTCTGCCCATTTTCTTGGCTGTGTTCCTACCTAGGCTGAGCTGGTCTTCACTGGAGGACCTGAGCGTTTATATTATATATTATATATATTTCTTTCCTTTCATTATCCCTTTGCTACAGCTGAAAAGCCCAAAGTGGCTAGTGATTGGAAATCCACCCACAGTCTTTTGAATCTTTAATAAATAAATAATACTATATTTCTCACAAGGGAGAGAGGAAAGAACGTCGGCCTGGTATGTTCCTGCTGCACCCGGTTGCTGGCACAAACCTCTTCATTATCCTTCGTCAGAACACCCCGGAGATTGCTTTCTGCGTTAAAGATGCTCTTCACGCTGAGCGCAACAGGGCTGCTTCTTTCTCCCTTTCACGGCCGTTTGCTGTGCCCCAGAAGGCTGCGCCAGGGCCCCAACCTCAGGCGCTTTAAACGTTCTTGGCTTCCAAATAAATTAAGGGGAGGTGCAAATGCTCACTGCTGATCAGCCACCGAAGCTGTCTTTGGAGTGGAAGGAGGGATAGACTGTCCCAAAACAGGCGAGTTTCTCTTCTGGGCTTCAACCAGAGTTCCCCGACGAGCATACCCCTGGGTCTTTGTTCTTACTGTGTTTGGCTGCTCAGGGGAAAGGATTCGCCCACAAATTGCCGACACATTGGGCACTGCTGGAAGTATTTCACACACTCGTCACACAGGCAGGTGTGCCTGCAAGGAAGAAGGACCCAGTTGACGGGCCGATTCTGACAGACCACACAGTCCTTACTGTTCTCTTCTGGCATCTCCAGCTCATCCCCAGCCAGCCTGGCGTTTTCCAGCAGAACATGGTCGTCTTCGATGTTGTGACCAGAGGGGGGACTGTTCAGAGACGATGTGTTGCTGTTGGCCGACATGAAGAGTTGCTGGAGTTGCAGGGAAGCCCAGAAGGAGGGGGAAGGAAGGAACCAACATTTAGGAACCAAGGAAGCTACCTAACATTGTACATATCACAAGAAGGCAAGACTCCCTAGAAAAGGCAACCGTGCTGGAAAAAAACTGATGGCAGCAGGAAAAGAGGAAGGCTAAATATGAGATGGTTTCATTCGGTAAAGGAAGCCATGGGCTTGAATTTGCAAGACTAGGGCTATTAATGGTAGGACCTTTGGGAAGTCATTCATTGGTAGCATCAACAAAGTTAATACGTGACGTATATAACAGAAAGCTAGAGGTGGTGCTTAACATCCACCTCCAGAAGTCTGCAGGTACAGTGGTGCCTTGACTTACGAACGTCCCGACTTACGACCATTTCGAGTTACGAACAGATCCGGCCGCAAAATTTTGCTTCGACTTGCGACCGGAGCTTCGACTTACGACCGGAAAAAAAAAGGAGGGGAAGGCGGGGAAAGCGGGAAATTTGAACTGCTTTCAGTTAACCATTGGTCAGTGAAGAGGCTGCTTCTCTGTACCTCGTTCACCCCAGCGGTTAGAGAGTGTGGGTTCGGAGAGAGACTTCAGACCGCCTGGTACTGCCTGGTATTGTACTGTACTTTTTTTTTTGGCTTTTTTTTTTAATTTTTGCTTTTTGGATTTTTGACTTTCTTTTTTAGAACAGAGAGACTGCCTGTTCTGGGTGAGTACTGTATGTACTGCACAGGGTTTTTGCAGCGTGGGTTTGGGCTAGGTGGGGGGGTGTTATGTTTCTGTGCTCTGATGGGTCTTGCAGTGTGGGTTTAAAATGTGAAAATTAGACTGCAATATTAAATTAAAATTAAATGTGAAAATTAGACTGTAATTTTAAAATGTAAAATAAGATTGAGAGGTCTGTTTGCTGGAATAATGGTTGCTGTATTTATTTATTTATTTATTTATTTATTTATTGCATTCTGTGGCTCCTAGGGTTTGTGTGCTGTGACCTCTCTTTTGTTTTAAAATGTGTGGGTTTAAAAGGTGTTTGGTTTTAAAAGGTGTTTGGTTTTAAAAGGTGTTTTAGACTCCAAACTCTCTCCCCCCCCCATTGTCTTCTCTCTCTCTCTATCCTCTCTCTTTTTGTGCCTAAAAGCACAAACTTTTGTCTGAGGAGTCTGTGTGCCCCAGTGATGACCTTCTTTCTTTCTTTCCTCTTTTCCCCATTGTTCCCTCCCTCCCTTTCTGCCCTTTTTTTAAACCTAATTCATCTTAGGTTAAAAGAAGAAAAATTCTCCCCCTAGTGGTCGTGGATGGATTAACCGCTTCGACTTGCAACCGGCGCCTCGAGATACAACCAAAAAACAGCCGGAACAGATTAATCACGTTTCAATGCATTTCAATGGGAAATGGTGCTTCAACTTACGACCATTTCGAGTTACGACCATCTTCTGGAACGGATTAAGTTCGTAAGTCGAGGCACCACTGTACTCCTGCCCCTATTTTAAGTGACCAAAGGTGCCTCAGGTTTTGCTACAATAGGCCTACAATTATTAAAAGCTCTGTTCTTTCCTTTTCACCTTGAAAACTAGAGGCTAAAAACAAGACAATGTCATGTAATATTTACATTATACCTATCAGCTATATCACTGAATGACTGCAGTTCTCCTTTCACGTAGTTCTACCATCGTTCCTGGGAAAAGAAAAAGTAACACATCTGCCATCCAGATGTTTCTGTAACGTACTTTGAACTTTCTGCACCCCCAGGTAAACAGGAATAGTTATCTAGCACTCGCTTTTCACCAGTTATTTCTTGTCTGGATGCAGAACGCTCAGCACATTTAACACGAACCTCAGAGAACAAGAGTCTTTTTTTCCTGAAAAACCTTTTGTTCCATAAAAGACAAGGAATCCCAAAGCTTACCTTTAAATCATGAAATTGACCTTGGGCTAAGAGCAAATACTGATACAATATCCTGCAGGAAAGTCTGTAACTGTTATCAGGAACATGAATGATTGACACCATAGAGATCTTTAAAAAAAGAGAAAAGAATGTTTCATCTATTGTTTAAAAACAACAGTAACCCACCAAATGTTCTGACAGATGAAAAAAAAATGAAGCCTCTTAGCCTTAATTTCTAACAGGAACCCACCAAATGTTCTGACATCCACATTCTGCATAAGTTCTGCTTGATCGTTTAGGGCTAAAATCCCAAGTGCAACTCACAGGCCTCACTCCGCCATGTATGACATTTTCTCGGCATGTGTTTATCTCTCCCTCTATCCATGTACAACCACACACCACCAACTTGCGATTTGAACCGAGAGGGATGCTTCGCCCCTGCCCCTGATGGAGAAGTGACACCCCCCCCCCGAGACTTTAGGCTTCACTGGACCCACATGCTTACATACATGTGTGTGCGCTTGCTCACATGTGTGCACACCTGCACCCTCTTACTGCAAAATTAGAAATTATATGCTGCCTTTTGAATTGAAAGGCTGCATTTCCATGTCTGGTGTTATCCATGCTCCTTTGCTTTGAGCTGGCTGTCTTATGTTTTGTGCCAAGGACACGGAATAAAAGCTGAAAAGTGAATACTTTGGAAGAAAAGTGAGAAAAACATTTTAAGAAGCCACCTAGCTTTCGTTCGACATCTTCAACTTTGAAATGTATTCCATTTCCTGCTTCAGGTTGAGTAAAATCCTCCCCAGTGACCATAAATTAGTTCTTCCAGGCGAAACTTAAGTGAAACCAGTTGAATATCACTAATCAGCCCCACCAAGTTACAAGTTCACCCAGACAAATCTTCCACTAGATGAGAAATCAGGACCTGTTATTAACTTTTGCCAACTTTTCCCTGCAGGCTGAAATGGATCCAGCTTCTAGAATATAATAATTTCCAATTACTAGTTTTCTACTCCAAGACAGTCAGAGAGATGCGACTTCAAATACGACAATAAAAAAGACCCAAAGCAATGCAACAGTAGGAAAAAAGCAATCACCAAATTGCTTTTTGCTCAGCAGTAATTCTTCTACATCTCCAGTATATAAACTTGTTTCCATTTTGTTTTAAAAGACAAACATTACTTACAATGTCATATATTTCTCTGTTGTCTTCATCAGCTAAGGTCAGCAGCGCTATGAGTGGGTACCGAGATCGAGGCACCGGGCCAAAATCAGTGATTTGTGCCTCTCCTGGTAACTGACAGTGCTTTTCCACTTTCTTTGTCTTTTTAATGCTTGGTACGTGTCAAGGAGCTTTCACGCTGCAAGCACCACTGAAGACAAATGCCATTTTGGGCGTCAGTGTTTTTTTTATTAAAAAAACACAATTTGGGAGGGTGTGCCAACTCTCTTACTAAGCCATCCTGTTTAAAGTGGGACAGCTTGCGTTGTGTTTGTCCCTGATAATAATCCGCAAGCACAGAATGTTGTACTGCCACCTTGGACCCTTTAGGAGAAAGGTGGCATATAAATATTTAAAATAAATAATAAATAAATACATTCAGTTTCAAATACTGTGAACTTTCTCTCCTCATCACCTCTTTTAAAAATATTACTAGCTGGAGAAATGAGCAAAATTTTCAGATATCAAGGAGCATGGTTCCACTGGTCACTGTAACTGTCTGTTCTCTGCCATCAAGACGGAACTGACTTATAGAGATCTTAACAAGTGAGATATTTAAGGAGCAGCTTTACCAGTTCCACCCCAATCCCCAGTGAATATCTGTGGCCGAGGAACAGGAATTGAACCCTGTTCTACCAGAGTCCCAGGCTGTTACATTACACCACACTGGGAATCTGTAACTGCTCCACTCCAAATCTGCCAATACACAGAATGAGTCTGCTGACAAGCAGAACAAATCGGCTAATAAACAGAACATGCGATGCACAAAACCTAAGTAAAATTAATAAATGCATGCCTAATTCATCTTGCATGATTTGGTGACAACTTCTCTTTTTAATTGCTCTGGTTACTCTGCAAAAGACTGTATATTTCTGACAAAAAACAACAACTGATCTGTACACTATGCTAGTGGAAATCGTTTATATAAACAACGTAACTTTTGGAAGCAAATTGCAGTAAGTTGAGAAAACGTGTGTGTGTGTGTGTGTGTGTGTGTGTGTGTGTGTGTGTGTGTGTGTGTGTGTGTGTGTGTGTGTGTGTGTGTGTGTGTGTGTGTGTGTGTGTGTGTGTGTACACGTTTTCTCAACTTACTGCAATTTGCTTCCAAAAGTTACGTTGTTTATATAAATGATTGAATTGAAAGGGTGCATTTCCATATATATATATATATATATATATATATATGGAAATGCACCCTTTCAATTCAATTCACATATATATTAAAAAGAAACAAAACCGGAACCCAGGCACTCATAAGAGGTTGTAATATCTGGAACCTCTTTTCCTTGCTTTTTTCCCTCTGAAATGTACTTGGCATCCACAAAGGCTGGAAACTTGTTTGTTTACAAGGGGCTATTTCCCAGAATCTGCTTCCACACGAAGCTGAAGGCGTGGAATCTTGGTTAAAGGATACCGGTACTGTTGGCGGTAAAGGTATTCGTTGCACAGCGCGTCTTCAAAGGCCTGGGGAGTTTTTAGGCGAAGGCAATGGGCATGTGTCTGCAGAGCTTCATGGAGCCTTGGCATGCTGCAGTCCCAGTAGCACGTAAGATGACAATCCTCCAGACAATCAAGTCCCAGCGTTATGCCACCTTGGGGATAAAACACAGATACAAGGTCATGAAATCAGCCACTTTGAAAGGTCTCTAGTGAAACATGACTCCTACAGTCCCACTGGGATACAGCTGGCATGGTTTCATATTACTATCATGGAGTCTTTCAAGTCAACATCTGTTCTTCTGGCCATGACGATCTGGCAAGGCCTCTTAACCAGCTTTAAACTAAAGTATTTTTACCTCTTTGAGCTGAGGCTAAATTCTAAGCATGTTCGGACTTCATCCCTTTTAGCAAACGTGCTGGAGCTCAAAATGTGCCCTTGTTTTGACTCAACTTTCTAAATTCTAAGTAGCAAAGCACCTGTGTTCCAACTGGGATTCCCTGTAATACACTTGTCTGGTACCACATCAGACTTCTAGCACCAAGGACAGAGAAAAGAGAACAGCATTTTCCAGTCTTGTGTCCTCAGGTGTTCTTGGACTAAAACTCCCAGAAGCCTTCACTCCTAGCTGTGCTGGTCAGGATTTCTGGGAGCTGTAGTCCAAGAACATCTGGGGAACCAAGGTTGGGAACCACTGAATGAGATTAACAACACAGTGCTCTAAATATCTACTCATGTTTAGATATATTGGATTTCAGTGGTGCTTCCCTCCAGGTAAACGAGTACAAGATTACAGGTTACGCCTGTTATTGACAAGTACAGGCCATGGTTCTCTTGCAGAAATCTGTGTGTGCAAGAGCAACGTCTGGTGGGCTTTCTTCTGTATGTGTGCGACCAGTTGCCTGCCTGATTGTGCAACTAGGGCACAACCAGTCACATGAGAAGCAACCTGCTGTCTCCATGTTTCACAAGGGATTCTGCCTTTCCCCTTTGCTTCAGTCAGGTTTATAACGGAGGTGTAAAACCTACAGAAGTCAGAACGATCATTCACATTCCACTCTGCTTTCTCTTGGGTTTGATCAGGGAGCTCGAGGGAGGCAATTTAAACCCAGATAACAACCCTCTAAGTTAGGTGAGGAAATATGGCTTCTTTTTTTTGTATGTGGGGGCCACTTTAATCTCAGTCAGACAAATTCAGTGGATGGTTTCCTACAGGAAAAGTTTCTGCAAGTAAATAATGGGCTTCTTGATGTGGCCGAGAACAAAGGGTAGAAAAGGATGTGTGAACAACGGCTAAACATTTACAGTTTTTAAAAAATAAAAATCCACTGACTTGTAGCTGAAGCTGTTGTCAGATTTTTTATTTCCAAGCTGAATGGGTTCTTCACTTGTCGCATCTGTTTTTGGGACACTTTCACATTTGACTCCGTTTCTTCTGAGTTTCTCAAAATCACGGGGACGTCCCATCCAAACCTGGGAAGTACAAAAGAACATACATGAATAGGAGCTGTCCTGTAAACTGAAATAATAATTATAGCCATGATCACGACAACAACAAGGATGATGGTGATGTTGCAAAAGTTACCCTTATACTTACATATAAAGCCCTAAACGGTTTAGGACCTCGATACCTGACAGAGCGCCTGCTCCCACCTAGCTCTACCCGTGTCACTCGATCTAGCCAGGCTGGGCAGCTGAGCGGCTTGATCCCAAGAGAGGCCCAGAAAGAGAGAACTAGAAACCGGGCCTTCTCGGCGGTGGCCCCTCGCCTCTGGAACATCTTGCCCCCTGGAGATTCGCCTGGCACCCTCGCTGGGAGTTTTTAAGAACAAGCTGAAGACTTGGTTCTTCAGGCAGGCCTTCCCCCCCTTCCATCACTTATTTCCCTGTGTTTTCCCATCTTGGACTTTGCCTATCTCTATGTTGTTTAATATTGTTTGTTTTAATTCTTGTTTTATATTTGGACTGTAAGCCACCCAGAGGACATTCGCTGAATCTTGATGGGCGGGGTAAAAGCTGGAAGAATAAATAAAATAAATAAATTAAAAACATTGGCATCTGATTATATTAGAGGGATAAATGACAGGTGTCCTGCTGGAGAGCAAAGGGGTTTGTTTAGGTCTCTGGCTGCAAAGCCAGAGGTTGGGAGTCCGATTCCCCACTCTTTAAAAGGTCAATGACCAGCCCCAGAGATTTTCAAAAATTTCAACTTATATTTCCTTGCCAAAAGCGGGGGGGGGGGGGGAAGAGGCTATGGGGTGTCCAAAACTCCCCTTGAGGGACCAGTCCCAATAATGTCCTGCAGCCTTATCATGTCTTGCAGGTGCAGATCTACCCCACACTCAGTAAGGAAACCCAATATTTAGGTTTCGGACATGTCCCTCTCTTCCCCAACCCACATATCCCTATATATCGCCGCCCCCCCTTCCATCCCCATTCATCCCCATGGATTTCTCCACCTCCCTCCAAAATCCTGAGTCGCTTCCCCCCCTTCCATTCCCCAGAGCCTTCCGTGCATTCCGTTTTGGGGGAACTACACCCCCCAGAATCCCCACGGGCCACGCTGGCTGTGGATACTGGGAGGTGTAGTCCCCCCTTCCCCCCCTCCCAAAAGAAAAAAGAAAAAAAGGAATTTTTCCAAGGCTCTGCCTCCCCCGACCGCACTGACCAGCCCATGACGAGGCCACTGGTGACCAAGAAGCAGACGAAGACCACGGAGATGTAGAAAAGCGGGGAGTACTCGTAGAGCGCCACCAAAAAGGCGGCGGCCATCGGGGAGCCCGAGCCGGAGAGACACCGCGCGCGCGCCCCCACCCGCCGCCGCTGCTCCCGGTCCCGGGTTGTCAACCCAGAGCGCAGGCGCAAGCCGCGCGCATGCTCCCACGAGGCAAGGAAGCCGGCCTGCCCGTTCTCCGCTCGCCCTCCGTTTCCCTCTTGTTTTTCTCTGCCTGCCTTCATACTCTGAGATGATGTTTTGAATGTTTATGTTCCTTTTGCACCATCCCGTGCTCTTTCATGCCCAGTCTGATTGAAGACTGGAGTGGGGTTGAAAATCTCTTCTCATGAGATGGCCAAAGTATTGGAGCCTCAGCTTCAGGATCTGTCCTTCCAGTGAGCACTCAGGGTTGATTTCCTTCAAAATGGATAGGTTTGTTCTCCTTGCAGTCCAGGGGACTCTCAAGAGTCTCCTCCAGCACCACAATTCAAAAGCATCAATTCTTTGGCGGTCAGCCTTCTTTATGGTCCAGCTCTCACTTCCATACATCGCTACTGGAAAAACCATAGCTTTGACTATGCGGACCTTTGTCGGCAAGGTGAGATCTCTGCTTTTTAAGATGCTGTCTAGGTTTGTCATCGCTTTCCTCCCAAGAAGCAGGCGTCTTTTAATTTCGTGGCTGCTGTCACCATCTGCAGTGATCATGGAGCCCAAGAAAGTAAAATCTGTCACTGCCTCCATATCTTCCCCTTCTATTTGCCAGGAGGTGATGGGTCCAGTGGCCATGATCTTAGTTGTTTTGAGGTTGAGCTTCAGACCATTTTTTGCGCTCTCCTCTTTCACCCTCATTAATTAATTTATTTATTTATTAGATTTGTATCCCACCCATCTAGACTACGTCTACTCTGGGCGGCTTACAGCAAAACATGAAAAGAGGTTCTTTATTTCCTCCTCACTTTCTGCCATCAGAGTGGTATCATCTGCATATCGGAGGTTGTTGATATTTCTTCCGGCAATCTTAATTCCGGTTTGGGATTTGTGAAGGAAGTCAGCTTAGTGTGCCGTTCTCCCAGGAGAAAAGAGAAGAAGTAGAAACTAATTGTGCAGTAGGGGAGTTGATTCAATTGGAAGAAGAGGAAGTATGGAAGAATAAAGCAATAGAAATATTCCTGGCAGAAAGCAGACAAGATAAAAAGGGGGAGGAGTCAGATGAGATGGGACGATGATATAAAAGAGGAGGGAAGAGAAAGAGGAGGAGAGAGACGTGAGGTGGAGAAGAAAGAGATAGGAGTGCAGACGGAAGGGAAGGTGGAACAAAGATATGGATCAGTGGAACTAGTTCGGGAGTTTCCTAACCTCCGAACCGGAGGAGGCCTATTACCTGATCCTGTCAGTTCGGGAGATAAGGAAAAGATCAAATGGAAGACAGGATGGAATATGGTGGCGGTTCCCCGTTCACAAGATAACGTACGTTGGTACAACCAGTTACCTTCCCTATCTAGAGGGGAAATATGTGAGGCACCCTTGTTGTGGGACAGTTTGTGCAGCCTTGAGCTTCCCCACTTGGAACCAAACCAACCAAAATCCCCTTGGGGCGAAAAAGGAATAAGAGATGAGAAAGATGTAAAAAATCTGAATATCAAGAGTTATAAGTTGTTACCCGAGTTAAGTTTATTGGATCCATATTATGTTGATAATTTAGAGTGTAAAAAGAATAAAAAAGATGTGTTTTTACCGTTATCTTCGTCTTCGTCGCTTCTTCCCGCGGAAAAGAAAGTCCCGTCCCCTCCCGACAAAGAACCCAATCACAGGATTCCTCCAGTCCAGCCTTCCGCATGATGTATTCTGCATATAAGTTAAATAAGCAGGGAGACAATATACAGCCTTGTCGTACTCCTTTCCCAATTTTGAACCAATCAGTTGTTCCATATCCAGTTCTAACTGTTGCTTCCTGTCCCACATATAGATTTCTCAGGAGGTAGATAAGGTGGTCAGGCACTCCCATTTCTTTAAGGACTTGCCATAGTTTGCTGTGGTCCACACAGTCAAAGGCTTTTGCGTAGTCAATGAAGCAGAAGTAGATGTTTTTCTGGAACTCTCTGGCTTTCTCCATAATCCAGCGCATGTTAGCAATTTGGTCTCTAGTTCCTCTGCCCCTTCGAAATCCAACTTGTACTTCTGGGAGCTCTCGGTCCACATACTGCTGAAGCCTACCTTGCAGGATTATGAGCATAACCTTGCTAGCGTGTGAAATGAGTGCAAATGTATGGTAGTTGGAGCATTCTTTGGGATTGGGATGTAGACTGATCTTTTCCAATCCTCTGGCCACTGCTGAGTTTTCCAAACTTGCTGGCATATTGAGTGTAGCACCTTAACAGCATCATCTTTTAAGATTTTAAATAGTTCCACTGGAATGCCATCACCTCCACTGGCCTTGTTGTTAACCATGCTTTCTAAGGCCCACTTGACTTCACTCTCCAGGATGTCTGGCTCAAGGTCAGCAACCACACTATCTGGGTTGTCCGGGACATCCAGATCTTTCTGGTATAATTCCCTCATTAGTGCATATGCTCCAACACTGTCATCCACTACAGAAGTGAAAGATAAATTCTACGACGATCTGGCAGCCACTATCAAAAAAGTCCCTGAAAGAGAGGCACTGTTCATTCTTGGAGACTTTAACGCTAGAGTTGGTGCTGATCACAATTCTTGGCCCACTTGTCTAGGCCGTTTTGGCATTGGAAAGATGAACGAAAATGGCCAACGCTTGCTGGAGTTTTGCCGTTATTATGGTCTTTGCGTCAGCAACACATTCTTTAATACGAAGCCTCAACACAGAGTTTCCTGGAGACATCCAAGATCCAAGCATTGGCATCAGCTCGATTTGATCCTCACTAGACGTTCTAGCCTTCCTAGTATTACGATCACACGCAGCTACCAGAGTGCTGATTGCGATACTGATCACTCCCTGGTGTGTAGTAGAGTAAAACTGCGAACAAAGAGATTATATCACACGAAAAAGGAAGGAAGACCACGTATTGACATCAGGAAGACTTGCGATCAAAGAAAAGTGGAGGAATTTGCCCAAGCGCTTGAGGAAACCCTTCCAGGCCCGGCTGATGCAAATGCACCTGAACGATGGGAACATTTTAAGAACGCTGTGTATAACACCGCCTTGTCCACATTTGGCAAGAAGACCAAAAAGACGGCCGACTGGTTCGAAGCCCATTCGGAGGAGTTGATGCCAGCCATCGAGGATAAGAGAAGAGCTCTAGCAGCATACAAAGCCTGTCCTAGCGAGTACAACTTGCAAGCTCTTCGAGCTGCTCGTAGCCAAGTCCAACAGGCTGCCAGGAGATGCTCCAACGATTATTGGCTTCAGCTCTGCTCTCAGATACAGATAGCAGCGGACACAGGTAACATCAAAGGAATGTATGACGGTATCAGGCAGGCTTTAGGTCCAATACAGAAGAAATCTGCTCCCTTGAAGTCTGCTACAGGCGTGATCATCCAGGACCGAGCACAGCAGATGGACCGCTGGGTGCAACACTACTCTGAGCTGTATTCCAGAGAGAATGTAGTAACCGAAGAAGCATTAAATAACATTGAGTGCCTGCCTGTCTTGGAAGAGTTGGACAGCGAACCAACCTTAGCAGAAATAAAAGCGGCCTTGGATTCCCTCGCCTCTGGCAAGGCACCTGGAAAGGATAACATCCCTGTTGAAGTGCTGAAGTGCTGTAAAGAGACCATCACTACCGAGCTGTATGAAATCTTTTGTCTTTGCTGGAGGGAAGGTGGAGTACCACAGGACATGAAGGATGCAAACATCGTCACATTGTACAAGAACAAAGGAGACAGGGGCGACTGCAATAACTACCGTGGCATCTCTCTTCTCAGCGTTGTAGGGAAGCTGCTTGCCCGTGTTGTGCTGAAGTGGCTCCAGGTGCTCGCAGACAGAGTCTATCCAGAATCACAGTGTGGATTTCGAGCTAATAGATCCACCACTGACATGGTATTCTCCCTCAGACAGTTGCAGGAGAAATGCAGGGAACAACAACAGCCACTCTTTGTCGCCTTCATAGATCTCACAAAGGCCTTTGATTTGGTTAGCAGGGATGGCCTTTTTAAAATCCTTCCCAAGATTGGATGTCCACCTCGACTCCTTAAAATCATCAGGTCCTTCCATGAGGGAATGAAAGGCACTGTAGTTTTTGATGGTTCAACATCAGATCCCTTTGACATCCGAAGCGGAGTGAAACAGGGCTGTGTCCTAGCACCAACCCTTTTTGGGATCTTTTTTGCTGTCATGCTGAAGCACGCCTTTGGAACTGCAACAGAAGGTGTCTATCTCCGGACTAGATCAGACGGAAAGCTCTTTAATCTCTCTAGATTGAGAGCGAAGACCAAAGTCCAGCTGAAATGCATGCGGGATTTCCTCTTCGCCGATGATGCAGCCATTGTTGCCCACTCTGCTCAAGACCTCCAACAACTCATGAATTGTTTTAGCAAGGCCTGCCAAGACTTTGGACTAACAATCAGCCTGAAGAAAACACAAGTCATGGGCCAGGGCGTGGACTCACCTCCCTCTATTACCATCTCCACACAAGAATTGGAGGTTGTTCATGACTTTGTGTACCTTGGCTCAACGATCTCTGACACTCTCTCTCTAGATGTCGAGCTGGATAAACGCATTGGCAAAGCAGCTACCATGTTCTCTAGACTCACGAAGAGAGTATGGCTCAATAAGAAGCTGACGACATATACCAAGATCCAGGTCTATAGAGCCTGCGTCCTGAGCACACTCCTGTACTGCAGTGAGTCCTGGACCCTTTGTGCACGGCAGGAGAGGAAGCTGAACACCTTCCATATGCGTTGCCTCCGACGCATTTTTGGTATCACCTGGCAGGACAAAGTTCCAAATAGAGTAGTCCTAGAACGAGCTGGAATCTTTAGCATGTATACATTACTGAAACAGCGACGTCTACGTTGGCTTGGGCATGTCGTGAGAATGGCTGATGGTCGGATTCCAAAATATCTCCTGTATGGAGAATTAGTGGAGGGAAATCGCCCCAGAGGGAGACCACAGCTGCGATACAAGGACATCTGCAAGCGGGATCTGAAGGCCTTAGGAATGGACCTCAACAGATGGGAAACCCTGACATCTGAGCGTTCAGCCTGGAGGCAGGCGTTGCATCATGGCCTCTCCCATTTTGAAGAGACCCTTGTCCAGCAGACCGAGGCAAAGAGGCAGTCACGGAAGCAGCAAAATCAGGGAGCTGGACAGGGGACAGATTGTATTTGTCTTCAGTGTGGAAGGGATTGTCACTCTCGAATTGGCCTTCTCAGCCACACTAGACGCTGTTCCAAGTCCTCCATACAGAGCACGTTACCATAGTCTTTCGAGACTGAAAGATGCCTAATAATAATTCCTCTGTGTATTCTTGCCACCTCTTCTTGGTGTCTTCTGCTTCTGTTAGGTCCCTACCATTTTTGTCCTTTATCATGTCCATCTTTGCACAAAATGTTCCTTGAATATCTCCAGTTTTCTTGAACAGATCTCTGGTTTTTCCCTTTCTATTATTTTCCTCTATATCTTTGCACTGTTCATTTAAGAAGGCCCTCTTGTCTCTCCTTGCTATTCTTTGGAAGTCTGCATTCAATTTTCTGTAACTTTCCCTATCTCCCTTGCATTTGGTTTCCCTTCCCTTCTCTGCTATTTGTAAGGCCTCATTGGACAGCCACTTTGCTTTCTTGCATTTCCTTTTCTTTGGGATGGTTTTTGTTGCTGCCTCCTGTACAATGTTACGAGCCTCCATCCATAGTCCTTCAGGCACTCTGTCCACCCAATCTAGTTCCTTAAATCTGTTCTTCACTTCCACTGTGTATTCATAAGGGATTTGGTTTAGATTATACCTGACTAGCCCAGTGGTTTTTCCTCCTTTCTTCAATTTAAGCTTGAGTTTTGCTATAAGAAGCTGATGATCAGTTTTATTAAAACAGTTTAAAGCAACAAAATACTAATAATCCTGATTGTAAAATCCCACATAGCCACTCACTACATGTCTTTTCACAATCATGTAGGTTAAAAACACAGCATGAAGAAACATAAGCAAAACAGATACAAACAACGCAGCCTTGTTGTATGATTTCTCGGGGGTAAGTTTACTCCCTTCTACTGTATGGGAAAGATTCCAAGAAAGATTGTTTTACTAATTATTTTGATTTTTCATGCAAGCTATTTTGAAGAGACTGACATATTGGATGACACGATAGAAAGAATTGCAATAATAAGTAAAATCCTGAAGATGCTTTTCCCCCAGGAACCCAGCATAAGACATCACCTAATAAGATAAAAGTAGACTTTGTGGGTAGTAGTGAAACAGAAGGCATAAAAATAAATCAATCAATGTGTAAATGTCAATACTGTTTGCAATAATTTCACACTTCAGGGCTGTGCACGCTCGCCTACAGTCTGTTGGACATGGCTGGATTTCTCTCGAAATAAGGCATGGGGTTGTCTGGTTATTTAAAAATAGAAGCACAAAAACAGACCTAGCAAGTAGATTGATCTAATATGGTGCAAATTTATTGCAAACCAGGTTCAGCCATTTTGCAGGCTGCTTTATCCTTATTGCTTTTGTTATGAGTATTTTAATAGCAACAACAATAACAGGGACAGGAAGGACAATGAAAGGTCTCCAACCTCAGGCATCTTCAACATGTGGATGGTAACATTTAGGGGGGGATTCGTCCCCAAATGTTCGGGTCAAATGAGACTTTTGCAACAGGGTAACATGGAGGTGCCCTGGAACAAAATAATCCTCCTGATCATCAACTTTGTAAGTGAGATGCAACGGTACACCCCGGACTCTTCAAGCCAATGAATCTTTGGGAGCATGTTTTATTTGTAAACTCTGTACAGTATTTTGTTTTATTCCAGGTGTCTCACATTAAAATATAAGTTACTCTTTAAGGGGTCACAAGGTTTTGATATTTTTTTATTATTTTTGTTCTCCCCCCCCCCCTTTGGATTTTGCCTGATATATCATAAATTCTTTCTCTTATAAAGGAATTCCGTTCTCGGTTTATCAGGGCACTGTATTAATCAGTCTTCTCGTTCCTTTCGGGTCCATTAACCATAAAATGGTTTTGTTTTGTTTTTTTGTAATCCCCGGGGGGGGGGGGAGGTTGTTATTGTTTCCAAAGGAAAGCTCCCCGGTTGCCATGGCAACACCGCTTCCTGGTTGGCGCCGAGGAGGGAGGGAGGGAGCGCATTTCCCCCCCCCCAAACGCCCCGCCCCTAATTAGACTACGGCGCTTCGCTCTCCTGGCCGCGGGCGCCTCTCCCACTTCGGGCCGCTCTAGGCGTGGGCGGGTGCACGAATGCCTGGAAAGGATGGAGAAGCTGCGAGGATGAGAATGACGTGAGGGAGAGCCCACCGCCTCTCGCTCGCCGTAGCCGAGCGAGGCCTCCCCGTCTGAACAGAGTGGCGGCACTGATTGGCTGGGAGGCTCCGTAGAGCATGCGCACTAGATACAGCGAGGCCGTGTCGGGGCGGGCCCACTCAGGGTCTTAAAGGGGCCGCGCGGGGATTGGGGAGAGACGGTTTCTGCTGCTGCCGCGGATGCAAGATGGTGAGTCCAGGGAGTTATTGGGAGCGTAGCGGAGGCTGGGTTCCCGGGCTTCCCCTTTTCTTTTTTTCTTTTTGCCTTTTCCAAAGTCCCCGTGCAAATCAAGGCCATTGCAATCTGGCTCTTCTTTCTCACTCGACGCAGGAGGGTGGATTGGGACCGTTTCAATGCACAAGCAGAAATTGCAGACCCACGGATTGCAAGGGGCCTTTTTGCTCATTGCACGAGAGGAAGCAGCAGCAGCAACAGGAGGAGGTGGTGGTGGTGAACGAGGCAGGGCAATTTTGCTGTCGCTGTATTTTTTTTTAAAAGAGATCTCTATGAATGTGAACAGAATGGGGGGGGGGAAGGCTGCAAACTGTCTTATTGCTCGTCCTGTTAAAATAATCCCTTTTTCCCAGGCTCTGGGCTAGACCTCTCCTCCTTCACGCTTCTGCACAGAAATACAGAAATCAGGGGGTTTCTTATGAGGCAGGCTGTGATCCCTCCACCCCTCATTTGCCCCCTTGTAAGACTGGCCCCAGCAAAGGAGCTGCAATGACCCCCTAAAGCCCCCCCCTCGCTTATTTAACCCTTCTAGAATGGCAGAAGCAAGGATGTTCCCAAGATGGGTTGATAGGATCTGTTCTTCCTATTTTTCTTTATTTTGGCTTGCTTTAGTCTTTCTATTGATGATTTTAACTTTATTGCCTTTTTTGGACTGTCAACTGCCCAGAGTAGATTCATCTAGATGGGCGGTATAAAAGCCAAATAAATAAACAAATAAATATTAATGTATATTGATCCATATCAGACATGTTGGAGCAGCATGTAAATGAAACGAATGAAAGTTAATGATTGTATCCCACTAGGATACTTGATCGTATTCCAGTTTGCTTTATTCCAAATAAGTTCCCTCCTACCCCCTGGTGGAAAACCTTTGGCCCTCTGGGTATTTCAGCCTTCCTCTGAAAATGGCCAATAATAAGGGATGGTGAGAACTGTTTATCTCTGAAGGACCTTGGGTGTCCCACCTTTGCTTTGGGGCCACATTCACTGTCACAAGTAGGGGTTCTGTTACCTTATGTCATTTGCTGTGAGCATGAGTATAAAACAAAGGGAAATGGACAGTGAAACATCACACACATTCATGCATATGAGGAAAGACTGAAAGAACTGGGCATGTTTAGCCTTGAGAAAAGAAGACTGAATGGAGAGAGGATAGCACTTTTCAAATACTTGAAAGGTAGTCCTACAGAGGAGGGGCAGGATCTGTTCTCAATCATCCCCAAATGCAGGGCACCTAAGAATGGGCTCAAGCTACAGGAATCCAGATTTCTGCTGAATATCAGGAAAATATCCTAACTGTTAGAGCAGTACAACAGTGGAACCCATGACCTTAGGAGGCAGTGAGCGCTCCAACATTGGAGGCCTTCAAGAGAAACTTAAGACAACCACCTGGCAGATCTTGTTTGATTTGGTTTCCATGATTTTATGATCCACATCCAGTGATTGTGCCAGTGCAACCCTATGCATGGCTTTAGAGAGCAACTTGAACCCTTGTTGAGCCCTTGTAATAACATTCTTACCTAGTGCATGGTTTATCCTCAGAGTGGCTACTGTAATCTGCTCAAAGGTGGTTCTGGATTGCTTATAGGCCCATCCCATTCATATTTATTGAAAATAAATGTTAATGAATTAAATGAGACTTTTAAAGTATTTGGAAACATTATGTTCTTTGGCAAAATTGACAGTATTCCCTAAAATCACCTGAGAGGGGGAGTAACCAAGGCTGTGGCCTGATCTGCACCAGAGTAAGTTGTAAGGTCTCATTGTTAAAGAGTAATAAGAGGGTGGAAATTTCCTTTTCTCCTCTCTGCTGTAAGGCATCTCCCTGAATGTCACTCAGATAATCTATGTAAGTGATGGTGAATTTGGTCCTGGGGTGACTGTTGGGTTTGACTACTGTGGTGTAAAAGGGTGGAGTTGTATGCCGTCTGTTCTCTGTGTGTGACGGCTCGCAGCCAATGGAAGAAGGCTAATAGGTGCATGTTTGGACTGAAAGGGGTAAATGGCTTTGGATCGCTTCATCCATTTCTGATTCTCTGAGAATAGTTACTCCTCCTCCTGCATTCCTAACCCTCAGTCTTGAAATTGACATTGTCTCCTTTGGTACCTATGAAAAGTTGCTGGGGGAATTTTACCTTCACACAGAAAGAGCAAAGTTTGATGGGCTTCAAGCGGTTTCTTAGTGAGAGGCCTTAGTCTTAAATCTGGCTACGTATGAAGAAATGTAGGGCAAGTCTGTATTGGAAAACCTAATCCAGTTTAACTGTCCAGATTGCCCCCTCCCTCCCACCCACCCTAAGAATTAGGCGCTGTAGAGTCCAGTACTGGAGCGGAGGCTTCTCTACTAGGTTTCTAGCTTTCTCAAATACGTGCTAATTTTAGTTCCAGCAATATGCATGAGAATTCAGGTGGAAGTAAACATGAATAAAAAGGTAGCCTCCGCCCCCAAAATATTACAGTCTAAATATCAGCGCAAGGCCCACAGTTTCTCATTTACTCAGCCACTGAAACTGGCTTAATCTATAATGCAGACGTGATCCCTGTTTTTCTACACTGGAAGCCTGTAAGCTGAAACAAATGCATGTCCCTCTCTTCCTTGGCAACAGGATTGCAATACATCCTTGTGATGTTGAACGGCTCCTTGCCAGGCCTCAAGCTTCCCGAGATGAGCAAATGGGTGGTAAAGTCACACATCATTGGAAGTGCCTAGAAGGCAGCCTGTCCGAGGCGGTGGCCTCTTGGTGTAATTCTTAATTGCATGCACTCGTAATTATAACCACCAGGGTATATATTTTGCACAAAACTTGTACGAGCAATTTTGGAGATCTAATATGCAACTCATGTGCTCTGTGATAGCGCTATGGTCCTTCTCTTTTGTACTTGCTTCCCCCCCCCCCCCCCCTAATATTCCTTCGACTGTTGTGTAACTCCCAATAATTCACATGCCAGTTGCAGTCACTTGCCCTTCATCTGTGCTAAAAATGGCCAGCTTGAATGTGTTCTGCAGCACAGAATCTGCAGAATATCTTATCTTAGCCCTGTGTGTTAATAATAAATACATTTGGAATAGAAACTCCAGCACGCTTGAAGGCCATCAAGTTGGGGAAGATAAGCTACATCTTGATGTCTGCTAGAAACCGGTGCTTACCAACAACGACGTTTTAAAATCCTTTGTCTGCTCCATGGGGTCATGGATCTGTGTTCACATCAACCCAAAATATTTGCTGTCGTTTATTTCCAGCTCTCATAGCATGTGAAATATTGCTTTTATCCAGAATCTTCAACAAAAGGGAATAGGGAAAATGTGGCTGAGTGTAAAGGAAATCTGTTTTTCACCCTCCCCTTCTCTCTTTTTCTCTTTCTCCTTTCCCCCATTTTTCTCTCCCTGCAACCCGGCAGAGTGAATCCCTGGTGGTTTGTGATGTTGCCGAAGACCTTGTGGAAAAGCTGAGAAAATTCCGTTTCCGCAAAGAAACAAACAATGCGGCCATTATCAGTAAGACAAAAGGCGTGCTTGCTTGCAAAAGTTGCAAGACCCTTGGGGGTTGGGGGGGAGATGAGCCTGGGGAGTGTCGTTATCCAACAGGAGCAGCGCCTTGAGTTTCGTGTTTGGGCCTGAGATTATCCTGGGACCTTTGGTTCTGAGAGCACAGAGTTAAAAGAACTTTTGTGTTTCAAGGCCAACAAAGACATGATCAGCTGTGTAAAGAGGCGGTGGGGGTGGGGGGGACCTGAGTGGCTCAAGAATATGACCCGTGAATCCCTCGTTGAGATAAGACCTCTGCCATGAGTTTGCTGAGCAGCCGCTGGCATGCTGACGCACTGCATCTCAACCCCTTTTTCTGGAGTGTGAGAATCACACTGATTTACTTACAGCAACTTTTGCCACATGGTATCCCTGGATGTGTCTCTAGCTCCCATCATCCCCTGCCAACAACCTCATTGACCCTACTAGGTAGGGGTGATGAAGATGATGTATTCACTGTCTACCCTACCCCTCCTTATAAGAGGTCAGGGTGGCTAACAGTGCTTTAACAGAACATTGGACTATACATGTAATGAATAAAGCATCTACATTTAAAAGAGAAGAAGAAGTGAAGTGTGCTGCTTATATACTACTCCATAGTGCTTAGAGCACTGTATGGGCAGTTTACAATCTTAATTATATGGGCTGCACATCCCCCCCCCCCCCGCAGCCATAAAAACACAGAGTTAAATTTGCACGCCAGAAATACCAAAATTGCAAACTGCAAAGTTCAACAAAAGCAATACTGTACAAATCAACGGCGGGAAGAGTTCGATCAAACATTTGCTTATTTCTCTGACGGTTTGTACGAATAGTTATGTCTTTAACGGTTCCTGAAAAGACAGAAATATAATCATAATATTTATTTATATTGCACTCTACAGCAGAGTGCACTCCAATAAAATCAATAATGTACAAAATGTGCAACACAACATTTAACCATGGAGGTGGGGGGGGATGGGGACGGCTGGATCTTTAATGGAAGGAAATTCCAGAATAGGGTGGCCGCACTAAGAGGTGGTTATCGTAGGTAGGATCGTGGCAGCCCATACTATGCTGGGGCATCAGAGTCACAGCCTTCCCACATGGACTTAACCCCGGCGTAGGTGGTCCTTTAAGTACCTGCGTCACAAGCTGGCTGATGAAAGTTGTTGTCCAGCACACTTAGAGGGCACTGGACTGGGAAAGGCTGCTTTAAAGAGCAATTGTTAGTAGGTTGATTGAATATATATTCACATAAAGTGTGATGTCATGTAAAGTGGATCAGTTTGTTTTTGGGTTCATGTCACTTCTGCATGTGTTGCCTATGTAAGAATCTCGAGACTAAGGATTCAAGGCAGCCTCTTGTACGTAAAGAAGCTGGTCGGTGTTTGAATTTAGCTGCCTGACATTGCTGGAAACTATAGTTTTCAGACTCAGCATTTGTTTTGCTGGAAGACTACTAGGATCCTCATTAGGAGCAGGCAAGTTTGTTCATCATCATCTTAGAACAGCAGGGCTGGGGGTGGGGAAAAAGTCCAGTCCTTGTCAAAAAGATACAGGGAAGAACTGAACTCCTAATGTCTGGCTCCGCAGTCAGAAACGTAAACCACTGAGCTCTCTCCAGCATGTCTTGTCTGATATCTCCAGTTGTCCCCAGCAATACACAGTTGCTGGTTGGTGCTGTGGTCAGGTGATATTGATTGATGTGGACATCCAGAGGGGTTTGCCTGGTAGCTTATGGCTTTAATGTACACTGGCTGGAACACAGCCTGGCAAAACCAGCCTGTAAGGATTCAGTGGCAGACCTGAAGGCATTTCTTGGCAAACAGATTCTCATCAGCAGATAGGAAGTTGTATTCTCGAAGGCTTTCACAGCCGGGATCCGATGGTTGTTGTAGGTTTCTCGGGCTGCTTGGCCGTGTTCTGGAGGTTTTTCTTCCTAACATTTCGCCAGATGCCGGCCACAGAGACCGGCGAAACGTTAGGAAGAAAAACCTCCAGAACACGGCCAAGCAGCCCGAAAAACGTACAACCACCATCAGATAGGAAGTTATTTGTGATATGAAAATTGATACAACCAGATCTTTCAGTAAAAGGGAAAGAGGTTTAAGAAGCATGGGGCTAAAAGCAATGCACGTTTCTAATAGCGAAGCGTGAGCTGTGGGTTCAGGTGGACTTTCTGTGTTAAGGCAGTGCAGCCTCTGCTAAAGGATTGCATTAGAGAAGGGAATCCCTTCTATTTGTGGCTTTCCAGTCCAAAGAGCCAGCTGTTCTTGAACGAGGGGAAGCACACCCAGTGTGGCGGTTTCTTCCCCGTAAACCCGAAACTCACCTTCTCTTCCATTTTCCCTCTTACAGTGAAGATTGATAAGGACAAGCAGCTGGTGGTTCTGGACGAAGAACATGAGGTTTGTAGGGGGTCCTATCCCGTGGTAGAGGCCGTGTGCCTCTCTCTGAAGTTACTGACTGTCTGGTTTTGGTTTAATCTCCCCAGGGCATTTCTCCAGATGAACTAAAAGACGAGCTCCCGGAGCGGCAACCTCGATATCCTTTCTGTTGGGGAGAGGGGCACAGAACGTGTTAGTTTAGAAAACCTCTGTGTGTTATCCGTCCTGGTGCCTAGGAAGGTGTAATCTGATGGACTGCACTGTGCCCTGAGATACGGCATGGCAGCATAATGGGCGTGTAACTCATCCATGCTCTGTAGAGATGAGCGCCTGTGCCCAGGGAAGGCAGGATTTCATAAGGTGGGTAAGAGCCAGAGCTTGGAAAAATTGACTTTTTTTTTTGGACTAAAGCTTTTAGAATCTCCCACCCAAGGACGTTCTGAGTAGCCCAAAATGTAACTTTTCTAAGCTCTGGTAAAGCATCTACTTCTGTCTTTGTTTCAGGCTGTGACATGTGGCTAATGTGGCATATCTTTCGGTCTTCCTGGGATATTTAGGGTGTATGCATGTGAGTATAATGTGGATGTATGTATGCTGTGGCTGGGATCCTGTTGCTGAGTTATGCTGGTGGAAGGGCAATGGCTTAACTGGCAGCAGCAAATTGCCACTAATTAATAGGTCGCTGGTTGGATTCCTCCTTGGATGGCTTGGCACACAACTAGGAACCCAAGTGGGGACTCTTTAATCCATTTGCCATGGCACATTAGGCCATTGCCTTTCTAACGACATGATTTTCAAAACCCACAACAGGATTTTGACCAATATGCATGTATTGGCTACTGATAACATAGCCATAAAGCAAGACATCCTACCAGAGGAAGTGTGTGCTGGTTTCTTTTGATCAGAGATAACAGGCAAAGAAATTTGCACACTTGATGGGGAACTCCTGCAGACCTCATCTGCTCTTTGTCTAGAGGTTTCCTGTCTTTGTTCTAGAAGTTACCTGATGAGCATCTCTCTATGGGACTAAGAGCCAACAGGTGTGTGAGTTTGGTAGATTACCTGTATATGAAAAGATAAGCATTTCCAGGAGAGTCATGTGCTTCTCAGAGGTGGGAACTCATGAAATATAACTTCCGCCAAGCAGGAATTTCAGATTCTTCGTGTGGTCACTAGGTGTGAATGTTAATTTGCAAACGTCCATGAGTTTCTCCTTGGGAACACCACAGAGCTTCCTAAGTTAATGTCTGTGTGGTCCAGAACTGCTGATGGAAGGATGTAGCGAACAGTGTACTTGGGAAATGTTCAGCAGTTTTTAATTGGCTTTTTTTTTTCAAAAACAACAATTGCTTGTAAGGAAAAACAGCGTGTCAGAATCAGGTAGCACATATCCGTTGGCCGATTGCATGATGCCCGTGCATTTGCAGTGTTCGGAATCTTAAAGAAGCCTCCCTCAACTTGGGGCCCTCCCATTGTGCTGGACTGCAACTCCCAGAATTCCAAAAGAAGTGGCTGAGGTACTCTGGGAATTGTAGTCTCAATGCATCAGGAAGACACAAGGTTCGGGGAAGGTGGCTTCTAAAGACACTTCTAGGTATGAGAAAGAAAGTTGTCTGTTTGTGACGGGTGGCTAGCTTTCTGCCATTTTGAAAACACATACGGATATTAAACATTGTTTAATCTGCTAAAATAATCAAGTACTTCTTTAATCAACTACCTTTTTAAAATGCTTTGATTCAAAAACAAGCAAGCTTCTGTGGTCTACTGGCTGATTTTTCTGTCCCTAAGACCCACCATGGGCTGCATTACCCTGAAACTTCAAAACATTTGAGAAGAGATCAAGGTGGGAGGCGCTGAGGTGCCCATGTAGAGCGCTGGGTGTTTGTTTGTTTTTTTGCCATAGTTTGCTGGGGATGATTGAGCACGAAACTGCTGTTCCTGTGGGCCAGTTGTTATTGGTTTTTTTGTTTTGTTTTCATCGTAGGGGATTTGCAGATATCTGGACCACCAAGAAGCCCTTGGGATGGGCTCTTGCAGTCTGAATTTTAACTACCTCTGTACGAAATGTTGCAATAGATACTTGACATCAGTCGATTTTTTTGGTTAAGATCTAGCTTGTAGCAGGCAGCGTTGTAAAGAACTTGTGCCTCCCTTTTTTCTCGGTCTCTCTGTTCATTTTCTTTAACCTTAGGGAAACATTCATCGTCTACAGCTACAAGTACCAGCATGATGATGGAAGGGTTTCTTATCCGCTCTGCTTCATCTTCTCCAGCCCGGTTGGTAAGTTGAACCCATGCCAGGCTTATGGTACAGGTATAAATATAATGCCACTGACTCCTGCCTAGGCTGGAAACTGCTCAAGGGTACAGAGGAAGCAGGTTGCCCTCAAATTCGGGTTTGGATTGGCCGAGTGTGATGTTGTAGACTCCTGAACGACCATTTTAAGGCCTTCCAGACATGGTCTCCTCTTGTCTCTCTGATAAAAACTGGTATCTCTAGAAGGAAGGAGAAAGTGGCAGGCAGAGCAAGGAGTAAGAGGCAGAAGAAGGGGAGGAGCAGAAAAAAGTGGGATGATGTATTCCTCTCTTTCCCATCTCTCTTCTTTCTCTGGCAGGGGTTCCCAGCCTTGGGTAAACCCAGGTGTTCTTGGACTATAACTCCCAGAAGGCTTCACCACCAGCTGTGCTGGCTGAGGTTTCTGGGGGTTGCAGTCCAAGAACATCTGGGTTTACCCAAGATTGGGAACCACTGGGCTATGGCATAGAAAGTCTGTGTATAGCCAGTGACCAGGGCCTGCACTTGGCAAACACGGAGCTCTTCTGAGGTCCAGCTGGCTGCTGACTAGGCCAAGAAGGGAAAAACCGAGGAGTAAATGATTTATTCACATCCACTACCATCACTCACCTCAAAGTATATATGCCTTCCGAGCTTTCACCCAATTTAATAGTAATAGTCATGGTTGTCATTATGATGATGATCATCGTCACCATCCAGAGGATTCCAGAGTTGAAAATAAAGAACTGGAAAAATTAACAAAGTTCAGAGACCTGGCCATCAAAACATCTCGACTCTGGAAGAAACACACTTCAGTGGTCCCCGTCGTCATTGACGTTGCAATTCTAGGGGATGCCAGAGTTGGAAATAAATAATTGGAAAAACTAACCAAGTACAGAGACCCGGCAATCGAAACATCTCGCCTCTGGAAGAAACACACTTCAGTGGTCCCCGTAGTCATCGGGGCTTTGGGAACAATATCAAGAAATTTCACACAATACTATTGCAGATCTCAGAAATCGCACCATCAGAGCTACCTAAAAAATGGCAGTATGAGGAACAGCATACATACTGCACCGATATTTAACAGATACTTAGGTTTTTGGTTAAAACTTGTATCTGTTATATACATAGCGGTCAATGTTTTGATAATTTTGATTGACTGTCTGGTATGTTTGAATCATCATCAACATAATCTTTGAGCTGCAGAGCTGGAAGGGACCCTGTGGGTCATCCAGTCCAGCCCCTCTCAAGGAGGCCCGGGGGGGAATCGAACTCCCAACCGCTGGCTCCGCTGCCAGATGCCTGAACCACTGAGCTATCCAGCAATAATTCTCTCTTGTCTGTACCTTGTGTATGTGTAGATACACCCTAAGGGTAGTTATAGCGAGTGATCTTCTCAAGCTAATGTCCTACGAGGATCATCACAGTCAAATGTACCAGGAATTGTGCAAATGCTCGAAATATGTACGTGAAACTTAGCAGGGTTTTGTAGAACATTCTTATGGATGCTTAGCATTGCGGTTGCATCTGTTCTAGCAAGCTGTTGCACTGGGTAAAACATATGGCCTGCTTTAACACTTTTCAGTTTTGTAAATAGAATTGGCACATGTTGACTTCAGCAGATATTTCTTAAGAGCTTAACACTCAGATAGAACGATGCAGGAGATCCGGGGTGGCTTTGTTTCTCTTGGCTATACAAATCTATATCGCAGATGTGTTTATTAGAATGTGCATAGACTTGTTTCCAGGAAGGCTGTCCGGGAGGTGTACAAGGTGGTGAACAAACAGCTATTAAAACAAAACCAGAATTGAAAACTTAGTATAAAAAAACCTTGAGAATAAAATCGGATGTCAGTCCTTAAAATTCAGGAAAAGCTGACTGGAACAGGAATGTCTTCACTGCTGCTGGAAACCAAAGAGCAAAAGGGCTAATCTCTTCTCCCTAGCAAGGGAGTGTTGATGGGCCATGTAATGGGGCTTCAGGAATAAGGTTATAAGATTACGGGCAAATCTGGGGGAGGAGGTGGCCCTTCAAGTCTCTTGACTTCTTGGTCTGATTCAAGTGCAGCTTTTAAACCCCGCTGCAGGTTGCTGCAGGTACAGAAATTTATGTGCCTTCAAAAGGAAAGGAGCCTGACAGCTAAGTCTAAAGCGAGAGGGAAGGCAGAGAAAAGCTGGGCTATCTATCCGCAGAATCAAAGTTTGAGTTGGGTTGTGCCTCCACAACCCAACTCGAAACTTTTGAGTTGAGTTTTAAAAGGTTCTGCAGAGATCGCCCTTGGGCACAAATGGTATAAAATTTGGAGGAATACGTGGATAAACATAGCCCAATGCGTGGTGCCCCATGCATGTCCTTGGATGTAGACTGCTAGGAATCGGAGATGCAGGGTGATCCCGAAGGGTCAAAGTGGGAGACAAGAAATGCTTCCGGGGACTCCCATCGCCCTGGGTGAGAAAAGCAGGCCTTTTTGTTGGCTTACAGAAACCTAGAGACACTTGTAGCAGTAATATCTCTAGTAGAGGAGGCAACCGAAGCGCCTCCGGATGTCACTGGGCTTCAACGCCCTTCATTCCTTTACCATTTTCTGACCAGGGCTCATGGGAGCAATTTATTTGTTTAAAATATTTATATGCTGCCTTTCTCCTAAAGATTCTAAGGCCGCTTACTCTGTTGTTTTTTGTTACTTGTTGTAAATCGCTCAGAGTGGCCTTGGCTGCCAGATGGGCAGTATATAAATCAAATAAATAAATAAAAGTTTAAAGCTAAATAATAAATTATTACAATATTATAAGGACATTAAAGAGATACTATATTAAATAAGAAGAGCAATATTAAAAACACAAGTAAAACACAGAAGGAAATGATCCTTTCATAGAATTCGCTTTGTCAACCAGTCGTTTGAAGGAAAGCTTGGCAGAGGAGGAAGGTCTTTGCCTGCTTGCAGAAGGACAGCAAAGACAGGGCCAGTCGGGCATCCAGTGGGAGGGAGTTCCAGAGTCTGGGAGCAGCCACCAAGAAGGCCCTTTCCCATGTCCCCACCAGACACACCTGTGATGATGGTGGGACCAAGAGAATGACCTTCCTTGATGATCTTAATACCCAGGCAGGCTCACACAGGGAGATAGCTTGGCCCAAACTTTTGGGAGAAAAGGAACTAGGTTTGACTGAAGGAGGGCTTCCTTGTAAAACAGACTTTGTAATATGATTTTCGCCTTGTCTCTGCCTGCCTCTCCTCCCTTCCTCTTATTGCAGGGTGTAAGCCTGAGCAGCAAATGATGTACGCTGGTAGCAAAAACAAGCTAGTACAGACAGCGGAACTCACAAAGGTAAAATCAGGACACAGCTTGAACGTACTTGTTTCTTTCCCTGTTGTTGAACTCTTTGGTCAGTTTTAAGCACAGATTGTGATGGGTATAATTTGGTAATTACAAAATAAATAAATAAATAAATCCCCAACCGTATTCCAAAGGGAAACTAAACTTTGACATCTGGATTACACCGTTGAAAACATTGCTTTGTGGTTAGGCAAAATTATGTTTATTCTGCTTTGGTTAATTAAAGAGCTGTATGTGGATAATAAACACACACACACACACATATCTGCTAAGCTGTATGTGGATAGTGAGAAAACAGAGAGAGAGAGAGAGAGGTCCGCGTTGTGCTAGCAAATATCTGGTTGGAAGCACTCCGAACGTGGCTTTCTATTATTTACTTATTCAAAGTATTTATTAATCACATTTTTGCCCATCTGAACCCCCAGAGGGATAGACAATTAAAATGCAATTTAAAGAACACTCTGTGAAAACAATTTGAAAAGCCTGTTTTAAGCGCTCGATGAAATAATACAGTTTTGACTGGCGGCCGGAAGCTCTACAAGGATGCCTGCCTGCCTGCCCTGCCTTTTGGGGTGGGAAGTCCCATAATCAAAAGACTGCTCCAGAAAAAGCTTTGTCTCTTGAATTCACCAACCTAGCCTCCTAAGGTGGTGGGGACATGCACGGGGACTTCTGCTGAAGATCCTGGGCCTTGGTCAGGCTCATGCAGGTGGAGATGATCTTTCAGTTATCCGGGCCCCAAGCAGTATAAGGGTTTTGGGTGAGCACCATAACTCTGAATTGAGTTTGGAAAGAAATTGAAAGCCGGTGCAATTGGTAGAGATGTGTTGTTACTTTGTTTTTTGGGGGGTTTTTTTGGACTCCCAAGAATTCTCTTAAGAATTTCCCAGGTAGAAATCTGGGACTTGCAGCCCACAGACCGACACCTGCAGACACCTGCATTGCGCTCACCTGGACCAGGGCCTATCTCCGAGGCTATGCTGGCCGTCTTGGGCCTTGCACCTTGTTGTTAATGCACCAAAAAGGAAGCTTCTGCAGTGCTTCCCGAGAGTTATAATCTTGTCCTTGTTTAGGCTGTATAGGAAGGCACCTCCCAAAGGACTACAACTCCTAGGGAGCATTGAGATAGCTTCCTTTTTTTGTACATTGGCAGGCAGGAAACAAGGCCTGGGATAGGCTGTGGTCCAGATGAGCGACACGTAGGTGTGTGAACTGGAACTCCCAGAATTCTGGGAGAATTCTGGGAGTTGGAGTCCAAAAAACCTGAATGGCACATGTGGGGATCGCCCTTGTGGCTGTGTTTGTTGTGGCCCTCACAAAGGTTCTCTCCCTCTTGATTCTTCTCACTTGTCACCAGGTATTATTATCTCAATACCACCTCTGAGTGTTAGACACATGTGCTGCCAATTGCCAGGTTTATTGAGCTACAGAATCAGTTGGTTTGAATAACAGATAACCTTTTATTATTAATCATTTCACAAAGTAAATCACGTAGTCACTGTAACAGGGGTCTGATTAAGTTTGGGTAGGACGGGGCATATATTCAGGCTTGTGGTATATACTTTCAATCACTTAATATCTCTATTATTCTAGGTGTTCTCATTCCTGCTTGTTCACTCTAATAACCTTGGTCTTAATTCACTTCCCTAACTCTCTCCTCAGATCACTCTAATACTTCTCTTCTCTCTAAGCTCCAACTTCTCAACCCCCTTCCTCAGGTTCCAACTGTCTAACCGTCTCTCTAACTGTCTCCCTGGTTCCGCCCCTCCTGCTCTATCCTTGGCTCCTCCCTCTAGAGCTCCTGTGACTGACAGGCAGGAATGACGTCACCTGTAGGCATTTCGCCACAGCACACTCCTAGCAGGACCCGTAACATCTGATCTCTATCTAAGTACATGCCAAACAACAGCCCGTCCCCCAAAGTTGGAATTTTTAGAGCTGGAAATGTTAGCATGTATACATGACTGAAACAGCGATGTCTACGTTGGCTCGGGCATGTCGTGAGAATGGCTGACAGTTGGATTCCAAAAGATCTCCTGTATGGAGAATGAGTGCAGGGAAATCGCCCCAGAGGGAGAGCACAGCTGTGATACAAGGAGATCTGCAAGCGGGATCTGAAGGCCTTAGGAATGGACCTCAACAGATGGGAAACCTTGACATCTGAGTGTTCAGCCTGGAGGCAGGCAGTGCAGCATGGCCTCTCCCATTTTGAAGAGACCCTTGTCCAGCAGGCCGAGGCAAAGAGGCAGTCCCGAAAGCAGCAAAATCAGGGAGCTGGACAGGAGACAGATTGTATTTGTCTTCCGTGTGGAAGGGATGGTCACTCTCGAATTGGCCTTCTCAGCCCCACTAGGCGCTGTTCCAAGTCCTCCATTCAGAGCACGTTCCCATCGTCTGTCGAGACGGAAGGATGCCTACACCCCCGAAGTTGGCACTGACAGTAGTTACCAAGGGTCTTTTTGAGGCTATCCCCTGCAGAGTGCATTACAGGAGTCCAATTCTTTATTTGTTTATTTTATTCTATTTTATTTAACTCGTATACCACCTGTCTTAGTGGGAATCCACTACTCTGGGCAGTGAACCCAAAGGAAATTAGAACCACCACAGCATCAACACCAGCTAAAAACAATATGAAATAACAAAACAGTATAAATGGCAGGAAACGGCAACAAACTCGTATGGAGACATCAAATTAGGCTCCAGCATAAAAAGGGACGGAAAAATCTCTCCCAGTGCCAAGTTGATCTTTGTGGTCATAAGAGCTAAGCCACCTGCGTCCTTGCTAGGGAAAGCTTCTCCTATTTGCTTGCCACCGTTAAGGTCTAACAGGCACTGTGCAAGTTGTCTAGCCCGCAGCCCCTGCAAAGCCGTCTCTGGGGCAAGGAGCTTGCCTTAATGTTTCCTGCATTCTTCCTTGTGTGCTCCAGGCTTTCAAAAGATGGAACAACTATTTAGGCTTTTGAAAAAGCATCTATTATGCCCTTATCTCTTTGACTGAGCAGTGACAGTTTGTAGACATTCGTAACGGGGTTGTTTCAGATGATGCTTTACCTCCCTCCCGTTGTCCTATTCTCCCCACCCCACCCAAAAGACGGCTCCCTTCAAGTGCCCAAAACACGGCCAAACTAGCCCTGCCTGCTGTTTCAAATGCCACAACAGCTTCATGCTAGGTTGATTCGTCCTAAGTTATTGATTTGAGGGTCTTTCCAGTTTTTTTTCTTCCAATCTATGCATTTAAATCAATGTGTGAATCGATAGCTGTAAAGGCGGGCTGAGTTGACGTTAATGCCGCGTGGCAGTTGCTGCAGTTCTTTTTCTCCTTCCCTGTCATTGTGTCATATTTAGCTCGGCCATGCCTCCTTTTCCACCCTTGACAGTCGGAGGGATCCAGGAGACGTCTCACCTGGCCTTGGATCCTACCCATTCCTCAGTCCCAGAGCTTGGAAACGTTAATTTTTTGGACCCCAACCATCACAGTCTCTCTAGACCGCATAGATATTCCTGGAATTATCTATAAAAAATATAATTTATTTCTTTGTTTGTTGACTTTCCTGCCTTTCCCCCAAAACTGGGGCTGAGTTTTGGGACACTGCATTATTTTTAAAGAAACTTACAATGGTTAAAAACACTATGTGGGGAAGGCTCCGTTGTCTGCTGCCCTTTCTTGTTGACAGTGTCTCATGTTGCCTCTCTCTCTGAAACAAGGTGTTTGAAATCCGGGAATACGGAAGACCTCACCGAGGAGTGGCTTCGAGAGAAGCTTGGCTACTTCCACTGAAAGAAGCACAGCCGTGTCCCATCCTGGTGCAGACTGGAACCAGATGCGATTCCTCTTTTTTAGACCTACAAAGAAATGCACTGTACTTAAGGTGGTCTCCTGCAGTGTGTGTATGTATGTATGTACATATATCTATTTTTTGTGTGTGCAAAGTTTATACAAACAAGCGGAGGAAGTGCCTCCTGCATGACCAAAACTTTGCCCCAGGGGTATTTCCCCCCCCCTTCCCCTCTGTTCTTTGTAACTATTTAAAAGGGAACAATTTTCTTCTGCAGGGATGGTTATTTTATTTTATGATTTTTATTTTTTATTTTTTGCACTCGGAGTAACTACTATTTCTCAATGGCTTTGGTCCAGATCTTGTAACTGTTTACCCCTTATGGGGCATCATCTCTGAAGAAGCATTTCCTGCACCCGACCCCTAGGGATGAACAGAGCCGTCAGTATTACTCCAGGTTGTATTGGGGAGGGTGAGGGTGTGGGGTAATCTGTGGAAGTTCTAAGTCAAAAGTGTTTCTAGCTTTTTCCCATCTGAGATACAGATGCATTCTGTTTAAAAAACGAAACAAAACTTGACGCAAATAACTTGTATAGGAAAATCGTACTGTATTCAGTGGCTTACTCAGAGCATGGAAGAGCTAGCTGGCCTACAATTCCCAGAGTCCCCCAGTGGTCATGTTGCCTGGGAGGTTCTGGGGCATATAAGATAACAAGCAAACAAACAAAAAAGACCCCAGGCCTTCCAAGCTCTGAGCTTGTATATCTGGGCATAATGGATTTTGAATAGATGTGGGCACGAACTTTGGTTTGGAAGTTTGTGCCGGTTCGTCAACTTGGCACCATAGGTTCCGCACATTTCCTTCCCTTCCCCCAGCCGGCCTCCGCAGTCACCAGCTGGCACACGCAGCTTTTTCTCCTGTTCTTCGTGTGATTGTCTAGTCACAGTAGGAGCACAGACCTCTCTTCTTTGCCTCCTCCAGCAGCTGCCCGCTCAAAGGCAGCACTGTAGGAATCCCTGCTCCACCTCTGACTGGGCGGCTGCTGGAGGAGGCAAAGAAAGGGAAGTCTGTGCTCCTGCTGCTTGTGAGTTGGGGAGCCAGCAGGGGGTGGGTGAGGGAAGGGAATGTGCGGCACCTATGGTGGCGAGCCGACAAACCGGCACAAACCTTCGAACTGAGGTTCGTGTCCATCTCTAATTTTGAACTGGCCTCCAATGCAACCTTTCTGAACTATTAATACTGGTACTTCAATCTGTAACATCCTAATTTCTGCTTTGGGGACGGATCGTTTTTCCTTTCCCTTTTCTCTAAAAAATCCCAGTTATGCAGTCAGTTGATGACGAGTCAACATGATTTCCATTCAGGGTCAGAAATCTGACTCACCTATTGTTTTGTGCATAGGGTAGAAGATAGCATTTTGTACTAGTCAAACAGAAAGTAGACTTTTAAAACAACAAATAAACCTCTAAGGGCTCGGTAACGCATCCATTCCGGACATCTTTATACCGTAGAGTAATGGTTCTCTTGCCTTCTTCTCTTGTCTTTTTATATAAGCACTTCTCAATCTGTGTGCCTTTAAAAAAGGAATCTGTCTTGACTGCTCGTAAGAAAATCCTACACTGCCAGGTTTATTTTTAAACCACTTAAACTTGATACAGGCCATCTTTGTCTAAAAATAAATAAATAGGCACAAGCATGTTTTTCTTTCTTGTCTTTTTCCTTATTAACTTCAGCTGCAATAGGGACAGACTGTGCCACATGTGGTCCATGAATAAAGTGGGATTTCTTTTCACTGGCAAAAAGCCCCAGCAGAATGAAGCATTCCCCCCCCCCGCTTCCTTTCCCTCCCTTAAAAAAAATCCGTGAGCAACACCATTTTCGTTCCCTTAGAAGAACTTCTTTTCCCTAAGACTTGGTTTTCTGAATTTGGCTCTTTTTGCTTTCAGGTTCTTCCCTGACGCTTGCCCTTAGCCTGGAAAAAATAGAAGCAGTCGGGGAAGACCCTGCTGGGAAAAGCCACAATGATTTCCTGAGGATAGAGAAGAAGGAAAATACACACACCCCAGTACTGTGCCGTTCTTCTCCTCAATGATTAACACTCAGGTCTTGGAATCTGTTGTTCTGCAACTCATAATGTTTTGAGTTCAAAACCCGACTCTCTCTCTCTCTCTCTCTCTCTCTCTCTCTCTCTGTCTGTCTCTCTCTCTCGTTCCTCTCTTAGCCCTTAATTGCCCAGCCCTGCCTCCGGGAGGTTTTGAGCCAATGGACTTTGAGACCTGTCCTGTCTAGGTTTTTCCTCCAGAGCAGTGGTGGGCGACTTGCGGACCGTGACTCCCATCAGCCTGGTCCATGGGCTGGGCTGGCTAGGGCTGGTAGGGGTTTGCAGTGCAACAGCATGGCCTCAGTTTAACCAATTGCTGTTTTTAGAGGACCTCCCCTCCGCCACCTCTGGGTTTATTGAACGGAAGGATTTGCAAGCTAGAGACAGCCCATGGACCATGTATTGCTGTGTCTTGACCTGAGGAGGGGGTGAGTTTTTTTTTGCTTCTACCCACTTAAACCATCTGTCTTGCCCCCTTTCCTTCCCCCCCCCCCCCCCCAGTCCACCAAATAAATTTGTGCCTTTTTCTAAATGCTAACCTAATCGTGCAGCCTGTAATGCTTGCACAGGAGCCGATACCATTGAGCGTCTAAGGCGTCGACGTGATGTGGGCAGTGAGCTGCCTTCCTGCCTCCATCGCGGGTTACAAACCATGATGGGGATGTACAATAAAATATGGTTAAAATAAATATGCCGTGCTTCCAAGAGAGTAAAATGCTGCTCTCCCTTTCCTGCCATGAAATCAACACTGGAAGAACAAATCGTGCTGCTCATGCCTCTCCTTCCATAGGTTCGTGGGGCCTGGTTTAGCCACCTGGCCAGGCAGTCGTCCTCCCCTTTTTCAGATTAGACCATCCGTCTGGTCCCCACCATAGGATCAGGAGAGAGAGGGCCACTTTTTAGGGTTCCTGCCTCAGGGCCTAGAACATTTCCGAGGCTTTTGGCTGTGCAGGAAAGTTTGGGCATTGGTTTCTTTGGAGACCCCAATTTGAGGCTGTTTGTTGTGTTTTTTCCCCCCCCCCCCTTCATTGTTTTTGCTAGGTAGCAAAAGAAGTGTATCACCTTTATTGACCAATTTACTCCCAGTGTTCCCTCACTGGCATGGCAAATGAAAAAGTAACTTTTCCCGGACCTTTGGAGTATAAAGAGGATTCTAGTTTTGGATGAAAGCGGTGGGCAGTGGCGAAGCTGAACCTTTATTGGCTTGAGAAGATTGACAAAGGAGCATGGGGTTTGTTGTAGAAGTAAACCGAGGAGCATGCAAACTTTATTTTAATAGGAGGTTCAAGAGATAGAAATAGGTACCGGCGATTTGTGCGTGCCTTCTGACCACCTTTTGCTCGCTTAGAAGTAAGTATCTGTTCCCTGAAACTCAATGCTGCCTTAACCATTGTTTGGAATACTCTTGGGGAGGTGGTTGATGTGAACCACTGTTCATGCTAGCTAGGATCTTGCTTAAACTGGACATGGAATTGCCTTGGGATCCGAATTAAGAGCATTACTCCCACCTCCCCCCCCCCCCCAAATCATCTGGTTTACCTACATTTCAGGCCTTGAGGAAGAATTGCAGTACGAGTCCTCTCGTTTCCGGCGGTGGTAGTACCTTGTTCAAACCCAATCCTGATTTATAAACGTTTTTTATAAGCAATTTTAATATCTGCCTTTTACAAGCAAACAGCACAATGAGGTCGTGAAATTTTAAAACGTGTTCAGTTTCTTAGCCTAGATGCCTTTGGAAATCAATAGAGAAGAACTGGGGGGTGAGTGGGGTGGGGTGGGGTGACCTTTGGACCAGCCCGGGGAGGTTCACCAGAGTTCTAAAGCTGGGGTGGGGTGGAGGACAATGGAGCCGTTGGTTTTGCTGGTTGGGGGCGGATGGACGTGGCAGTCCAAGAGCAACTGGAGAGATGTAGCTGGCCACCGGTGTTCCTGAGCCCTGATGCTCGAATCATGAAAGCATTTTTCGTCCTTGGGGCATTTTTTTTACACACGTTGCATGTGTTGGCGTGTGTGGTTTGCTGCTGGAGTAAACAGAATGGAGAACGGCAGCCAAAGCAGTTTCATGATGGCAAATGCCTTCTGGCGCCTGTACTCTACAAACTTTAAAACATCTCAGCTTTTAGGTTAAAAGCAAGGAGTTTTGTGGCACCGTAAAGACTCAGATTTTATGGAGCAGAAGCTTTTTGTAGGTATCCAGTGTGGTGCAGTAGGGGATCGAGTGATGGATGAGGACTCTGGAGGCCAGGGTTCGAATTCTCACTCTGCCATGGAAACTCACGGGGGAATGGGGGGGGGGCAGAACTGGTTAAACCACATAAATATCTCACTTATCTTGAAAGCCCTATTAGGGTTGCTATAAGTCAGTTCTGACTGGACAGCCTATAACTGTAGTTGCAGCTGGAGTCGTCTACACTAACATGTCATTCAAAACCCCTGATTGAAGTGGGGACTAAAACCACACCCCTTCCACACAAGCATCTGACAGACTACAGCTATCTCAGAAGCTACCCATGGTCCCCGACAACAGCCATGAAACTTTTGTGACTTCAATATAAACGTATAATTTTGGAGCTACCCACGAGAACATGGTGCACAGCCTGAGGAAGATGAATTCTCATTGAAAGCTTGCTGTATTTTTTGTTTTATTTTCTTAATGGCCCAATAAAGGCATCACCGGCTCCTACATTAACATGGAAGCTCCTGCCAAATGGTTAATCTTTAAGGTGCCACGAGATGCTTTGATTTTTGCTGCTGCAAACTAACACTGCTCTAGTCCCTGAAAATTTCTGCTTTTTTAGTGTTAACACAGGTGCATGTGTCCCTTGGTTCTGAATGGGCTTGTTTTTCCGCAAGTGCAGAAGTTGTTTTTGTGAAGGGTGATCACACGTTGTGCTGTATCAACCGGGCAAAACATGAAACAGGCAGCTCTTGAAAGTAACCTGCTCCATTCCCCACTGACCACATAGCCTGGGGAGGATCAGAATTGTAGCACAGCATCTCTGGCAGGCTGGGGAAGGCTGGTTTAATTGGGCCAATGCAAAAATAAGAACTTGTAAAAAGTTCTTATTTTCGCTTGGCATGTGAAATTTCTTATTTTCGCTTGGCATGCGAAATAAGAAGGTCTTTAAAGGGAGAGAATTAAAGCTTGGATCACCGTGTTCCAAGTGAAATAAGGCAGTTTTCTCTCTCCCCTGCCTCCCCGACCCAAAGCTTTTCCCTTTTGCTATGTCCAGAGAAATGGATTGACTTCAGAACATTAGTGTCAGCTCTCACACGTGACATTTGCTCAATAGAAATGATAGATCCACCACGCGGCTGTGAGCGAAGGACTGAACTAGGGTGATGGGCAGAGCATGGTGTCCAGCCATGGTGCTGAGTTTAAAGAAAGGTCTGAGGCTTTTGAGTTAGATGCTACAGCACATTCGTTAGATGCTTGCACACTCGTGTTCGTTGCTTCGAATGCACACAGCAAATCTTTGCAGATGAGCAGAGTTGAGAGAAGCTAGGAAAGGTGGTGTGGTTTGTGGTAAGGTTCAGCAGAAGGAGCCCTATCAAAGGGCACCCCTTTTGTATTTGGCATTCCAATGGATCTATGTGCCCCGAAGTTCGACTTGTGCACAGATCTGCAGAAACACTGTCAGGAGAGGAGTTGAATTCAACATTGGTGGGAGTGGAAAGAGGTTCGGCTCTTTTTTGGAGGCCTGGAGACCTACGAGCAGTTGCTAAAACATGAAGTTTCCCCAAAGCATTCGAAGCAGGGTACTCTTGGAAAGAGGTAAAAGACATCCTAGCAAAAGCTCATAAACTAGCCTGATTTTGCTTCAGGATTGGACATCAGGGAAGAAGCCCGCTTCATTTGAGAGTCTGATTACTCATGCATGAAGATTTGAAGGAAATACCTGTTTAAAGGGGAAGCATTGTAATCACAGTAAATACGCCGTCTCTTATAACATGCAATTTGACCCGAATTGGCCTTGTCCGGAAGTAACATTTCATGGTTTATGCTTCTGTTTACTCAGCAAACAAATTTTTGCTTGCTCCGTTGAACAAGCTGACTTTGATGCTGCTGTTACTCACAAAGATCAGGTGTCTGTCTTTAAAGTTCGAAGACCTGAATTACACTCTTAGGGTTTAAAACCCAGAACTTGGAAATGATCATTATTGGGTGTGAGGGTTAGGGAGAATGATGGTACAGGGCCTGGCGAAGTTACCTTTTTGGACTACAAGTTCAGGGGCCATGCAGGTTAGGGGATTCTGGGAAGTGTAGTACAAAAAAATGAACAATCACATGCTCAGTTCCAGAGAAAGATGTTTAGATGAGAGGACTTGTATAGGCTGCCTCTTGACAAGAGGGTTGCACACACATCTCTTTAAATTAGTCTTGTTGCACAATAGGGGCCTCATCCAGCCATTGTTAAGTGTTTAAACACCTCATGATTACATCAGAATTTTTTTTTTTTTTTTACATTCCTGTTGAAACGAACGGGATTTTAAAAATGTTTGATGCTGGCTGTATTATGCACACCCAGAAATTGGGCATTCTGGGGAAAGAAAGGATCCACCAGCTAATGTCTGGGAGAGATCCTTGAAAGTGTCATCTAGCCAAGCAACGTTTTAAAACTCTTGATTGCGATGTGTGAACAAGCTCTCGAGAAAGCACACTGGGGGCTGTTTAAAGTGGAGGAAATAACCCCCACAAGTTCCAGAAGTCGTAATCTGCCAGTCCATGCTACTTGTAAATATGAAGGTTTTTTTTCAAAGAAGGGACAACTGGAGGCATTTCATTTAAACTTCTGTTAGCCACCCCGCCTCCGATTTTAGGAGCAGCAGGATGGGGTGCATCCTTTTCAAGAATCCCCAAAGGGCAGGGCCGCCGAGGCAAAGTGGCTTGTGTTCACAGCTGTACGAAAGGGTATGGTCCATGATTTCAGAAATAAAAGTTTTTTAATGGTGGGGTTGGGAATGCAGTTAGAATTGTTACCTTTTAAGGACGAGTGCAGAATCTCCTCTTCAATCTATAGCCACGCATTCCCTGGTTGACTTGTCTTTTATCGTAATGGTCCACTTTCTTGGTACCATCTGCAAACGGGTTGGGCAATTCCAGTTGCCCAGTTTCATTCAGCAGGAAACTGGAAGGGATCAACAGCCCCATCCTTAAAGAAGAAAGTTAAAAAATTTGAGTGTTTGTGTGTGTTTTAGGAGTGAGTGTGAACAATTTTTTTTTCCAGCCCAAACAAGATGTACAGCAGAATGCACCTTGTTTTACGGAACAACTGTGCTTCCTGGAATGTGGCTCGCCTTGTTTTATTTCTTCTTAAAATGTTTGGGGAAGCAATGGGGGAAGCTTCAGGGAGGGTTCACAAAAATGGTCCTGTTTTCCACCCCTTGAGCTCTTAATCAGTTGGCAGGATTTCTCCAGGGTTTCAGGCCATGGTCTTTCTATCTTGTAGGTGCCAGGGTTTGAACCCTAGACCTCCCGCGTGCAGTGCATTTGCTCTGCACTGAGCCACAAACCAGACTGCTGTAAAATGGGGTGGGTGGGGGTGGAGAGGGGATGAAATGGGCAAAGAATTGTATATGTTCTCCTTGATCTGTCTTTGCCGCTCATGCACTCCAGGGTCCCTGTCAGAGGTGGGAAGCCTCTCGCTTTCCCTGTGACAAGCGATTATGGAAATGGAGGTACTTCCTTGAGCCAAGACTGCGTGTTCTTCTTGTTTATTGATCTGGTTAAACAAATGAATGGAAAGGCCCTGACAGTTCCATGAGACTATCCAGACTCAAGAGCTATTGCAGCGTCCGCACACTTTGGTTGTGTTGTTTTCTTTATTTTGTATGCTCTGCTTAGTTGACTCTGCATGTTTTTATTTCAAAACAATTTTTGCTTTTGTTTTTGGCTAAGCATGGTGCTTGTACTGGTACAGATGAAGAGAAAATGTTAATAAAAGAAACCCATCAAATCTTTGGTGTTGCTGTTTTTATTTTAACATTCTGTGATAAACTTACTGCACGGTGAGAACCTATGATGGGCCACAGCTGCTGTGAGGGAGTAGATTCCACGGGTTTCGTAGACAGGTGTTCAGGTGGGCACCGAAAAATCTTTCCCAGTAGATCCAGCGAGACGCTCTTGGGCAGGGATGATGTTGTGACTTCAGCTGGGAGTCGTCCAGCAAGGGTGAGCCTGAGGAACCAAACAATCTAAAGCCTGAGGAACCTGTTTGTCCCTCAAGATCCTGGACCTTCAATGTCAAGTCAGGGAGTCCAATGCCTGATCATTTCTCTAAGGGCCTTACAGAACTTTACAGAACTCCCCCCCCCCCTTTCTAGGGAAAAAGCAGAAGCACGTGTTTGTCACAGCTGACATTTATCCCCCCCCCCCAAAAAGGGTTAATTCCAGAATGAAATCAGACACTCGTTTCCAATCACATCAAAATTACCTGAGGATCAAGGTGTAAGTCTTTTCATGATTTCAGACAACATAAACTGGCATAATTCTACAAGCTTTCTGTAGCTCTGCTTCTCTGTTCGAGGCCTGCTCCCTCTTTCATAGGGTCTGGGACTTTAATCATCAGCAGCTTCATGCTCCTCACTCAAGTGTTTGGTTTTTGTTTCCATGTGCATTAAACAACTGATTTTTCAAAAAAATAAAAGTGCTGGATATGCAGAACCAGCAGCTCTAAAAGCAGTAAAAAAAAATCCGGTCCGGCCACAGGACCAGTGGTCAGTGTCCAAGCATACCGGTGGTCTCCAACGAGGTGCCACCACCATGGGCTTTAACTTAACCATCCACCTAACTTCAGATGTTGTGGGGGGTGGGAGACCTGGCACCACTTGATGAACGTACGTTTATCACTGGAACACCACCTGCAGACAGAGTTCTGGCTCCTGTCCTCTGAAGATGCCAGTCACAGAGACGGCCAAAACGTTAGGAAGAAAAACCTTCAGAACACAATCAAACAGCCCGGAAAACCCACAACAACTATCTGTTAAATATCAGTGCAGTAGGTATGCTGTTCCTACTATTGCTGTTTTTGTAGCTCTGATGGTGTGATCTGCAACTGCTTATAATTTTTGTTGTTTAGTCGTCAAGTCGTGTCCGACTCTTCGTGACCCCATGGACCAGAGCGCGCCAGGCCCTCCTGTCTTCCACTGCCTCCCGGAGTTGGGTCAAATTCATGTTGGTCGCTTCGGTGACACTGTCCAACCATCTCGTCCTTATCACTGCTTATAATACTGTGTGAAATTTCTTAATACAGTAATTGTTCCCAAAGCCCCAATGACTACGGGGACCGCTGAAGTGTTTTTCAGCCACAATGTGGATGAGATGTGAGATGTTTTGATGGCCAGGTCTCTGCATTTTGTTAGTTTTTCCAATTCTTTATTTCCAACTCTGGCATCCCCTGGAATCGCCAATGCTCCGGACCTTTCTTCATTGTATTGCTACCATGTTCTATTACTACCATGTCTAATGTTCTGTTACTACCATGTTGTCCATCTCATGAGAAGAGAAGACTCCCTGGAAAAGACCCTGATGTTGGGAAAGGGCGAAGGCAAGAGGAGAAGGGGACGACAAAGGACGAGATGGTTGGACAGGGTCATCGAAGCGACCAACATGAATTTGACCCAACTCCGGGAGGCGGTGGAAGACAGGAGGGCCTGGCGTGCTCTGGTCCATGGGGTCACGAAGAGTCGGACACGACTTAACGACTAAACCACAAAATGTCTGGTGTGTGTCCTCCTCCTCCTCTTTCGTTTCGCTCTGTGTTTCTTGCCGATGTGCTCGCACAGACGACCTCAACTAACCCTTTCCAAAGCAGCCCGTGTTTCACCGTCCCAGAAACTGTCCCGCCTCCGCCGGCAGCGTTACCGGCCCCTGTTCCAGCGAGCCCGTTCCAACGTTCACACGTTCCGCTCGAACGCGCCGAGTGAACGCCAGCAGCGCTCGAGGGGCAACACGCGTCAACCGGCCTATACACTCTGCCGCACTCGAGAGGGCCCGCTCCTCGGGCAGGACAGCTGAGGAAAACCCGAATGCTTGGGGGAGGGGTGGGGTGGGGAGGTCTCTCTAGTCTCCGGGTCCCGCCCCGTCCCGTGTGAACCCGACCCCAATCTCCCGAGGTCGAGAGGGAAAAACAGAGGCGTCGCCGCCGCCTGCAGTGCCGCCGCCGGCCGCCAGGGGCCGCTGCGGCGCGACCGAGGCGAGGCGGGGCGTTGGCCTCGTTCCGCCGCTGGCGCGCCTGCGCAGTGGCTTCCCCGCGCCGCGGCCGCTCTTTCCCCCTCTGGGCCCACCGCGGCCTCCCTTGAATGATCCGTCCCAGCATCCACCGCGCGCCGCCGCCGCCGGGCCCGGGCCTGCTCCGCGCCTCCCGCCCCCGCCATCATGGCGTTCACGTTCGCCGCCTTCTGCTACATGCTGGCGCTGCTCCTCACCGCCGCCCTCATCTTCTTCGCCATTTGGCATGTGAGTGAATGAGGGGAGGGGGAGGGGGTGGGGGTGGGGTGTGCGAAGAGGGGGAGGGGGTGCGGGGGGGAGGGGTCTCCTCATGAGGCGCGGTGGGGGAGGGGAAATGCATGACCCCCCCCCCTTCTGAGGTAAGAAGGCCTAGAAGCCTGGGCGAGGGTGATGATGTGTGTGGGGGAGAGAAAATGGGGGGATGATGACGAGGATGATGGGCTCCCTTGAGGTTCGTAGGGAGCAAAGCTGTCAGATTTCCGAAAATGTCCATTTTTTTTTTCCGGGGAAAAAGAAAGAGGAAAAAAAAATTGTCTTTTTAATTACCCGGAAATTTCCAGAGATTTCTCTTCAGTCAATTTCCATTAAAAAAAAAAACCCCAACAACCCCCCCGCCCGTTTTCTTTTTTAAAAAATGGGAAATTTTCGGAAATCTTGCCTCTCTAGCAGGGAGGAGGGTGGCGTCAAGGGAGGGGTGGGGCTTCGTGGGGGGGGGTTAGGAGTGAAATTCGCCCCCCCCAAGGAGTGGGAGGGGGTGTCTTCAGAAGGGGAAGTGGGGAATAGGTGTGGGTGGGTGTGGATTTGGGGAGGGGTCTCCCAGGGGGCTTGAGAAATGTAGGGCAAGAGGAAGTGGGGGGAGTGGCCTGCCTTGTTTTGGGCGGGGGTGTGAGGGGAAGAGTGACAGCAAGGCAAGTGAGTGATAGTAAGGAGGTGGGGGTGATGATGCAAAGCGGAGTATAAAACCACGCTCGCTCGGTGGATCATTTCCCTGCCTAATGACCGCCCCCCCATCCTGTTATGACCCTGTCTTTTTCTTCATGTTAGCTAGAGCGCCCTGAGACCCTCCCCTGAGTGGTGAGAGACCCCGGTGGATAAGGATTATTTTTTTAAAAAAAATCAAATTGATTTAAAAATTTTAAAAAATGTTTTATTTACATTGCATTTTTTTTAAAAAAATTAAACCATGATGTATATCGTGATTTAAATCGATCTGATTTAAACCGGATCCACCCAGGACAGAGAACACAAGGCATGGTTAAAAGGTGCAAGTTCACGACCACAAGAGGTATCCATGGCTGCCAGCTTTAGAAAGAGATGAAGAACATTCAGAGGAGGAGGAGAGAGGCCCTCTGTGGCTACTGATGAGGACAGCAATATATTATTATCTGTCAAAGTATTATCTCTATTTCTTGGAGAAATAGTTAATACGCCTCTGGATACCGTTTGCGGAGGAACGCAGGGGGAGGGAGGGAGGTTCCTGCTGGCTTCCCGGAGGGGGGGGGCAACCGGTCAGCCACCGGGTGCACAGAATGGCCCTCCTGCCAAGGGCCTTGGTTGAGAGGCAGCAAGCTCTCTTATGTTTGCATGACGGTAGGGAAATCCCGCCAACCTAGCGGTTCGAAAGCATGCAAATGCAAGTAGATAAATAGGGACCACCTCGGTGGGAAGGTAACAGCGTTCCGTGTCTAAGTCGCACTGGCCACGTGACCACGGAAGATTGTCTTCGGACAAACGCTGGCTCTACGGCTTGGAAACGGGGATGAGCACCGCCCCCTAGAGTCGAACACGACTGGACAAATTGTCAAGGGGAACCTTTACCTTTACCTTTAGGGAAATCTCCCCTCCCCTGGGCAAACGGTTGGCAGTTTCGTTGCAGTAGAACGCAGAAGGCTGTGGCTGAGCTATAGGGTGCTGTGACCGGGGTTCTGGAGTCATTTGAGGGCTCTAGGTGGATAAAGCATGTGAGTTATGGGCAGAGGTTTCACCATGGGGGAGTTTTAAGCAGTGACGGAGAGCCCAACACTCTAGTGCATAAGTTTTCCACAGGAAATTGTCCATTTCGTAAAATAAACAACAACAAAACTGTCAATTGTTACTAAAATACCTTAGTAACAATGAAGAGAAGCCATGATAGGTTTGTTGTAACTCTTAAGAAATGGATGTTTATCAGATGAATATCCGTTGGAAGTTTATGTGAGAGGCCATGATGTGTAAACTGGAAGGGAGGGTTAAAAAACTCCAGATTACTAATAATTTAAACAAGTATAACAAGTATGTTGGGAAAGTGTGAAGGCAAGAGGAGAAGGGGACGACAGAGGACGAGATGGATGGACAGTGTCATTGAAGCTACCAACATGAATTTGACCTAACTCCGGGAGGCGGTGGAAGACAGGAGGGCCTGGCGTGCTCTGGTCCGTGGGGTCATGAAGAGTCGGACACGACTTAACGACTAAACAACAACAACATAAAGTTGTAAATTGACTTTTTAGCTGTGTAGGTCAAACAGAGACTAAAACTAAAGCGAACAATTGTTTTGACTGTCAGAAAATATGCATTTCTTTTTTTGATCTTGGGAAATGTTTTGCAGCCCTTTGAGTTTGTAACCACTACAGTATACTGGTCTTTTTATTAAGATTCTGCCTCATGTACTGTTCTGTCTTAAATTTAGAAGGCAAGGATGCAGACATGCTGGGAATCATAGTGAGGGAGACAAGGCTAAGAGAGTGACTGGTTGCAGGTCTCACGCTGAGCCTCATGGCTGAGTAGGGAGTTGAACTTGGTCTCCCCAATTGTAATCAAACATTTTCTAACCACCTATGAGCTATTGGAACGTTAATCCCTCTCCTCGGTAAATATGAGTCAAATAAACATGCTAAATCAATTTATATTGGGTTCAGGGCATAAAATAAGATTAAAGATCCATATACAGTCATGGCCAAAAATATTGGCACCCTTGCAATTCTGTCAGAAAATGCAACCCTTCTCTCAGAAAATTGTTGCAGTTGCAAATGTTTTGGTATTCACATGTTCATTTCTTTGGTTTGCGTTGGAACACCACAAAAAACAGAGAAGAAAAGTCAAATCTGATACAATCCCACACAGAAACCCAAAAATGCACTGGCCAAAATTATTGTCTAAATTGTAAGAAATAATTGCTTTCCAAGCATGTGATGCTCCTTTAATTTGTATTTAGACACACCTGTCGCAAGTAAGAGGTGTGGGCAATATAGTAATCACACTTGCAACCAGTTAAGATGGAGAAAAGTTGACTCAACCTTTGTGTTGTGTGTGACATTGAGCATGGAGAAAAGAATGAAGTGTAAAGAGTTGTCTGTGGATTTGAGAGAAAAAATTGTGGAAAAACATCGACAATCTCAAGGCTACAAGTCCATCTCCAGAGATCTTAATGTTCCTGTGTCCACTGTGTGCAATATCATCAAGAGAACGCCCTTGGCACTGTAGCTAACCTCCCTGGATGTGGACGGAAGAGCAAAATTACTGAAAAATTACAACAAAGGGTTGTTCGAATGGTGGATACAGAACCCAGATTAACTTCCCAACAAATTCAAGCTGATCTGCAGACACAGGGTACAACACTGTCAGCTCGCACTATCCGTCGCCATCTGAATGAAAAGGGACGCTATGGTAGGAGACCCGGGAGGACACCACTGCTGACACAAAGGCATAAAAAAGCAAGACTGGAGTATGCCAAAACGTATGTGACAAACCCACAATCCTTCTGGGAGAACGTACTGTGGACAGATGAGACAAAAGTAGAGCTTTTTGGTAAAGGACATCATGTCACTGTTTACAGAAAAAGAAATGAGGCATTCAAAGAAAAGAACACAGTCCCTACAGTCAAACATGGTGGAGGTTCAAAGATGTTTTGGGGTTGCTTTGCTGCTTCTGGCGCTGGACGCCTTGACTTGTGTGAACAGTATCATGAAATCTGATGATTACCAAAGAATTTTGGGGCGCAACGTAGTGACCAGTGTCAGAAAGCTGTGTCTCCACCAGAGGTCATGGGTCTTCCAGCAGGACAATAACCTGAAACACACTTCAAAAAGCACTCAGAAATGGTTACAAACAAAGCGCTGGAGAGTTCTGAAATGGCCAGCAATGAGTCGAGATCTGAATCCCATAGAACAGGGATCCCCAACCTTTTTAAGGTTGTGTGTGCATGCACAAACAGTGCGGCACTTGTGCGGGCGCTCATGCGCAGATGGTGCGGCGTGTGTGCGGGTGCTCATGTGCAAAAGGGGGAGCAGTCGCATGTGGGTGGGAGTGTGTGGGGGGTGGGTGGGAGGTCTGTCTCCATGGCCCGGACTGGCTGAGGCTCAAGGTTGGGGACCTCTGCCGTAGAACACCTGTGGAGAGATCTCAAAACAGCAGTTTGGAGAAGGCATTCTTCAAATCTGAAGGCCCTGGAGCAGTTTGCAAAAGAAGAGTGGTCCCAAATTCCAGTAGAGAGGTGTAAGAAACTCATTCATGGTTACAGGAAGCGATTGATTTCAGTTATTTTTTCCAAAGGGGGTGCGACCAAATATTAAGTTAAGGGTGCCAATAATTTTGGCCAGTGCATTTTTGGGTTTCTGTGTGGAATTGTATCAGATTTGACTTTTCTTCTCTGTTTTTTGTGGTGTTCCAACGCAAACCAAAGAAATGAACATGTGAGTACCAAAACATTTGCAACTGCAATAATTTTCTGAGAGAAGGGTTGCATTTTCTGACAGAATTGCAAGGGTGCCAGTATTTTTGGCCATGACTGTAGCTCTCAGGAAATGCTATTTAATATCTATATGAGGCCGCTGGGGGAGTTCATCAGGAGTTTTGGAGCTTCGTGTCATCAATCTGCAGACGACACTCGGCTCTATCTCTCCTTCCATCCTTCTGCCGTGGATGCCGTCCCATCCCTTGAGCGCTGCCTGGATACAGTGCTGGGATGTATGAAAGACTGAGGCTGAACCCGGACAAGACAGAAATCCTGCGGGTGGGGGCCCTTAGTGTCTGTGGTCTGAGTGCCTCCCTATCTTTTTTGGGGGGCCACTCTTTCCATGAAGGACGAGGTTCGTAGCTTGGGCTACAATTGTCAATGACATATCAGATAACGTCTGTGGTCCAATCCGCTTATTTCCACCTAAAGCGGATGACCCAGCTATGTTCCTTCCTTGACACTGGGTCCCTCACCCCGCTGGTCCATGCGCTGGTAGGCTCGAGATTAGACTACTGCAATGCCCTCTACGTGGGGCTGCCCTTGGGACTGCTTCGGAGACTGCAACGGGTCTAGAATGCGGCGGCCAGACTTCTGAGCGGGGTTAGAAAATACCAACACATCTCCCCACCCTGGCCGCCTTACACTGGCTACCTGTTCGCTTCCGTAACAGTTTCAAGGCGATGGTACTAAACTATAAGGCCCTAAACGGCTTGGGACCTCGATATCTGGCCGAGCGACTCCTTCCAATTAGGTCTGCTCACCCTACAAGGTCGTCGCAGGCAGGGCGGCTGAGAGTTCTGATCCCGCGAGAGGCCCGGAAAACAACCACTAGAAATCGGGCCTTCTTGGCGGTAGCGCCACAATTATGTAACTCTCTTCCGCCTGGCCCCTTCACTGGGCCCCTTCAAAAAGCTACTAAAAACCTGGCTATTTAGACAGGCCTTCCCTGAACAAACAACACCCTGATACAATAGTGCCCAATAATATAACATCTATCATACTGCCATGCTCCATGTTTTTATATTTTTCTACGCTTTTAATTGTATTTATTGTATTGTAATTTTATTCTCACTGCACTTTATGATTTTTGATTTTCACCCCTATGTATTGATGTTGTTATTTGTTATTTTGCTACTTTGGTGTTTTATGTTACTTGTTGTAAACCGCCCAGAGTGGCCTTGGCTGCCAGATGGGCGGTATATAAATCAAATAAATAAATTGGGGTGATGAAAGAAGTAGAATTTGTCATTGTTGAAGCTGGGAGTGGTGATCTGTTGGAGGTGCTGGGATGTCATGAGGAAAACTAGACATTGCTGTGGAGGCTTATGGAGGCTGTAGGAGGTTGAAGGCGTGAGTGGGAAGGACTAATGTTCCAAACTGAGATGATGGTCAGATAGAAGAGTTTGTGTGAAGGAACTGCAGTGCTACTGGGTGTGCTTGCACAGGCTCTTGAGTCAATCAAGAGCAGAGTTTAGAAATTTTTCTTTTTCTTTTTGGGTCTAGAATTCCCAAAATGCTCCACTCCCACCATGACCGCTGGGTTGTACTCCTTCCCCCCAAAATTGTGTCCAGTGGGGCACACTTTTGGCTTCATGCGTTTTTTTTAACTTCACCCAGCAACCCCACAGCATGACAAGGTGCCACTTTCCTTCTTTATTTTGACATGCCAGCACTCCATACTATTTTATCCTGGTTATTAAAAGAAAAGAGGAAGAGGAGGGACATGCCTTCTGTTCATCTGAGGTCACCCCAGATGTGGTTGGAATGTGGGGCCATGGGTCATGTATAGGTCTCATGTTGTTCTGGACTCAGTAGCAAGTTGTTCAACAATGATGCCCACTCTAGTGCCCATGTTTTGCACATTTGGATCCGTATAGACAGGGCTTAAATAGACCTTCCTTTCATATCTTTCATCATTCCCTTTGCCGTAGGTAACTGCCAACTTTAAAATAGACAGAGTAGTAAAAATTGGCTTCCTTAGCAAATTCTCTTGGCTGTGGGGTTATACTGTTACTGAACTGAAAAGACCTGAAATATCTGTGTGCCTGTACAGTGAGTGCGCATTAAGAAATGTGTAAAAATTGTTAGCAATTTGTTACAGATGCTGTCAACGTTCCTTTTAAGCTGTACGCGCGCAGAGCTCCGTCACGGGTGCGCACCGGCAGCCGGTTTTCCCTCCATTGTAGTTCTGGTTTTGGCTGGAACCCTGCCCCCACATGTGCGCATAGGGCGAGGCTCCCATGCAGCGGATCTGAAAATTAGAGGGAATGTTGGACGCTGTGGTTATCTTTCCTTCAACCAGCGGATGATGTTCAAGAGTATTGTCTGCTTCTTTTCAAACTGAAAGGGGGAATAGCATTCTGTCCCCCACCACCCCTTTCCCCTGAAAACAGCAACAAACTTGTGAATGGCTAGGACACCGCTGCTTAAATTTTAAATTTTTTTTGGAAAATGAAATTCTGTCATGAGTTCTTAAAGTTGTGTTGAGAATGCAGCCTGCTACTCAATATTATTTAAGAGGCTAGGTCACTGGGTCTCAATTCAAGAGCAGAACCTTATGGATTTGAATTTAGGACTTATTCTCTTCAGGGTTTGATGTCTAAACAGAGGTACCCACTGTTATTGAGCTGTTTTTGCACTCCTTCCTAACTATTTTGATTTTATTGTAGATTATAGCATTTGATGAGCTGAAGACTGACTACAAGAATCCCATAGACCAATGTAATACGCTTAACCCTGTAAGTCTACGTCCGAGAGATCCCTTTACATTCATTCCAATTGGTTTTTAATATTTCTTATATTTAATATTGACTTAGCATGCAACACTAAATCTAATATCTAATGGTATTAAGATTTCTTAATAGAATTTTCTATCTTCCTTGTTTCTTGAAGCTTGAAGTTCTGACTTATTTATCTGCTGGTGATCTTGTCAGCTGTCATACTAACATTCTTCCAATCTGCTTTTTACATTTTCGGCACAAAGACAGTTGAAAAGGTTAAAAAGATTAAAAGAGTCAAAATTGCATTAAAGGTGTGTACTGCTTTTTAGTTTAATGTCTTAATGCCACTCTCTTCTTTATTTTCCATTTTGTTTAGGAACATCTGTACGATTTTTGTTAATCTTTTTTGTTCTGTGTGGTTGTTCATCTGCCTGTATTGTTGTCTTTTCAGGGAACTGTATTAATTTCATGGATTTTGTGCATTGTGAGTTCACTTGCTTAATAAGAGACGGGGAAAACTGTTACATGTTTAAATTCTTCTGTAATTAAGTCAAGATTGCAAAGAGGCCTTGGAGCCAAGAATCCAGTAGGCCTGACTTTTGTGCTTAAATGGGGCGGGGGGGGGGGGACCAGGTCCTCTTCATCCAGAGTTTGAAAATCAAGCTCAGATGCTTAGCTCTGGTTAAAACGGGAACCCTGGTTAGCATTGAGCAGATTTAACTCTAATCTGTGCTTAAGGGAATTATGGTAGGAGAGGAACGTGTGCATTCCCAAGGCTGGCTTCATGATTTGTAGTATATGGCTTTGGGGATTACAGAGCTACTTTTGCACCAGAACCTCACGAGAGACCCAAATCATCTTGTTTAAAAGGTGTTCAGTCTAAAATAGAGTTAGATAAATAGCATTCCACAGACGTCTCTTCTGAGGTGACCCTTAGGGCACTCAAACCCTGAATTGTCTGTGCGTCCTGTAAGTAAGACGTTGTTGCTGCAGCTTCCAACAGGTGTTCTTGGCCTGGTGGTTGCTGGCATGTGGGTGGCTGTACAGGTAGCAAGGAGAAAGGGGTACGGGCTTGTCTTATTTACAGCACCTATCTGTAGGTATCAATTTTGGAGACTGGGGCACTCAAATAAAGTGTTGAGCGTTACTCTGCTTTTTATCTGAAGCATTTCCCATCTGCTTTTGACTCTGCCTTTAACTGAGGGTGACTGAGAATTTTCCTTTTGGCTCGGGCTGGTGCATTCAGTTATGATTTTAGTGAACAGTCCTGGTGATCCTGCTGTTGTTGAGGGCACCAGCTGGAACACGTGTCAGAGCTGAATGTGGCATGTTCACCTGCAAATGAGGGTGGAGTAGGTGTGACTGATGGCAAGTTGCTTCCGTAGAATGGAAAGATGAAGCAGAGAATGCAGTGAGCCTGTACAGTGGCTGCACATGGAACAGTTTACCCCACTCGATCATCTCTCATCTGATGTGGGAGGGTGAGAAAATGTTCGCTGCATTTATGCATTCTCTTGTCAGACTTCTAGTCAACAAGATATTACCATATGCATGTTGGACATGGCTATCAGCGCCTCTGAGCTGTATGTGTGTAATTTGTCTTGACTATATGGGTGAGAGTCATTGGACTCTCATGTGAGTGAATCGTGTATCTATAAATATGCCCGGAGGCAGGAAACTCTCTTTTCACATCGGATGCTGCTTAATAGGTGAAGGCTCAAACAAATCAAGAATCCACAGCACAGCAACGGCCTTTCTTATTCTGTATGGCTGTTATTTTGTTAAATACACGCTGTTGTCCGTAATATGCACAGCACACTGGCTTCACAAGATTTTTAGTGTAAAGCATGATGATTAAGAAGTAGGTATGTCAGAAATGCAAATTGAAATGATACTTCCTCTCTAGCAGAAAAATATACACTCCACAGAACCTGATTCTAGAAATTGCATTTGAAATATTTTCTAGACCTATTTACTCCCTTTACACACATAAATCGTTTACATGTGTATACACTGGGATCTAGTACAGTGTTGGTCCTCACTTTGCCTGAACTTTTCTGAAGAGGAGAGTGCTTTTTGTAAAAAAAAAAAAAAAATCTGTGTTAGAAATACACAGCAGTCTGGAACTTCAGAATTTACATACAGTAAACAGTAGTGCACAATTTTACCAGACTAGTTTGGGACACCAGAAATATACTGGAAGAGGAAGAGAATAGTGTAGAATTCTACAATTCCTGAGTTTTGATTTGAAAGTAGATGCTTTTCAAGATTCTGTGTAGGTTTCTAGTCCTCATGATTGTGAAGGCAACCAAGAAAACCAGGTTTTAAATTGTTAGATTACAGGCAGACAGATAGTATTTGGAATCTGCTTAATGAATTTTATAAAATAAATAATGTTTTTAAAGAATGATTAGTTAATACTTTTTAGAGAAATAACACTGAGTTAAAATATAGCCTGACTTAACACAGTGAATAAAGTCCTCAAAATCTCCTGGTACTTCAGGATCACAAGAAATGTTTGCCAAAAGAAAAGGGCATGCATCCTGTTTCCTTGTTTACTGGGTTTTTACTTTTATGTGTGTTGGACACTAAAAAGTGTGTAGCTCTGGCTTGTGCACATAGCATTTTTAACTTTTGAATGTTCTAACAAAATAACAGGTGGTTTTGCCTCTAGGCAGTTGAAATCCCATCTGTAAAGTGTGGTTTAGAGGTAGTTTGCTTGAGGGAACCTGGAATGTTCCAGCTGTAGGCCCTTATACTGATGCAACATGGACACTGATGTAAGCTACCTAAAGTAAATTTAATTTCTCTTCAGGTAAAGGTTGGACAGTGGAAGATGCTTACAAGACCTGAATTTAACTGATAATGCTCTTGATTTTTTTAATTCCATACTCTGAATTCTACAAATGGTATTAAGGTTCTTGCAGTGACTAAGCAATTTATATAAAATAGAACATACACACCAATAATTATGACTCAATACATTGGAATTCCTTGCATTGGCTTATCTTGTCTAATGCTGGCTTTGCTTTTTGTATCTTGCTTTTTCTCATCTTCCCTAAACATTGTATGCAAGTTAAATGTTAGGTCATTTTGCCTGAACTAAACGCTGTGTGTCTTTCTTTGCAGCTTGTACTTCCAGAGTACCTCATCCATGCGTTCTTCTGTGTTATGTTTCTGTGTGCAACAGAATGGCTTACACTGGGACTCAATATGCCTTTGTTGGCTTACCACATTTGGAGGTAATGCTGGTCATGGTTTACTGTTAGTTTACTCATGGATATATTCTTCCTATACTTTGGATCTCCTTTGGAAACTTAAGTACCGGTATGTGGAGAAAATGGAGGAAAGATGCTGCTGAAGTTGTAGAAATAAAGACAAGAAAGACTGAATAATTATGTCACCAGGGGTTTTTAGTATGTGTGTGTGAGTGAAAGTGTGTTGTGCAGTTTTGATGACTAGGGAGTCTCCGCTTCGACAGGAAGGAAGCAAGTTTTCATTTCTCATTGTTGACAGAGGAAGTCAGGAAATGAAGATATTAGATACCATATGGGCCCCTCTTTTCCTTTTGTGGCTTCAGTTTGCAGAATAGTGTTCTCCTACATTCCCAGTAAATCCAGACCGTTCTTTAAAAACCCTAACTCTGTAGTTCTGTCTCACATTGAGGGTATGTTTTCCGTGTAAATGTAAGGCCATAGACACCTATGCTGGAACATGCCAAGAGTATGCTTAATCCAGTGCTCTGTCTGTAGCAGTAATGAGTTGCATACCCTTAGGAAGTTTCCAAGCAAAGCAAACTGAAAATAACCCATCTGTGGTGCGTCCACATTGTATAGTAATCAATGGTCTATTTAATACATTTAGCTCATAGCTATTTCTGCTCTATTTCTTTAGCCCAAAGCAGCTTAGGTTTTAAAACGTACAAACATTATTTATAATTCCTACATTTTAATCAGGAAAACAGTAACATCAACAAATTAAGAATGGAGGGGTCGAAGACTGATTGCTAACTCTTAATTGTTGGCATTTGCTCTTGTTCGCATAGCCTTTTGTAGGTCCTCTGTGTTGAATTAGTTTAATCAGTTTGATAGTTGGGCATGTCCTTTGTTAAACTGATGCAAGTTTTGTGTGTGTTTATGTCTACATTTTGATGTCAGAAATCTTTAAAAGCTTAAGAGTACAGGTATGCAAATTTAATTGACGTAGATTGACTTTTCTTCATTGCTGAATAGAGCTCTTTTATGTATTGACACAACCCTTCTCAACTGAGCAAGTGTGTGTGATCCTAACAATTGGTTACAGGTTTAATTTATTTTATCTGAAAACAAATGCTCCTTTTACTGTACTTTAAATGTGCAATTTTGCTTTCTCAGGTATATGAGTAGACCTGTGATGAGTGGACCTGGTCTCTATGATCCAACAACCATCATGAATGCAGATATTTTAGCGTATTGCCAGAAAGAAGGATGGTGCAAACTAGCATTTTACCTTCTATCCTTTTTTTACTACCTATATGGGTGAGTTAATTATTTTATTTTTATTGTGAGATTTAAAAATACTGTCTTTCCTATGACTCAAGGTGATTGACAATTTAAGCAAAAAGTCATAACATTTGCTGCTAAGTTCCAGCAATTAAAAACAATTAAACCCAAGCATCTCATGCCCATGTATTAAAGGTTGTAGAGAATTTTCTCTGATGTATTTCCTTTTCAGCAGGTGGTGGTTGGAGTTCTAAAACTGAACCATCATAACTTGTCCAGAAACTTCATGAAAAAAATATGTTGTTAAGCAATGACGTGTAGAGTAGGGTTTTCACAGTAAGTCTTAAACAGCTTATGACAGTGGTTCCCAAACTTTTTCAACTCGCGCTCCCTTTCCTCCCCGATCCGGGGCATGGGGCACCCTTTCCTTGTGCATGGCTCATCCTCCTCCTTGAGTTCGGCTCCTGGCCTGCTCACCTGGGCATTCAGTCTCAGGCAGGAGGGTGGGATCCCTCCTCCTCCTCCTCCGCTGCCTTGGTGCAGCCTCCAAGCTGTGGCACCCCACAGAGCCAGAAAGGGCGGTTCCACCCCATCGCCTGCTGTGGGAGGTAGGTGGAGGAGTGTGGAGCTGGCCTGAGCCGCCACCTCTCGTGAGGGCGGTGACCATGGTGGTATGTGTGGTGCCTTCCTCCCACCAGCCTTGCTTTCCATGGCCCACTGATTGATAGTCCACTGCGTTGTGGCTGGGTGGAGTGGCTGCGTGAGGTCAGAGACAGGCCGCACTGTGGGCAGCTGGGAGACAGTCCAGCCAGCCCACAAGCGGGCAGTTGGGGTGGCACCAGCAACCCCAGCCACTTTGGTGCTTATTCTGAATTGGTATGTTAAGCAAAGAGAAACGTGTTTCCGACTGTGAGGGTTCAATCTCGGGCTCCTGTCTTTGTTTGAATAAATCAGCAGATTTGCGAGGTTTTGAAACAGGGGTAACATTTATTGGCGTTTTTAACAAATAACCAGTGTCTGCAAAAGCAGTCCAACATTTGTCTCTTTCCAACAACGGGTCGGCAAGGGGTTTCCAATCTTCACCTTTGAAAGGATTTCCTCCTCCAGGGTTCCAGGGTCGGGGCCAGTCTAGAGACAGATCCGTGTTTAGTACCGGTCCTGTATCCCCCTCCAGTAAGGGGACCGCGTCATCGTCCCGGTTGTCCAACCAGATGGGGTCCCGGGTGGAGGTGAAGGTCTGCCATGGTCGTCCTGGTACCCCCTCATCTGCATTTCCCCCACCCTCCATTCAAGTCTTTCACGCCTCTCTCTTTCTTCCTTCTCTTCTCTCAGCCTCCTCCTCCACTCTCTGGCCTCCGCCTCGCCCCAATAAGAGGGTCTTGGTGGTATTTCTCTCCGTCTCCGGTAATCCGTCTCCTCTCTGGGCACTCTTAAGTCTTTCCCACACGCCTGTCCATGGATCCTGCATCCATATCCACTCCCAACCTGGTGGCAACTGCTCCTCTCTCCTTTTTTTATCTGCTACCCCCCGCCTCTATCTCCACCCTCGGCTTCCACTCTCTTCGCCGTTTCTCCGGGTCTGTCTCTGGCGGCTCCGTTTCCTAGGAGGAGAGGCGGGCACGGTCTGAATCTCTTTCTCTGCAGTGAGAGGTCTCACACCGACACAGCATCTTTCCCCGGAATGTGACTTGTACCATGCTTTTGCTGGGGATAGGCATGGAAAGGGCAGAAGCGGTGGTGGTATCTCTGTTACTGGCAATGAATTAACAAGTGAATAGTGAACATATTGAGCATGCCTCTGTAGTAGTATTACACCTACATTTAGTATATATGTTTATGGTTTTTTTATGACTTGTCTTTCTCTTTTCCACAGCATGATTTATGTTTTGGTGAGCTCTTAAAAGATGACACCTAGCAGACTTGGTTCCAGTGAAGTGCATGCAGAAAAGCCACACTACAGTGGATTATTTTTTGAAGAATCTGGTATCAAGACTCAAATCTGTGGACTCGGATGATGACAGTTGCAATAGAGGGGTGGAAATGCCTTCCTCTCTCATTCCCCCATCCCATCCCCCAGATGTATCCATTCTTTAATACCCATGGAAAGACTTAAAAAATATACTGGGATGTTTAAAGTGATGAGTATTACATATAATTAATGTAAAGCAATTACCTCTGGCTTTGGACAGTTTTGAACCTTCACTCCATAAGGAACAGCCATACCCTCAATTATAATTGTATTAATTGCTGTCCTTAGTATGATAGAGGATTTTTGTTTACTGGATTTTAATAGTGGCTCAGTTGGGTTATGGACTCCCATCTAGCTGTCAGCTGTAGGTACCAAGTGCTTCTGAAGGACTGAATGCTTTTCTGTATGTTATCTCTTAGGTAACCTCTGTGTGTCTTATAGATGAATACATGAGTACAACCACAGGAAGCATTGTAGTTCTATTTTTTACACTTTGGATATTCTGTCCCTGTAAATGTGCATGGCTCTGTTTTTCAGTGGTAACAGCAAGCAGTGAAGTGAATGTTCCTTGCTTTAATGTTTTAAGCTAAGAGAATATGGTTGGAAAAGTAGAGTTGTTAACAGAGGAGTATATTTGTAAAACAACCTTTTTTTAAAAAAAGAAAAGGCATCTTGCGCAGTACAGTGCGCAAGACTACTGTACAATGTGGATCAACCATGTTAGTAAACATTATTCTGAGGGTTTCCTGGTAGAATGCATACACTTTGTGACAGGCACACATGCAGCAAAGATGGATGAATATCCAATCTGTTCATTAGTGCAATACAATAAAAATGTCAAAGACAGTTTTTTTTTCCTGCTTAGGGTTTTTCAGAGTGCTGTAGGAGATTAAAATGTTGGTTTTAGCCGCTTGCTAGATACACACTTCCAATTTTTGAAGACATTACCTTGAAAAAGTGCATCTAGTTGCACAGCAACAGTGAGTGGAAAGTAGTCAATGAGTCTGATCGAGTACTTAGTTTCTCCTAGTTGCTGCAGTTTTTGCAAAGGTGATCTTTGCTCTGAACCTTGAAGGTGATTACCTGTTAACTAAGCAAGAACATAAATTCCAAAACAGATTTGTTAGGCTTTCACCTAGCATGGCCCTATGTCTTTGTACTCTTGCTTTCTAGATTTAATGCACTTTGGATTGTGGAGAAAGTAGACCACAATCCAAGATCATTTAATTAAAAGAGGCCAGCTGAATTTGATCTGCCCTTCTACTGAGCATCTTACGAATCTTTAAGGTCCAAGTCCACAGTGGTTGATGCTCCTTGGAATCAAGGTCTTCTAGAAGATGAGAGAGCTGCCTTTCACCACAAATGGCCAGTAGAACCAATCATCAATATTTGAAGAAAGATAGTGGTTTATTTTCTTGGTCTACAGATGTATAAAAATGTCTCACCTCAGCCTGGTCTTCCCATTGTCATTTCTTAAGAACGTATCAAACACTATTTTCTGATTGTATTGAAGAGTTTTGAAGCAAACTTTAAAGCTGGGTGTAATATATCAGAATTGTTTGGTGCTATGAATGTACAGTGTGAATTCGTGTTGTGTTGTGAGAGCTGTTCAGTTAGTTCTAGGCGGTTTCCTTCTTCAAAGACAGGCACTCCCTTCAAAGCCAGTGTGTGACAGCTCAGGTTACGTCTGCGTTATGCTGCCTTCTCCAGCTGTAGAAGCTCCTGCCGAAAAGTATTTGCATCTTCCTTTTGCTTGGATTAATGGTGTGCAGTATCGATAGTGTAGGTTCACACAAGAGAGATGTCTCTGTTTCCATAACTTACTGCCTTTTGTAATGCAACTCAATTTTTACATATGCTCATACAGGGTGGCAGCTGCATTAGTCCTCATATTTGGAGACATGCAGCCTTCTATGAACAAGTGAAATTGTGGGCGAGCCTGGCTTTGCAGAGTTTGTTAGCAAGCCAGGTGCTGGCTGAGCCACGTTTCTTGCTGATGTCTGCATACCACAAGTTTGCTTTCTGAAAAAAGCTGTAGATTTGTTCATCCATAGCAATATATGAAGCTGCCTCATACTGACTCGTAGCTTTGGCCTATCTAGTGAATAATTGGGCATACTGACTGGCAACAGCTCTCCGTGGTTGAAGGCAGAGTATTTTTCCCCCCAGCCCTGCTTCAAAATGTCAGAGATTGAACGTTGTACCATCTGCATGTCTAGAATGTGATCAACACTGAGCTGCAGACTCTCCCTCAATAAATTTGCAATCATCATTTTACTATTTTTTTTTTTGTAAATTGCAAAATTTATCTTCAGAGTACCCACTTTTCCCCTCCGTTAATTCATTTTCTAAGATCTGAATTATAATATTAAAGGGCCAGTGGCACATGTGAAGAAAGAGGCAAAGATGAAAGTTTTCCTTTGAAGGAAAATAGAACTCATGCTTCTAGAGGGGCATAGGTAGAACCACTTTCATAGTAGCCCCGTTGTCTCACAACTGTACATGTTCCTCTCGGAGCGAACTCCAAAGGGCAAGTTTTGCAAACTTCTGTTTCTTGTTTTAAGGAAGAGGCAGCAGTTGGGAGATAAAAAGAGATGTCTTGGTCCCTGTATAAAAAAAAAATCAATGTTTGTGACAAAATATGGATAAGTGTGCTCATTCCAATCGACTATGTACTTTGTTTTTTCACCTGTTTCATCCCTGCCCACCCCCTTACCTGTTTTAGGTGAAGAGGGGTGGGGGTCACTTTCACTTTTCAAAAGTGAAAGTGAGGGAATCAGTCATTTTTGGAATGTTATTTATTACAGAATATTGCCTCTTTAGAATTTGGGCAATCTACCCTTGCAAGAGGTTGGACCGGATAATAATCATTTGCCATCAGATCAATTCTGAATTAAATCCTGGTGGCGCTCTAGGACTGTCCTGGGTGGCTCTTCAACTCCTTGAATTCTCCTGCCAGCTTGGACCGGGCACCTCATAATATTTATATCTTAGCCATGAATCTTTGCGATGCTGTAGGCAAGATTTATGCTTTCGCTTAGAGAAGGTCTTCGTGGTCTTTATGGATCGGAGGTTGGCTTCATCGGCGCATTTGATATTCAGAATATGCAACTGTGCCTTGTGAGGTACTGAGGCTGTACACTCCTTGCCTCTTTTCGAGAAAAGATTGGACAGCCATCTAGGATGGTCTGAGGCAGGGGGCTGGACTAGAAGACCTCTAAGGTCCCTTCCGCCCCTACCACGATTCTATGATTCTTGTCTGTGTGAGAGGCAGGGCTTGGGGAAAATATTACTTTTTATGAACTCTCTCTCCCAGAATCCACTGGGCCAGTCATTGCTTCACAAGCAGCATTTTTAAGCTCAAGCCCAAGGAATACTGAGTGTTTGTTTTTATTATTGTTTGCTTTTAACATTATAAGCCGCCTTGGGTCCTCTTGAGGAGAAAGGTGGTGGTGGAGGGGTTTAAATATTTTCAATACATAAATATTAATTTTTGTTTTCAAACATGTTTATCTGGACCCAACAGGTGGAATGGCGGGCCCAGCCCCTTTGCCTTGGGGGCCCTTGTCGTTGCTAGGAGACCGCGCCCACCTCCGACGGGCGCACGCGCACCGCCTCTGTTGAAGCGAAGCACATGCCTTTCCCCGCCAACGATTCCTAAGGCGGCCGTGAGGGGGGGGGGGAGGAGTTAGGAAGCGCGAGCACACCGAGTACGCGGATTGGTCTCCCGCTCGTCCCCTGCCCTAACGTGCTCTCTCTCTCTCTCTTAGCCTATCCGCCGCGGGGAAACAGCGAAGCTCCCGCCCTTCCCCAGGCTTCTATCTCGCTCTCTGGTTTGAAAGGACGCTTCTTATTGGGTGGTGACGGGAGGCGGGAAAGAGGCAGACCGCGAGAGGGATGGCGGAGCCTTCAGCGTGGGCTGAGGGGATTTCCTGAGGCGTCAATGCCAGGAAACATTAACGGGGCTTTAAATCAGAGTAGAAATGTCTAGGGTTGCGCTGAACGTGCTGAAAACGAAAAAAGAAACATGAAGATTTTTATTTTTATTTTAATGAGGGAAAAGGTCTCTTGTCTTTGAATTAAGTTGAGGGGAAAAAAATGATTCAGGAGGGCTCAGAAAAGCTTTTACTGCAGAGATATAATTTGAAGTATGTTATTTCTTAATGGCATTTGCAGTTTTATACCTAAAATGACAAAAAAACAAGGCTGTCGTGGTAGAGGAGGCAGCCCTGTTAGACTGTGCAAGCGTGATAGGTTAATAAACATAAAAGAACAAATAAAAAATGAGAAAAACATGGTGGCCTCTTAAAGACTAACTGCTATATTTTAATGTGAGCTTTCGTGGCTGAGGAAGTGGACTTGTCCACCAAAGTTCACATTAAAATATAACTGCCTTTAAGGTGCCGCCACATTTTTTCTTTTTGTTTTAATTCGTTCTTTCATTTTTAAAATTTTTTTTTTACTTTTACCTAGAATAATAGGCCGGCGGCTCATTGAAAACTTAAGGAGTTGTTAAAGAAATGAATGGGGACAGCAGGTGGATGGTCCAGAGACTACTTACCCATTTGCATGATGGAAAAGCAAGGATCTTGCCGCACTTGAAAAGCTCACAGATTTATAGGGATGAACAGCTGTTTGCGTCCCAGTTATCCATCTGAAATGATAAAGCTTGGGTCTTACTTATTTATTTAAAATATGTTTGCCTTGCCTTTCTCCTTTAAAAAAGACCCATTATTAATGACAGCGTTTAAAGCTAAAAACAGTAAGTACGGAATTACTTAAAAGGATCGAACACATATCACTAAAAAAAAAAAAAAAAAAAAGGAAACAAAAGCAATAGTAAACAAAAAACACATTCAAAGCAATAAGGTACAACCATTCATTTAAAGACCTCTCAGGCAGCCAGTCAAGGGAAAGTTTGCCTGAAGAGAACCAATGACTTTGAGAGGTGGTGAGCGCTCCAGCACTGGAGGCATTCAAGAGAAATTTAAGACATCTACCTGGCAGATAGCCTTTGAATTGAATTCTTGCAAGGATTTGGGCTTGATGGCCTTAGAACAGCGATGGTGAACCTTTTTGAGCCCGAGTGCCCAAACTGCAACACAAAGCCAACTTACAGTATTTATTTCAAAGTGCCAACACTGCAATTAAACCTGAATACTGAGGTTTTAGTTTAGAAAAAACAACTGCCCTGCACCTCAAGGGTTAAATGCTTGGTTTTCTTTTCCCCTAGGGGCATTATTAACATAAATACTTACCGGTCCTCCAATCCCCCGTCGGGTTAGACCGGTAATGGCTGCCATTGCACCCCTCCGCTGGACCACTGCACCAGCAGAGGGGAGTGCCGAAATTGGAGGATGGGTAAGTATTTTTCTCCTGCCAACCTAGCAGTTCGAAAGCATGCAAATGCAAGTAGATAAATAGGTACCACCATGGTGGGAAGGTCACGGCGTTCCGTGTCTAGTCGCGTGGCCATGTGACCACAGAAACGGTCTACGGACAAACGCTGGCTCTACGGCTTGGAAACGGGGATGAGCACCGCGCCCTAGAGTCGGACACGACTGGACTAAATGTCAAGGGGAACCTTTACCTTTACCTTAAGTATTTTTCGAGGGCAACTTATGGCTCATGTGCCCACGGAGAGGGCTCTGTGTGCCAGCTGTGGCACGCGTGCCATAGGTTCGCCATCGCTGGCTTAGAGGATCCTTTCCACTCAACTATTCTATGATTCTATGAGAAGGACAGCAAAGATGAGGCCAACCCAATCTCCTGTGGGAGGGAGTTCCACAGCTAGGGAATAGCATGACATAAACGAAATCTAGAGATAATCACAGAAGGAACTTTTCCCAAGACCTGTTTATTTATTTTTTTCCAGCCATCTGTCCTTCCTGAGCAGAGTAGGATGGTCAGCGAGGGAGCTGCTAGAAGGCAAAGATGATAGCAGACATCCGTTCTGCAAACAACCTTACCTGAAGACCCAGGCTCAGTTTTGGGCAGCCCCAGCAGAATCCTTTTTGTTTTACGGTATTTTGCTTTTTAAAAAGCTTACTTGCCCTGAACAAGGCTGGAAGAAATAGGCTGGAAATTTCTCTCCCGCAAATGTAGTGTTTCTTCCCAGTGAGAACTTATAATTATTGAGGGCCCTTAGCATTATAAAAATGTGTGTACATGAGAATATGATAGGTGTCTAAAATTAGGCGTTCTGCAAAGAATGTGAGCAGAGATGACTTTTCGTTCTTCTCATAATGCTGGACAACTCACAAACATCAATCCAAGCAATGTGTTGAGCGATGGGATATGGCCATTCTGCCGGGGATTCTGGAAGCTGTAGTCATAAAAAGTAATAACCCAAAACATAAAACAAACAAAAAAATCCACCATAAATGTTGTGGTACCTAAAAGATCTAGTGATATACTTCAGTGTGAGTTTTCATGGATAGATTTCTTCAGCTATTTGAACATTTGGAAAGGTCTGAAGAAGTAGATGTATCTATGAAAGCTCACATGGAAATACAACAGACTTTAAGATGCTATAATGCTTTTGTTCCTGTTGTTTTTAATTTTGTATTTGTCTGGATATACTTTCACAAACTAACTTGGATACTTCTTGGTAAACTACAAAAAAGGAATGTTTCCAAGTTTACAGCAGACACCCAACATACAACAAAAAAAATGGAATTTGCTACTATAGGACAATGTGAATGATGGCCCCCAAATTGGATATTTTTAAAGGGCTGTTAGGCAAATTCATGAAGAAGCTATATCTATATCATTTTCTTTTCAATATCACAAGTGGGAGGAGGTTTTCTTTCCTGTGGGCTTGCTTTCGGGGCATCCAGGTGGTCCCTGTAGGTAAAAGGATAGTTAGATTCATACAAGTCTTGCCTTTGTTCCCTGTCTCTAATGGTGTGGTGTAGTGGATAGAGAGAAAGACTTAAGTTTCAGGAGGCCTGGGTTCGAATTCCTGCTCAGCCATGGAAACTCACTGAGGGTTGTGGAACCAGTAAAACCACTCCTTAAATATCTCACTTATCTTGAAAGCCTCTTAGAGTCACTGTAAGTCCAACTCGAAGGCACATAACAACAACAAAGGACACAGGGAAAAATGCTGCAGAAATTGTGTGAACATTTTACTAGAAGTCATCAAGTTTACAAAATGCTTTAAAACACAAAAGTAATTTGTTACAAATGATCAATTATTTATAATTTCTGTCTCCCAACAATTGAGGTATAAATAAGTTACACTGCAGTTGTAGTGCAATACAAGATGTCTTCACTCCTCAAGTATAACATCAACTTGTAGGAATGGCGTCACTAAGTTGTGGTGAGGGGTATCACATGGTTCTTCTTTGTGGTCTCTGTGAATGCACACTAATGGGTTTTATCTGTGCCTGCATAGAGGTTTCCGGAATCTTCTAGAGCTTAAACCTTTGTTCGCTAGGACCACCCCCCCCAGTACATGTGGAACACGTGGCAAGCGCCTTAGTTCCTTTTTTGCCGCCGCTGAGGTTTCTTCTCTCCGACGAGCTCCGTTCGCTATTGCGTTCAGAAGGAACTTTAGTGAGAGACTTCCGTGTTGTTTCCTTCTCTTTACCGCCCCCCCTCTCCCCTTTCCCTTTTTTTTTACTTCTCCTTCTCCATTTTGTTAGTTTATGGCCTCCTCTGGGCCATTCAAAAGGTGCACTTCGTGCCCCAGTAAAATTCCCCTGACCGACGGCCACAACTCTTGTCTTTTCTGCCTCGGCGAGACCCACCAGCCAACTTCTTGCCCCCTTTGCAAGAAATTTATGAAGCAGGCCCTTAAATTGACAGCGTCTCCGTTCTTATTTGTGGGAACGATCTCTTTGTCCCACTCCAACTATGGAGTCGGCACAGCCTCCACCAGCTCATCTACCGTCTCCAGACGCTTCCGTGGCCTCTTCGGTAAAATCCAAATCCAAGACGAAATTGCCTCCCAAGACTAAGGCCGGTGGCTCGACACCAAAATCTACACCGGTACGGAAATCTCCCTCGGTACCAGAACAACAACCGAAACCGAGGAAATCTAAGAAGTTGTCGTCTGATACACAATCCTCTAAACACAAGAAGGATAGAGCAGTCTCCTCGCTACCGCTTCAAGAGCAACAAGCTATTTGTCTTGACTCTGTTTCAGTTGAGGACAACGATTATCTACCTCCACCATCAGGACAACCATCATCACCGTTGTTGGCACAGTCCCCTTCTTGGGCCAAGAGGTTACTGTGCTTCCACGATATGACCATTCGAGCCCTTTGGGTTGCTCCGTCTCCGTGTGTCAGTCGGATTCAGCGTCTGTTCTGCCTGATCCGCAACCACCATGCAAGCGGTCCAGGAAGACACATCATACACCGGAGACTGGTCTTTCTGATGTCGATGTCCCACATCCTCAGGGATCGACAGGACTTCTCGCATCGCATGACTCTCTCACGCGATACTGTTGTCCCAGAAGGGTCACTCTATATGAGCCGCCCACTTATCAAATGCCACCAAGGCGATACCGACATCGCTGATACCGCTATGGGCATCCTGATATGGGGATCTATGTCGAACCTAAGCACCCTCGGTACTCCTATTATTACTCTGATTCCGACTCTGAATCTCCTCGATATCACCCTCGATACCAACAATCCTCTTCTGCAGATGACTCCTCGGTACCAACCTCGGTACCGAAGCACCAGAAATCTTCCCGTAAGAGAAAATATATCTCGACACAGGAGCCGCCTCAACCATCGATACCGAAACGCTCTAAACCATCTTCAAAGCTCTCGGCACCCCATGTAGAACTCGCCTCAGGCCCACAGGCGTGCGCCTCATCGGTACAGGCTACTACCACATATACTGGCCCTTCACCTACACCACATCAGATTACCCAGACTCATCATTCTAAACGCTCAAAAACTCAACAATCCACTCCTCACAACCCACTTAAACAAAATGCCACCAAATCAAAGACTGTACAAACTAGGGCATTGGATGATGTACTTTCTCTGTCCCAGCCCTTTTCATCATCATCGTCTGATACTGACACTTCTGGCTCTTTTGTACCCCCAGAGTCACCACCGAATTTGCCAACTCCAGACTCGGATGTTGCAGATACGAATCCTCCTTCCCCGTCAGAGGACTTCACATCTTATTCTCAGCTGGTATTATGCACTGCTAAAGCAATGGACCTGGAGGTCCAACAACCAGTACAGTCTGAGTCCGATAAAGTTTATGAGGACATTAATGAGGACCAGACCCTTCCACTTCGTATGGGTTTATCCCATCCCTTCTTAAACTGATTAAACAAGCATGGGCTAAACCATCCTTGGTTCCACAGATTTCGAGACGAGTCGAAAACTTATATAAAACTCATGGTGACAATACAGCCTTCCTATCCAAACATCCACCCCCGAATTCAGTCATAGTCGACGCAACTCAGAACAGGGCTAGATATTGCTCTAATGCAACACCAAATAATAAAGAAGGCAGAAAACTTGATATTGTTGGTCGCAGAGTATACTCTTTGGCTTTCTTCACTCTCCGTGCTGCAAACTACCTAGCAGCCATGGGAGCATATCACAGGTTCTTATGGAACAAGGTGCTTCCTTCGCTCCAATCGGCACAAGGTGAATATAAATCTAGAGGCTTAGCCTTTCATCAAGAAGCAATGGCCTTAGCTCGCCAAGAGCACATAACCGCAAGACATACCGTAGAGGCTGCCTCAAAGCACATGGCCACCGCTGTTGCCATTTGTTTCCTCCCAAACCATCTCTAAATGGATTGTGGCAACTATACGCCTCGCGTATCAATTGGCCAAGAAGCCCCTTCCTGTTGGAATTAAGGCTCATTCTACAAGGGCAGTGGCTGCTTCTATGGCTTTCCTCAGAGGCGTTTCCATCCCTGATATCTGCAGGGCTGCCACATGGTCCACTCCGTCCACCTTTGCCACGTGGTCCACTCTGTCCACCATTACCGTTTGGACCTCCGGGCAAAGTCGGACGCAGCCTTTGGACAAGTGGTTCTGTCAGCTGTTCTTCCGTGACGTCCCTCCTCCGGACAGGTAAGCTTGCTAGTCACCCATTTTTGTGCATTCACAGAGACCACGAAGAAGAAAGAGAGGTTACTTACCATAACTCTGGTTCTTCGAGTGGTGCTCAGTGAATTCACACTTCCTGCCCATCCTCCCCTCTGTCCGTCACGTCAGTAATTTTTCCTACAGCGGCGGACTTTGTGGGAACTGAGGTGCTTGCCAGGATGGGCGGACGATGTGTACTGGGGGGGGGGGGGGCGCGGCGGTCCTGGCAAACAAAGGTTTAAGCTCTAGAAGATTCCGGAGACCTCTGCGCAGGTGCAGATCAAACCCATTAGTGTGAATTCACAGATGACCACTCAAAGAACCAGAGTTACGGGAAGGAACCTCTCTTTCAGCTGCTGGCCTCCACTGTGCCTTTTACTGCTGCTTCTGCCTCATTTTCTGTTGTGGATGCTGGGGTGACCACGACATAGATGAGAGGATATGTTTTGTTCCTTAGCCCAACAGCTTACAGAATTTAGATGCTACTTTTTAAGTTACTAAAAAATTGAGGAAATCACTATCTTGTACTTTGCCTCAGACAGCAAAAGGCTGCAGCAGACAATGGTAGATAGTCTGCTAACACGGAGAATCTAAAAATATAAATTTTATTACTTCAAGGTTTTTACGACTTCAGCCCTATTATTAATTAGAAGAGCAAAGGAAGGACATATTTTTACAATATTTCTGAAACAGTAGAGGGCACCCTTGCTTTATAAATGTAAGTACTTTTTAACTCAATGTTTTTAAAAATCTTTGTGTTAACGTGATATGCACTTAAAGAACAATAATGTTTTCCAAATAAGGCTTAATAATTGCTTAATAACATAAGTTTTCCAGCTAAGAAATCAATTGGCATGATACAGCTATAGTCAGTCAGACACGAGTCCATTCTATTTCAAGGGGAGAAAGAATAGAGCACATGTATAAGACAACATATATGTCTGTCTGGATTGTGCATAATTAAAAATGTTTGATATGTCACCATGTTTTAGTTTTTCCCAAGGCTGTATACCATTATCTTTCACACATACTACCAGGCATATGCATCATTCCTACATGGGCTTCTTGCACAGTTGCACGCTTATGTGAACAACATTCCTCTCCAGATGTGTACAACAAGGTGCCACGTATATAGATCCATTAATGGCAAGGCATAAGCAGTTCCTTGTGTTGGATAACCTCCAGACCTAACCTACTGCAAAATCATGGCAGATTTTCATATCATTCATACATTCACTGTATGTGATTTTCATCAACAGTATGCAGTGGCTCAGAATATCAGAATCAGACTGAAATACCATTTTAGGATTAGCACAGTGCCAGGAGATGCATTGTGCTTTGATATATCTGAAGTGATACAGGAATGTAAGTCTCCAGCTGCTACCTAGAGCACAATCAGTGGTTACTACTCATGCAGTAGTCACACAAAACCTTGCTGCATGCAGCTATTTCTGCAGCAGGGTTTTTGTGTATGGGATTTATCATCTTTGATGACTCCCATATCCAGTGAATTAAAGGAATGATTTTTTTCTCTCTGCACCTGTAAGATTGGTCAAGTTGGGAGTAGATGGCCCAAAGTCACAGAGGGTGCTTGTCTGAGCTGAAAATTCAGCTTTGGCTTCATCTATAACCATAATAAAATCTGAACAATCTATTTCACACACATCCACTGTTTTTTTGTTAAAATTAAAATATGTACCTTTGATCTTTAGAAGGTCTTTTTTTGTTAACAGAAAAACAGTTAAGATTATAGTGTTGTTTAAAGGGCTAAAATTCTATTGCTTATTTATTTATTTATTTATTTGATTTATATACCGCCCATCTGGCAGCCAAGGCCACTCTGGGCGGTTTACAACAAGTAACATAAAACAACAAAGTAACAAAATAGCAATAACAACATCAATGCATAGGGGCAAAAATCAAAAGTCATAAAGTGCGGTGAAGATAAAATTTTTGTTGTTGTTTAGTCGTTTAGTCGTGTCCGACTCTTCGTGACCCCATGGACCAGAGCACGCCAGGCCCTCCTGTCTTCCACTGCCTCCCGAAGTTGGGTCAAATTCATGTTGGTCGCTTCGATGACACTGTCCAACCATCTCATCCTCTGTCGTCCCCTTCTCCTCTTGCCTTCACACTTTCCCAACATCAGGGTCTTTTCCAGGGAGTCTTCTCTTCTCATGAGATGGCCAAAGTATTGGAGCCTCAGCTTCAGGATCTGTCCTTCCAGTGAACACTCAGGGTTGATTTCCTTCAAAATGGATAGGTTTGTTCTCCTTGCAGTCCAGGGGACTCTCAAGAGTCTCCTCCAGCACCACAATTCAAAAGCATCAATTCTTCGGCGGTCAGCCTTCTTTATGGTCCAGCTCTCACTTCCATACATCACTACTGGAAAAACCATCGCTTTGACAATGCGGACCTTTGTCGGCAAGGTGATGTCTCTGCTTTTTAAGATGCTGTCTAGGTTTGTCATCGCTTTCCTCCCAAGAAGCAGGCGTCTTTTAATTTCGTGGCTGCTGTCACCATCTGCCGTGATCGTGGAGCCCAGGAAGGTAAACTCTGTCACTGCCTCCATATCTTCCCCTTCTATTTGCCAGGAGGTGATGGGGCCCGTGGCCATGATCTTAGTTTTTTTGATGTTGAGCTTCAGACCATTTTTTGCGCTCTCCTCTTTCACTCTCATTAAGAGGTTCTTTAATTTCTCCTCACTTTCTGCCATCAGAGTGGTATCATCTGCATATCTGAGGTTGTTGATATTTCTTCCGGCAATCTTAATTCCGGCTTGGGATTCATCCAGTCCAGCCTTTCGCATGATGTATTCTGCATGATGATTATTTTATAGAAGATAAAATTACAATACAATAAATACAATTAAAAGCATAGAATAATAGTAGTACAGGAGTAAGTCACACTAGAGTAGGCCCATTGAATCAAAATTTGCTGAGTCAACTCTGCTGTAGTTTATGGCCTGTATTAAGTTTAAAATTGCAATCAGTGCAATTAATTTGGGCATTCACTATTCATATGATTTGCATTTCATGCGATTCACAGACTCCTTTCCTTCCTTCCTTCCTGCCTCTGTTGATCCTTGTTGTCTGGGGGTATAGATACAGGAAATAATAATAATTATGACTCAGTGATAAGATGATAGGATGATCTAGTGCTAATCTCATATATGTAAGAAATTTTTTAAAAAATCAGAGGACGATTGAGAAAGAGGAAACAATGCAGAGATGTGTTCTCACGGTCCTGAACATCATGTTCCAACTAGCTACTGTGTTTCCCCGAAAATAAGACAGGGTCATATATTAATTTTTGCTAAAATAAAACGCATTAGGGCTTATTTTCAGGGGATGTTTTATTTTTTTTCATGTACAACAATCTACGTTTATTCAAATACAGCCATGTCATCTTCTTCTGTTTGCTGCACAGTGGTGGAGGGCGGGGTTTCACTTAACTGGGGCTCATTTTTGGGGTAGGGCTTATATTACGAGCATCCTGAAAAATCATACTAGGACTTATTTTCAGGTTAGGTCTTATTTTCGGGGAAACAGGGTATGTCACTGAAACACCACCTACACATATGCCCCCTGTCTTTACAAGACTGTATCACAACTAACCACATGAGAAAGAGCCCATTCAAATAGTTCCAGCTTGAAAAAGTAGAAGCCTCCCAGCGACAGAGAAAAAAGCCACTGTGGGAGCAAATAAGGTCCGGACCGATTTGAATCAGCTTTTGCATCATGTAGTCAATAAAAAGTACTTTGACTTCACCCATTTTAGAAGCAGAGCAAATCCTGAGGTTTTTGATCGTAGAATAATTTAGTTCGAAGGGGCCTATAAAGCCACCATGTAACTGTGGCCAAGATTCCATTAATTCAAATGGACTAAACTCACTGCGACTTACTTTAGTGTACTTTATGCTAAGCACAAAGATTGTTGCTAGATAGACTGATAAAGGTGGCATTTTGAAGGTTGTTCTAAGTAGACAGTTTTTTTGCTTTAATCTATATATAGTCTTTATAGCTATCCTGATTCCCGGAAAATAAGACCTAACCTGAAAATAAGCCCTAGTAGGATTTTTCAGGATGCTCGTAATATAAGCCCTACCCAAAAAATAAGCCCCAGTTAAGTAAAAGCCCGCCCTCCACCCTTGTGCAGCAACCAGAAGATAACATGACTATATTTGAATAAATGTGGATGGTTGTACATGAAAAAAATAAAACATCCCCTGAAAATAAGCCCTAATGCATTTTTGGAGCAAAAATTAATATAAGACCCTGTCTTATTTTCAGAGAAACATGGTAGGTGTGGCTAAGTGACCAAGTACTGGATCACATCTCAGTTGTGCAGTTGGGTACATGACCAGGCATATGGACTGAGAGGTGCTCCAGTACCTCATTGATTAGCCACAATTAGCTATAGCATGTTACATAAGCATGACATGAGCACTAATATAATACTGGGCATGGATATGTGCCTGGTCTGGTAACCTTAAGAAAATATGGTTTGCATTGACAAAGGTAGTTTCATTCTCTAATGACAAAGTTCCATCTGCAACTTTGTGTTTGTTTTTCCATTTTTGGTTGTAACTTTGTGAACAAAATGTTGGGTTTGCACACTGACCCTGTTTAAGCCTCTGTTCTGTTTAAAATTGGTTGTTTCATTATTGTGTTACTTTATGATTTTTAAAAATGTAACATGTATATATCCCAAGAACAGTTTGTTGTGATTAGTAAAGTTTGTAAATAAATACGGGTAAAACATTTTTGTCATTTTTTTAAATGAGTAAATGTGATGCTAATATGAATTTCAGAAACAGACTGGAAGTAAAATCCATTCTCTCTCTTTCGCCTCTCCCTCTCTCCCCCTTACCTTATTATCACAATATGATACTAAAGAAATCAGACTGAAAATTAAGAGATTGGCCTAATGTCATCAGAAAATGGATTTTGCATCGTGTTCTCTTTGGTCTAGGAGTGCTACATTGTAGCGATTCTTCCGCTTAAAAGGATGGAACAAACATTGTATTGCTCCACATCCTACACAAGTAGAAAGGCTTAAAATTGCTAATGGGCATACTGATCCTAAACTCTAGTAACCAGCATAGCAAATTAAAATGCCATTTTAGGATTAACCCAGTGCCAGGAGATGCTTTAATTTATCTCAGGTTGACACTACACCGGCAAGCCGATGTGGAGTGATTTGGTTTTGCTGTGGCTTGATTTGCAGCCTGTTTTACACTTGAATTCAGTGATTGCTCAGAGACTGTGGGTTGTTTTGGGGCCAGTGTATTAGTCCCTCAGTCTGATGTAGTTTGATCCATACCATAGCCTACAGACCCCCCCCCCCCCTTCCTTTGATCCCACCTTCTGTCCAGCCCCAGCTGTCCTCTTAAGGTTCATTATAAAGCTGGTGGACTGCTTAAAGTGCTGCAGGGCACTAGGGAAAAGAGACAGTTTTCCAAAGTTCTCCATAAGTACAAGGACATACACACATACTGCAGAAACAGAGCAGACTACTGGAGTTTGTCACCACTCTTTCTATTTTTTTAAAATTAATTTTTATCTCTCTCTCTCTCTCTTTTTTTTGGCCATGCAAAGGTGATCTAGCATTGAACTTTTGGGAAGAAAGGTGGCATAGAAATATTTAAAATGACTAAAGAATTGATAACCAATTTATTAACAGCAGCTAGATTGATTATAGCTAGGCAATGGAAATCAAAAGTCGAATTGCAAATTGAAGAATGGTATAAAGAAATATGGAATATAGCAATAAATGATAAATTAACTTCTAACTTAAAGGTTAAGAAAGGAGAGTTGAAAAAAAATAACTTTTATGAAATATGGGGTAGATTTTTGGAATATGTGTTAATAAGAGGAAAAGGGAAAGCTCCAAATCAAGAATCAATGCAGTTTTGGAGAAGAGGACAATAGAAGAAGAGGAAGAAGAAGAACAATAAGGAAGAGGAAGATTATGGCAAGAGGTCCCGCATATGGTGGTGGGGAACACAGTTTAATTGTATTTTAGTTCGTATGTTATATGTTTTTGTTTATGTTATAGTTATATAATAATAATAAAAATATTAAAAAATATTTAAAATAAATAAATAAATCACTGTAGTGATAAGGTGATCTAGCACTAAACTCACTAGTTTGGGGAAAAAATACTTTGAGATGACTAGGGAGAAAGATCACAGCGGTGGGAGTCAAAAGCATCACGGCCAGCTTAGTATGTCACCAGAATGCTATTAACAGCCACATGTTCTATCCTTTCAGAGAAGAAAACAACTGATCACAAAGGGGAAAAGTCTGTTCGAATTGTTCCAGCTTGAAAAAAATAGAAGCTCCTGATGGCAGAGAAAAAACTGCATTGGGAGCCAAAAAGACTAGTCTAGGTTGTATGATCTGTTTTTATTTTTTTTAAAGTGACTTCATCCCATTTTACACCTGCAGCAAATACTGCAGTATTTGACCATGTAGTCACAGCCTCAGTTGTGCTGGAGCAATGGTGTGTGTTGCCCTCTGAATTTCAAGTGCGGTGTATCCTGAGCTGGGGAGGGTGGGGGAAACACCTATTTATCACTATTTTGGGGTATGCATTTGGATCACAGGGCATTCCTGCTTAACATTTCGACAATGGTGGTTCAATGGAGATATTTTAACTGTGCTGTAAATGGATAGTAAAATGGACTTGAGCCATGGACATTATTTCCCATTTCTCATGAGATTTTATCAAAATGAATAAAAAGCCAAGCTACTCTGATCCAGGGGAAGGAGGGAGAAGGGAAAGAAAGAAGGAAGGCATGTAATAATTTGGAGAAGTACTTTTAAGAGCACAAACTTTGAAATTCCACTGTAATAATTCAGAGGATTCAAAATGTTTAATCTTTAACTGGATTCTGCCTAGAATTCTTTCCACAGAAGAGATGAAAAAGGAGTATTAGGAACCAGGAAGACATAAAATGTTGTTCTCCTCCACAAATTTCAGAGATCACAAATAGTACACAAAAGATATGTTTTGAAGAACGTTCAAAGGAAGCAGGTTGCTTCAGTCTTGTTTGTCATAAATCAAATCTTGTTCTCTCTTCTTTTGTCTATGAGGTTGTCTTTGATTCCCAAACCTCAAATCCCAAAGGATAGCAATTCTCTTGACAGGTATGTGTCTTCATTCCCCCAGGCTGCCTCTACCAGTCCTGCTGTCACTATGACCTATTCTTATCTTAATCTCTACTGTTGCTTCTTCCTGGAGCCATAGGGAAGTATCACAGGACTTAGAGAGGGGGGATGCTCACTGAAATACAATGCCAATTGCTACTGCGAGAAGATTAAATAACAAAGATATTTATCAAGGACATCCAAAAAAAGAGAGGAGACCATGTTTATACACAGGAATAATTCAAAGTCCAAACTTCCAAACACTTTTACTTAGATTGCCTTAAATTGTCCAAAATTGGCATGCTTTATAGAGTTCAACATAAAAGTATCGTCTACTTGTGAATTTTGGATTTTATTTTATCAAAGAAGGCAGTCAGAAAATAGCTTTGCTCATTTAGCTTCATTGGGACCAAATAGCTCTGCCCATTCATCAGCAGGTAATAGATTAGATGCTTCATTTCAGATACAAATTGTATGTTTTAAAATGGAGCTGTCTGAACTCTACAGATGTTGTTATGCACCATCAAGTTGCCTCTGACTTATAGAGACCCTATGAGTAAGCAGTCTCCAAAATGCCCTGTCCTCAAGTGCCCTGCTCAGCTCTTGTAACTGCAAGCCCATGGCTTCCTTTAGGAAGTCAGTCCATCTCGTATTTGGTCTTCCTCTTTTCCTCCTGCCTTCCACCATTATTGCCTTTTCCAGAAAATCCTGCCTTCTCATGATGTGCCCAAAGTAGGACAGCCTCAGTTTCAACATTTTTGTCTCCAGAGATAATTCAGGCTTGATTTGATCGAGGACCCCATTATTTGTCTTTCTGTGGTATCCACAAAGCAGCACCACATTTCAAATGAATCAGTTTTTTCCCTGTCAGCTTTCTTTAATGTACAGCTTTCACATCCATACATAGGTGATCAGGAATACAAGAGGGTGGATGATCGTGGTCCTGATCTCCAGTGACACATCCTTACATTTGATGATCTTTTCTAATTCCTTCACAGCTGCCCTTCCGAGTCTCAGTCTTCTTCTGATTTCTTGGCTGCTATCTCCATTTGGATTGATGATTGAACGAAGGTCTACAAAGTCTCTAGCTATTTCAATTTTTTCATTGTCAGTGTTGAAGTTATGTCATGCGGTCATGATTTTTTATTTTTTAAAGTTCAACTGCAGTCCTGCTTTGGCATTTTCTTATTTTGCTTTCACTAAAAGTAATTTCAGGAGAAACGATTTGCCTCCCTTCCTTCTGCTACATCTCAAGGCTTAGTTAGGGTACAGGAAAACTGAAAAAAAAATCCCAAAAGCCTAGCAAAACAAAACAAAATAGTATAAAAACCTCAATGGCATATTCTCATGTTTTCTGACTTTTTTGTGGCCTGAAGGCTGATCGAAACAAGTAGTCTTCTGAAGCTTTGCTGATGGTTCACTATGGAATGAATCTGCAAGTAACTGCAGTCACTGAAGGAAAAATCAGAAAAAAATCACTGAAACCTGCCCTGCCCATACATGGGACTGTCTTCCACTGAGTTCTCTCCTCTCCATTCTGATTCTCGTTATGCTTTTCATTCTCCCACTGTTGATGGCCCTGCTGTCTGAAGCTTGTGTGGGAGAAGGAAATTAATCAGATACACCTTACTCTGACTTACGCAACAGTATTTGTTCAATAAAATTCTGAGTTGTGCACAAATATTAGAAGTATAGTTGGTTTGCATCTAATGACACAGGAACAAACAAGAAGTGGACATACTGGAACATGATTTAGGCAGTCTAGGGCCCAGTCTGTAGCCTCTTATTTCCACTAACAATCTTGTTGTTTGAGTTGTTGCTTTTTTTAAAAAATAAAATGAGCTTTTTTCTCTCTCTCTATAGAAGCTGACATACCTGAGACAATTGTGAGGCTGTGTGCAGTGGCTATCATTTGTCAATATTTTTAGGTTTCTTGCACTGGTATATGTAAATATACATTGGTTTTTTTTGTCTTTTTGAAAATGAGATTTTGAAGAGCATTAAGACTCCACCACAGATCAGACTCCACTCTTGCACAGCACATGGACTAGGCACACAGTGATCCCCTCTCTTTCTCTCGAACAATGGAAATGCAACGTTCAGGGCTGAACCCAAACAGGTTCCAGCACTCACTCCTAGTGAGACCTAGCCCAAATTAAGCCATCCTGCCCTTTATCAAGTCAAAGGGGTCAAGAGACATGGGTTCAGGAAGCCTGGTGTTTCCGCTTGTCATCAGCCTGTCCACCTTCCTGTCTCACATCCACCATTCAGATAAACATGTTCTGTTGGTGATTAAAAGGAAGTGACCTCATAGGTTTGTCTTTTCGACCACAAAGCCTTAGTTGTAATGTGACATTCCACCCCAGTTGCTCTGGCTTACACCAAAATCCAGCTTGTGGCCTGCAGATCCTCAGCATAAAGAGCAGAGAAGTGCCTGACCTTGACAACCTCATTTCTCATTCCTTTCTTGTTATAGGTAATGTAGTCGAGAAATGTGGTTTTAATTAGAGCAGTAATGAAAACTGAAAATCCAGACAGACACTTGACAAACTCTGGTACGCTTTATATTACATTTGTGCTAACTACAAAGTATCCAGCTGAGAGTAACTTTATCTCCCCTTTCCTTGAGCATCCGCCTGACTTAAGCTGGATAATTAATGTGTACTTTGGCTGGAGGTCAGCTTACAGTTGGTTGGGTTGTGTTTTTTATAAAGAATTTTTACATTTTTAAAGACACTGTAATGAAACAAATATGTTTACTACCTCCTCTACTAGCATTCCCTAGAAATGCTTGTACCTGTGGAGGACGCCACACTGCCCGGTGAAATAATCGCTTAACAAGGCATCTTACATTGGTATAAGGCTTGCTTTTAGTGATGTTGCATGAGTTTTAATGGCAGGCAGGGGGCAATTTGTACCACCGTTTTGACCAGGCTAAATTAAATAGTGTGTGTGCTTCCTGTGCTGGGGGTATGACTAGTTACACTTTCTTCCTCGGAAAATGCAGTCACATACATAGAAGCAGAAAAGAGCTTTATATTGCAACTGTTTCATCCAGTTCTGTGTTTTGATTATTCCAGATGGGCAAAAGTTCTCTGTCTCTCAGCTGGTTGTGGGGTTTACCAGGATTCATGTTCAAACTTATTTTAAAAAGTGATTTCTCTAACAATCACTGCTCTTCACAAAATGCTAGAACATTTTTAAGAAATATGTGAGAAATCCACTCTCCTGTGGGAGCTTCTGTTCTAGAGATATGTTAGTGGTGGACTGTTTGTCTGCTAATTGGAAGTTAATTGGACATTTCTGACTGGGAGGGGCTAACCATTGAAACTGGTTCTGGGACAAAGGCTAAAAATAAACCATGCTTTCAGAAAGAGCAAGTATGCGTAAAAAAACAACAACCAGAACGTCTTACTGTGTTGACCAAAACAAGGGGAACATCATACAGATGGCAGGAAAAAATGCTGGTAGCAGCAGTGCCATGAGTGGAGAACATATGCTTGTTCTGGAAGAGCTTTCAATTAGTCCCTCTGCAGTCTGTCTGCCCGTCCACACATTTATGTATACCTCTGATCATGCAGAATTTTGATCTCTCTTGCTCTTTGCTTATATTGTTGCTACTGTATTATTTGGATTTGCCAGACTTTTTTTTTAAATAACCAAGTAAAAAACAATACATATAAACAAATGAGTTTACAGAGATATTGTGACATTTCTTGCTAAAGCACTGCTTTTCAAATTATGCTCCTAGGAACTTTTAGGTTCCTCAGAAGCTTATCCAGGGTTTCACAAAGAGAGAACTACTAAAGGACAAGTTTTTCAACAATTGCTCTGCCATGTGAAGCTGCAGAGGAAGGCTGGGTGTGTTCTACATGTGGGGTAGTTGACAGCTTGCTACTTACTGAGGAAGGAGTTAGCCCTGCTGGAGTTGACAGAAAAGAGGGAAGAATAAAAACCCAGAGGAGGCAGAGTATCTCCTTTGAAGTAGGCACAGGGGCACTGAACATAAAAGCTGTGGAGCCGGGAAAAGTTGGGAACACCAGCTGAGTGCCTGTTAGGGTGAAGCAAAGTGTTTTCTGCTGTCCACCTTTCGATTACCTTCGTGGGATGCATAGATCAGGCAGGACAGAGGTGCAGCAGCTTTTGTTAGTTTATTCGTTAGACCTGGCAAGCATCCTGCACAAACTGAGTGAACAATTATAGTGTGTCCTAGAATCCTTTGCAGCACACATTGATTCCTAGGGAAGATATAGAGCAGAAATGGGCAGCTTTGACAGCTCTTAGGATCAATGGTATGGCCCAGGGCCTATCCCCGCCCTGGGAGCCAAATATGCGAAATTGGTTCTTTGGCTGTATGAAAGAGGGTTTACTGAAGAAAGCTGGGACTTTATCTGGTGTGTTTTATAAGTAGGATTTACTCAGAATTTTGCTTGGATTAAATTAAGAAAAGCATTCTGTGCCGTCAAATTAAAATGCCAATTAGATTTTGCTCTTTATGTCTGAAACATGCCTGGTGAAGAGATGATATTTCAAGAGATGAAATTCCAATTTGTGGTACCGGCGTTTTCCAGGAGGTGTCTTAAAACCACGGATAAAATCTGGTTTTGCAAGTTTGATTTTTAAGACTGTTTTTTTAATCCTCCTTCGCATTGAAATTCTGCAATTTTTTGAGCTCTTGGATGCTGTTTTTTGTGGAACACTTGATTTTTGCTCAGTCAAACCTGTGTTCAAGGATATGGTCAGTGGAAGGCTGTGCTGTTGTCTTGTGAGTGTCCGCTTGTTAAATATTCAGATTTTTAACATTTTTTGTTATATACTATAATCTGGCTGTGTGATGCTATCCAAGAAACAGGCCCTACAAGAGGCTTACAGTGATGGAAGGCAGGGGGAAGATGGAGGAGGGAAGCAGGAGGATGAATATGACCTGCTTTAACCCTAGATACAATAAGATAGCAGGATGAGGCGAATGATGCAAAAGCTTCATAGAAAAAAATATTTTTAATAAAATATTGTTAACCTGTGAGATGGGCTGTTTGCAAGAGCTGAGCAGGGCTGTTGAGAATGGGACATTTTGGAGATTGCTCATTCATTGGGTTTCCATAAGTTGGAGGTGAATTGATGGCACACAACAACAACAACAACAACAACAACAGAGGAATTAAGGGATGAGACAAATACCGTTTACTACAATCCTGATCATCAAACAAATGGTTCTAATGGTTAGGTGTCTTGACAACTTGATATTGGTTAACATTCTACTTTGAAGGCAGGTTGTGGAAAAGTTTCTTGACCAGCAGAAACTTAACATACACAGTGCAAATATATATTATTATCAGAACACTTCCTGCTCGCTGAACCGAGTTAGATTCTTGCCAGCCAGGTGGTAGACTCCCAAAGAAAGCTGCTGTGTGGGTGGAAAAGAAAGGCTACGTTTGTAGGGCCGTTCCAAGCAACATGCTCATCACACCAGCAGATATGCTCATGGTTAGTGCACGCTTGCCACATGAAACTCAAACAGGCCCACTATAAGTGACGGGGAGACAAACCTACAATGTTGTCAAGCTGCTCATTCTGCCAGTAAACATACGGTTACAAAGCCAATACTAATATTTTCCTGAAATTGATGTTTCTATAGTTGAAATGCTTTACTTCTTTGCTTGGTCTTAGTAGGCATAGTGAATTTTTCATCTCTTCTTTCTGTAGGCTAGAGGTTGACTAGGCCAGTGCCTTCCAGATCTTTTGGACTACAGTTCTTAGAATCCCTGACCATTGGGCGTATTGTCAAGGACGTATGGGAGCAGTAGTCCAAGATTACTACACCAGGGCTTGATTATCCCTGCTGTAGGCGAAACATTCCCAATGTCCCTTGATAAGATCTAGTCCCTGATTTGTGGAAAAGACTGTTCTGCTCAGGATGGAATATAAACCTTAGCTTTCTCCACAGTTCTTGGAAGTCCTAGCTCTGTAAAGTACATGGACACCAAAGATTCTGTATGCTTGTACAATGGCTTGTTTTCTTAAATATTATACAAATAATAAATATCTATATTTTCATTCTTATGTATATGCAAGAGGTGCAAACCTGTTGTATAAATGTAGAGGTTACTCTGCTGATTGCATTGTTAGCTTCTGCTTTTCTGTTTTGGCAGTTAGGTTTTTGCTTTAGCTATTGTATATGCCAAACTGTGTTGCAACAAATGAAACTGTAATTTGATTAGTGGGTTGGCTAATGAAATAAAAAAGATGGCATTACTCCAGATCATTTAGCCTCCAAGAACTATGGTACTGACGCTGCAGCTTTGTACGTTTTAATAATTCACTGGGCTACAGAGTAGATCCCAACATTAATAACTGATAAAGGTAATGATATGTGGCAAAATAGATTAAAAATGGCCACATACTTTTGGATATCTACTTGAATTACAAAGCAAATGGTGGTCCTCAGAATGCAGAAAAGCTGCAGAATGAATTGATGGGGCCTTTTGTATGTGGTTTGGAGGGTTTTTACGGTGGCCAATACTCAGAAACTCATTCAAATAATAAATTTACTTGCCTTTGAGTTTACAAGGCTATAAACATTTAAGGCCTTTGACCCTGGCATTTACGAAATAAGTTTGCTGCAGTTGTGTTTATGGGCAACTATTTATAGGGAGGTATTTTACACTGAATTTCACATGCAAAGAAACAGTCATTTAATTTTGCAGCCCTCTTGCTCTTCCTTTTGGTTTCCATCCCAACTTCCTGGCTGATTAGATGTGCTTTACTTTATTGAGGGATTCAGGCTCCAGGAAAATTGACATTTGATTGGGAGAAGTTAATTTAGAATTCATTTTAGTTTTCTGGGAAGTTTCCCATTGACATGGATTGTAGGCAGGGGTAACCAGACTTTTTCATTTGGGCTGCAGTTTCTGACCATTGTTTAGACAGTAGTTTCCATATATTGGGGAATCACTGCCTACTCTGATATCTCCAGATTTCTCATGGATAGCATTAGTTAAAATTCTGTTGCACAGGTTGTGCCTTCAGGAGGGTGATGATGTCACCAGTGGGAGAGATTTGTAGTAATTCGAATATTCCTTTTTATGTCCTGTGGCTTGTCCAACTAGCAAGTAATCCATTTCATTGAGTGGAATCCATGGGTCCGAAGAAGGAAGTTTTAAAATAACTGAAAATCTCCTCTGCTGGCAGGTAGGATTTTTTTGTAACGAAAGACTTCCTCATTTCATGGCTTCCACATGATGAAATGGATTGCCTGTAAGTTGGACAAGCTAGAAGATGGAAAGACCGAAACTGACACAACAGGATTTTGGCCAATATTTATTTAAAACAAACAATGAAAACGCCATGTTTCTTTACACAGATTTGCATTTACAGTGCTAAAACAGCACTGTATCTGTTTGATGAACTAGCATATAAACATATTTATGTCATGGTTACCAAAAGGTCATGGGCTGATGTATCTGGACCCAGTGTGCTGATGTATACTGCCAGTGAATCATACGGCTAATGTATCTTTCATCCATCTTGCACTTAATGGAGGCTCTGTGAGCCATGAGTACACATTACTCTGGTGAGTCCCAACTTCAGGGTCAGTTTAAGCCCTGTCATCCTTAGTAATGGTAATTTAAACTACTAAAGATACAGTCTGAATAGGAGAGGACAATGCACGGTGATCATACCACTTTTTTTGTGTGGTCTCATTGCATTCACTGTAATGGCCCTTTTGCTGAAATCCCTCTTTGTTATGGTTTCAGTTCCTCACTGATAATCTAAATCCACACTGTTTCTTGTCAGGAAAGTCCTCTGACTTCCAATTCTCCCCGCTCAAAGGAAAGTAAAGAGATTGTGATAACTCAGCTTTTTGTAAGTCCACTTCTCATGGAAACAGGCCAGCTGTTACAGTACAGATGTGGCACCCTTACACTCAAGCCAAATGAGAACAGCATTTTGTTGGCAAAAGTTAGCAGTCTTAATGCAAAGTGAAGAGTCTAGTGGGGCCTCTTACCCTGCAGGTTTTATACTTAATGAGGCAGATATTTAATCAATTTTAGAGTACATTGGTATCTGCTTTTTGCATGTGTTTCAAATAACTATGAAATTTATACGCAGATGAAGTAATTGAAGCATGGCCATTCTTCAGAAGGGCATGGGGTCCTTAGCACAGGGTAACACAGAGAGATGGGGACCCATGAAAGGGACTTGATGAGAATAATTTTTTTGCAGCTGGATGATGCTCCCAAGAGGTCTAATACGCTTGCTTGTGATTTAAAACCCAGCCTAGAAACAATTATTCTTCTTTGTGGCCTCTGTGAATGCACACAATTGGGTTGTTCTGCGCCTGTGCTGAACCTCTCGGAAGTTTCTAGAGCTTAAAGACACATGATTAGTGGGACGTTCCCCCGTGGAGCGCATGCTCCGCCCATCACTGATCCCCTCAGTTCCTTTTTTCCGCCGTGTTGGCTAGACCTGTTTCGGAGAACTAGAGCGATCTATTGAATTAATACTTTCCATCGAATCATCGTTTATTTTCTTCAAATTCCTTTTCAATCGTCTTTCTATATTGGACGTTTCCCCTGTGAGTTTATTCCAGTTTTTTCTCTGTCCGCGTTTTTCGATCCCGTCCCCCCCATGACCGTTTTTTTCCCTCCCCTTTTTCCCACTCTTTTATGGGGGCCCCCGGGCCTTTCAAGCGATGCGTTCTCTGCGCAAATAAAATCCCGCTGACCGACGGCCACGACTGTTGCCTTTTCTGTCTTGTGGAATAACATCCAACACACTCCTGCTCCGAGTGTAAAAGGCTAACTAAACCAGCATTAAAACTGTGTTTACAAAGACTGAGATCTTACCTTTGGGAGAAATCTCTAAACCCACCTCCGGTCGCTATGGAGTCTGCACATTCTCCAGACCCTCGACCCGATCGGCAAAATCCACCCATGCCTGCTTCCAGCCCAGCGACTCTTTCTCCTCACCATAAGGAGAAGTCGAAGTCCGCTTCGAAATCGAAGTCTGCGTCGACGTCCAAGGCCTCGACTCGGTCTCTAGACTCTTCTAAGAAGAAAAAAGACAAGACGACCTCTAAGAAACCGAAAAGAACTTCAAAGTCCACTCAGCTCGACCCACCACAGCCGACTCTTCCATCTCCCATCCTGGAAGAATCATCTAGAGATGCTCTGGGCTCTCTGTCTGACAGAGATGACCCATCTCTACCTCCGGCCCAAGCTCCAGCCTGCGCTGTGAGCTTGTCACCAAGTATTGGCCTCTCTCCGGCTGATGTTCATTCCAGCCAGGCCTCGTCCCATTCGAGCCCTGCATCATCAGGGCGGGCAATTCCTATCGAACTATCCGGCCCCGATTCGTCTCGCCACTCTCCTAGAAAACACAGGGAGAAGAGACGACATCTATCACCTGCTCTGTATGACCTCCCACACTGGGAGTACTACTATTATCCGCAATCCTCTCAACACCACTTCCGAGATGATAGAAGAGATAGATACTACCAATATGACCCATATATACCTGACGATCCTCAAGAACAACTATATTATGATGAACCTAAACGGGTCTGCTATAATTTACCGTATCCACCCCGATTCTCACCTTCACTCTCTTCATCTTCTCCTCGACATCGACACCGGCCTCAGCATTCGATACCGACTCATACAACCCTTCCGTCTAAACCAACCTTGAAACGCCCTTCATCGATTATAGAACATCCTCAATCAAAGCGTCCTAAGCATTCCTCTAAACACCTTCCTCAGACATCACTGCAAGTTACTACCACTTATAAAGGTTCCCCTCCTCCGCCTACCGACACGGAGAGATATCCCACACAAATGGTTCCCACAACACAGCCTTCTTCCTCCACACAAATATTGATGTCAAAACCCCGACACCAATCTCCTTCTTCAGGTTCATCTCCATCGATTCAGGACTTTGCCTCTGACATATCACAGGAATCACCATCTAATTTACCGACACCGACTTCTGATGTCACTGAGAATCACCCACCCTCTCCATCAGAAGACTTCACTGCTTACTCTCAACTAGTCATGAGAATGGCTAAATCTTTACAACTTGAAATTGAGGAACCACCACCACCTAAACAGGACTTGGTGTTTGACGATATTAATCAAGATAAAACGCCCCCTCTCAGTCTGGCATTCATTCCGGCTATGCTTGATTTGATCAAGGAATCGTGGGACAAACCTCCCTCTTCCTTACAAATTTCCAGACATATCGAAAATCATTACAAGACCCACGGTGCAGATACTACATTTCTCACCAAACATCCGACACCAAACTCCATAATAGTAGAGTCAAACCAATCAAGAGCCCAAAATAAAGCCTCAATTGCACCTACAAATAAAGAAGATAGAAAATTAGATATACTCGGCAGGAGGCTCTATTCCCTCACTTCATTTTGATGCAAGTTGCAAATTATCAAGCCACAATGGGAGCTTACCATAGGCAACTATGGAACAAGATTCTCCCAGTACTTGAAACAGCCCCGGAATCGGCTAAGTCGGAAGCCCTTAACATCCATGCCGAAGCTTTCACACTCGCCAAACAACAGAGGATTGCATCTCGCCATACCGCGAATGCCGCCTCTAAAGCTATGGCCACCTCTATTGCGCTCCGGCGTCATGCATGGCTTCGATCTGCTGGGATATTGGACGATATCAGATCTAGAATAGAGGATGTACCGTTTGACGGGGCTGGACTGTTTAATGAAAAAACAGACGAAGTGATGGACAACCTCCATAAGATCCGTAAAACAGCTCGATCCTACTCAACCCAGCAGACGTACAGATACCAGCGGCCACAATATCGAAGACAACCTTTTTACCAACAACCATACCAACAATTTCAACAACCATACAGACAATACAAACCTCAAACATCGGACAGGCCTTTTCAGGGACCCTCAACCTCAGCTCCATCGTCCTTTAGAACCCAGCAACAGCAACCATGCCGCCAACCCTTTCGGCGCCCTCAAAATAAAGGTAAGCAATACCCATAGACTCCCTTCACCTACTCTCAATTCTTCAACCTCATTCCAAACAAGATTGCGTCCCTTCTTTAATACTTGGCAATGTATAACTAATGACCAATGGGTCCTTTTTATCATTAAAAACGGTTACTTCATTGAATTTAAAACTATCCCACCTATCGGAAAAATTAAAAATACCCCTTATTCGACAGTCCTTCAAGAAGATGTTTCCCTTCTTCTCCAAAAACAAGCCATAACTACAGTCCTTCCATATGACCTGCATGATGGTTTCTACTCCAGATATTTTACAGTACCGAAAAAGGATGGAGGACTCCATCCCATCCTCGACCTCAGAAATCGCAATAAATTCATTCGACCTAGACGCTTCAGAATGTTGACACTAGACACTATCATTCCTCTCTTTTCACAGGGAGACTGGTTTGTTGTCATCGATCTCCAAGACGCGTACTTTCACATCTCTATTCAACCGAATCACCACAAATTCCTTCGATTCCGATTCGACGACGCCACATACCAGTTCTGTTCTCTCCCATTCGGACTTTCCACAGCACCAAGAACTTTTACCAAATGCATGGCACCAGTCGCTGCCTACCTTCGACTTCAAGGTATCAATATATTCCCTTATATAGACGACTGGTTGATAGTCTCAGCCTCATATCACAATGCCGACAGAGCTACCCAGCTCACTCTCGATACACTTCGAGACCTCGGCCTCAAGGTGAATCTCGCCAAGTCACATCTCGAGCCGTCTCAAAACACTACCTACATCGGAGCGCACTTCAATTCCCTACAAGCCAGAGCCTTCCTCCCACATGAGAGAATCCTCAAACTAAAAAAAGGCTATTCAACCATTCCGACCTCTAGCCTCGGTGTCAGCCCATCACGTCCAACACCTCCTTGGACTCATGGCCTCGACAACTGCAGTTATACAGCACGCACGGCTCAAAATGAGGTCGCTTCAATCATGGTACCTGTCACTATCCGATCCCATGACGGACCACCCATCTATGCGTCTTACAGTAACACCCGAGCTCGCATGTCAACTCACCTGGTGGTCGTTTCTCCTGAATTTGCTCGTCGGAAAACCCTTTTTGCCTCTTCAGTTGACAATACAAGTTACCACCGACGCCAGTCCGTCGGGATGGGGAGCACATTGTCTGCATCACAGGATCCATGTCCTATGGACAAATCAAGAGAAACATTACACATCAATCATCTCGAACTTTTAGCAATTATCAAGGCTTTCCACGCTTTCCTACCACTTATTGCAGGACGTGCAGTACAACTCGCTACGGACAATACAACGGCCCTTTACTACATAAACAAACAGGGAGGCACACATTCTCTATCCCTACTGTACTTGACCGTCGAGCTCTGGGAATGGTATTACGTACATCACATCTTTCCAGTAGCAGTCCACATAGCCACAGACGAAAACTCCCTCGCGGACTATCTCAGTCGCCTCACCTCAAGGACACACGAATGGTCCCTAAACGACACAATCTTCGATCTCCTCTGCGACCATTGGGGCACCCCTTCCATCGACATCTTTGCTTATCAAGCAAATGCCAAGTGCCAGCATTACTGTTCTCGAGCCGTTATCGACAACAACTCGATTGGAGATGCCTTCATGATAGAATGGGACAAGCACCTACTCTATCTATTTCCCCCGATACTGCTCATACAAAGAACCATCATTCGACTTCGACAGTTTCAGTCGAATGCAATCCTTCTCGCCCCACGGTGGCCGAGACAACCATGGTTCACCCACCTGAGGTTGATGTCAACCGACTCATTCCGGCTCCTGCCGATCCCCAACCTTCTTACTCAAGACGACGGGATGATTTATCATCCAGACATACCCTCTCTGAACCTGACAGCGTGGAGGATACTCCCGCCATAAAGGATGTACTTGATAGAGCTCGAAAGCCCTCGACCCAGCTTCTATACCAAAACAAATGGAAAGCATTTCTTTCCTTTACTGATTCTCATAACTTACCTGCAACACCAGTCTCTTTGAAGACTTTACTTACCTTTGTCCTTCATCTCTTCAATTTTGGATTATCTTATTCCACTTTGAAAGTTTATATCTCTGCTATCGTAGCTCATCAACCTCCTAATTCTGAATCGGCCAGACTTTTTTCTCATCCAACTATAAAAATATTTCTTAAAGGACTCAACAATATTCGCCCACCACACAAACTTCCTATTCCTCAGTGGTCTTTACAACTTGTCCTCAATAAACTTACTTGACCACCCTTCGAACCGATGGCTACCTGTGATCTTAAACTCCTTTCCTTGAAAACATCTTTCCTCGTGGCGATAACATCTGCTAAGCGAGCTAGTGAACTGGCAGCCCTCCAATCCGATCCACCCTTCCTTCAGTTCTATCCTGATAAGGTCACCTTTTACTTTGATGTGTCCTTCTTACCCAAAGTTGTATCTGAATTTCACCTCAATCAACCGATAATTCTACCTACCCTATTTCCATCTCCGTCAACACCTCTCGAGTGTGTGCTCCATACACTTGACTTAAGACGCTCCCTCGTCTTTTACATTGACAGGACCAAATCATTCAGAAAAACACAGAGACTCTTTCTATGTTTTCACAGTCCTCATAAAGGGGCTCCAGCTTTGCCGCAATCTATTTCTAGATGGATTGTCCAAACTATCTCATTGGCGTATGAGCTAACTGGCAAAACACCCCCTGAACATTTAACGGCCCATTCTACCAGAGTGCTGTCAACATCTACTGCCTTCCAGCGTGGGATTGAACTCCCTCACATCTGCCATGCAGTGACATGGTTTACTCCATCGACCTTTGTCAGACTTTACCGTCTCGATGTCAGGGCACCGAATGATGCTGGTTTTGGAAGAGCTGTTTTGGCATCCTTTCTACCATGACGTCCCACCATCCGGTAAGTGAGCTTGCCAATCACCCAATTGTGTGCATTCACAGAGGCCACGAAGAAGAAAGAGAGGTTACCTACCTGTAACCATAGTTCTTCTAGTGGTCCTCTGTGAATCCACACATCCCGCCCGTCCTCCCCTCTGTCCGTCACGTTGTACTTTTATATAGTTCTTTGACAGCGGCAGACTTTTTTCAGGAACTGAGGGGATCAGTGGTGGGCGGAGCATGCGCTCCACGGGGGAACATCCCACTAATCATGTGTCTTTAAGCTCTAGAAACTTCCGAGAGGTTCAGCACAGGCGCAGAACAACCCAATTGTGTGCATTCACAGAGGACCACTAGAAGAACTACAGTTACAGGTAGGTAACCTCTCTTTTTTGCTTTTAGCATTCCACAGATTCCCTTCATTCTTTCATTCGGTAGTAAAGAAAAAAAACCCAAACAGTTGTAACAAGAGTTGCAGCATCATCGCTGGCCAACTCAGTGGTTTAGGGAGCCAGAGGTTGGGAGTTTGATTCCTCACTCTGCCTCCTTGACAGGGCTGGACTGGGGAGAGTCTTCATAGGGTCCGATCCAGCTCTGCAGTTCTAAGATGACTGTGGTGATGATTCATAGGTCTATTGCATTCCCCAGTGATTCTATGTTAGGATCTTTTTTACTTTTGAAAAGTGGACCTCTAGGAAGAACAACTCTAAGGAGAGAGGCTTCTCCTCATCTCCTCAGTCAGCCTGGTTGTTTGTGGGGGGCACATATTCTTGGCTTTGTTTATATCTTAGCTCTTGTGATACTATGTGACCAGACAGGATGATTGTTCCACCTTGATCGTTGTACTGCACGATCACAGATCAAACTGTCGTGTGATTCCCACATCTCTGTTTCCTTTAGCCCGGGATGCTACATTTCAGCTGTTCTCACGGTGGATAATATTAGCAACATTGCTCCTTCAGCTTCTCCCCCCTAGCCTTCCTCTTCCTCCTCTGCCAGTATCATCACCTTTTGTCTTTGCTATTTACATTCTCTTTTACACCTTGTTCCTGGTCACCTGCTGTGTCCCTTGGTGCACAGGTCAGTATAAATTGCAGGCTTGGAGACATGGATTTACCGATTTGATGAAACAGCTGATATTTGTTGACAGTTGTGGGATGGCCAGAGCCAGTGGAATAATTCTGCTCTCTTTTTTGCATCTGTACTGTAGCAACAACCACACTCCTAGGTGAAGTAAAATCAAAAGAGACTAGCTTTTTGGTTGCTTTTGTGTGTGTGTGTGTGTGTGTGTGTGTGTGTGTTTTGCAGTTATTGAGCTGAAACCTCAACATTTGAGAAAAATATCTCAAGGTCTTTGGCTGCACTTGTTGACACCACCTGACTGATGATGACCTGTGCACCTAATGGCATGAATTAGCCCAAAACTCATTTTCAACATCTGTTGCAGAAATGCACAATCTGACCTAGAGATATCTCCTGAAACCGAGCAAGCAACCCTGATCATATATGTAGTGGATGAAATATCAACAAAGTGGCAAGGGGCAAGTCTCTTGCGCTTCCTGTCACCTTTCCCTTTTTGAGAAATCTAAAACAACTATTAGTGTTACCTCTAGTTAACACCCACAGTTTTCTCATCACTCACTGTTTGGAATGTTGTTTGCTTACTAAAATGATAATTTGGGGTTGTTGACAAAAACCACCACCACCACCACCACCCTCCTCTGAAATTCCTATAAATAATTTTTTTAACATTAGCAGTCTAGATATTTGGGTAACTCTTCTTTCAAAAATCGTAATGGAGATCTGCAGCTAATCCCAAACCCCATTCTTAATGTGTGCTGGAGCTGAACAAAGAGATATTTAGTTGATTCAAAATATACGACAGCCATCCTGTATGTGACGTCCTTACATGGAAATGGCTAATGAGAAGTATCCTGGATGTATTTAGGAGAACATATATTTATCGGTTTTTTATCTTTTGTATCAATAAATGAAGATAAAACCGGCTAGAATGTTGTGGTCCAAATATAGTTTTAAGTACAAAGATAACAGCCCAAGCAAACAGAGGCACTCCCCCATTCCTGAAGGAAACTGGTAGGCTGCCCACAGAACCTGCTGATAAAGCCCCATCTGTTAAAACAAAGTGTTGCAGAGAGGGTAATAAATTTCAGCCAAAGACCAAGAGAGCTTGTTTTTGCTTGACAGTCTTTGGTGAGAAGTTCTCCTGCTCCCCACCCGCTTTTGGCGAACGAGCAAAACTATTTTGAAAATGAAATATAGACGATGACTATCAGCTTTAGGGTTAGCTTTACACTTTTTTACAGGGCCAGTGAGAAATCTCACTGCACGTTTTATTTCTCTGGCAAACAGCATAGCATGATAAACTGTTATGAGAAGAAAGTCAGAAGGAAAAACTATGCTTCAGAGAATGACCTACGTAGAAAAACAACAGATGTCAGGCAAAGCGCAGAGCCGACCTATTGCCAAGCCTTTGGAAAACAAAATTAATTTCCTTTTGACTTTGATAATGATGATGTAATGGACTGAAGATGAAGAGCTGCCATGCTTGTAGAGTTATTAAGAAAAAGAAATCTTTTGCCATGCAACAGGGTGGATGTCTTGGGACTATTACTGATGTGCCTGGAGGGAAAAATTAGGTAGCTGCGAGGTGATGGAAGATTTAAATGTTCTATGTACCTCAGTTTCTAACATGGTTTTTCATATATGGATGTCAGGAATCAATGACTGGAAGAATCAACAACTGGAAGAAAAAAAATCACTAGAAGTAGATGGGATACAAAAAAAAAGGGGTGGTGGTACAAAGGCTGAATCTGTTCAAATCCTAACAAGAATTTCACAACAAATATGAAAAATAAAACAGACTGAAAGTGTACAATATACACTCCAATTTGAGAAAGAAGACACCACAGACTGCAATAACCATGGGATCATCTCAGTAGTTTACCTTGCAAACAAAGTGATGCTCAAGTTTCTACAACAAAGACTTTTACCAGAGGCTGACTGAATAGCTCAGTGAGTTGGGTATTTGGCTACAGAGCAAGAGCTTGGGAGTTCAGTTCCCTACTCTGCGTCTCTTATGAAGAGCCAGCCTGTGCCCTTTCGACAAACTACACAGTCCTAGACTGCTGGAAAAAGAAGTGACTTGTAAGCTGTATCAAGAAAACCCTAGAAAGGGGTTTCGTATGCCAGAATTGACTTGATAGCGTATTTTTATAGTTTTTACTGGACTTTCTTCAAGCTTTTATTTCATATTTTAATGTAACTATGAGGGACTGAGAAAGTCAACATGGCTCTGCTCATGCATCAGAATTAAGGAATCTTGGTATAATATTCCAACGGTAGATTGTGTGTTCTGTAGGTCAGAACTAGAAAATACAGTTTGATTAGCAAACCATGTTTTGAACTAATTCAGCTGGCATAATATTTGAGAGGACAAACCATAGTATGGCATTGGTTCCAATTTCTTTGTTTGTGGCCCATTGTGAGTTAAAATTGCTTTGAAACCACCATTTGTAATAGAATATGTATGAAGAAAATAACAAAACTTAGACTTAGTTATTTCGGCCATGTCATGCGATCAACATCATTGGAGAAAGATGTTATGCTCAGAATGGTCAGTGGTAAAAGATGACGAGGACACCAAAGAATGCGTTGGTTGGATGTAATCAAAGCAGACACTGGCCAAAATACAAAGCAGCTGAAAGAAGCTGTACAAGATCAGAAATCATGGAGAGAGCTGGCTCATGAAATCGCCAAGGGTCGGATACAACTGAATGGATAATTGGATCGATGTATGGACAAAACAAGAGGAAAAGTATCTGTTCCAGAAGATCCAGGAAATAAAAGGGAAATTTAATCCTGGAAGGTGGAAACAGTATATTGAAGACCTATACAGAAGAGATAAAAGGAGGAGAAACCCCTTTGAAGAGGCATCCTATTATGAAGAACCAGCAGTTCTAGAGAGTGAAATGAAAGTTGCTTTGAAAGCACTGGGAAGAAATAAATCATCAGGGGTAGGTGGAATACCAATAAATCTATTTCAGGTTGAAGAGATGAAATCTGTCAAAGTCCCAACGAATAAGGAAAACAAAACAAAGGCCCACAGACTGACAATGTTCAATGGACATTCTAGTCCTCAAGAAAGGAGATGCCAAAGAATACAGTAACTATAGGATCATTGCTTTAATTTCCTATGCAAGCAAAGTGCTCAGGGTGTTGCAACAAAGGCTTTTACCATATATAGAGCAAAAACTGCCTGATGTTCAAGCAGGATTTTGAAAAGGAAGAGGCACTCGAGATTATATTGCAAGTATCTGCTGGCGATTGGAGCACATCAAGGAATTTGAGAAGATCAGTCTGAGCTTTATAGACTATAGCAAAGCCTTTGATTGTGTAGATCATGAGAAGCTATGGGTTGTTCTGAAGGAAATGGATGTGCCTCAGCACTTGATTGTCTTGATGCATAACCTGTACTATGGACAAGAAGCTACCCTTAGGACAGAATATGGAGGGACAACATGGTTTGCTATAGGCAAAGGTGTCAGACAAGGGTGTATTTTACCCCCTTATCTAATCAGTCTGTATGCAGATCATATTGTACAGAAAGCCAGACTAGATTCAGATGAAGAAGGAGCGAAAACTGGTGGAAGAAACATCAATAATTTAATTTAAGAATGCAGATGCAATACCATCTTACTGGCAGAAAGCAGCAATGAACTGAAATGCTTGATTTGATTTTTGTGAAAATGAAGCAAGAAAGTGCCAGAGAAGATTCCATTCAACTGCACCTAAGAAATCAGAAGATTAAAACTTGGAAGAGCAGCAGTGAAGGAATTAGAAAAGATAATCAAGAGTAAAGATTAGAGATGGGGGTATTCGTATTCATATACGAATACGAATATCCCCCCACAGGTGGAAATAACGAGGGGCCGGACTGTCCACTCACCATTCCGCCGCTGACACAAGCTCGATGGAGCCTTCCTATCACGCCGTTGTCCGCAATGGATGAGCCACTCTGTGACCTGGCAGAGAGGCTTGTCATCCCGCCTCCTGCCAGGAGTGGCGAATCTATTGTGGACAACGGCGCGATAGGAAGGTTCCGTCGATCTCATGTCAGCGTCAGAATGGTGAGTGGACAGTCCGGCCCTATGGGGCCGAACCCTCGTTATTTCCACTTGTGGGGAGATATTCGTATACGAATATGAATACCCCCATCTCTAGTAAGGATGTATCCCTGGGGACCAAGGCTAAGATAATCCACGCTACTGTAGTCTTGATCACTATGAATGGATATGAAAGCTGGACAGTGAAGGAAGCAGCCAGGGAAAAAAATTGATTCATTTGAAATATGCTGCTGGAGGAGAGCTTTGTAGATACCCTGGATTTCCAGAAAGATAAACAAGTGGGTCTTAGCGCATATCAAGTCTAAACTGTCTCTGGAGGCAATGTGACTGAGGCTGTTCTGCTTTGGGCATATCATGAGAAAGCAGGATTCTTTGCTACAAACAGGTGTAGAAAAGCTTTTTGGAATGATCCCCAGTTAAGAGAGACACTTGGGTGTTGGTTAAATTGTTGTGAGCAGGTCCTTCTATAAAGCTGTGTAGGAGAACTGCTGCTTTTTTTTGAAAAGAGCTTTCTAATAATGGTTTGCAATTTCCACTGAGTCAGCCTGGAAAGGTCTGAGGAAAATCTAGTGATTATGCTTTTTTAAGGGACAGAAAGATGCAGAAAAATTCAGATACCTTCGAATCTCATGCTTGAACACTTGTATGATCCTACCTATCAGGTTTCCTTCATAGCCTTCAAAAATGAAACCATTGACACAACCTCCTAGTTCTTGCTCCAGTAATGAAACTTAGTGAATAACTACCGATGTTGCTGAAACACAAACTATGTTATATTCCAGGCTCATAATTCTTGAATGTGCAACAAACCCTGACCTAGCTCAATGAGAATTAATATTCTAATTGAAACAGACTGATCATGAATTAATTTATATTTTCTGCACCCGTGCAATCTGTCTGTCTGGAATGACTAAGGAGGAGCCATGCTCCAACATGTGCTTCTTTACAGTGCCAGCAACATTCTAAGTCCTGTGATGATTAGATAACGTTGTTGCCCCTTCTCCTTGTTCTTCACACAGAAGCTGCTGCCACCCAGGTCGATCTGCAGTTATAAACAATTAGAGAAGGAATGTGTCATGATGCATGGCATTGATGGATGGATGGATTTCGTTTATATCATGCCTTTCCTCCTTTGCAGAGACCCAAGGTTGCTTACAAAATGATTAAAAACAGGTACAAGTTAAACACATTAAGAGGATGACCAGATGGGCATTTGTCCTGCTGTTTGTCCTATGATCCTCACTGATTATTTTGATATTTTCTCCAACGACTATACAACATTGCTAACCCTGAGTAGATCTGGTCTTTTTGCATGAGCATCTGGTATATTGCGTTCAGCTCTCAGTACTCTTTTTATTGTTGCTTATTTATTTATTCATTTATTTATTTAAAATACTTTTAGCCCACCTTTCTTCTTAAAGGCAGCTTCTTAATTTTTTTTTTTTGAAGGGGGGAGCTTGGAATTGTATTGGGTGCATGATCTTTTTTTGTCTTTCTGGAACGTTGTTGGGCATGTCTTGAGAACATAGATCAAATCAGATACAGTGAGATGTTGTATAGGAGTAAACTTTTATGCCTCTTCTCTTCTACTGGTTTGCACTACCACTAAGTATCCAGTCTGTTACACCTGTTATCCGGTATATAGAATGCTCTATTCCAGTTACTTTACCAGATGCAGATGCTCACATCATTAACTCTTCAAGTAGCTCAAGAGCTGGTCTCAAAAGTTTCTTCATATCAGCTTCTTTTGGGTCCTACGCCTTCCATGATATCAACAGTGGTGACACCATTTGTGAGGGTGCACATAAGACCCCTAGTTTCATCTTTTATCTCAACAAATGCAAGATGTTTTCTTCTCCACGTCAGTTTGACTTGACTTGAGATGATAGAATCTCTTCCCTGCCTTTACAGGGGGGTCCTATTTAAACTGCTGCTGAAGTGGAAATGTTGTGCCACTGTGATTTAATTTATCCAATTCTGTTTGCTAATTTTATGACTTTATGACCATATTATTTCATTTTTGTTTTTGCTAGTTTTTCTGGATTTCATCACATTGTTCACTGCCCAGAATAGTGCCATGCACTAATGAGGCGGTATAGAAATGAAATTAATAAATACATAACTGACTTGCGTGACAGTGGGAGTCACAGACAATGTATCTTTGAAAGATATGGGAATTGGAGGTCTGTATGAACTTTACCTTCAAGATTCTGTCTTTTATAAAATGGCAATAATTAGTCTCCTGGTCTAATATTTCAAAGGTATAATTGGCTCCACTAAGATAGAATTCTCAAAAATGAATAGTTGATTCCATGGTTCCCCCTCTAAAATTAGTTGGATAGAGTAAAATTAAATATGGCTTATAAAAAGAAATGTACGTAGGGACACATTCCGGCAAAGGCACCAAACAGCGGGCAGAGTTAGATTTTTGTCAGATCTTTTAAGATGCTCCAGATCTTCAGGGACTCAGTTTTATTGCTTTTGTTTTTTATAAGCCTAAGCCACTCTTTCACCAAAACTGTGACCCACTGCGATTTACATTATAGTTAAAAATACACTAGAATATTAAAATAAAATAGAATAAAATTTTATTCTTATGGTATTTCACATAGCCTGGACTGACATTTTAAAGGTCATAATAACCAGCTCCTTAAATTGTGCCTGGAAACAGACCAGTAGCAATTCAAAGGGAGGAGCCATAAGTTCCCTGTAACTGGCTCCAGCCAACAATCTGACTGCAGCACTGGCTCTGCTGAAGTTTCCAGATACAGTGGAACCTCTGCTTACGAACTTAATCCGTATTGGAATGGTGTTCTTAAATTGAAACGTTCTTAAGTTGAAGCAAAATTTCCCATAGGAATGCATTGAAAACCGATTAATCCGTTCCGGCTGTTTTTTGTTCTTATGTAGAGGCGCGTTCGTACGTTGAAGCATTAGTTCCCATAGGAACTAATGCAAAGCCGGTTAATCCGTACTCTACCACTAGGGGGAGAATTTTTTTTTTAACCTAAGATGACCTAAGGTTAAAAAAAGGGCAGGAAAGTTTTTTTTCCCGTTCTTATCTTAGAGCTCCGTTCTCAAGTAGAAGCAAAATTTAGCGAACGGAGCTGTTCTTAAGTTGGATCATTCTTAAGTAGGGACGTTCTTAAGTAGAGGTTCCACTGTACTCTTAAAAGGCAGTAGCACATAGAGCATGTTATCGTGATCCATGTGGGATGTAACGAAGGCATGTGTCACAGCAGTCAAATCAGGTATCGCCAAGATCAGGTGCAGCTGTCACACTAACTATCTGTGCAAATGCACTCCTGGCCAATGCTGAAACTTGGACATCCAAGTAAAAGGGACGAATCCAGCAGTACACTCAGGCTGTGAGCCTGAGTTTTCAGGAGAATGTAATCCCATTCAGCACAGGTTGTATCCCAATTCTCTGATCTGCGCTTTGAATGACCAGGAGTACCTCTGACTTGTCTGGATTATTAAGCTTCAACTTGTTCACCTACATCCGCTTCATTACTAAATCTTGGCTGCATGATGCTTACGGGGAATTACTTGGTTGGCACAAGAAACTGGGTCATGTTGCAGCTGGATTTTAGTTGGCATTCTTCCAGGATACCCTCCAAAACATCAGGGAACCCCAAGTAGCTACTCTGCACAGCTTGAGATATATTTTCTAAGAGACGGTGTAACATTCTTTTTGCTGCCTGGGATACCAAAATATCTTGCAAATTGGAAAATTAATGAAACCAGATTTTTTAAAGTTCAGGCAGATCTTGTCACAACAGGTTCCTCTTATTTCCAACGAAATAGCATAGCACAAATGGCAAACGCAGAGGAAAACATAGGTGCAGAACTAGCCTTCTTTTCCTAAACTTTGGAAATTTGATTTCGACTCTAAAGCAAAATTTCAGAGTTAGCCTAACAACAGTAGATTCTTGAAGAAGATAATCTTTGGGATGAAATCTGAATGGTCCAGACAATTCTTAAATCATACACTGCAAAGTGTAGTCTGAAACCCATGCTTTGAATTTTCAATGCCATCAGATGCATGTTTTGGATTCTATGATAGTGAAATATTTGGGTCTGATCTTGGGAATGTTAACATTCAGTCATTTACATAAATCAGGATGTAAAATGTAGTGCAATCCATGTGCTACTATATAGTATTTCCAACCTGCAAAATAAACTAACATTGTCACTAAGTGCAGAATACCATAGCACCTCTCTGGGGAAGGCAGTTCCAAGACAGCATGTAGAAAAGGTTTCATTACAGTGAAATGAATGTACAGAGACTATCAACTAGCTTTTATTGTTACAGCTACATTTTTGCATAAACAGCTGGAGAGCTTGTAAAGAGGGGAAAGTACAGTTTATTGTAGCATGAAGCTGGCCTACTTACCTTTTGACTTCTTAGAATTTTTTATGAAAATGCAGTGGTTTGGGGGAAATTTCCTCTTTTCCCCTCCTAACAAGAAAATGTGGAATTGTATAAATGCAAAGGTTTTACACCGTTAAAATGTAGACCATCTAACAAGACACCATTTTTAGTGATCCTAGTAATTACAAATTCTGAAGAAAAGTTCATGGTATATGCTGCCAAGACGTTTGCCATATGTATAATGATGTTTGCTGCAACGAACACGTTCAGTGTGAAGGGAAGACACATGTCTCAAACACTCAGGGACACGTGTTAAGCATTTGTTGAGTTTTGCAGATGGAGGGAGGGCAGCTCTACCGAGTGAAGAATTCTATAAGACAGAAACCACCAGGTGCAGAAAATAATTTATTACCATCTTAATTCCCTGACACATTTCAAACATACAAGTTCTTCCTCAAGGGAAAAATTAAGATATGAAAGCAATCTCCTAGTCTGGCCTGTTCTCTTCCAGATCACATCAAAAGAAGATAGATTTTTTAGTAATAGAACATGAGAACAACACTTTGCACTCGTTTGCAGTTCGCTCAGAAGCTGCTGCCCTTGAATCTGATGTTGGTTACAAGAAGATCTGAGCATAACCCATAGGCCTCTGTAGCACTGATGTGAGAAGGAACCAGATAATTTGGTTTACAGATATTTTTAATATCTGGCAGATATTTTGTCTGGCAGAAAATCCAGATAAAAGCCAAGCAATAATTGCTAGGGATATACAAAATGCTACCTTGTTCTGAGTTTTGGGTCAAGAAATGTCTTCTAGCAAATCCCTCAATGTGAGAATAATATTAAGTCTTCAGTGCCATTCTTTGCTTGACATGTTGCTCATTTTAAAAAATCTTCTAATTGCTTCGTTATTTTTCTTGATTAATTAAATAGGGATTCCAGTTTAACCCTTATGGAAAACCTTTTTCAGCTAAGAGGGTATATTCTGATATAGTAAAGATTTTAGGAGCCACATTCCAGCATTAAATGGGACATAGCACTCAGCCGTGGATGGAAATTTATCATATTTTTTTGTTATAAAAACGATGCCCATCTTTCATATTTTTTCCCCAAAGCCTCCTAAAATGTGGCGTGTGTTCGGCAAGTAAGGCAACTGACAAACGGGGGTCAGAGGGCCAAGTCTAATTCTTGTCAGCAGTGGGAGAAAGTTGTTACCTTTGTCACCTGTATTTCATGTGAAATCTAAACTTCATTTTTTTTTGGATGGTAGTCAGGCTTCGTAAACCAAGGGAATCACGTCTGACACCATTTTAGAATTATTTGCCCAAAGTTTTATGCCATCCTTTTCTGATGAATTCTGGAGAACTCAAATGCTCATTGAATTTGTTACTTTAAAGTGATCTAGTAATGGTATCGTCCACGCTCATATTATGTCACCACAGTTCATGAGTGAACTTTTTATATCCAGGGTGCCAATTAGCTCCTCCTGGGTAGCTAGGAGTCTATGAAGGCCTCAGATCTCAGTAGACCTGTGGTCAAACATGGTCTGGTTGAGCTCTGACTCATCTCTTTGCTTCTGGTATTTCGATGAGTCCTGAAAACTGACTTGCTCTCTCTTATCCTGGTTGTGCTTCCCAGCAACTGGCTCACAGAAAGTGAGAGCAAGGGCCTCTTGATCAGTCCATGATGTCTGGCCAATCAGAGATCTTGTGGCAGCATATGGGATGATGTCATATGACTATATGGGTAGTCAAGTTTTGTTATATATAGACATAATGGGGCAAACAGCATCAGTTCACAGTGAGGGCATGATATATTGAACATATGAGCACTTTTGACCCCTTTCAAAGCAATCAGCAAAAATTGCTGACAGTTGTCTTTTGATGTTGCTGAAAAGGTTTTTCAAAACACCCAGCAAGTACTTTGGCAACTATTCCAGGAACATTAATTGGCCCTCTGAGAAAATCTTAGAAGCATTAGCTGGCTGTGTGGGTCAGGGCAGAGTAAATCTTTCAAGCATCATTTTGCTTAGGTTCTTTTGTGTTCTTAAATACTTTTTGAAATGGAGATCCCTCCTTACCTGGATCTAGTTTGAAAATTCCTGATCAACTTATTCTGAGAGAGGGAAATGTTACTGGACAGGGGCTCCTAGTATGCTATGGTTTTGGCATGTCTCTGAGATTATGCAAGTGTTTCTTTCCCAAGTGGTTTTTACATTAGCACTTTTGTTACAGCCCATTTGCACACACCTGCTAAAACAATTGTCATCTTTTCCTTTCCTTTCCTGATGCGAAAGTCCGAAGCCACCCACTTTTGTACTGGCTGTCATGACTGCTACATTACAGAAATTACAGAGTTCTTGTTGCTCTGTGTTTCTTTTCATGCTCTTCTAGTCATGGCTAGCACAGCATAATGCGGGGTGTAAAATGATCCCTGTGGCCATTTCCACAAACTCTGCCTTATATCAGTGTGAAATCCTGCTATTCCAGCCAGTGGAAATGTCCTATGTACAATTTAGGGCCAATGTATACATTGCAGATAAACCCTTCATTAGAATATGAAATCTGTTGCTGTTCCTTCCAGAGATGCACTTCAGGCACACATTTCTGGCAGAGTAATATAACTGTAAAGAAGCCTGTGACCAGTTATAAAGTAAAATAACCTGATTTGCCAAATTGCAAGAGGTATGGAAATATCCTCCTGTGATTATCAGACATTCTAAAGGAATTCCTCTCTTAATGACAGCCCAACTGTAGCATAGAGTTTAGAACCAAGAATAGAAATTAATGGTAGAATTTTTCCTCCCATTAGTGTAGTGGTTTATCCTTAATCTACTATTTGAGAATTAAGTAGTGGCTAAGAGACGGATTATAAAATTGGGAAGTCTGTGGTTCAGAGGTCTCAGCCTTAGACAAACCATGTCTCAGCTTCAGACCATCATCTCTAGTATGGACTAATGATACTGATGTACTTTTTTTTTGAGACTGTTTTAAGAATTACTGTATGAAATTCACGAGAAGAGCCCAGCTTGACCAGCCAGACATTTAGTTGGTCCAGCATTCTGTTCCCACAGCGACCAAATGAGAAGCTGACAGGCAGGATGTGAATGAAATAATGCCCTCTTGCCGCCTAGTTCTCTAGTGCTTGATATACAATGGTACGTTTCTGGTATGTACTAGCAAGAACATATAATCATAATGATAACGTGTAAAAGTGTTCTGAACAATTTAAGGTACTATATGACTACTATTAGGCTTACTGATTTATTGTAAATCTGGTTCAGATTTACTGGAACTCACAATCTCTGGAGGGTTTGGGGGACTAATTAAGATGGTCCACCCCGGGGGATTTATGGATCCAAATGGCTTCCTGATGGTGCCTCCTGTCACCTCGGCTGGCAATTCTGTTGAAACCCCCCTGGCTGACCTCTGGAATGGGGAAGTGGCCAGGGCCATGGACACGATCCGTCCTAAGCTAGTTCCTGATTTACCCGGGAGCTGGCAGTGAAGAAACAAGTAGGATGCAGACTAGAGCGACAACAGTAGAAAACTTGGAGTGGATGCTACTGAACATGAGTTCGAGCTCCTTGGAAGGCCTGCTCTATGAAAGTGGTGGCAGAAAAGAAATGGCTTTTTTTCTGCGGCTGTTCCATCTGCTCAAAGCCATGCAGGGGAGCTCTTTCAAATGGTCACGTTCCTATTACCTTGCCCATAAGAACAGGAGATTGGCCACTTGATGGCCCACTGTGAGGAATTTGGGTAGCCCCTAAGGTATTGGACCATTTGAATCGTTTCCTTTTCCTCCTTTTTTTATATTGATATGTTTCTATGTATAATCACATGGTATATATAATGCTGGGCCGGTTCACATGGCTGTTAGTGCATTTCTTGCTATTTGTACTGGTTCTGTAGCCTACACGTGCCATCTCATATAAATTGATTCCTTTGTCATCTTGTTTCTGGGTCCCCACCACCCTAATTTTTTTTTTTCCTTTTAATAATTCGTAAGTGATATATTGCTATTTTTTTGTAACTTCCAACTGTTTGTCAATGTGCAACCTGGTAGTATATGTCACCTGCAGTCCTTCCTTCCTCCCTTTTTACATTTTCACTTCCCAATTCCTTTCTCCACTTTCTGTTTTTCTTCCCCCCTTTCCTTCTCTCCTCCTCCCCTTTTCCCTTCCCTCCTTTATTCACTTGTCATCTTTTTCCTTATTTTCCTGCATATCTCTCCCTGGTTTATTATTGTTATTATTATTTTGTGTAATATGTGAGCTGCCTTTGGTCCATTACCAAGAGAAAAGTGGCATAAAAATGAAATAAATAATAAATAATAAGTAATATTGCTGTTAGCACTGTTAGATTTGTGGTGGCTATAGAAGCCATGTTATTATCTACTCAGACTTCTGGGACCCAGAAGTGAACTTTTATTACCAACTTGATCCTGTCACAAGTGGATGAAGTCAGTACCAACTGCCAGTAAAGACTTTAGTTCACAAGTATGAAATGCACTTACATGGGTGGAATGAAGTAATAGATGGAGGGGTATGAAAGAAGCTTAAAGACCACATTCAATTCCAGGGGGACTTCTGTTCAACACCCTGGCCATTGACCTGTGTTGTCCCCCAGGGTTCTGTTTTGTCCTCTATGCCTTTTAACTGCAGAATATTGGAGGGGTCCTCTCTCAAGACTTTTGATGCCTAAGTCTGTGTCTTCCTTCTTTTTAAAGGCACCACCGGAGTGATGGTAATGAAATGGCTTGTCCGAGATTGCTTGCATCAGCCAGAGACCTTTGAGCCTTGCCAAACATTCCTCTAAGTCAAATACTGAGGAAGAAGCTGATAGAGCTGGACAGCCCAACACCAGAGTCTCAGAAAAACTTTAAGGTATGTGTAACAGAAATGCATCAAATGCAAGAGAAGCCATCTATGTCATCCATAAATGCCAAAATCTGTGTTGTGATCATTGCATTCTTTGTGCAAGCTTTTTAAAAATCATTTTAAGGTATTAGTAGTCCACAATCCACAAATTTTGGCTTAACTTAATAAACAGCTGTTATTTGTGGTTATCACCAATCACCTCTTCATAAAGAATAGATTAAACCAGAAAGGGTGGAATAGTAGCATTATCTGTAAAGGATGTGTATGCCTGGGAGGAGATCTGTGATTTGAAGCATAGAAAGCTGATGGAGAGCATTTGGGCAAAAATCGAAGGTGAACAACATTGAGCTCACTGTGGTGGTCTGCTGCCTCCAGGCCAAGGGCACACTTGGTTAGTGCACTTCTAGATCAAACTACTGAATATTTAAGAAGGAAAAAAATCAGTTATCCTGATAGTTGTTGGACATCAATACCTGGGAAAATCTTGGAAAAAATAATCAAGCAGCAGATTTGTGAGCACCTAGAAAATAATGTGATTACTAGAAGCCAGCATGGGTTTGTTAAGAACAGGTCATGCCAAACAAATCTTGTTGCTGGTTGTTGTGGGTTTTCCAGGCTGTTTGGCCGTGTTCTTAAGGTTTTTCTTCCTAACGTTTCGCCAGTCTTTGTGGCCGGCATCTTCAGAGGACAGGAGTCAGAACTCTGTCAACATCCACAGAGACTGGCGAAACGTTAGGAAGAAAAACCTTAAGAACACGGCCAAACAGCCCGTAAAACCCACAACAACCATCGGATCCCGGCCATGAAAGCCTTCGAGAATACAAATCTTGTTGCCTTCTTTGATAAAGTGACTAAATTAGTGGGCCAAGGAAACACAGTGGATAGAGTCTACTTAGACTTCAGTAAGGCATTTGATAAGATAGACCACAACCTACTTCTGTGTAAGACAGAACAAAGTGGGATAGAGAGCGCAACTACCAGATGGATTTGCTGATGATACAAAGCTGGGGGGAATTGCTAATACTTTGGAAGATAGACTCAACATTCAGAAGAATCTAGACAGACTTGAACATTGGGCCCTATCCAATAAGATGCAGTTCAGTGGGGAGAAAAGTAAGGTCCTGCACTTAGGCAGGAGAAACCAGATGCACAGGTACAGGATAGGTGGTACCTGGCTCGACAGTAGGACCCGTGAGAGGGATTTAGGTGTCCTCGTGGACCACCACCTAATGATGAATCAGCAGTGTGTGGAAGCTGCCAAGAAAGCCAACACAGTCCTAGGCTGCATCAACAGGGGGATAGCATCAAGATCACGGGAAGTGATCGTATCACTCTATACCGTGCTGGTGAGACCGCACTTGGGGTGCTGTGTCCAGTTCTGGTCACCACAAGACAAAAAAGACTCCGAGGTCCTAGAAGGGGTGCAGAGAAGAGCAACCAAGATGATAAGGGGACTGGAGGCTAAATCCTATGAAGAACGACTAAAAGACCTAGGTCTGTTTAGCTTAATGAAGAGAAGACGGAGGGGAGACATGAGAGCAGTCTTCCAATCTCTGAAGGGTTGCCACAGGGAAGAGGGCATCGATTTATTCTCCATCGCGCCTGAGGGTAGGACAAGAACCAATGGGTGGAAAATCGTCAGAGGGAGATCCAACCTGAAACTAAGGAGGAATTTCCTGACGGTGAGAACCATTAAGCAGGGGAACAGCTTGCCTCCTGATGTGGTGGGTGCCCCTTTGCTGGAGGTTTTCAAGTAAAGATTGGACAGCCATCTGTCCGGGATGGTATGAGGTCTCCTGCCTTGGGCAGGGGGTTGGACTAGAAGACTTCCAAGGTCCCTTCCAACCCTATGATGATTCTATGATTCTATGAAGTTCAGCTCCATCAAAAATATAGAACTCAACAAATCCATCATTTGCCTTGCTGACAACTTCTTCCAGTGTGAGAAGCAACAAGTGGATCACCTATCTGGGATCTGACCTTTGCCAACAGAGAGGAGTTGGTTAGTAACACTGATATGGAACTTTGGATGGAAATGACTGTGACTTCTTGGGATTTCTTATGCTGAGGAAACGGAAAGGGAAACCTGAACAGTGCACAACCTGGACTTATGTGAAAGCCAGTTTCAATAAGAAAGTGCTGGGTGAAATCCTGGGATCAGAAACACTCAAGGAGAAAAGACTACAATCTGAAGATAAGCATGATGTAACTGCACTGTGATGTGGCAGCAAAAAATTCTAATGCAATACAGTACTAGGCTACATCAACAGATGCATAATATCTAAATCAAGGGAACCAATAGTATTACCGTTCTTCTTTGGTCAGACCTTATCTGGAATAGGGACGTGGTGGCACTGTGGGTTAAACCGCAGAAGCCTCTGTGCTGCAGGGTCAGAAGACCAGCAGTCGTAAGATCGAATCCACGCAACGGAGTGAGCTCCCGTCGCTTGTCCCAGCTCCTGCCAACCTAGCAGTTCGAAAGCATGCAAATGCAAGTAGATAAATAGGTACCACCTTGGTGGGAAGGTAACGGCGTTCTGTGTCTAGTCGCGCTGGCCACGTGACCACGGAAATTGTCTTCGGACAAAACGCTGGCTCTACGGCTTGGAGATGGGGATGAGCACCGCTCCCTAGAGTCGGACACGACTGAACAAATTGTCAAGGGGAACCTTTACCTTTACCTATCTGGAATACTGTATCTAGTCTGAGCATCACCATGTAACATGGCCATTGGCAAGCTGGTAAGTGTCCAGAACTGACTGACCAAAATGGTAAAGTCTTATGTGGAACAGTTAAGGAAGATGGCAAAGATAAGGTTGAGAAGCTATGTGATAATTATCTTCTAGTCTTTCAAGAGCTGCCTTGTGGATGATGGAGCAGGCTTGTTTTCTGCAGCTCCAGAGGGTGGAACTTAAAGTAATAGTTTCAAAATACAAGGAAGGAAGTTTTGATTAAACATTAGGAAAACCTTTCTGACATTCAGAGCTGTTTGACAAGGGAATGGATGGCTTCAGAAGGTGATGAACTCTCCTTCATTGGAGTTTTTTTTAAAAGCAAAAGTTGGATAGCCATCTTTCAGGGATTCTGTAACTGCAGATTTCCTGCTTCAGCAGGGGATTGGACTCAATGACCCTGCCAGCATTACAGTTCCATGATTCTATTATTCTTTGACACTGCGTTGCTTCCATGGCATTTCAGGAAGGGGCCGATGATGGAAAGTTGTGGGGGCAGCTATGTAATGTGATGTGGTGTCCATCCCCAGACATTCCAGGATGATTGGCTAGCAGGACATTATTTTTAAAAGTCAAAAAATCAAAACACACACACACACACACATACACGGTACTGTTGAATAAAGCGACAGGTCCTCTTTGAAGTTTTGGATATATTTTCTTCACACAACCCTAATCTTTTGTCAAGATTATGTTTTGCGCCCAGTCACATAACAAATGGCCAATTCCCCCCCCCCCAAATATGTTGATGTAGCTCTATAAATAAATAAAGAAATAAATAAAATCTTTAAAACTCATCAAAAGTTGACAATGAAGTTATGATACCAGACACTAACATTCATTTTACGACAGATTTAAAAGACAAGAAAGTTGGCACAAGATGAAGTCTTTTGCAAAAGGCATTCTATAAAGGCCTGAAAAGATTCTTTCTGCAATTGGTCTCTGCCACACAGGACACAATCACATGCAAGTATCCAGAGAAGGGCCCCAAAAATAAAATCTTAAGGTCCAGATTGAGACATGTGGGGAAAAGTGGTTGTTAGATATCTTTTTATCTCCAGCTGATTCAGAAAGTCTCTTTCACCCATCAGTTTATGTGGGATTTTGTTAATAATGCAAGTAAATGTTTCTATCTTGGTAACAGCTAATTTCCAACATTCTGTCCACAGTTTTAAAAAAGTGCTTGTTGGGCTATGACTCCCAGAATCTCCACACTGGGGGAATCTGCGATTAGAAGTTTTAAAAGTAACTTTTCTAAGCACTGATTATGTTGTATTCTAAGATGACATTTAAAGGCGGAGTTAAAATTGCAGCAAATAGTGTTTGCTAAAGTTAATCATGCCCTGCAGACCACTTGTGTTTTGCATTGTGCATTTCTGATGTAAATCAACGGTAGTGCTTCACTCCTGATGGGAAAAGCTAAATTGGTGGCAAAAATTTTCCTTCACGCTCATACAGGGTGGTCTGATCAGAGTAATTTCAGTAGCTTCATAAAAGACTTCCTGATAAACTGTGTACTGTGACTGATGTGTAGATTTCTACAGTATAGATTTCTACAGTACGGCGAGCACAAATGAGACACGAGATAACTAGGAAAACCTATTTCTCTAAATACCTGTTTTTTCTAATTATACGTTTGTCAGCATTTCCATTATAAATCCCAATTTTTCAGAGGGCTATGAGTCACCTGTAAAATTTTTCTCTCCAGGCTAAACTTCTTATGCATATGTGTTTCTCAGTCTTGAGAGAATTTTTTTTAAAAATTATTAGAACTAGTATTTCGGGCAAGGGTTGCAACAAACTGCACACAAAGCTTCATCATGTAAAATGGCCAAAAGGAGAGAGAGGCAGTGAGGAAAAGAAAAGAAAAATGGTGATTGGTTACAGATGTTTTCCTTTGTGCTTATATAACTCAAAATTGCTGACTTATTTCAGCAGTAATTGTGGGTAGATGTTAGGTTAAAATGGTGGGTTTAGTGCCATTTTTGGCAGGGGGAGGCAGCTGGTATTGGACAAGCAAATAGAAAACAGACAAGAAGGCTGTATTTGCTCATGAAGAAGCTGAACAGCATGTAAATTGACCTGATCTAAAACTAGTCCTATGTACTTTTCTTTGGAGGTGATTTCAGTCTCTTGAAGACCACTTGCTTTTACATAATCCAAATAAGAAGTAGAATCATGCAATCATAGAACGATTGTGTTGGAAGGGGCTTCCGCTCCTGCCACCACGCCATCTCTATTGGATAGGATCAAGTCCAGGATATCTACTCCTCTGGTTTCTTCCTCCACTTTTATGTAGCAGAAAATTATCAGCCAATTCTTGTAATTTGGTTTTTCAAAAGTTTCATCTGCATCTTCTTGATTGGACAGTCTGCAGTAGACTCCAACGGCCATGTTTCTTTTGATTCCCCCCCCCCCCCCATTTATATTAATCCAGAGGCTCTCGATGGGACAACCAAGCTCATCCTCATCCTAGGCAGGAATGTGTTTTTGACATACAGTGCTACTCCACCTCCCTTTCTATTCTTTCTGTTCTTTTTAAACAATTTATATCCTTCGATTGCTGTATTCCAGTTATGGGAATCATCCCACCAAGTTTCAGTTATTCCTATCAAGTCATATTTACCCTCCTGAACTAGGATTTCCAGTTCTTCTTTGTTTCCCATACTCATGGCATTCGTATATAGACACTGGAGATGGTGTGATTTGCAGCCTGCTTTATTTCCTACATTTTTTTGGAAGATTATTATTGGGCCCCATTAGAGGTGCTTGGTCTATTCCTCTTTTTGTGCATAAGCCTCCCTCTATCCTTACCTCTGAGCTTGCATCTTCCTCCCCCCCTCCAATTCAGTTTATAACTCTCCTGATGAAATTCTTCATGTTGTGGCCAAACACAGCTCTGTGAGGTGCAAACCATCACTTATCAGCACCCCATCTTCCCAAATGCTTAGCCCATGGTCCCAAAGTCCAAATCCCTTACATCGGCACCACCTTCGTAACCAGTCATCCACCCAAAGTATTTTCCTTTCCCTTTCTATTCCTCTTCTGAGTACTTCTGAGCTTGCTCCCTGGGCTCTGACTCAGTTTTATCCCTCTGCTGTGCTCTGTTAGGAGTCAACAAACAGAAAGTACTTGTAATTTGTTTGTGTATGTTGCCCAACACATTATGCATGTTACAAACTTTTCTTTTTGATACCTTGTGATGTGATTCCAAAGATGGGCCTGAATTGTTAAAAAAAATCCCCCCAAACTGCTGGCCTCCAAATGTTACAGTTTCATCTCAGCCCCATTAATTGCAGTTCGTCGTCGTCATCATCATCATTTTGCAGATCTAGGAGGGACCCTATGGATCATTGTCCAGCTCTTGTTAAAGAGACCCAGTGGGGAACTGAACTCCCAATGTCTGGCTCCACAGCCAGAGACCTAAACCACCAAGCTATCCGGCATATTCCATTCGTCAGTGAGGGGGGGGGGGAAGTCAGTGTACACTTCTCCCTTGAATTGCACAGGTCCAAGCCGTGTGGTTTTGGTTATATGCAGATTTCCCCCCCACTCCATTGGGAGGGGAGGGGCAGAGATTGTGCCTCAATTTTCCCCCTCTGAAAGAGGCTTTTTCTGTCTTTTAGCTGCTCGGCACCTCTTTAAAGGCAGCGAAAGGACAGAATATTATTGTTATAATTTATGAAAATTGTGTAATACTCTTATGCAGGGGTGGGGACTTGAGTTGCAGAACGTGCTATCAAGTCAGACTTAAGTCGCACCAACGACTTGACTCAGAGTTAACTTTTTCTTTTTCAGTGACTCAGACTTGACTCTCTACTTGGAAACCACTTACCCCCTCCCTTTTTTCTGGGGGAAAAAACTTGTTTTTAATAGGGACTTGGGACTTGGTACCAAAGACTTGGACTCGGACTTGGGATTTGGTACCAAAACCTCGGACTTTGGACTTGGACCTGAAGACTTGCCAACATCCCCCAAAATCTAATATAATATACATGGATTTTGAACTACATGGGGATCTGGCACCCCTAATCCCAGCGTTGTTGAATGGAGAAGTGTAGTTTTATTCTGGGAAGTAAAGAAGCTAACTTGTACTCCTAATGACTCATGACTGATTATGACCTATAAAGCCCTTATGGTTTAGGTCAGAATGGCTCTCCCACAAAGCAGCTACTCATCCCACCAACTCCTCGAGGTTGAAAATTGTGATACCTAAGAACGCCAAAAGAGCTAACATCAGGACCCACACTTTCTCAATTGTAGCCCCTTCCCTCTGGAACAAGCTTCCTACAATGGTTTATGAGGCACCATCCCCCTCCATTTTTAAGAAATTAATAAAAACAGACTTGTATAAAACTGCCTTTGATTAGTGCTTAGAACCACTGACCTGAAATCACCTAATTAATTCTATTTAAATTCAGTTTTTTTAAAAAGCTAGTGACAGGGTTTTGATGCATGGTCCCTTTTATGGCAGCAGTTGTTGCAACTGTCTTGGTTATCTTGGTTATTAACTGGGGTGAAAAAATATAATCACATTTCCCCCACTCTGGCGGCTTTACACTGGTTGCCCATTTGTTTCCGCATTGACTTCAAGGTGTTAATGCTTACATATAAAGCCCTAAATGGTTTAGGACCTCAATACCTGGCAGAGCGCCTGCTCCCACCTGGCTCTACTTGTGTCACTCGATCTAGCCAGGCTGGGCGGCTGAGCGGCTTGATCCCGAGAGAGGCCCAGAAGGAGAGAACTAGAAACTGGGCCTTCTCGGTGGTGGCCCCTCGCCTCTGGAACATCTTGCCCCCTGGAGATTCGCCTGGCACCCTCGCTGGGAGTTTTTAAGAACAAGCTGAAGACTTGGTTCTTCAGGCAGGCCTTCTCCCCTTCCATCACTTATTTCCCTGTGTTTTCCCATCTTGGACTTGCTTACTTCTCTTTTTTGTTTGGATATTGTCTGTTTTAATTCTTGTTTTATATTGCTCGGACTGTAAGCCGCCCAGAGTAGATTCGTTTGAATCTAGACGGGCGGGGTAAAAGCCGAATAAATAAATAAATAAATAAATCTCAAAAGACAATGTGCCAGAAGTTTTTTTATTAAAAAAACTAAACTGCTATAATTATTTACCATTGGCCAAGCTGACCAGAACACCCAGGAAACAAAGTCTAAAATATCTGAAGAGTGACTCTTTATTGTACGCTGAAGCCAGATTCTGTGCATGGCAGTGGGCAGATGGCCTTAGTTCCCAAGCTTAGCTCTCTCCTCCATGGGCTTGTCAAGCACTATTTCTATGTTGTTGTTGTTTAGTCGTTAAGTTGTGTCCGACTCTTCGTGACCCCATGGACCAGAGCACGCCAGGCCCTCCTGTCTTCCACTGCCTCCCGGAGTTGGGTCAAATTCGTGTTGGTAGCTTCGATGACAACTATTTCTGTAGGTATCATTTATCTAATGCTTACGAGTCACTGTTGATAATAAAGATTGTGATTGACATAGAAAACAGAAAAACTGGAACCATGGTTTGTCAAAACCTTCCCCCCCCCCCACACACACATTGTTGTTTTAAACCCTGTGGGAATAATCCTGCAACTTCAGTTGATAAAACGCCTAAAGTCTGTGAAGACAATTGTTGTACTGAACTATTAAAAGTCTGCATGTGGTCACAAAACAAGAACATGTGCCCGTAGGGATAAATAAATTCACAGAAAGCAAGGGGTTTTGTTGTTGTTGTTTAACATTTTCCCTCAAATGTATTGGGAGGAAAAAAGAAATGCAAACAAGCAATTGTATTAATCCTCAGATTAGCACCCCCTGCCATCAACTGAATACTGATCAGTAAACAATGTCTATAGTTAAGCTGTTGTTGCAGTAAACGAGCCCAAATTAAGTCCAGACTTTTAGTCTTTTTATAATGTGAGAGTCAGAGACAACACTGACAAAAAGAAATCTGAGGAGTTGATGGTAATTAAGCTGATGGTAGATGCCCATGTTACTACCCAACTTTTTATTTGTTTATTGACTTGGTGCTCTTGGGTTTGGCAAATCAAACACCATGGAGATCTGATGGGTTAGCCCCAAACTGGGATGACATGTCTTGCGGAGAGTCAAAAGCTCAGGTTCCTTGTCATCAAAGGACCGGCACACCCTTCGCGATGGCAGATGACATTCATGGGCATGACAGAGGTCCACAGGGCCGTGGGGCCTCCATTGTTTTCGAGACCTTTTAGTCTTCATGTAGACTGGTTGTCTTGGTATTTGTGAGAATTAATTGCTCCAAGGCTACCACTACCAGGTTTGCAGCACTTCCTTTAGCTCATTTTCCCCAAGAATAACACTTCACTCAAAACCAATTGGGTTTGTCAACATGATCCTGTTGGCTTTGAGAGGGGAGGGGAGGAAGCTGGAATAATTCACATGGATATGATGGTATAGATGGAATGGGCATAGCTCAGGTTGCACCACTGATCTCTACTTGTGTACCGAAAACACTTGCATGCTTATTTTTAAATATATATGTCCCTTCCCTCCAATGCATCTTTACCACTCAGGGTGTGTAAGAACAAATAAGCCAATAAAATCACATATAAGCTAAAAATAACAGAATGATAAAATGAAGATGGGTGCAGCAGACAAGGGCTTGCTACCACAAATGTCCTCAGTATGGTAGGGCCGATGCTTGCCATGCTAAAATTAAAAATTATGCCCATCAGGAAAAATATGAAGAGGAACCCCTAAAACTAGTGTTATAAGCTCCGTGGTTGCAGAATAAATTGTTTCCACATCTCATTTCCAAGCAGACAGATAAAAGCCAATCATGGTGAATTATTGTATGATAAATTTATACCTCCACTTACACTCATGCTACTCCTAGATCAATATGAATTGATTTCTTATTTTTCTTAGTACATTCAATCAAATATTTAATGGAAAGCCAGTTCCTTTTCTGGGATGCATGCTTTCATCATTTTAGATAATTAGTATTATTGAAATTATTTATTCCTGCCCTTTTTCCTGCACTGGAAGTGGCAATAGGAGGAGATCATTCAGCTTCATATGGAGAGGATGTTAAAAAAAGAGGCTACAACAAAACCCTTATCTTCTAAAGCCAGCAGAAAATCTGCATAACATCATCAGCTCCAAATGCTTCCTATGATAACTCCTATGACATCCTGCTATGGCACAATGTTAACAAAATAAATGGAGGGTGGGAGAGATGAGAGGTTCGGTCTTTTCAGCAGAGAAAAATAATTGTGAAAATTCTTCTCCCTTCCCTTCTTTTTGGGATTCTGTTTCCTCTCTTCCTTCTTAACAAACCTGCTCCACAGTATAATTTTGAGGATAAAATGGGAAGGAAATTTATTTATTACGTAATTATTTTTTATTTACAATTAAGTTATTATTTGTTGTGTTTTAATACAATTACAACATAAAACTTTTTAAAAAATAGAACACACCAATAAAATACAGACAGCACATACCTGCATACTTAATAGTTGTTTCTGCAGCAACTCAGCTTAATTGCTAAAGGTTTGCCTGAGGCTAGAGACAACGGGAGTGAAAGAGACAAAGAATTGGAGGCAATATGGTTCTCTTGGCCACAGCTATGGAAAACTTAATGGCACTTTCAGGTATACATAGGGCACTGGCTCAGTTGTGCAGCTCAGTGATGTGTTATATTCTCAGATATATGTTATTATTTGTTTATTACGGAGGGTTTGCTTTTCTTTCCGTTACCGCATGACCTTGTGCTCAGACAAAGGATTTTCTGAACACACATGAGGAACGAATCGCTGCTAATTAAAGACTTCTCCACTGGCTGATTCTAGTGACAGATGATTAGTCTGTAATTGCCAAACAATGATAATTTGCCATTCTTCTCTGCTGCTACTGCACAGTGAGATAATAGGGGGCAGGGGGGAAGGTCGGGGTGGGAGGTATGGTGTGGAGAAACAACTGTAGAGTTTAAACCAAAGCTCTGACAGCCAAGATAAAGGCAAATAGCATTGTGAAAGATTTTAGTGTCACTAAAATCTTTACGATTTTAGACATGTTTTTCCTTATATTGGCAGGCCAGTTTTTTGTTGTTGTTGTTTAGTCGTTAAGTCATGTCCGACTCTTCGTGACCCCATGGACCAGAGCACGCCAGGCCCTCCTGTCTTCCACTGCCTCCCGGAGTTTGGTCAAATTCATGTTGGTCGCTTCAATGACACTGTCCAACCATCTCATCCTCTGTCGTCCCCTTCTCCTCTTGCCTTCACACTTTCCCAACATCAGGGTCTTTTCTCTTCTCATGAGATGGCCAAAGTATTGGAGCCTCAGCTTCAGGATCTGTCCTTCCAGGCCAGTTTATACACATGTAAAAATTAACATTTGATGCTTTTGAATTGTGGTGCTGGAGGAGACTCTTGAGAGTCCCCTGGACTGCAAGGAGAACAAACCTATCCATTTTGAAGGAAATCAACCCTGAGTACTCACTGGAAGGACAGATCCTGAAGCTGAGGCTCCAATACTTTGGCCATCTGGTGAGAAGAGAAGACTCCCTGGAAAAGACCCTGATGTTGGGGAAGTGTGAAGGCAAGAGGAGAAGGGGACGACAGAGGACGAGATGGTTGGACAATGTCATCGAAGGTACCAACATGAATTTGACCCAACTCCGGGAGGCAGTGGAAGACAGGAGGGCCTGGCGTGCTCTGGTCCATGGGGTCACGAAGAGTCGGACACGACTAAACGACTCAACAACAACAACAACAAAAAATTAACAAAGGCTACAAACTATACACTTCTAATGCGCAGAGCTGACATGTGGCTCCCAGTTGCTCCCTATACAGCCCTGAAAATGGGCTCTCGTTTACTTTTTCCCCACAGGGAAACCAATCTGTTGGGCTTCAGGGGAAGATTGCTGGCAGAGAAGCAGCAATTTTGGTGCAAGGTGCAAAGGAATGTGAGAGGCTTTCACTTCCACCAAAACACAACAACCATTCTTAGTCCCAGGGCTGCTGACACACTGTTTAAGCCAAACAATTAAAAGGCTGTGAGCACCTGCCCTTTTCTGCTTGAACGTCCAGTGAGTAACTATAAAGCTGGAATGCTGTTCAGTGAACTGGCCAGTTCAATGGACGGGGTACTTTTCACATTTTCAGAGTTTAATTGGCAGTGATTTTTTGCCAATTAAAGTTTGAACTGAAACTGGGCATAGCAGATTGGAGCCCCAGAACACGTTTCCCCATGTGACTAGTGTTCTACGGTTACTACTGTTGAATGGTTAAAACTGCTGCTCAGTCCAAACGTAACTTTGGATTCTTTTTTTTTAATTTTTTTTCCTTTTTATTATTATTATTATGTATAAAATCCATCTATGCTTATTTAACATCGTGTCACCTGGGTTCAGCTTATAATCATTTGTTAATACAACTACAGTATATATTAGGCTCTTAATCTATACAACGTGTTTCTAGCCATTGATAAAACAAGTTCCATCGTTCCACGTTCCACGCTACAAGTTCCACGTAACTTTGGATTCTTGTGAGACATTGGCAAGATGTAGATCAGGGATGCCTGGAATTCCAGATGTTTTGAACTGCTGCTACAGCTTTTCCCATTGACCATGCTGGCTGGAGCTGATGGGAATTATAAATAATCACACCAAGCACATTTTCAGGGCAATGAGTCTACAGATATTAAGGTCTACAAGTCTCTTCTTTAAAAGCGAGCTCAATCAATCCACAAACAACAGTGGGCAAGCTATCCAAGTTGGTTGTCTTTAATAAAATTGTGTTGCAGATGTTTTAGCCATTTTATCAAATGTGATATGGTTTTCTCCAGGGACTATAAAAGCGGATAAAAATTGTTCCTTGATTTTGCGTTTATTTTTGTCATTACTGAACCTGTCACCAGTGATTTTGGTTAACTTACAACCTCTCTTTTTTTAAATGGCTTTGTATGTGGATAACCTTCCAGTCTGCTGTTGAGGCACTAATCAATATCTCCTTACCATCAGCAAGAGGGCTTGGATAAATACGTTTTCTGGAGTACTGCTACTCTTAAAAAACCCCAAAAATAAACAACCCCAAACCCTTCTACAAGCTCTGGATTGCATTATATATTATTTTATTTATTTTACTTGTTTAAACTTATACCCTACCCATTTAATGGACAAGCCACTACTCTGGGCGTATCTCCTCCCAGACAGGCCAGGTTTTATTGTCTGTATGCAAATTCTGAGAGGCAGCTAAATTCCCCTTAATATTCAAATGTGGAGAAATTTCACCTCTGATTTGAATTTTGGAGTGAAGCTGCCAGGTCAGAGATTGTGCCCTCCAGGCAGTTTTGGGTTCTTTTGTCATAGAAATTAAGTGCTACTGCCTGTAATGTTGTCAAGGCAGGACTTCAGGGCAGAAACCAAGGGCTCCATTCAGTAGGATGAGCAAATGAGTTACTATACACAAGGTAAGGGTCTTCATGACCATTAAGCCTCACTGAACATTATATATATTTTTAACCTATCTATTCCTTTTGCCCCCTTCACGGATTGCTGCCTTGTTGTGGCAAAGGGGCTTGAGTAATTCAGAGAAGCTATGGGCTATGCCGTGCAGGGACACCCAAGACGGACAGGTCATAGTGGAGAGTTCTGACTAAACGCGATCCACCTGGAGCAGGAACTGGCAAGCCACTCCAATATCTTTGCCAAGAAAACTCCACGGACAGAAACAAATGGCTAAAAGATATGACACTGGAAGATGAGCCCCTCAGGTCGGAAGGCGTCCAACATGCTACTGAGGAAGAGCGGAGGACAAGGACAAGTAGCTCCAGAGCTAATGAAGTGGTTGGGCCAAAGCCGAAAGGACGCTCAGCTGCGGACGCGCCTGGAAGGGAAAGGATAGTCCGATGCTGCAAAGAAAAATACTGCACAGGAACCTGGAATGTAAGATCTATGAACCTTGGTAAGCTGGATGTGGTCAAACAGGAGATGGCAAGAATAAACATTGACATCCTGGGCGTCAGTGAACTAAAATGGACAGGAATGGGCGAATTCAATTCAGACGATTATCATATCTATTATTGTGGGCAAGAATCCCGCAGAAGAAATGGAGTAGCCCTCATAGTCAACAAAAGAGTGGGAAAAGCTGTATTGGGATACAATCTCAAAAATGATAGAATGATTTCAATATGAATCCAAGGCAGACCTTTCAACATCACAGTCATCCAAGTTTATGCACCAACCACCGATGCTGAAGAGGCTGAAATGGACCAATTCTATGAAGACTTACAACACCTTCTAGAACTGACACCAAAGAAAGATGTTCTTCTCATTCTAGGGGACTGGAATGCTAAAGTAGGGAGTCAAGAGATAAAAGGAACAACAGGTAAGTTTGGCCTTGGAGTTCAAAACGAAACAGGGCAAAGGCTAATAGAGTTCTGTCAAGAGAACAAGCTGGTCATCACAAACACTCTTTTCCAACAACACAAGAGGCGACTCTACACATGGACATCACCAGATGGGCAATACCGAAATCAGATTGATTATGTTCTCTGCAGCCAAAGATGGAGAAGCTCTATACAGTCAGCAAAAACAAGATCTGGAGCTGATTGTGGATCTGATCATCAGCTTCTTATAGCAAAATTCAAGCTTAAACTGAAGAAAGTAGGAAAAACCACTGGGTTAGTCAGGTCTAATCTAAACCAAATCCCTTATGAATACAGATTTAAGGAACTAGATTTGGTGGACAGAGTGCCTGAAGAACTATGGATGGAGGCTCGTAACATTGTACAGGAGGCAGCAACAAAAACCATCCCAAAGAAAAGGAAATGCAAGAAAGCAAAGTGGCTGTCCAACGAGGCCTTACAAATAGCAGAGAAGAGAAGGGAAACAAAATGCAAGGGAGATAGGGAAAGTTACAGAAAATGGAATGCTGACTTCCAAAGAATAGCAAGGAGAGACAAGAGGGCCTTCTTAAATGAACAGTGCAAAGAAATAGAGGAAAAGAATAGAAAGGGAAAAACCAGAGATCTGTTCAAGAAAATTGGAGATATTAAAGGAATCTTTTGTGCAAAGATGGACATGATAAAGGACAAAAATGGCAGGGACCTTACAGAAGCCGAAGACATCAAGAAGAGGTGGCAAGAATACACAGAGGAATTATACCAGAAAGATCTGGATGTCCCGGACAACCCAGATAGTGTGGTTGCTGACCTTGAGCCAGACATCCTGGAGAGTGAAGTCAAGTGGGCCTTATAAAGCATAGCTAACAACAAGGCCAGTGGAGGTGATGGCATTCCAGTTGAACTATTTAAAATCTTAAAAGATGACGCTGTTAAGGTGCTACACTCAATATGCCAGCAAGTTTGGAAAACACAGCAGTGGCCAGAGGATTGGAAAAGATCAGTCTACATCCCAATCCCAAAGAAGGGCAGTGCCAAAGAATGCTCCAACTACCGTACAATTGCACTCATTTCACACGCTAGCAAGGTTATGCTCAAAATCCTCCAAGGTAGGCTTCAGCAGTATGTGGACCGAGAACTCCCAGAAGCACAAGCTGGATTTCGAAGGGGCAGAGGAACTAGAGACCAAATTGCTAACATGCGCTGGATTAAGGAGAAAGCCACAGAGTTCCCGAAAAGCATCTACTTCTGCTTCATTGACTACGCAAAAGCCTTTGACTGTGTGGACCACAACAAACTCTGGCAAGTTCTTAAAGAAATGGGAGTGCCTGACCACCTTATCTACCTCGTGAGAAATCTATATGTGGGACAGGAAGCAACAGTTAGAACTGGATATGGAACAACTGATTGGTTCAAAATTGGGAAAGGAGTACGACAAGGCTGTATATTGTCTCCCTGCTTATTTAACTTATATGCAGAATACATCATGGGAAAGGCTGGACTGGAGGAATCCCAAGACGGAATTAAGATTTCCGGAAGAAATATCAACAACCTCCGATATGCAGATGATACCACTCTGATGGCAGAAAGTGAGGAGGAATAAAAGAACCTCTTAATGTGGGTGAAAGAGGAGAGCGCAAAAAATGGTCTGAATCTCAACATAAAAAAACCTAAGATTATGGCCACTGGTCCCATCACCTCCTGGCAAATAGAAGGGGAAGATATGGAGGCAGTGACAGATTTTACTTTCTTGGGCTCCATGATCACTGCAGATGGTGACAGCAGCCACGAAATTAAAAGACACCTGCTTCTTGGGAGGAAAGTGATGACAAACCTAGACAGCATCTTAAAAAGCAGAGACATCACCTTGCCGACAAAGGTCCGCATAGTCAAAGCTATGGTTTTTTCAGTAGTGATGTATGGAAGTGAGAGCTGGACCATAAAGAGGGCTGACTGCCGAAGAATTGATGCTTTTGAATGGTGGTGCTGGAGGAGACTCTTGAGAGTCCCCTGGACTGCAAGGAGAACAAACCTATCCATTCTGAAGGAAATCAACCCTGAGTGCTCACTGGAAGGACAGATCCTGAAGCTGAGGCTCCAATACTTTGGCCATCTCATGAGAAGAGAAGACTCCCTGGAAAAGACCCTGATGTTGGGAAAGTGTGAAGGCAAGAGGAGAAGGGGATGACAGAGGACGAGATGGTTGGACAGTGTCATCGAAGCTACCAACATGACCAATTTGACCAAACTCCGGGAGGCAGTGGAAGACAGGAGGGCCTGGCGTGCTCTGGTCCATGGGGTCACGAAGAGTCGGACACGACATAACGACTAAACAACAATTCCTTTTGCATAAATTCAGTTAACCTCCCTGTAGAAATGCTAGAAGTGATTGCTTTCAGTACGACCCAGTTTTCTTTGCTCCCTCCCTCCCCTTCTTTTTCCTGAATTTCATGACAACATAGCTCTGGCAAGCTGGAATTCAGCCAGGATATGGGGTTAATTCTTTCAGCCTCTGGAGAGAAAATTGTGCACCGAAATCTCTAATGACCACCAGTAGTCAGGACCTTGCTTTTTACAAGGCATGTGAATTGTGATGTCTCCGACAGCACAGGGACCTTCGACACCATTTGGGGTCACTCGTTCAGTAGTCCTAATTCGCAAGCAAGCATCTCACTGTTGTTTTTTCCCCCAAAGTAACCTCTTTAAGCAGTAGGAAGGCTTCAGTCTTGAAAATGCAAAAACATGGGAAGAATTGCCATACTGGTGCTAACGAGAGATCCATCACACCCAGACCTTCATCTCCAGCAGAGCTGGAAATATGTGTACAAGCAGAGGAGGCGTGGAAATCTCAGCAACAAACAGATCTCTTGCTAGATTTCACGTGAGCAACATTTTGGATTCTTCTGCTTTTACTCACCTACCCTCAATTATTCATAAAGGATGCTATTGGGTGGAAAATAAATGACTGAACCCAAGTAGCTTAACCAGACAAAGTTTTCAAAGGGGTGGCTGTGTTGGTGCAAGGATATCAGTCCAAAAATGGAACAAAAGAAAAAGACAAAAAGACAAAAATGTTTCTTGGGCAAAAGCATATAACCGCACTCTTATGGCTGAGGAGGTGGACTTGCTCCATGAAGCAAAACATAGCAGTGAGCTTTAAGGTGCCACAATGATTTTGTCTCTCTCTCTCACTCTCTCACTCTCTTTTTAGTCTGTTTTTGTTTTTAGTATGCTTACAAATACTTTGGCCATCTCATGAGAAGAGAAGACTCCCTGGAAAAGACCCTGATGTTGGGAAAGTGTGAAGGCAAGAGGAGAAGGGGACGACAGAGGACAAGATGGTTGGACAGTGTCATCAAAGCTACCCACATGAATTTGACCCAACTTTGGGAGGCAGTGGAAGACAGGACGGCCTGGCGTGCTCTGGTCCATGGGGTCACGAAGAGTCGGACACGACTTAATGACTAAACCAGAAAATGCTTACAAATATTGATACAGAAATGGCACAAGTGCCATTTACAAAGCTAGTGCCATGGCTGGCATCATAGGCACCTGCTTAGCCCACAATAGTCCAGGAGCAGTGTAGGAATCATGTGACCCAAAGGCCATTTTTGCAGGCTCTTGGGCTGCCCTGCAGGAAAAAAAGTATTGGTTTTGGCAAAAGAACGGTGTGTTGCTGCTCTGAGCAACATTGCACATTTGAAACAGGTGGCAGCCCCCAATTGCCATCATAGACCTGAGTTTCCAGCCACACTGTATTTGCATTTTCTGTTTCTTATTTTATTTTATTTTGGGGGTTGTTTCATCCCACAATGGGTGCTGGAGTTGAATATTGTGACACGGAGTCTCCTGGCCCCATGGTTGTGGCCATGGGTTCTCACCTGCACTCTTTAAACATGTGTGTGGCAAAATGAATGAGATGGTGAAGCATTTTCCCTTCCCTTCCCTTCTCTTCTGAGCAGTGGAGGAGGAAGAGTTCAAACAGAATGGGCTTAGTGAGTTTTGTCCCAAATTACTGTCCAAACCAGCATCTGAAATAAACTGATGGTGTTTAACAGCAGATTACCGCAGAATTTCCTTTTGAGCATGAGCAGTGCAAACTCAGTTTTGCACATTCTGCTCCACAGTTGTGTAAAAGGGATTTTGGGGAGATACAGTTCATCAGGTGGGGGTGTTAAAAGTTGGTTAGTTGAAATTACTTCTTCTGCACAACTTTTCTAGGTACTGGTGTCCTGCCACCTCTTGTACTTGGTCAGTCCCAGATCCCAGACACTTTCCCTCTCAGACCGGACATGCAAACATGCTTTGATCATGTCAAATATTTTCTCTTTCAGCTGTTGATATCAGCAGGTCTCACAGCTGAGTGGAACTTATGGAGCAGCAATATCTTCCCGAGGCTTCGCTGGTTATTTAGCCAACAGCCTCAAGGAATCTATGGAATAATCTATGAGGGTTGATGTGGGGAGAAAGAAAGAAAACATCTGTTGCCCCTGTAAGAGGATGGATACTAAGGAAGGGAAGTAGCTCTGTTGAATCAATCATGAATCATAAATGGACACCTACAATGTGATCTATTCTGCACAATGTTCTTGTTTCAAGCTAAAAATGGCTTTTGTGGGGGGAGGAGGAAGAGGAGAAAGATTTTTAAAAATCAGGTTCAAGAAAAATCTTATAGCAGCCGATTTCAAAGGTGGCATGTGAGAAAAATCTAATCTGCTTGTGTCTGAATGCATAAAACTGTATTACTCCTTAAATTATTACAGGATGTTCATGGTGCACATTATATAGCCTTCAAATACTCCCAATTTCTGTATTTTCTATTAAAACTATGGAATGTCTGCATTTCACTCCACATATATAAGCCCTGGCCAAATGACATTGATCCGGAATATTTCAGAATGTAAGTAAAAATGCTGAAAGAACAGCACTCTTCTCTCAGGTGGGGGTGGATGGGAATAAATCTAGTTTATAAGTATTCAAATACTGTATGTAGGAAAAGGAACCCTGCTTTGTGTTATGTCTAGATTAGGATTCCATCATGTACAGAGTAAAGCAATATGGGCCAGCCATCCAGCAGATGGGTATAAAAGCTCAGAATAGATTAGAAGAGCCATTGGACGTGTGAAGAGATGCAGTTTCAAATCTTCACTGAGATATAAGCCTCACTGTGTGACTAAGAGTCTCGTGGTGCAGTGGTTAAACGGTTGTCCTGCAGCCAAAACTGTGCTCACAACCTGGGGTTCGATCCCAGGTAGCCGACTCAAGGCTGATTCATTCAGCCTTCCATCCTTCCGAGATTGGTAAATTGAGCTTGCTCTGTGTGTGTGTGTGACAATGTGTAGCCTGCATAATTAACTTGTAAACTGCCCAGAGAGTGCTTGAAGCACTATGGGGTGGTATATAAGCAGCACGCTTTGCTTTTGCTTTTGGGCTAGGTGCTATCTCTCAATATAACCTATTTTATAGGGTTCCTATGAAGATAAAAATGGGGAGGAGGGCCATGTGTACTGTCTTGAGCTCATGGGAGGAGAATGCAGGACATCCATATAACAAATAAGAAACAAAAGAGGCTACAGGAGTGTCATAATGATGAATGTAAAGATGACTAACAAGCTTGTTCTCTAAAAATCGAACCTGGCCCCTGATTCCCACTTCTTTGGCTGATTAGTGATGGGTAGAGATGGCCATGAATTAAAAAAAAAAAAAGCAATTTGTTGTGATTCATAATTCGTCAAAGTTGACGAATCACAAATTTACAAATTTTTCCAATTAATTGATTCATCAATTCTTCTTGACTTTAAAACCCTATAAAATGGCTGCCAGGTACCTAGAGACACCAAAAGCACAGAGAAGCTTCCCCTGACTCTCTTCTACAAGCCCTGCCAGTTTGGTGAAGTTTGGGTTTTGGACGTCCAAGTTATATGCCCGCAAAGAGCCTCCCCCGGAAAGTTCCCCCCTGGCACTTAGAGGCACCAAAATTGCAGAGAGGTTTCTCTCAACTCTTTTCTACAATCCCTCCAGGTTTGGTGGAGATTGCGTTTCAGAGATCTGAGTTATGCACCCATAGGTCCCCCCAGGAAAGTGCCCTTTAGCAGCTGCCTTGCAGCAATGCTGGAATTTTCCTCAAGCTAGCTGCTAAAGAGCACTTTACTGGAGAAAGGATTTTGCTGGGGAAATGACCCCTAGAAGCCCCTCCATCCTTTTTCAAGCCATTAAAAAATGGTAAGTGGTCACTTTTGCAAAGTTCTTGACCAAGCTTGAAAGTACTTTTGCAGGTAATCATGGCATGATATAATTTTTGTTTTTTTTAAATGTTGGAAATGATGATGGAGGGGTGTGGGCCTACCTAATTGCATCATTCCGTTTAGACTCCACTTGCTTTATAAACACCAGAATAGGGCTTTGATTATTCTGAGTTGTAAAAAGAAAAAGAATTTGTGAAAAACTCCGGAGAGATCTCTCCAAACTGAGCTAAATAGGAAATCATCATTTGGTCTGATTTAGTTGGGCCCCTCTTGTGTTTTTAAGAGGCAAACACCACATTGTGGCATAGCTACAATTGTTCCATTATTTCAACAGCCATCACCTGTTTGAAATGCAATATCCTTTCCTTGATTGTCATTGCATTGATAAAGTGCCACACTTTCAGTCCTTATGCAGGGTAATCTTTTTTTCCCTTTTTTCTGGTAATAGCAGGTTTGAGTGCCTGCCAAAAAGCAGAAGCAAAGAGGTGAGATGAATGACTGGTGATAACTAGCTAAAGGCTTTTTCTTAGTTTCACAGAGTTCTGCCCCACCTGGGGGATAGCTGTCGGCCACATTTGGGCTAGGCCTTTTCCCCCCCCCCTCTTCTTGTTGAAAGGTATCAAATAATTTTCCAGTAAAAAAATGGGTACGATGGCTTATGTCTTGGGAGTGACCCCATTCTGTAGTGTCCATGGTGGTTGTCATGTCTCACTACATTTTATGTGTGTGTAAGCAATTCATAGAATACTGTGAATCCAAAAAACAAAAAACCCTATTTATCACAATACTTGGTTCAAACAGACTATTCTACACTTGAAGATTACTAAATGGTTAACATAGAAACCAAACAGACTATATAACTCGGAAGATGAAGCTCTATTCTTTCTGCAAAAGCAAGGCCTGTAGCAGGCTGTTAACAGACCATGAACTGTTAATATCAACTATTAGAGTAAAGCTGCAGAAGTACATTAAATATAGTACCAAAATATAATGTGAATAATATTACCAAAGAATTAAAAGACCATATAAAGAACAGGTTTTCATAATTAAACTCTAAAGACCATGACTCAACAAAACTGGAACTGAAAGAATACAAATATATATATATATATCTAGTCCTGAAGTCAAAAGAAAAGAAAATCCTCAATGGATGACTTAGGAAACTCAAAATTGTTAACTGAAGTTGAGAAGCAAAAGTGAAAGGTGACAAAAATCGGGTCAATATTCTAAGTGTAACTTTTCAGTGATTTTCATATTGGGACAAAGGGAACCATCATAATAATTCTTGCAACGAAACAAAAGACAGCTTGAAAAAATGAAGTGGCGGGGGAGGAAAGATGTCTTTTGCATAAGATCTAAGAAATCAAAAGGGAATTTAAAGCAAAATTAAGGGTCAAGGTCAAGAAAGATTGATCAGGGTAAAATAAAGAAAAGATGGAGACAGCCTGCTGAAGCATTGTGCAGAAGAGGTGCAAGGACAGATTCCTTTAAAGAAGAATCTTGTGATGAAGAACCTGCAGTTCTAAAAAATGAAGTGAAAGCTGTTTTCAATGCACTTGGAAGAATGAACCACCAGGATGGGACCCCAGTAGAACTATTCCAAGATACAGAGACTGAATCTGTCCAAACCCTAACAAGAATATGCCAGCAAATATTTAAAGCAAAACAATGCCCCACAGACTGGAAACACTCAATATATGCTGTAGTGTTGAAGACAACAGACGCTCAAAGTTACAGTAAGTATTAAGACTACTGCATGAATTTGATGCTTAAATTTGTGTAACAAAGGCGTTTATGTTATATGGAACAAGAAATGTTGGGAAAATGATAATCTTGCATGCACTAAAACTGGGCATCACTGGGAAGGTGTTTACAGCTCAAAATGATTGCTCTTCAACTCTAACTTGATTGGTAAAATGTTCGCCTTCTTTGGCGTTGGGGTCAGTCCCTCCTTTTTACTTGTGGTTCTTTTGTTTTGTTGATTGCCTCCTTCTATGACCTCCACTAGAGAAGCAGCCCTCCAGGGGCTTCTGCATGGTGATACTATATTTACCCTTTTTTTTTTCTGGGTGTAACTACATATCATAACTGATAAATTTACTTTTTGTATTTAAAGATGCATCTAGAGCAACTTTTTACTACAAAAAGAGCTAGATTTCTTCCTTTCTTTCTTTCCTTGTGCTCTGCTAACTAAAGGAATGACCAACTTTCTAATATAAAACCTTTTTGCCAAAATTCCCAGTAAGAAATGCCCAGTGTTCAAGCTGGATTTGGAAAAGGAAGAGGCACTAAGACTCATATTGCAAAAAATCATTAGCTACTGGAGCATATCAAAGAATTTTGGAAGAAGATCAGTTTATGCTTTAGCAATCATGGCAAAGCCTTTGACTGTATGAATCACGGAAAGGTGTGAATTATTCTGCAAGAAATGGGTGTGCCAAAACGTTTGATTGCCCTGATGCATGACTATATTGTGGACAAATAGCTGGTGCTAAGATAGAACATAAAGAAACAGAATGGTTTCCCATTGGCCAAAAGTGTTAGGTAAGCATGTAATGTATCTCTGTATCAGTTCACTCTGTATTCAGACTGTATTGGCCAAATATGTTGGGAGGGGCTTCTGTCCGGGCAACAGAGTGATGTTGTTGTGTCTCCCTGTGGGCAAAGGCAGCTTGTGGACCAGTTCTGGGGAACATCTCATCCCTCGCCCCAATTGAGGGGCCACCCACTGCCCTGGTCATGAGCTGCCTATGAAGCATAAACCTGACACAGCAGGTGTTGGCCTTCACTGGAAGAGAGTTTTGTGTCACACTAATCCTGATCCGCTAAACTGGCGGATCAGGATTAGTGTCATATCAAGAGATATATCCCACTGGGCAGTATTCAATAGGCAACTAGCCATCTTCTGTGTGCAGAATGGGGTTGCAGGGAGAGGCACCATGTTGATAGATAGATAGATAGATAGATAGATAGATAGATAGATAGATAGATAGATAGATAGATAGATATACATACATACATACACACGTATGTATGTATGTATGTATGTATGTATGTATGTATATTTATGTATATGGTAGGAAGGCATATCCCACATTTTCATTTCATGAGGGGTCTTTCTCTTGTTTCTTGAGATCTGTGCGCTCCTAGATATGCCTTCCCACCAGTTTAGAAGCAGGAGTGGTAGAAGGATGGTCAACCTGCAGATTCATGCCACATTTAGCTTCAATTTCTAAATGGTTTTCCAGGGGAGAGGAAGAATTTGTGGGGTTTGTCTCAAATGGTGATATTCCTCTTTGGCTAGCTTGTTCTGTGACATTATATAGCATTTGGAAGGAGCACGGGATTATGAGAGTATGCTGTTACTAAAGCTCTGGTTAGCAGTGTGTGATTGGCTTTGCTGGAAAATATAAAAGTATCAAGTTTTCCTTAAGGGAAATTGTCTTAATAGATAACAGCATGTTGTACAATGTTTCATCAGTAATATTTGGACCTAAATTAAGAGCAGTCGTGGGATGGGTTGCTGATCCTTTCTCGTGATAAAAGGGAAATAGTTCGAGAAATATAGACCAGATGTTACCTTAATCCAGTCCTCGTGTAAGCAAAAGCACACTATGAGACAGTAATAATATTCCTTCCTACCTGGTTCTAATTTTCCTGCTCTCAAGCACTCGCTCTGAAAAATAGATTAAACCGGCCCACATCAAGTATGAATCAGCATCATCAAGGGTGGACCTGAGTATAGAGCCTTCCAAATTCATGGAAGGGGTTGATGTTAAGATTCCAGTCCTTTGACAGGGGTGTTCAGAAAATCTCAGGGTGATTTAATTTCTTGCTCTTGGAAGCAAACATTTTGCTCAGCAAATGCCTAACATGGTTCCAAATTTGTCATCATCTTTTCAAGGCAGTAAAGGTGGCAATTATAGAATCCCCAAAGCAGGCATGCTAGAACTGAGCTTGGGCCAGCTCTTTCCACTTGTGTAAACAACTCGATTTCTTATGCCCTCAGTGGTGCTGGGAGAACCTCAGCTTTAGCTTGGGCTTGCACTAAATGGAACTTCAGAATCCTCTGGGGCTGTGTTTGAGGGAGAACAAGCAAGTGAGAGAGGGTTAGCAGAACTGAAGAATCATAGAAACAGAACAAAAAGGGAGCCCAAGAATCACGGAGGCCAATCCCTACTGAAGCTCGTAATCCACAGCTAAAGCATCGCTGAAAGGTGACCATCCAATCTTTGATTAAGAATTAGAGATGGGGACGAACATCCAAAATGTTGGTTCGTTGTGGTTCGTGGGTTGTCAAGGTTGATGACCCATGATCCACGAATATCCCCAGAGATTTCTGAAGAATCACAAATCAGTTTGTCGGTTCGTTGCCCCGAACCCCCCGTCCCCTCCCCACTGCCCCCCCTTTGTCTCCTTACCTTGGCCTGCTGACAGTGGTGGCAGCGCTGGAACGGAAGCTGCAGTTCTGGCCAGCAAGCCTGCTTTCTATGGGCTGGGCCCATCGGCAGAGAGAGCAGGCTAGCTGGGTAGAACCGTGCTGGTAGGCTCTCTCTGCCTCCGTGGGTGCCAATCAGCTGATCAGTGCTCGCAAAGGCAGAGAGATCAGGCTAGCCTGCTGGAACAGTGGTTTCTTTTCCGCTGGTGGCGACTGACAAGACAAGGTAGAGAGGCGATGGGAAGCCCTGGTCACACGAGGGAAATGTTTTCTAGTTTTCCTGGTACTTTCCATATCTCTGTTGTACTGAATTGTGGCCATGTGGTTTGTATCCTGGGACAAACGTCCCAAGAACATGGGACTATATAACCGATTTGGATGGATGGATGGATGGATGGATGGATGGATGGATGGATGGATGGATGGATGGATAGATAGATAGATAGATAGATAGATAGATAGATAGATAGATAGATAGATAGATAGATAGATACACATACATACATATAATATTTATTGATACATCGATAGATCAGGAAGAAAGTTCCCTCTAAGGTGCGCAACTGTTGAGCACGTGTGACTCCTCTCCCCTCCACACAGCTTTTGTCCTCCCCTGTGCGCCCACAGCAATCATTTCCAGCACCTTTTGTTCTGGTCTCAACAGAACCCTGTGGGGGGGGGGGCAGACTCATACATGGGGGGGTTGAGCCCCACCCAGCGGGGTTGAAAATTAGAGGGAACGTTGATCAGGAAGGGGTTTCTGTTTAGAAAAGTGTCTCTCTGTTGCACTGGCTGCTCCTGAAGAAATGAATTGCACACAGTGTGCATGGGATATCCGCGCAGCAGTACTGGCAATCATTCCCTCCCTCCCCGGTGACATTGGCATACCAACGGTTCAATGTATCTTCCCATAGATTTTTTTTTTAAATTACTCACCATTAATGAAATGGTGGTCACCCCCCAGTGATATATATTTACCAATGTATTGATTTATTGGGCATGAAATTTTTTTTTAAAATAATATGCGCACTGCAGTAATGGCGGCCACCTTCCTGGCTTCGTTTCTGAAAATAAGTGGCGCAGATTGTGCACACAGCCAATTCTGGTAAGGAATGCACTGGTACAACCAAGGTACAAAATAACACTACCCTCCTGGCGATGGGGAAATGTTCTGCAGTTACACCGCTAGCCTTGACTGTGTGTTGTCTGACTAGAAAAAACAACAACAAACTAACTGGGGCATAACTAGAGAACATTTCCCTCGTGTGACCAGAGCCTAAGTGATCAATTAAATGGGACATGTTATCAATGTACATAACAATGTGTTTTGAAAACAAAAATAATTGATTTATCTTGCAATTTTTGCATGTAATGTTTTTCCAGTAACACATTGGGATTAACAGTTAGTGTGTTGTCATGTTGATTCCAATGTACAAGGATCATGTCAGAGTATTCTAGGCATAAAATATTCACAAGCAATTCACCAGATCTTCCTTCTGGTGGCATTCTGGGATCATGTAGTTTACTCACTCAGTCTGGTTTGTCTACCAGGAGGTACAGTGAGGAATGGAACCCTCAACCTCTGCCCCACATCCAGGTAATTCAACCCAGTGTGCTATTGTTGTTGCTATGTGCAATCAAGTTGCTTCTAGTTTAAGGTGACCATATAAGGTAGGGACCTGAAAAAGGTCCTATCATTAAGACCGTTCCTAAGATCACACAAATTCAAGTCTGTGGCTTCCTTTATTGAGTCAATCCATTTCATGTTCAATCTTCCTCTTTTCCTGCTGCCTTTGATTTTTCCAACATCATTGTCTTTTCCATTGAGTTCTGGCTTCTAATTATATGTCCAAAGAATCATAACCTTTACCACATTTTGAATGGATCACTTTTCCCCCCTGTCAACTTCCTTTACTAATCAGCTTTCACTTCTATACATAGTAATTAGGAATACCATTGTATGGATCATTTTGGTCTTGTCCTCTGGCAACAATTTTATATTTTGAAAACTTCATGGTGAGACTGAGCTATTGCCATTAGTTAAATCAGCAAGGGGAACAACACAAGCTGAAGCTTGTGAACAACAAAAGCAGCTGTTGCTGCTTGGAAAAAATCAGCAACCCTCAGCTCTTTGAAATGTCAGTTTTTATACTGAGGCTAAAGTGGATAGAAGAGCCACAAGCAATGTGTTGAGCTCACTGGGGGAAAATGGGATATAAATGTCAGTAATAAAATTATGCTGGGCATAGCAGTAGTAAATAACACACATCTAACAAAATCCCAGTTAAGTAACAGAAACATTGGTTCATATTTAAAATGTTAGATTTGATTTGGGAGTTGAAGGCTAATGCGTCGAACATTATGTAGATCAGGTTGTTGGACTGCAGCTTGATTCAAGCTCCCACACAGCCATGAATTTACTAATTGACCTGGAGCCAGTCCTTCTGTCTTAATCTAATCTTGCTTACAGGAAGAGAAACAAAACTGTTTGGTCTGTGAGCAAAATCCAAAAACAGGACTGGGTAATACCTATACGTACTTGGTTACTAAAATATTAGACCACCACCCCCTCCTAGATGCACACTTTACACAATAACTTCCAAAGAATCGTAGAATGAAGTTGGAAGGGACCTATAAGGCCATCGAGTCGAACCTCCTGCTTAATGCGAGGTGGTGGTTTAAATTTCTCAAGAAGTAGCCTTAGGCCGCGGTCACACCAGCAAAATGTTCCCCTGTGGTTGTTGTTGTTTAGTTGTTAAGTCATGTGCGACTCTTCGTGACCCCATGGACCAGAGCACGCCAGGCCCTCCTGTCTTCCACTGCCTCCCGGAGTTGGGTCAAATTCATGTTGGTTGCTTCGATGACACCGTCCATCCATCTCGTCCTCTGTTGTCCCCTTCTCCTCTTTCCTTCACACTTTCCCAACATCAGGGTCTTTTCCAAGGAGTCTTCTCTTCTCATGAGATGGCCAAAGTATTGGAGCCTCAGCTTCAGGATCTGTCCTTCCAGTGAGCACTCAGGGTTGATTTCCTTCAGGATGGATAGGTTTGTTCTCTTTGCAGTCCAGGGGACTCTCAAGAGTCTCCTCCAGCACCACAGTTCAAAAGCATCAATTCTTTGGCGGTCAGCCTTCTTTGTGGTCCAGCTCTCACTTCCATACATCGCTACTGGAAAAACCATAGCTTTGACTATGCGGACCTTTGTCGGCAAGGTGATGTCTCTGCTTTTTAAGGTGCTGTCTAGGTTTGTCATCGCTTTCCTCCCAAGAAGTAGGTGTCTTTTAATTTCGTGACTGCTGTCACCATCTGCAGTGATCATGGAGCCCAGGAAGGTAAACTCTGTCACTGCCTCCATATCTTCCCCTTCTATTTCCCCTGTGGTTAGGCGACTTTTAATCACATTCCTGGTATTCCAGGAAGTGCATCCCAATGAGTTTTTGGGTTACCGAATCATTTGGTGCCAGATTATTATTCATCTTGGGCCCTGCAACTCCCTTATTTCTTCTTTTTCTCATATATTTTTTTAACGGTGCACTGCTATGTCAAGAACGGTTCCATGATAGTTTCCCTTTTTTCTGTGTCCCTGGTGCCTCAGGAAACAATACATCACAGTCAATGGATCACTCCCCACTGAAGAGACAATTCAACAGGCGCCTAGAGCTTCTTGTTGCAGCCGTTTGACAGAAGTTAACTGATACACCGACACAAACGCAGATTTTTTTTTTTTAAATCAAAAACATTTTAAAAGGACATGCAGGGTGACAGTAGTTCAAAAAAGTGCCTATAAAATCATCCACACACGCAGCAACACATTTTTTTCAAAAAGATTTGCAACAAAAAAAGTAGAAGCCTCTGGCCGAGTGAGAAAAGATCTGCAGTTAGCGCACTCGCCAGGTAAATGATTTGCTAACGGCCATGCAGAGTGTGACTGCAAATGTATGATACAAACTCAGTGGGGGATAGGAAGGCAACATCTGTGACTGTGGCCATAGTCTACTCAGTCTGTTAGCAAAGGACAAGAAAAGACAAAATACTGTACCTCTTTAAAGGCTAATATTTTTATTTCAGTGTGAGTTTTCATGCATCAGAATCCACTTCCTCAGACACAGGAGTACAAATAACATGTTCTGTGTATTTATATGTGTCCACATGACCAGGGGAGGGTGCAGATAATAAAGTGACAACAGTTCCTTAATGCAAGAATGGTACTGTTGAGCTGTTTATTTATTATTATTTATTTACAATATTTTTACCCCACTTTTCTCCTTGAGAAGGACTCAAGGTAGCTTACAACACTGATAGACAATATTTAAATTTAGTAGGACGTGACAAAGGCTATGAATTATAGGCCAAATGGACTTGGGATAGAGATCAAAATCTGTCAAGGGAAGTGCTCTAAGATGCCTTGATCTCTACTGAGACTCTTAAAGATGTACTGGATCCAAAACAGAGCTTCCTGAGAGGTTGAAGTGTTCTGAAACTGACTTCTCTGTCCTACAAGTTTATACTGAGCAAGCACAAATCAAATATGACCTATGGACAGCAATAGTGACACCCAAGTAACCCTTATTAGCACAGTGCAAAAGAAGGCAATAGTAAACCATTTTTGAGTATTTTAGATCTTGAAAACCATATGATGAAACAATACAAAATGAAAGAAGAGATAGTGCTGGAAGATGAGACTCACAGATCACAAGGCACTCAGAGAGTTATTGAGGAAGAGCAAAAGACTTGCCTGAATAGCTCTGTCACTAATGAAGCAACTGGATTAAAGCTGAAAGGACCTCTCGGTGCCAATGGGCATGGGGCAAAAGGAGAGTCTAATGCAGCATATGTACCAATGGAACATGAAATGTGAGGAGTCTGAAGGAAGGGAAGCTCAAAATCATAAACCAAGAAATGGAACATTTAAACACACAAATTGTGGGTTTGGAAAAAAACGAAGTAGATGGGAAAGGGACCTTTACAATCAGATAATTACAAAGGGGTTTGCTCTCGAACTAACTGAGAAGAAACAGTGTGGATCTAGTAGCGAGGTGAGATGTGGCACAAGAGTGTAATGCAAAGTCTAATCAAATAATATTAGCCAGACTCCTTGGAAAGCCTGTCAGCTTCAGCATCATTTAAGTCTCTACTCCAGGTATAGTGAGCTGATGACAAAGAAGAAATCGAAAGCTTCCAGACAAGTGTCCAAGGAAATTTACCCACACAAAACAAGATGTGCTGATGATCTGAAGGGACTCAAATGTAAAAGTAAGAAACAAAGCAAAACCAAACATCACTGGAGAATTTGAAATAAGAGAAAGACTGTCCTGATGGATAACTTATATTATGGACAAGAAGCTCCTGTCAGGACAGAATATGGCAAAACAGAATGGTTCTGTTTTGTTTCTTGTTCTTGCCTTCCAGTCGCCCATCTTGTCTTCATTTATGATCAATTTCTTCATAGACACTCACATAGAAGCTTTTGACTTTGCCGTCTTCAGTGTAGTTGCAGCATATGCTTGGATATGAACCATATATGGAGTGAGAAATGGCAGAAGTTCAGGCTGGATTCCAAAAAGAAAGAGGCACTAGAGATCATATTGTAAATGTATGTTGACTATTGGAGCATATCAATGAATTTCAGAAGAAAGTCTATTGGTACGTGCGCTGGTGATCTGGAAGATCAGTTACTGTAACATTATCTACGTGGGGCTACCCTTGAGATTGACCTGGAGACTACCCCAGATGCAGAGTATGGAGGCCAGTTCTGGTTTTCCTGCTTTGGCTTCCTGTTTTTTTTCTGGGCCAGGTTCAAGGTTTTAGTTTTAGCATAAAAAGCCTTAACAGATTGAGGCTCCGTTATACAGTGGAGAGTCTCTACCTCAGAACATCATTCTGTGCCACCCGTTCTTCTCAGGCCTTATTTCTTCAGGTTGCCACATTGAGACAGTCAAAGAAGACTGTCACCAGAAATTGTGCCTCCTTGGTTGTGGGCTCCCGGTAGAAGTACTTCAGCCCCATTCCCTCCCATCCTGTAAGAGGATGCTAAAGAACATCCATAGGAACCAACCATAAGAACAACAATATTTATCTTGAGCTCTATACCAGAGTGCGTTCCAATAAAATCAATAGTGTAGAAACGTGCAACACAACATTTAACCACAGCCTTAAGATTGTGTGTCTGTGTATGTGTGTAGGTAATCTGAAACTCCTCAAAATAAACAATAATAAAAAAGAATTAACCAACTACTAAGAACCAGCTAAAAAGTTCAAATAAAATACATCAGTCACTAACCTCTCCCGACACCCAACCCCTTTCGCTCCAAGTTGAACAAATACGTTTTCAAACTTCATCTAAATTTGCCGAACCCTTAATCCATACAAAGTGTTGTAGAGAGAATTCCACAGCTTTGGAGCCAAGCGGGGAAATACCCAAAACCTTGAATTTGCCCTCTTAGTCCAAAGGACAAACAAAAGTCCACAATCTGCGGACAGACTCTTCTTAAGAGGAATATGCCATGACACCAGAAAGAACGTAGGACATTAAATCATCCACAATTCATACTGTTCAGACATAATCACAAGCCACAAGCCATCCTTCTCAACACCTCTTCACAGTCTAACCATTCCAGTACACAGCAGTACAATGAAACACTGTTTGGAAAAGCACAGGAACAAACCACTTGGCTATGCCAAACCAGCACTCAGAGTCTCCGCAACGCCCAGTAGACTACCCCTTCCACTATTCACCTTCCAAGCTGTCTCTGCTTATGCTCCTTTCCTCCCAGCAACATCCAGTCAACTTGATCCAGTCTCTTGATCAGATCCTCGATCACCACCCATCCGACAATTATTATCCAACTTCACTTCTTTGGCCTCCTCTTCAATTTCAGTCTTGACCTCCTGCCCGAAATCCGCCTGGGCCCTTCACTGGGAATTTGCAAGCGATTGTTAAAAACATTTTTCAACAGGCCTTCCCGGACCGTACAACACCTTAATACAGTGATTGGTCTTAACATTTATATTAGTCCTGCCATCTTGCTTTTATATTATTTTAATTATTATTACTTTAAAATGTTGGTCGTTTGTGCTTATTTTGATTTTGTAACTATTATGTTCATTGTTTTGAACTGTTCGTGTTTAATATGTAAACTGCCCAGAGTAGCCTTGGTAGCCAGATGGGTGGTATAGAAGTCAAACAAACAAACAAACAAACAAACAAACAAACAAACAAACAAACAAACAAACAAACAAACAAACAGTTACTACATGCTAGTTGTGAATCTCATCCTACCAGATTCCAGTACAGCCTATTAAATCATATTTGCCTACTTTTATTACAAGTTTGGCTTCATTGTTTTGATTTCCCACGTTGTATGCATTGGTTATACAGAAACAATGGATCCTTTCCTCTGTCTGCATCATTACAGTAGTACCTTGGTTTACATACGCCTCGGTTTACGAACGGAAATCCGTTCAAAATAATCCCTCGGTTTACATTTTTTTCCAGTTTCCTTCAGTTTGCGAAGGAAGTTTCCCCGCGCCTGGAGATTTGTAGCGCCGCTGCCGTTGCTACGGCAATCCGCGTTTCGGTTTACGAAATTTCCGCATTATGTAACGTTCCGGAGAACGTATTAATTTCGTAAACCGAGATACTACTGTACTGTCTTTCCTTATCTGTTGGCTACTTTATTACTATGTTCCTAGTTTCTCTTGTGTTGCCAATGCTCTTGTTCCCAGAACATGGTTTCTTTTTGTTTTCTGGAATACTGAATCTCTCCCCAACAAGGTTCAGTCCGAACTCCTCCTGACCATGTTTGCAAGATTTCAAGCAAATATATCTTTTCCCACCATTGTGGGATGCATCTCATCTCTTTCCAGGAGTCCATCATGGAAATGCATACCATGCTCCAAAAAACTACACCTTTCCAAATAACATCATCTGTACAACCAATGGCTCACTTCCAGTATTCTTACTGCTTTTCTTGGGTACAATATTTTACAAAATGAGTGGTTAAAAAACCACTTTTGCTCCTTCACTTTCTAACTCCAAGCCTCATAATGATAACTGCATGCCATCAAGTTGATTCCAACTTATGGTGACCCTTCTCAGAGTTTTCTAGGTGGGGCAGTCTTGGACTCTGTAGCTCACTCAAGGCCACACAGACTAGTTCTTTTTCTGGGAGGGAAAATGGGGAGTTGAAATCTCAGCTGCTGGGGTGTTCCAACTCAGCATGTGATTACCCAGTTGGAAAAATACATGTTGATCCATTGAGATTCACACCTGCGGAAATCCCCAAATTAAGTTGCTGTCGTTGTCCAGATTTGCAGGCGTCACCATGAGCGGAGCTTGGTTTGCACTGAGCTCCAGCAACAGAAGCTGCTTAACAAGGTGCTACCAAGTGCTGACTGGTAATTACCACCTCCCTCTCTGTTTCTTTTTAAAATTATTCTCCTAAGTGCTCCAGCGAAACTTTGTTCAAGCACTGAGTTGAAACCTTTTTAAAAAATGGCTTGGAGACAAGAGTGCTCGGTTGAGGGGATCTGACACCCTCACAAGGACCCCTTTGTTTCAGATCAGGTGATCTTACTGTCAGAAAGCAGACAAAAACAATGTTAAACCAATTGCAACAAATTTAAACCACTCCTGCTGGCTGAACAAAAAAACAAAAAACAAAAAAAAAGACGATTCCCCACGTGTAGTGCCTAATCCAACATAAATTGTGGGATAAATGGCTAATGTATTCACTCCCTCAGTGAGCTGTCCAGCCAGCTCCAGGGCCTCATCACAGTCACTTACAATATGTCGAAGCTGTGTTTGGCAACTTCATTTGTTCCTGTGTGGATTAGAAGGAAGGGACAATGGTCAATGGGTTTGTTGAACCTTGGCAAGCTATGGTCAACATGTGCCACGAAGGGTTGCACATAAGAAAAGGAAGGTCCTCTGAGCACATTGAAAAGTGTCTTTTCCTTGGAAATCAGGCAGCATCTCCCCTTCTGCGAATGTTTGAAATGATTAATATGATTAAAATGGACCTACTCTAACTGTGACTTATTATGCTAAGCCATTTCAGATTCCTGCTGCAGTCTGTAACATGTAATTGCTGACTGTGAATAGCTACCCTTTTTTAAAAGCAAATGCTCACATACCATTAAATGTTTTGTTTATGAAACTTAGAGATTTTCCAATGTTTTTAAAATGTTTGAAAATAGCTTTTTTTTTAACTTCAAGGGTAAGGGGAAATAAATCGGGATAATCTTGTTTTAAAATTGATATATATTTTAGTATGATATTTATATGGTATGTTCAAACTGTATAGATATACAGATATACTGTATCTCTCTCTCCCCCCCCCCCCCCCTTATAGTGGTAGAGGGCATGACCAGATGAAGATACAAACAATAGAAATGTTGAGTGAAATCCTGTTACACAGCTCCACTTGCATAACAGGAATTACGTCATCAGCAGTGGCGGATTGCTGCTGATTTAAGGCTTCTTTTTGGAATTTTGGGGTGCAGATGGCTTGGACACAATGAGCAAAATCCTCTTGTGCACGTGTAGTTGTGCACGTATAGTTACGCAATAGGATTTTGCCAGTATGATAAATTTGCATGAACCCCAAAACCTCAACAGGAAGACTTTAATCAGCAGCAATCTTCCTCTTCTGATGGTATAATGTTGTGCAGGTGGACCCTGCCAAGTAGTATTTTGGATATTAATTATGTAACAGACCAGTCCAAGGCTACTGCTGATAGGTTCCAGTTTCTGTTGCCTGAGGTAGTAGTCTCATTCTGCCTAATGAGAGGGTTTGCCCCATGCCTTGACTTTTATTTTATTTTATTACTTTAACTTATATACCACCCTGTTAGTGCAAGGCCCTATTTTGGGCCTTACACAATGTAATAAAATAAAACCGAGAAAAACCATAGTTTAATGCCTAAATAGATGAAATAAAAGTTTAAAAGAACTTATACAGTAGACTTAAAACCCATTTTCAAGCCTTTCTGACAGCCGCGTGTGTGTGTGTGTGTGTGTGTGTGTGTGTGTGTGTGTGTGTGTTTAAGGAGAGTACACTAAGAAATATTTGGGGAGCTTAACCCTGGAATGGTATGTGGCATGGGTGGCACTAGGATATGAAGGTTAGTAGTAAGATCAGGTTTATTAACAATGACTGAAGATCTTTGACCTCCTGTCCACATTTTTCCTCTTTTTATTTTCTTACTGTATAGAAAAGGAACGTATAATGCCCATCATGCTGGGGTGTTTAGTAACCTATTAGTGCATTTATCTTTTCATAATTTGACAGGTGGAAATAGTAGCCCAACTTTTTCTTTTAATTATAAAGGATTCCAGATGTAGAAAGGGACACAAATTAAAAGCAGACTGACCTGTGTAACTTTTCAAAGTATGCCAAACTTCAAGGTATCTGCTTCTCATTTCAAAATGTTATTAAAGCTATTATGAAGAAATCCATATTCCAAACTCTGTCCTAGTAATCGACACTTTTAAAGCAACTGCGCAGATTTACAGTGTGTTGAAAAGAAAATTTGTTTTCAAGGACAACCTTGATAGTTCATTTTTATAAAACTAGATAGGCAGTCTTTGAATATGAAAAAGGTGAGAGAGTGGCCCAGTCACTTCTCATTGTCTCTCTTCCCTCTGGCACCACTTTCCCATGAACAATTATTTCCATTTAGCACAGTCTTATGAACGTCTTGGTTGCACCTGCTGTAGTCCCACGGAGGGCAAACTTCCAGATCATCGTCAATTTACTTCTTTGGACTTCACCTTTCAAAATCTCCCAGTCAGAAAGGCCACCGGGCTTGTTGGCTGGGAGATTCTGGGTGCTGGGGATCACCAGAGGGAGAAGTCTAAAAATGTAACTCTTCCAGATCCTGGAGAGGAATGATCAATACTTGTTAAGACCTCTTTCCATATCACTCCTTCTAGGGAAGAGACAGGCCAGAGGTGAGGAGAAAAGTATAGCAGCCAGTTATTGGTCCCTTTCGTCTCTTGAACCCTCCTGCAGTTCCTCCGTCTGGCGATCATAGTCCAGGCTAATGATTCACTTTTCTGACTAGTTAACTGAGGTTCCATACCAGTTTATTACAGACCTGAGTGGAACCCACTGCATGTCTCCCAAAGACAGGCTTTTCAAACAAAGAGAATGACCATTTTCTTTCTATTACAAAAGGAGCGGGGTGGTGGTGGGAAACAACACAACTTTGTAATAGTTCTTTAGGGCTGGAGGATGCACTCCTGTACATAAAGCATGTGTGAACAATTTACAAGTGAGATACGTTTTCTTTTTTAACTCCTGCAGAAAGTGCATGGGGGGGGGGTGTCAAGTGTTGTTCCGAGCATAGGGGCTGCCTCGTTTTGCCTTTTGCGGAGGGCCGTTCTCGTTATGAGTTGCCTATGAACGCTTAGTGATGTTTCCTGTGTCCATGTGAAGCTAGACCTGGTATTTCTTTGCATTCTCCCCTGTCACTGGAGTGAAGTTGCACTTGATATGGTTCACCAACTGGAAGGATACAGATCCAAATCGCCTCTAAGTAAATGGGATTCATTCTGCTGATCCCAGTCGGCTGGAATCCAGCCTGCCTTCTCCTCTGTTTACTTTAGCTGGGTTACATTATATTGGAAAATTGAATCCAGAAGTGTTCACTTCATTCCCCTACCATACTTTGGGTAAAGAAACCTGTAGGCCCAAGTCCAGAAGACATTATTCTGCTCTCCTGCTTTATGCTTGCCACTCCCCCTCAACAAGTGGTTTGAGGAACCATGTAAATTATGCATTTTCCTTCTTAAAAAAACAACAAAAAACACACAAACTGATTCTTAACCCCACCTTCTCCCCCCCCCCCCCCCAACAATTAGAATGATAGCTGGCTGGTCTGATAAATGAAAGAAACAAGTCCATCGGTGTAAAGGGAGCTTGCTTCTAAAGCACAACTGTTCAGCATTTTATCCTCTAGAGTGTGATTGAAAGGGTGAGAAGTTAATTTGGCAGATTCGCTTCTATGGTTTCATAATGTGTCTCTCCTTCTTTCCCTAACCCCCCCACTCTTTCTCCCCTTCCCCACTGAAGCCCTGCTTTGCGCTTGCCCTTGTACAAGGCAAGAGCATGACCTGAAATGCAACCCTTCTCCCCAGGGCGCATCCTGAGCGGCAACAGCTTAGCTCAAGTGTTTCTCATGAACCGGCATCTTGAGCACTTGATCTAAATCATGCTATTTCCTTCACAGTATGGCCCAGTTAACAAGTTAGTGCATCAACGGAATCTGCAGATGGCAGTTCAAAAGGGCCACGTAGCCCTACGAGATAAAGGCCAAGGCGTTGCAGGACTTTGCTCATTACTTGCATTCAGCTGGGGGGCTCCAGAGGGGTGTGAGAAGGAAGAAAGAATGGGAGGGGGAAGCCAGACAGATTTCTCAGAACAAGCCTTTCTGTGCAAATAACAGTGTCTTGAAACAACACTGGAGAGAGAGAGAGAGAGAGAGAGAGAAATTGGGAGGGAGAGAAGAGTACTCTTTTGGCTCAACACCCTGATATTTTTAAAAACAAATTAGTATTGTTACTCATGGTGGATGTACACATTCTTTTGTCCCGTTTTCCCAGCAGCTCGCATATGTTTTTCAATGGAAACGCTGTGTCGGATGTGGTCTGATTGAGGCATTTTTTTTTTTTTTTTGTGGTGCACATCCATCCTGGTATATTAATTTCTGCCTGTAGTTTTGGTAGTGGTTTTGCAGCACTTTGTAAACCTTGGCCCAAATCCTGTTTTGTTGCTCCATTTGTACAACGGGAATAATGTTGTAATCAATGGCAGATTGATGCTTGATTAAAGAATTCTTTGGGGTGTACAATGCTAACATGCAATAAGATCAAGTCGTTGTCTGAGTTCTGAGTCCCTATTGAAGCAATAGGGACTTGAGTACTCTTTTGGACTACAACTGCCAGAATCTCCCAGTCAGCACAGAGGATTCTGGGTCTTATCCCCCCGAGCCCCTCACTCACCGCTCTCCTTCGTTGTCTTCCTCCTCTTCCTCCTCCCTTGGAACAGCTGGCAAAATGGCAGCAGCCCAGCAGTGGTGCTCGGCAGAAGGCCTCACCTGATTCATTCCGGGAAGCTGCTAGGCTGCCATGCAGGAAGTAAGGAGGACCCCAGAGAGCTGCCCAGGGAGCTGCCACCTTGCTGCAGACTAGTGATCTGAGCAAGGTTGGCATTGCCAGGGCAATGGGGATGCTCTGGGCTGCCTTGAGGCTCATCTTTGGAGCCTGGGGGGGCACTCCATTGCAGCCATGGCTCAGGAAGCAGCAGACCCTCTTGTTGAGGGGCCCACTGCTCCTCCCTTGACTTGCAACTTGGAAAAATGGGTCTGAGTTATGAGTCCAGTCCAAGTCTTTTAAAAAACACACACACCTGAGTCGAGTCTGAGTTGAGTCGCAGGTGCTATATAAGTCGGACTCGACAGTGAGTTGTCAGTCGCCATCCCTGGAAAGAACCCACCCAAGCATTGACTAATGCTGACAGTAGCTCAGCAGAAGTGACTGTATAAACCATGGGAGATGGTGTCACTTGAAAATGATTGTCTTAGTCAACCAAACATTTCCAACCAAACCTGTGAACAGAACAAAGATGATAGTGGGAAAAAGAAAAGGGATATATATAGGCCAGCAACAATGGGTAGTATTGCATATCATTTCCAGCTATCCACAAATAAGGACCAAATGAAACATTCATTTATTTTAACTTATATTGTTAGTATATTGTTAGAAACATGTTAGTATGAATGGTTTTTTAACTATTTGCCACCACTATGGTCCCCATCCAGTTTACTCTACTCAAGCCTCAGCTGCCACTTGGCCCACGTTGTGTGTTTATATTCGTATTCCTGTAACAGCATCCTTTTTGCCCTTTCTGGCTTTTGGATACCAAACCTGTGACTGGCACCAGCTCTGCCCAGGGGAGAGGTGGCAGGGAGGGCCTTTTTAGCCACAGGCTCCATGAAGTCAAGACTGTCGTTACTGCTTGAATTGGACTTTATTAAGATGGGGGAAAACAGGGCACAAGGATAGGTTGAGAGCCTATTGTACCCCATCCTGATGGTCCACAGGGGGCCAAATTAATTCCACTAGCCTCCCGCTATGTCCAGTTCCTATGTGAGTCTGAGTTCTAGTAACTGGGCTGGCACAGTCCACAGTCCATGGGTTGAGTCTAGTTTGTCATACTGACCTGAACCAATGGACACTCTTCAAGGAAAGCTGGTATTATTGGGCTGTTAGGGTCCTGCCCTCCCACCCCAGTCCTTTTTGCCTCTGGCAGCTCTGCTGAAGGTGTACCTTCTGGTGCTTTCTCCATCTATGACTCCTCAGAATTGGGGGGTGCTATGTGTCCAGTGAGACTCCTTTGTCTCCAGGGGGTTGGTTTTCATGGCCGGCTGAAGAGTGGTGGATCTTCTCCCCATGTCCTCATCCCTTAGTGGACTGAAACTAATTTCCTGGTCCAGTTGTAGAATATGGAGTCTGGTTTCTCTGCCCACTCCTTTCCTACCGTGTCTGTTGAGGGCAACATGTTCTCCCCCTCTTTCTCTTTCTCCTCCTCCTTTAAGCTGGGGTCCCGCAAATTCAGCCCAGCCTCTGCCCCTCACCCAGGTATAACTCATATAGTACCTCCACCTCCTTCCTTCTACCTGAGACCTCACTGTCTTGTTCTGTGCCCTCCTGCTATCTCGGTCCCCATCAGGACCACCAGAGAGCATGGGGCAAGGGCAGATGGCATGCCAAGGACAGACAGAATGTCCCCCTCACAAAACCTGTATTGAAACTCTGGGGATCTGGCTTGGAAGAAATGTTTGATATAATAACGTCTGATGTTGTTCCACTTGGTACATGCAAGGGATTGAGTTTACCTAAAGGACCTCTTGTGGATCCCACCCAAGATGATAGCAATTCTTCTTGGTGGTATCTGTGATTCATACTGATGGGTTGTTCTGCATCTGTGCAGATATCCTTGAAATCTTCCAGAGCCTAGAGAAAAATCTGTTAGCCCCACCACTTAGCACATGCTCCTCGACCTGATGGTTAACTCCAGTTCCTTTTTGACGGTTAATGAAGTAGCACCTCAATGGTTGTTCCAAAGTTTTTACTTACCTTTTCCAGTTAGCCCATTCCCCCACTTTTCTCTTTCAACCTAAAAAAGAGAGAGAGTTGTTTTTTGTTGTTTACCGTGCTCCTGCATTTTATGCAGTTCAAGAACTGCAAGACTCTTAATAACAAGATCCCTCTCAGGGATGGACACGGAGTGCCTCTACTGTCTTGGAGAGGGTCCTCAGACATAGTTCTCCCAATGTTATGCCTCTGAGAAAGGTCTTTACAGCTGATTGATGCTATCTCAAAAGAGACCATGTAACCATCACTCTTAATCTGCAAGACACCCCTCAAAATCCACTCTTATGGACTCTACTTAGATTATATGACTTTGAACACCCAAGAGGAGTCAGTTGAGTTCCACAAGCATTGAGAATGTCACATTCACCTCCAAAAGACATGGTTTTGACACTGTCCGTGTTGAAACTGACCCTGTCAGTGTCAAGGAAAAGAAAAATACCTCCCATGGAAAAGATGCATCTGAAAAATACTAAGGGTGCAGCCAAACAAGGAGATCATTTTGTATTGGCAGAAGTCTGCTCCCAACCCCACAGCCCCCAACCTCACAGCTGAAAGAACGGGAAGAATTAGTCTGCCTGAGGTCGATATCAGAGGAAAATAAAGCTCCATATCTTTCCACAAGTACCTCTCCACCTCTGACATATTCATCAGCATTGAGACATAGGACACAAATATCAAGGGGAGAGCCTGCCTCTCAACCCACTGAGAAGCATGTTGAGACACATCAATACCGCAAGAGCACCACTACTCGATCTTGATAATCATCTTCTGAATCACAGACTGCCTGACGATCAATTTCAGGAAACCTCCAAACGGATAGACCATCTCCCATCCCTTATGGGCAGATGCCAATGAGATTCAACTTTTAACCACCCCCTTTCTTCTAAGGAGTGTCGCCTCAATTTTACGCAGGTGCTGAATGGCCTTTCATGCCGGCCTGTGCTGACTATCAAAGGGCACAAAGAATCAGACATGCAGCTCTCCACTGTGCCAGGTTTTCTGTTCAAAGAACACATCAGATGAACACACACACACACACACACACACACACACACAAAATCAGGGAAAACAATTAAAACTGAAGCTGACTGGCCTGTCTGTCCCACATCCTCACATCTGGAAACCAAAATCTAAACCTACAAAAGAAAAAGAACAGTCCTCTGACAGCATACCAAAATTCCACAGATACGGAAAATATCTCTTCTCCAGAATCACTACTAGAAACATCTCAGGAATCAGACCTTGGTGATAACAATCCTCCATCACCATCTGAGGATATCAGGTCTTTCTCAGACTTAATGTTTAGAATGGTGAAATCCCTACAAATAGAATTCCACAGATTTCCTCTCCCAAGACATGATTTGGTTTAGATGCTGCCACCCCAGTCAATATAGCTTTGCGGCCATCATTGCTGGACCTGGTGAAAGAATCCTGGAAAAAGCCATCCACCTTCTCCCTAACATGCAGAAGGGTTGAACATTTATACAGAATACAAGATAACGAGGCTGGCTTCCAAGCAGCTGAAATGTTCTGTTATAAGGATTATGTAACAACAACACAACAACACAGACAATACCGATCATTCTGGAGAAGATATTATCAGTACCATCCTGGCATATCTTCGTTCAAAAGACACAGGGCACCAAACACGTCTGCAGGACACTCCTACAAACGTTTGAAGTGGGGTACCCCAAGACTCAGTCCTGGGCCCAGTGCTCTTCAATATCTTTATTAATGACTTGGATAAGAGAGTGCAGGGAATGCTTGTCAGATTTGCAGATGATACAAAATTGGGCGGAATAGCTAATACCCTAGAAGACAGAAACAAAATTCAAAATGACCTTGATAGGATGGAGCACTGGGCCAAAAGCAACAGAATGAAATTCAACAGGGATGAGTGCAAAATCCTGCACCTCGGAAAAAGAAACCAATTGCACAGTTACAAGATGGGGGATACCTGGCTCAGCAAAACTACGAGTGAGCAGGGTCTTGGAATTGTTGTAGATCACAAGCTAAATATGAGCCAACCGTGTGATGTGGCTACAAAAAAGGCCAATGCTATTTTAGGCTGCATTAATAGAAGTATAGTTTCTAAATCCCACAAGGTGCTAGTCCCCCTCTATTCAGCACTGGTTAGGCCTCACCTTGAGATTGTGTCCAGTTCTGGACACCATGCTTCAAGAAGGATGCTAACAAATTGGAACCAAGTTCAGAGGAGGGTGACAAGGATGATCAGGGGGCTGGAAACCAAGCCTTATGAGGAAAGACTGAAAGAATTGGGCCTGTTTAGCCTTGAGAAAAGAAGGCTGAGGGGTGATATGATAGGACTTTTCAAATACTTGAAAGGCTGTCATCCAGAGGAGGGGCAGGATCTTTTCTTGAACATCCCAGAGTGCAGTACATGCAACAATGGGCTCAAGTTAAAGGAAGCCAGATTTTGGTTGAATATCAGGAAAAACTTCCTAATTGTTAGAGCAGTACGACAGTGGAACCAGTTACCTCGGGAGTTAGTTGGTGAGTGCTCCAACACCAAGGCATTCAAGAAAAACTTGGATAATCACCTGGCAGATATGCTTTGATGGTATTCCTGCCTTGAGCAGGGGGTTGGACTTGATGGCCTTTGTAGACCCCTTCCAACTTCACTTTTCTATGATTTCTAAACAAAGTTTCAGTCTTCCTCTAAAAAATCAGGCAGAAAAACAAACAACAGTTTTGATTTCTCCTCCACCGGGATTGTTACTGTCACACAAATTCTCCAGTACCACCCAACACCTACACTATAGTGCCATTATCAACACCTGGTGCATTGTTACCAATGACAATTGGGTCTTATTCATCATAACCCATGGCTAGGTAATAAGAGTTTTTCATTCTGTCTCCAACAGGACATTTCAGAACTGCCATCATCTCTCATTTTAGAGCAGTCGTTCCGAACCTTTTTTGTGTCATGATGACTCCCTTTTATAATAGCCAAGTATCCTGCAAACCTCCCACCCCATTTGCATAAACAAGCCATTGTCATGGTTCCCCAACATGGCAGCACCATCCATGCTGCTGCTGTTGCTCGCCTTCCTGCTGGTCCTGCCCCCAAACTCTGCTGGCGCAACTTCAAAACTGGGGAGGAAACAGGCCGGGGGAGGTGAAAGGTAGGGAGAAGAGAAGACTAAGGACTTCAAATATAGGCCAGGGGGCAGAAGGACATCTCCATGCAGAGAGGATCCTCCTCAGATAACAGGACAAAGGTTTTTCCTTGCACCCACTGCAGAAGAGGCAGGCCATTCCCCCCCCCCCCCCGGTCCTCTCCTGGGAGTTTGTTCTTTTCTTTACCTTCTTTAGGCTCACCAGAAGTGATGTATCATAGTTAAAATTTGTCAAGGTATTAAAAAATTTACAGGCCTGAACAGAGCAGAACAGAAGTACTAATGAACTGCCATGTCATGCAGGTGTGTAAGTATAAAAGTGCTGAGTCACAGTGACTATAGAAAGGATGATGCAACATCTGGGTGAAGACTGGATGATGCAACATCTGCCCTGATTGGGCAAGGGCAGATGCTTATGTGTATATAGTTGAGTTGTACAGAACACCACCACCACTTCTACAAATGTTGATTTCATGCTGTCACGCTGCCACTTTGTATATTTGCTGTAAATACACGTGTCGGGCTGGAAGAGAACGTGTCTGTGTGAGTTATTTTTACCATCAGGACCAGAATCAACTCTCAGCTAGCGGCTTGCAGGATTCCGCGTTAACAAAGGTTATGGGCCCAGCGACGCGCCCTGCGCAGACCGTCTACTGCTGAGAACGTTGGTGAGTACCAGTGGGTGCCACTATAATAGAAGGAGGAAGAAATAGAGGTCCTGAAAGAAAGCAGTTCTGCTGTTGTGTGCCCAGGAGGGGAAGGAAAACAGAGGACTGAGAGAAGAGCAGGCAGCATGGCGTTTGGGGGAACAAGCCTGGGAGGTTTTCCCTTAACGAAGTTAAATGACTGTAATTACCAGACGTGGTCCGTCAAAGCTGAGATGCTATTAAGGAGGGAAGATCTGTGGCAGATTGTAACCAACCTCCCAGCACAGCTTGATGAAGAGGAGGAACGTAAAAATGAAAAAGCTCTGAGTACTTTGATACTTTGCTTGGAAGACAACCAATTAATCCACGTGCGTGGCTTGGCTACGGCGAGAGAAGTTTGGCAATGTCTCAAGAGAATTTACGTGAGAGATTCAGCAGGATCTAAAGTATCCTTAACAAGAAAGCTCTACAGGTGCAGATTACAGCCCGGTGAGAGCGTGTCTAAACATTTGCAAGAGATAAAATGTCTCTTTAATGAACTGGAGCAAAGGAATGTGCAGTTTCCAGAAATCCAGAAAGTGTACCTCATTCTAAGCAGTTTATCTGATGAATACGACACTCTGGTCACCAGTTTAGAGTCTATGCCTGAGGCGAATTTGACCCTGGAATACCTGACGGGCAGATTGCTGGAACAGGAACGACGTAAGAGTGAAATGTCTGGTGACGGAGAGAAACAAAACATCCAGCATCGAAGGAACCAAGACGGCTGGAGGAAAAAGACAGATTACAGCCTACACAGAGAAACAACTCCTAGGAGGGGAGAAGAGAGTGGTCGTGCTATGACCGTGAGACGCTGTTTTGGCTGTGGATCTGTAAATCATCTTCTGAGAGACTGTAGCAGAGACGACAGAAAAGCTGGCTGCAAAAGTGAAAGAAGCACCGAAAAGAGAAAAGGGAGGATTTCTCTTGTCCAGGCAGCAAGAGATAAATCCAAGGTCGTTCAGCAAGTTTGCTGGATAATTGACAGTGGGGCCGTTACACATTTAACTAATGAAAGAGATTTGTTTCTTTCTCTAGGTGCTTCGGAACAAAGCAGCGTGAGCCTGGCGAACGGACAGAAGTTGCCTGTTGCTGCAGAAGGGACAGTTTTTGTGTCAGGTTTGGAACAAGAACTCAAAGGTGTTCTTCATGTACCACAGTTGGACTGTAGCATCTTAAGTGTGTCTGCTTTAGTAAAACAGGGCTTTGTAGTCATATTTGAAAATGATGAGTGTAAAATTAAGAAAGGAAAATGTGTTTGCGCAAGGGCAAAACAAGAAAATAATTTGTACGTTTTGAGGTGTAAAATACAAAGTGACACACATGTAACAGTGAAAAATGCACCTCAGCATGATAAATGTGCACACCTGTTACACAGGAGGTTGGGTCATGCAAATTTTAGAACAATTCAGAGAATGCAAGCAGTGGCAAAAGATGTACAGTTGAAAGAGTGTAAAAATTATTTAGATTGCAACGTGTGTAAAATGGCAAAATCTAAAGTAAGCCCCAGAAACAAGGAACGAACCAGTCAAACACAAAGGCCCTTTCAATTGGTACATGCAGACTTGATTGGCCCTTTTGCATCATCTTTGGGTGGAGCAAAATATGTCCTGGTAATTGTAGATGATTATTCAAGGTATTCTTTTTGCTACTTATTGAAAACAAAGGCAGAGGTGTTTAGCAACTTCAGAAATTGGCTAAGCTTCATTGAGAGACGTTATGGCCACAAGGTGGCGCAAATCCAGACGGATAGAGGGTCTGAGTTCCTATCTAACAAATTTCAAAGCTGGTTGAAGGAAAATGGGATATATCATAGAAAAACTAGTCCATATTCACCCTTCCAAAATGGCGTGGCAGAAAGAAGAAACGGGGTGTTGCAGACAATGAAAGACGCATTGTTAGCTGACGCTAACATGAGTCATGGCCTGTGGGGAGAAGCCCTGCTTACATCGAACTACATAAATAACAGATTGTTATCTTCTGCAATAGGGCAGACTCCTTATTATATGTTATATGGGAGAGAGCCATCTTTAAAACACATGAGGGTGTTTGGGTGCAGTGCGTGGGTGCACATCCCAAAAGAGACAAGAAGGAAGGGACAACCAAAGGCAAAGAAAATGAAATTCATAGGTTATGAAAGAGGTTCAAAGGCATACCGCTTCCTTGATGGAAACAGCAATGTAGTGATTTCGAGGTCTGCCAATTTTTGTGAACATGAGAATTGGGATAGGGTTCATGCTAATTCCCAAGTTTTCATACCATTCACAAACACAAGAGAGTGTGAGAATAGGCAGTTAGAGACAAAAGAAGAAGAAACAGAAGAGAGCCAGTCCAAAACAAAAGATGAAGAAGACGATGGGCAGTGTAGTGATCAAGAAAGTGAGATAGGAATTAAGCAAGAACCAAAAATTGAGGATGAGCCACAAATCCCCAGGAGGTCAGAGAGAGTTAACAAAGGGGTTCCGCCTGCAAGGTTTGGTGTAGGAGAAATAAGGGTGTGCCATGTGTATCAGGAACCAAAATGTTATGAAGAGGTCATGTTACTTCCTGAAGTAGAAAAGAAAAGATGGCAGGAAGCCATGATTGAGGAAATGAAGTCTATGGACGACCACAAGGTCTTCACAGAGACTAGGCTGCCACAGGAGCATAAAGTGATTGGCAGTAAGTGGGTTTTCAAAAGAAAGTTACAAAACAATGGGGACTTTAGGTATAAAGCAAGGTTAGTGGCTCAGGGATTTACTCAAAAGAAACATTTGCACTATGATGAAGTATTTTCCCCTACAGTGAAAGCAGAAACTATGAGGGTAGCTTTGACTCTAGCGGCATCTAGAGGATATTTGATAAATCATTATGATATAACGACTGCATACTTAAATGCTGACTTAAAGGAAGAATTATACATGGCAAAAGCACCCGGCTTTGAAGGGTCAAGACCAGGAATGGTTTACAGGTTAAATAAGGCCATTTACGGGCTGCGACAATCAGCCCGAAACTGGAACCAATGTTTACATACAGTGTTAGAAAAAATGAATTTTAAGAATAGTCTGGCTGATCCATGCTTATACATACAAGAATGTGGAAGTGAGCTAAATATTTTGTTGGCATATGTGGATGACATTTGTTTTATGACAAAAAATCAGAGCCAGATGAATTTATTTGAAAAACAGCTGTAAAAGGAACAAGTGACAAGTGTTTGATCATAAATCCTTCAAAAGAGTTAAATTTACAGGCCTACGTTGACAGTGATTGGGCAAATGATGAAAGTGACAGGAAGTCAATGTCTGGATTCGTTGTAATGTTTGCAAATGTTTTAGTAGGGTGGAAGTCCAGAAAACAGAGTTCTGTGGCTACTTCGACAGCAGAAGCTGAATTCGCAGCTTTGTCGGAAGTATGCTCAGAATTAATCTGGTATAGACAATTAATTAAGGATTTAAAGATAGAAACACATAAACCAATAAAGGTCTTAGAAGATAATACAACCTGCTTACAAATGGCTGTAACAGAAAAAATGCGAAATAGGAGTAAACATGTTGACATCAAATATCATAATGTAAGAGAAGCCATAAAAGAAAAATTAATAGAGTTACAATACTGCAAAACGGATAAAAATGTTGCTGATATTTTTACAAAACCTTTGAGTGTTCAAAGACACAGTGAAATAATCAAAGAGTTGGGTTTGAATTTTGTTCAGGTGTAAATTAGGAGGGGTGTCAAGGTATTAAAAAATTTACAGGCCTGAACAGAGCAGAACAGAAGTACTAATGAACTGCCATGTCATGCAGGTGTGTAAGTATAAAAGTGCTGAGTCACAGTGACTATAGAAAGGATGATGCAACATCTGGGTGAAGACTGGATGATGCAACATCTGCCCTGATTGGGCAAGGGCAGATGCTTATGTGTATATAGTTGAGTTGTACAGAACACCACCACCACTTCTACAAATGTTGATTTCATGCTGTCACGCTGCCACTTTGTATATTTGCTGTAAATACACGTGTCGGGCTGGAAGAGAACGTGTCTGTGTGAGTTATTTTTACCATCAGGACCAGAATCAACTCTCAGCTAGCGGCTTGCAGGATTCCGCGTTAACAAAATTCATCTCTTGTGGAAGTGGCAGCCATTATATCTTTACGATGGCTTTTTTGGGGGGTGGGTGGGTAAAAAAATAGGCCCAGTCATCTCTGCTCAGAAAAGCAGGGGCTTCTTTCTGCCCCAGAGGGCCTATTTCTCATATGTACACATAAACACTCACTTTAATATCCAGCTACGAAAGGTCAAGGAAAGAATTATTTGACAAGGGCTACAACATACATAAGGTATCCCAGGACTCCCCAGAAAACACTTTGCAACCCCCTTGGGGATCATGACCCCCAGGTTGGGAAACACTGTTTTAGAGGAAGAGATACAGACACTATTGCAAAAAAGACACAATACAGCCAGTTTCGACAATTTGCAAGGACCAAGGGTTTTATTCCCATTATTTTACAGTCCTGAAGAAGGACGGTGGACTGTAAAATAAGTCCAATTCTAGATTTAAGAAATGTCAACTCTTGTTGTTGTTGTTTAGTCGTTAAGTCGTGTCCGACTCTTTGTGACCCCATGGACCAGAGCACGCCAGGCCCTCCTGTCTTCCACTGCCTCCCGGAGTTGGGTCAAATTCACGTTGGTAGCTTCGGTGACACTGTCCAACCATCTCGTCCTCTGTCGTCCCCTTCTCCTCTTGCCTTCACACTTTCCCAACATCAGGGTCTTTTCCAGGGAGTCTTCTCTTCTCATGAGATGGCCAAAGGATTGGAGCCTCAGCTTCAGGATCTGTCCTTCCAGTGAGCACTCAGGGTTGAGTCAACTTTTACATAGAAACAAAAAAGTTCAGAATGGTGATAACTTTCTATAATACTTCCCTTCTTGAATAAGGGGGACTGGTTTGCAGTGAATAGACCTCAAGGATGCTTAGTTTCACATCTCAGTCTGACAAAAACATTGCTGTTTTCTCCAGTTTTACTACAGACAACAAGATTTATGAATTCAAGGCCCTCCCGGTCGACAGCACCTGGAGTCTTCACCAAAAGCATGGCCCCTGTGGGAGCATACCTCAGACTCCATGGTATGTCTGATGAAATGGACTTGTCCACAAAAACTCACATTAAAAAACACAAAAGTTAGTCTGTAAGGTGCCACCAAGTTCTTGTTTTTTTATTTTTTACTTTTATTTTGTTTTCACCTATAATCCATGATATGTGTGTCAATGATTGGTTGATTGTGGCAGGCTCTAAAACAATAGCAGAGAAACATTTAAACCTCCTCGTATGACTACTCTCTCCTCTCAGCCTATGACTAAATCTAAAAAAGTCACGTTTGAAACTGACACGTGTAACCCAGTACGTTGGCACCCTTCTAAATTCAAAATTAGCAAGGGCTTATTTACCACAACAGAGTGCAGAACATCCAGCATCTTGTAAAAACAAACAAACAAAAAACTGTGCAAATACTCTAGTCACAGCATATACATCTCAAAAGCTACTGGGCTACTTGGCCTCAATGACAACCATCGTCACTCATGCAAAATTAAAAATGAGGTCCTTGGAAGCATGGGTTTCTCCTGAACTTTGACAACATCAGAGACAGCAGACAAAAAAAAAAAAAAAAAAAAAGACAAAAACAAAAAAAAACATGTCATCTAGCACCAGAGTTGGAGACCAGTTTCTCTGGTGACCCAACATACAAAACCTATCTGTGGGGCAACTTTTCAGGACTGCCTAGTACACCTGTCAGGATGAGGTGCACACTGCAAAGATACACCTATGCCTCTGGTCCCAAGAAAGAAAGACCTGCATATAAACATACTGGAAATCCTGACAGTTATAAAGGCTTTCAAAGCCTTCGAACCACTTATCCAAGGAAAGGTGGTACAGATAGCCATAGAAAACTCTATGGCAATGTTTTACCTAAGCAAGGAGGCACACATTCGCTAACTCTCCTGTTCCTCTCTGTCCTGCTGTGAGAATCAGGTGTTCAAAGGCATATCTACCTGATTCTGGCCTAGATTGTAGGAGAAGACAACCAGATAGTGGAGTTACTGAGCCGACAGACGGCACAGATACAGGAGTGGGAATTATCCCCTTGATTATTCCAAAGCATATGCAACCACAGGGAATAGATCTATTTGTGACAGCCAGAAATTCTGCTCCTGAGCAGACCAGTGAAGAAAATCTCTAGGAGATGCTTTTACAGTTAGATGGACCAAGAGGCTAGTTTACCTCTTCCCTCCTTTCCCACGGCTTCACAAAGTGATTGTTGAAGACATGTCAGGAGAAAGTGAATGTTATAATCCTAACTCCATGGTGGCCTCATTAACCCTGGTTTGGAACCCTGCTCAACATGGTGAATGACATCTATCATCTGCCCATGGATCCAGATCTAATATCCAAACACAACAGAGCAATACTCTACCTGGACCTTGAAACACTAAAGCTGACAGTGTGGAGGATTCACCAAACATCCACAGAGTGCTAATTCATCAGTTTGAACCAATAGCCACCTCTGACATATGACTTTTAACATACAAAGCAGTTTTCCTGATTGCTATCATGTCAGCCAGATGCGCGGTGATCCTCCCTTTTTACAGTTCTCCAGAGATAAGATGGTTCTTATGGCAGATGTATCTTTTCTTCCTGAAGTCATAACAAAATTCCACATCAATCAACCTTTGGTGTTGCTGACTTTCTTTCCAGCCCCTACTACTGAGAGATCATTGCACATGCTAGATGTCTGTAGAGATCTGGCTTTCTATGTGTCAATAATATATAACTTTAGAACTGCAGAACTGAAATAAGATGTTAGAATCCCTGCTCTATGGCAACTGACATGTAAATTAGTACCACTATATGAAAAAATCCTGGCTTTTGGTTCACAGTGTTCAGAAATGAACTGGCTATGGGCTTTGCCACCACCATTTTCTGTGCTTGTCCCTATTGTGCATTCTCTTGCCTCCGGCAAGGCACCTGGAAAGGATAACATCCCTGTTGAAGTGCTGAAGTGCTGTAAAGAGATCATCACCACCGAACTGTATGAAGTCTTTCGTCTTTGCTGGAGGGAAGGTGGAGTACCACAGGACATGAAGGATGCAAACATCGTCACATTGTATAAGAACAAAGGAGACAGGGGCGACTGCAATAACTACCGTGGCATCTCTCTTCTCAGCATTGTAGGGAAGCTGCTTGCCCGTGTTGTGCTGAAGAGACTCCAGGTGCTTGCAGACAGAGTCTATCCAGAATCACAGTGTGGATTTCGAGCTAATAGATCCACCACTGACATGGTATTTTCCCTCCGACAGCTGCAGGAGAAATGTAGGGAACAACAGCCGCTCTTTGTGGCCTTCATAGATCTCACAAAGGCCTTTGATTTGGTTAGCAGGGACGGCCTTTTTAAAATACTTCCCAAGATTGGATATCCACCTCGACTCCTTAACATCATCAGGTCCTTTCATGAGGAAATAAAGGGCACTGTAGTTTTTGATGGCTCAACATCAGATCCCTTTGACATCCGAAGCGGAGTGAAACAGGGCTGTGTCCTCGCGCCGACCCTGTTTGGGATCTTTTTTGCTGTCATGCTGAAGCACGCCTTTGGAACTGCAACAGAAGGTGTTTATCTCCGGACTAGATCAGATGGAAAGCTCTTTAATCTCTCTAGATTGAGAGCGAAGACCAAAGTCCAACTGAAATGCATGTGGGACTTCCTCTTCGCTGATGATGAAGCTGTTGTTGCCCATTCTGCCGAAGACCTCCAACAACTTATGAATCGTTTTAGCAAGGCCTGCCAAGATTTCGGATTAAGTGCCAAGTACATCTGGACCCAGCGCTCACCATGGAAACCCAGGTGGCGTCAGTGGTCCGCTCCGCCAATTACCATCTGTGGCGGATTGCCCAGCTGCGTCCCTATCTTGATGGTGGGGCCCTCACCACTCTGGTCCATGCACTTGTAATCTCGAGATTAGACCACTGTAATGCGCTCTATGTGGGGCTACCTTTGAGATTGATGCGGAAGCTTCAAATGGTGCAGAATGCGGCAGCCAGATTACTTAGTGGAACGAGAAAATTCCAGCATATCTCTCCCATTCTGGCTGCTTTGCATTGGCTGCCCATTCGTTTCTGCATTGACTTCAAAGTGTTAATGATGACATACAAAGCCCTAAACGGTTTAGGACCTCGATACTTGGCAGAACGCCTTCTCCCACCTAGATCTACTTGAGTCACTCGCTATAGCCAGGAAAGACGGCTGAAGGGCCTGACGCCGAGAGAGGCCCGGAAAGAAAGAACAAGAAACCGGGCCTTCTCGGCAGTGGCCCCTCGACTTTGGAACAGCTTGCCGCCAGATATCTGCCTGTCACCCTCGCTGGGTGTTTTCAAGAGCCAATTAAAAACTTGGCTCTTCAGGCAGGCCTTCCCTCCTACCAATACTTGATTTCCACTTTTCTTGGTTTTTTGTTGTTATCTTCCCATCTTGATTATATTATTATTGTAGATTTTAATTGTTGTTTTTAAATCCGTTTTGTACACAATATATTGTGAGCCGCCCTGAGTAGACTCCTGTCTAGAAGGGCGGGATAGAAATCTAATAATAAATAAAATAAATTAACCATCAGCCTGAAGAAAACACAAGTCATGGGCCAGGGCGTGGACTCACCTCCCTCTATTACCATCTCTACACAAGAATTGGAGGTTGTTCATGACTTTGTGTACCTTGGCTCAACGATCTCTGACACTCTCTCCCTAGATGTCGAGCTGGATAAACGCATTGGCAAAGCAGCTACCATGTTCTCTAGACTCACAAAGAGAGTATGGCTTAATAAGAAGCTGACGGCATATACCAAGATCCAGGTCTATAGAGCCTGTGTCCTGAGTACACTCCTGTATTGCAAGTGAGTCCTGGAGCCTTTGTGCATGGCAGGAGAGGAAGCTGAACACGTTCCATATGCGTTGTCTCCGACGCGTTTTTGGTATCACCTGGCAGGACAAAGTTCCAAATAGAGTAGTCCTACAACAAGCTGGAATTTTTTAGCATGTATACATTACTGAAACAGCGACGTCTACGTTGGCTTGGGCATGTCATGAGAATGGGTGATGGTCAGATTCCAAAAGATCTCCTGTATGGAGAACTATGGATTTGGTTTGTAGACTTTCCAAGATATGACCTTTGCCTAAATCAATGAGAGGACCGCTTCCCAAGGATTAATGTTGGTGCCATCTGGGATTCTTAGACAGCTTTTCAAGAAGTGAAAATGGACTTGGTGGGTGAGAAAAATGACAGAAATTAAGGTGCACAGAGAGGTAATGTGAGGTGTGTGTGTGCAGTTCTAGGTTTGAGGAACCCCAAGCAAAATAGCTCCATGTAATGTCAATAGGTTCTTGGCTGCAATGGAAGGCTATGAGCTGTCATTTAAATTCCCCGCAATGCTCCCCACAGAGCATCAAACTGGAACATCATGAGAAAATAAATAGTGGCCCACAGACTTGGCCACTAGTTTAAATTTTACATTGGATAGTGGCCTCAGGTGAGCTACTCCTTTCTCCTCCTCATTCCCGCTGTATGATGCGATTCACCAGGGTGGATTTAATGTAAATCAAATGGATTCACAACAATGATTGACTCACATTTACAATTTTAAAAAGTAAACTCATAATTGAAATAGACAAGTGGAATAGATCCTCACTATTCCATAAAGTAACACGTTTGAATTTAAAACTAATCATGTAGGGCTTTTAAAAAACCCAAACATAAAGCATTTTAACAATACAATGTAAAAGAAATTTACTTAAATATAAAACAGTTTTTACAAGATTGATATTTTCTGCTCCGATAGTCATATTGAATTACTTTACAGGGTCATTGTAAAAACAGTTGAAAATATGTATATGAGGCACTGTGAAGACCCTTGAAAAATTGTGGGAAGAGAAACTACCTTTGTTCCCTTGCTTATTATGAATGCATCCTAAAGGGGTTCCTTGTTTCACCCCTAGACAATAGGAAAAGCTTAATTTTGATAGTTCCCAAAGAGATTCGTTTACTAAGATCGGTTCCAGGAAAGGCTTTTAGGGTCTACCAAGATGTATCTCATCCTCTGTTAATTCATGGAGCAACTCCTGCTGTTCTATCTCCAGCTATATGTGTATAATTATCTACCCTGATACCTGAGACTCAGTGCAACAGTCTGTACTGCCAATAATCCCAAGTATTCCCAAGGGCCTTGTGAAACACACCAATCGTCCAGGGCCATGCTATGGAGGAGGGGACTAATTTACCTCTGGAAACCAGAATATTAGGGTCTCATAGTCGTTTCTGTGCTAGTGTGAGTAAACCTTTTATACATTTATAAAAGCGACCAGAGTTTTACTCACACACACCCCGACCGTCTTACTTCCTAATATATTATACCCTCCCCTGCTGAGTCCCTGGGATTTAGGTCTGGATTTGGTAACTAAAGTAATATAAATGTTAGCTAAGAAGCATTCAAGCAATGTGGTTTCAATTTAAGTTTGTTTTGAAGTCTCAGGGACCAAATATGTCCTCTAGATTCTGCACTAGGCATGGAAGATCTAAATGTAATTTGTAGGGAAGTGAATGCTAGCTGGTTTACTCTCTCTAATGCCGGCTTGTAAAGACTCCAGTTACTGGAGAAACAGGAAGGCAAGGACCAAGGCGTGTAAATCTTGCATTCACTGAGAGTGTTTCTAAGATCTTTTGATCCTGAGGGCTTGTGGAGAAAATGACATCAGGTTTGCCAGACCTCGAGAGATAAATAGAGAAGAGAAAAGACTGGGCTTTGTCACTGTTTTTTTCACCTTGGTTTTCTCCAAAGGAAAAGAGTTGTCAGATAGTCTTTCTTCTGCAGGTAGTTCATCCTTCTGCTTTAGCATGAGGTATGTGGAATCTCATCGTAAAACGCCAAAAAGCATTGCATCCGATCTCCAGCTGTGAAGGATTATCCTAGCCCTCACAACAACGTATGTAAGGGCAATAGAGGCACCTTGTTTTACTTTGTTCTCTGTCATCTTCTTCCACAATTTGCACTGAAATTTAGAAATCTAGATTGAAACTGGTGGTGCTGTCGTAGAAGCACACCTCAGTAATCTAGCAGTGGCAAAGAAAGGACATTTTAGTTTCTTCTGTTAGAATGGAAGGAGACACAGTGCTTTCCCAGTCTTCAGAAATCTATGGAGCGGCAAAGTATATGGGCACTCTCCTAGACATTGCTATTCCACGGCTACTGAATTATTTGGAGCAGGTGACAAAATGCATATTTCTGTTCCTAGAAACCTTGTGGCTCTTAAGATCATCAGAGAAGGCCCTCTGCTTGGTCCCATGTTGGATGGAGACAAAAGAGCAGCTGTATTTAAGTGGCCATCTGTGTCTTCAACTTCCCTTTCAAGCATGTGCAGCCTCCATCCATCTTCTTGCTATTTCAGGTATAGTCTCCACAGCCCTACATTTCTTCCACCATTTCTTCAATTTAGAGGTTCTTTCATTTCCTTGTAAAAGTGGGTGGCCGTCTGCTCTCTTCAACCACAGGTACTGGCTCTGCCATTGCATTTCACACATTTTCCAAGTCTGTTGATCACTTAAGGGAACTGAGAAACTTCTGCTACCATCAGTGTGCTTTACACTGTCCTGATTTCTTCAGTGGTCCTATCCAGACTAATGAAAGAATCATTTGTATTTATGCCTACCTGCAGTCTCCACTTGTTTATCTTCATAGTGGCCTTCTTTATCTCCATCACATTGGCTTATCAGGTGAATGAACTATGTGCCCTCTCTATGGTCTTACCCAGACTTATGAAAGGGTCATTTGAACCTATGGCTACCTGCATTCTGCATATGTTAATCCTCAAAGTTTCCATCCTTGTCTTCAACATGTCAAGTCATTCTACCTGACCTGCTGAAGACAAGGATAATTTTTTCCAGCTTACCTACAAGGTTTCTCCTTGCCTCATTCCTTGTGAATGTTCATTTCTGCTTCTGGTTCTTAAAGCCCAGTTGGCAATAGGTTCAAGATTTTACAGGCCTGTAAATAATGCCAGGCAGGGGGAGCAGCTGTATTTTTTGTGTCAAGTGGGAAGAATGAGAACTTGGGGAGTTCCAATTGGACAGGAGTCCTGGAGCAGGACGCCAACAATCGGAGTGGGAAAACAGAGCTGCACAAGAAACTTGATGTTTCCTCCTGTGCAGCTGTCATCGTTTCTGCAACACAAGCTGGCATTGCCAAAGCTTGCTGTGCTACTCTCAGTTTCAAATAATTTAATCCACTGGATTGTGAATCTTGTTTGCCTGCTCCTTGCCTTTTTCTTAAAACTTGCAGGACACTAGGAAGAATTTTGAATTTAATCTAAGCTGATTAATTTGTTCTTTGCAGTTGTGATCCAACAGAGGGAAGGTTGTCCACATAGCTAGAGGAGGCATTTGTTGAAGCTTTCTCCAAGCACATGTCTTGCAAAAGAGGCCGGTACTGCTCAGCTAAGTGTTACAGTGTAAAAGTGGTTTGCCTCTTCAGCTTGGGGTTCAATTTCTTTAGAAAATTCCTGACTTTTTGGCATTTTCCACTGTTGTTTTGCCTTGCCTGTAGGTATTAACATTCTGGATAATGCTGGCTATCTCAAAATATGGTTTGTGTAAAGCATCTAGCTAATGCCATATTCCCACAGAGGAACAGAGCAAAAATCCAGACTGGAACTTGTCAGAGAGCACATTTTTAGTTCTTAGGGCTGCAAAAATATGCTTACAACTGTGTGGGCAAAACTAGAATAGGTAGCCACAAAAGAGTTCTGATGCTCTGAGGATATGGCCTCAGTTATCTTGCAGAGTGCTTCACACATCCTGATCAGTATGAGAACCAAAATAAGTTAGGCAATCTGATCAAAATGGGAGATTAAATAATGCAGAATAAAAGTAATTGTGCAGTCTTGTTCAACTTGCATCGTTTATACTGGCTTAGATGAATCCTGGGTGTTTGGCAGATTCTGTCAGTTCTGTCAAAGAGGTCATCCCATTCCTCTATGCATCTTTTCTTCTACTAGATTTCTTGCAGTGCATTTATAATGCCATATTTTGTACGTCCAAAACATCCCTCCTCAAAGATCCACCTTTTACAAATGTACAAAGATCTTGTCAGATCTCCCCAGTCACAACATTGTGCTGTTAGTAAACCAGAATGTGTACAACTGAAATAACTGCACATTCTTCCCACAGTAATCCTTGTTTCTATTTCCTTTCCCCTTATTCTGTGGTCAGCATTCTTTAATTCTTTGTAGACTGTAAGTTACTGGAAGTAGGGGCCTGTCTTCTCATTCCTCAATAAACACTATGCGCATGGATGTCAAAACAACACAGGGAGGGGTTGTAGCTCTTTGGCAGAGCACATACAGTACTTTGTTTGTAGAAGAGCCCCGGTTCAGCTGATAACATCTTTAAGCAGGGTTGGGGAAAGCTAGAACTGGTTGAATGCTGCTACTTGAGTGGTCTCCTAGAGACTGACCTTCTTTGCTTTGGTCTCTGATTCCTGTCTTAGAAAGTTTCCAGATGGAGGCTCAGCTGTGCTCTTCTGATGAAGTGGTCCATGTCAGCTCATATTCAGAAGGGGAAATTTTTAGAAAGTCCCTAAGACTCTTTGTGTGCTATTAGAACTCCATGATAGCTATTCTGGTCTTTCCACAATGGCTGGCAAAAGGGGCAATCAAGACTATATTTTTGCCCCAAGAGCTGGCATGTCCACCTGCCCGCTCTGTTATATTAAACGTTCTGCTACTGGACATATGTAAAGTGATGACCTAGTCACATCAGCTGACATTTGTCAAACATTCCAGAATCAATGTTTAGGCTAGAACACATGCATCATTTGACAGAGCATTCAGTTGTGGCATGATTTTTCTGCCACCGGTAAGTGAACAGACTAGTCACCCATGGGGAGACCATGAAGAAGAACATGTTGCTTATATGTAACTGTGGTTCTTCAAATGGTCATCTGTGGACTCCCAGAATCCACCCTCCTCCCGTACGTAAACCATCCTCCTGGTTTAATTTTTTTCCGTAGTGTGAGTTCACAGATGAATACTTGAAGAATCCTGACTGAGGTGTGAAGGAGAAGTCAAACCCCAGTCCATTACGACTGAATGGAGCTCTTGTGCCCTTGGGTACACACTCTAGCTTTCTCTCCAGTTCGTTCCTTTTGCATCTGTCTTTTTTGTGCGCTAGCCTTTTACAAGCATATAATGTCTACAAACATTTTTGCATCTTTGAGTCAATGAGACCTGGTGCCAGCTTATAAGAAGTGGAGATAGACAGATAAGCTTCGAAGCCATCTCACACACAAAGATAAAACTTCACACACAAAGATAAAACACAAAGCACTGCTCCTCATGAGATATGTCTCCATTCCTGGAGACTTGGGGAGACATATCTGGGAACGACACAGGGAAATGCATCAGGTTGAACTACTCTGAAGCATTTGATACCATCAACCAATTATCCCTCTGGGCTTTGGCAGTTATGGAAAGGCTAACTGGCTACTGGTTGGCTTTCTGTAGGTTTCTGGTTGGCTACTGTGGAAATACAATGCTAGACTAGATGGGCTTTTGGTCTGATCCGACAGGGCTGTTCTTAAGTTATTATGTTAGACATTACAAAAGCACTAAAATCTTCTAGTTCTCTCTGCCTGGAGTAAGCTGATCTTTTCAAACGCTTAGAACAACCATCCCCAACTTTGTGCTCTCCAAATAGACTACATTCCCCACATTTGCAGGCAGGATGAACTTATATGGCCTTATGTTTTCTGGCGATGAAGGGGGGCGTAATTTGAGACATCTGCATGGCACCTGGTTGGAGGACTTTGGCTTAGAACTTCCACTTAAGGAATTGAGAAGTACATTAGAAAATATATGCTTTCACCCTGCAGGAAGGGATAAAGTATGAAATAGCTCGTACAGCTGGATCTGATGCAAACTAAAGAGTTTGTTCCACTGAGTTCAATTGGATATTGTTGTTGTTTAGTCGTTAAGTCGTGTCCGACTCTTCGTGACCCCATGGACCAGAGCACGCCAGGCCCTCCTGTCTTCCACTGCCTCCCGGAGTTGGGTCAAATTCATGTTGGTCGCTTCGATGACACTGTCCAACCATCTCGTCCTCTGTCGTCCCCTTCTCCTCTTGCCCTCACACTTTCCCAACATCAGGGTCTTTTCCAGGGAGTCTTCTCTTCTCATGAGATGGCCAAAGTATTGGAGCCTCAGCTTCAGGATCTGTCCTTCCAGTGAACACTCAGGGTTGATTTCCTTCAAAATGGATAGGTTTGTTCTCTTTGCAGTCCAGGGGACTCTCAAGAGTCTCCTCCAGCACCACAATTCAAAAGCATCAATTCTTCGGCAGTCAGCCTTCTTTATGGTCCAGCTCTCACTTCTATACATCGCTACTGGAAAAACCATAGCTTTGACTATGCGGACCTTTGTCGGCAAGGTGATGTCTCACCTTGGATTGGATTGGATTGGATATTACTCTGGAGTAAACATGCATCAGATTGGATGAGACTGTCACCGTCATTACCCGCCATAGGAAGGCAGTGACTTTTTCCAAGCAAACAGTGGGGCAGCATTAGCTGTGAATAACTTGTTAGTAAATTATAGTTTAATTGGGTCCGGGTGGACAGTTAAGGCGAAAGATGGTAGAGCAGCGCCAGCAGAAATAAGTCTGATTATCAGTTTTATTGCATATTGCCATGTTTTACCAGAAATATATTTTAAAAAAACTTACAAAATAATGCACAAGGAGGACATCTACTTTCAAAAGAAATAAACAAACAAAAAAATGTATCAATACCACAGCCTCAAATCTGGGTCAGAGCATAGAGTCGTTTTTAGGTTAAAACTCCTAGGGTTTCTCAGCCAGCGTGCAACTGGCTCTGCTGACTGAAGGGGAAACTAATTAATTAATTTGTGTGCTGTTAAGGCAATTCTGATTTATGGTGACCCTTTTTCAGGGTTTCCTCGGTATAAAATGCTCAGAAATGGTTTACTGTTCCTTTCTTTGGGACCACCATGCAACTTGTCCAGAGTCACACATGCTGGCTCTTCTCCCAGTAGGCACCTTGGGGGAATCAAACTTCCACGTCTGGGAGCTTTAGTCCAAGACCCAAACTTTCCGAAACTCTGGTCCTCTCCATGTGGTTCTTCCTCTTGGTTTACGTGTAGCAGCCAATTGGGGCAGCAAAATGTGTCTCTCTCTCTGTTTGGCAGCAACAACCAAGCAGGCTATTAAAAAAGATTCAGGGGGTGGGAGGGAGGTAGCCAAGCTGTGAGACCAGCTCGGAGAATGCTGGGAATGTTGTGTGCTCTTCCATGCTCTGTTTATCTACACCTGCAGGTTACTCAGGCTGTCATCTGAAAGAGTGGCCTGCATCTTACCAGAAGGTCAAGCACCAAGGAGACCTAATTAAAAGCTCATTACAAGAGACAATCTCTATTAGCATGCCAAACTTCATGCAAATCCATTAACTCCAGGGCTTTCTTCGGAAGCTTTAAATTCCTGCCCAGTGCCCCAGGGACTGGAAAATGTGGCCAGTTAATTTGCTGTTCCCCCGTCTGTGAAAATTAGGCTCAGTCCAGCTTGCTTTCTGGATTATTTCACATTCCAGCAAATTAGTTTTATCCGTTCTGAGAACATTTTAACAAAGAGAGTTCTTTTGGCATCACATGGATAAAATAGCGATGGATAAAAAAGAATGAGCAGCCCGCCTAATCAGGAACAAATAACTTTAAATCTCTCCCAAAAATGCAGCCTTTCCTGTTATTTCTCTCTCTCCTTTCCCCCCCCTTTCCTCTCTTCTATTTATCATTTGACACTTGGGTGTTTTTTTTCTCTTTCAGTTGTGCTCTGAGTCCAGATCTTTCTTGCCACCCCCTCGCCCCACCTCTGAGTTCTTCAAAAATGAAAGGGTTTTATTGCATTGTCACAGATCTCCAAACTTGTTAAGCATAAAGTCAGTAAATGATACTATTGTTGGGATAGAGGTGATTTATCTGGGATGGAGGAGGCGGTGGGGAGGCCCAGTGGATAAGGGCTCAAATGAACCCAAATGGCTCAGAGTAAACAGAGAAACCTGAAAGCTTTTGTGAGTTGAAAGTGGCTATCTGTTGCAGGTCCTGCCTCATTAACTACTAATAGAACCATTGCTGTGGCCTTCTGGGATAGCTAACACTCAGGGCCGATCTGTCTATATCCTAAGTAGCTGAACTTTAGAGGATCGGCTGCTCTTGCCATTCTGATGTTGTGTGGTATGACGGCTTGACCTTCACCTTTTCAGAAAACATTTATCCACTTTCCCTTCTTGACTGTTATGTTGGAGAGACAAAGCGAGGGAAAGAAAATTGTGTTCTTTTTAAAAATTCAGATACAAACAAAAGTAGGTTCTGATGGGGGATGTAAACTGAACTGCCGGTTAAAGAACAAAGTAGAAAGGAAATCGGCCTCAGGCAGCGGTGGATGAAGCGAAGCCCGCAGCCCACATCCAAATCCAAGGATATTTTAGCAGGGCTGCTGGACTTTGCTCTCTCCCAGTTTCAGCTTAGCCTAAAAAATGGCCAGCTGTGCCTCCCTTCCCACCAGGTGCTTCCAGGCAATATGAGTGGTCATTTGGGGCATTTTTGACCTCGTTTGTGACTGGGGACAGGGATTCCCCCCGCCCCCCCCCCGTCTAGCCTCAGACAAACCTTGGGAGCCTGCAGAATGGTCCAAAATAGTCAAATGTGCCCTCCGGAGCTCCTGTGGGGATGCTTTAGCAGCTGCACCTCCGTTTTTGTGGGTGGGAATGGGGGTAGGGAGCAGGGAGGGGGGTTAGACCAGAGCCCTTCCTTGCATCTCTTGCCATACTTGCATACAACTCTTGCAAGTATTGGAAGAGATACAACTAATGGCTCTAGTGTAAGAGCAGGATTTGGACTGGGACAATAATTTGTTTGCACTATAACCCTGAGAATCCCCCAGTCAAAATGGCATTAAGTCTACTGGCTGGGGAATTCTGGAAGTTGTCGTCCAAAAATAAAATTTCTTAGAGCTCTGCTAAGGTTGGCAGAGGCTTGAGCAAACCGTGAACTGCCCAGAAGGGTGGCTCCCTTCAGCATGGGGTGTCATATCAGCACACCTTGGCATGAGACAGGAAGAAAATAGGCATAGCCTGAGAAAGCTGAGGGAGACAGTTTTTTGGATAGCAGAAGGAAGGGTGGCAGGAGAAAAAAATGCAAAGGACTAGATAGGACCCCTGGTAAAGAGTAATATTACAGTTTCCTCTTGCTTGCTCATAAACATGCAGCCGGCCTGCTTCTAAAGGAGCCCTGTCTGGCAAAGCTTTGGAAATGGCAATAATTACAAGCTGATGATGGAAACGGAAAGGGGGAAAAAAAGTGGGGAGGAAGTCCATACACCCCCAGCTCATAAGGAAGTACAGGCTCAGGCTGTAGGGAAATTACAGGCTAAATAGTTTTCTCATTCAAGCCTTTTGGTGCCCTTAATCACAGACTTTAAATGTTTTAATAAACACTTTGGCCTTATATTGATCACTTTCTGTAGCAGCCAACCCTTCTTCTTTTTTTTAAATGTCTTTTTTTTTAATGGTTTTAAAAGCCTCAGCAGTGAGATGGGTTCAAGAATGAGAATTTTCATAGGCAAAATACTGCATGCAAGTGAACAGATCTCTTTATGCAGATGTCACAGCTTGTATTGGCTGCTGTGAACTGGAAGGAAACCAGTACGAGGGAAACAACCAGTCAATCCAGTTTATGGAGTAACAGGGAAAGAGGACTGGGCGCTTGGTAGGTTGATCATCTTTCCCCTGTGGCAGACAAAAGCGTCCAGAAATAAAGTACAAATCAGAACCAGTAATCTCAGCCTTGTTCTCTCTCCCATCAGTTTTTTTTTTTTTAAATCTGGGGGCAGTCCTCGATTTGTCCAAACATCCCTGAAGATACAGTAAAGATCATTGGTGCGATTCTTTTACCGCTGAGGGGATTGAATCATGTCTGTTGCCCTTGTCCTATTGAAACCAACATGGCCATGTATCTACCTTTATACCCAATTAAGATGTGTTCGTTAGCATTCTCCATCAGCACTTGATTAACCTCGCCAAGCATTTGAACTATTCTTTCCTTTCTTGTGTGCGGGGGCGGGGGGGGGGGGGGAGGCAGCCTGAAGGAATGAGATTGTTGGATTACAGAAATCATCTGATCCATAATGTCCTCCTGTTTTCTTTTCATAAGTCCCATTTCCTGGTCCAGTAATGGCTCCCCCTTGCCTATGGGAAATGATTTCTTTATATTTAACTGTCTCTTTCCAATACAGGCTAGAATTGTTCTGAACAAAAGGCAAACAGAATAGGTGGAAACTATATATTAAACACAAGACAATTTGTCTAGTTTTCATTAGGTTGCTGAGTGAAAAGTCGAAATGCCTCTGTTTTTCCCAAGGTACTCAGGTATCCATGAATTGCCTCCTTCCCCAACCCCACTGGTTCGTTTCTCCCACCACCAAAGTTCCTCCAAAGAATGCCCGGCTTTCTGCTCTTTATATTGTGAACCGTGACAGCAACCAGGAACGCTGACATTTCCTATTGTTTACAAGGGATGAGCACCAACAAGGCTTCCCTGATCATTAGATAAACCTTTTTTTACCCTCCCTCTGCTCAGTTGACCAAACTTAACTTTTCATGGTATGTCACCTATAATTGATGTTGAAAGACATTAACCAGAAATTGGATCAAAACTTTATCTCAATAAAAACAAACTGGCAAACAGCTATGGAGATAGTGTACTTCATACCATGTGGCCCAGCAAGAAGATGGTATTTCCTAGTGGGACACTGGCTGCAGGAGGGAATTATATTTTAAGGCCATCACTAGTCACAAATGAGTAAGGAAACCTGTGCTAGAACTGGGTAATGATAAGACATTTCTAGGGCTCTTCTTGTGAGTGGCATGTGATTAGACTCCAGTCTCTGTGGAGTTCTCTTGTCTACGTGGCTTTGTGCCTTGTGTGACCCTAAGGGCTTTCTTCAAATATTCTGTTCAGTGGAAGATTCCCCCTCCAGATCAGTGTGTCTTTTCTGCTTCTTTGTATATTACCTTCATCTGCAAAATTTTTGAACCAGATTGAGAGGAACCAGAGTGTCTGGTTAGGATCTGAAAAGGTTTTTTTTTGCCACATCTTTGCCAGCACAGATGTGGTCTATCTGCAAGTCAGCTGGTGTCCTTAAGCTCCTGATGATCCATGGCAACCACACCATCACTGTCAGCTGAGCCAACTAGACAGGTGTCAATCTCCTTGCCAGCCCAGCCTGTGATAGTTGCCCAAACCTGGAAGGCCCCAGAAGATAAAGGTGGGCAAGTCTAAAAGGAGAGGCCTCCACCAATGGGAGCCAAGCCCTCATCTGCTCAAGAGGATATTTCCAACGTTGGGATCAAACGTTTACCATTAGGACCAACAAGAAGCTTCCAGTGTGGTTCAGCAAAATGGGAACAGGTTGAGGCCCTCTGTGAGATGTTCTCCCTCAGTTGTGGTGTGGGAAGATATTTTATTGTTCCCACCATTCCCACTAATTAACTAGTACTAGCAGAACTTGGATTCACCCACGGTGGATTTGCCTGTGGGAAGGTTCTTGACCTGACCTTTAAAATAAGAGAAAGGAAAGAGGGAGAGAGAAAAATCTCCCCCATTGTCCCCTCCTGACTCCTCCCGCCTGAAGGAAGAAGTTTTTGGTTTTTAAAAGGATTTTTATAAGTGCATCTGTGCTGCCCTAATAGAATCTTAAAAAACAAAACAAAACAAACAAACAAACAAAAAACAGAAGAGGGGAACTGTTGGATAGCTCAGTGGTTTAAGTATCTGGCTGCGGAGCCAGAGGTTGGGAGTTTGATTCCCTGCTGTGCCTCTTTGTCAGGGGTTGGACTCGATGATCCATGGGGTCTCTTTCAGCTTTGTAGTTCCAAGGTAAGACTGAAGTGTTTAATTTGCCAATATCTTGAAGTGGCTCTCTTCTTAAGCCACTTCACAATATGGCAGGTCAACAGCAGAAGAGCTGGACCAAACAGGGTTGCTTGAGGTGTATATGGAGGCGAAGATCACATCAAATGGCATTCCAGACCTTGACCCGGCCTCTAAGAACCCAATACACCCTGTTCCAATTGCCATGTGTAGACAAGCCCTAAGTCCAGTTGATAACATCCAGACATCTTTATCTGCAGTTCCTTAGGTTAAAATGGCTCTTTGTTCAACATAAACTTCCTCCTGAATCTACACCAGTACCATCTGGGAGCCTCTCTTTAGTTTTAATACAAGTTGTGAGGGCTCCTTTCAAATCCATGGCCATTGCTTCTCTAGAACTACTTAAAGCAAGTGAGCAGCGTGAGCAGCGTGGTGAGCAGCGTGGTCTACAAGCAGACCAGAGAATTCCTTTGGTTCCCAGAGAAGGTAGCACTCACACCAGTCACAGTTTTCTTACCCAAGGTTGTGCCTGACTTCTACTTGGCTCAAGACATTGCACTTCCTGCCTTATCCCCATCTCTTTTGACACAGATGGAAAAGCCCCCCCCCCCCCATGCTTGGACTGTGGGAAGAGTGTTGGAGTTCTTTGTTCAGGGAAGAGCTCTAGTCAGATGGGACGACAAACTTTTTGTGGCATACTCTGGACCTTTAAAAGGACAAATTATTTCCTCTCAGAAATTTGCCAAATAGATAGTTAAAGCAGTGACTTTGGCATATCAATTGGTTAAGACACCTTTGCCAAACCGGCTCAAGAGCTACAGGGCTACAGCTACAGCCGTGGCATCCTTAAAACCTGCCTGATGCTGAGCTTCAACTTAATCCCGGCCATCTGTATTGGTCCAACATTATCAACAGGACACCAGGTCTCAGAAAGACGCTTCCTTAAGGAGTACAGGTGCCTAGCTACCTGCATCTTTTTTGGGGGGGGGGGGGGGTTTGTGAAGTAAGCACATTTGTCTTCACCCGTTACTGTGAATGGTTAGAGACTGTGATAAAGAAAATCAGGTGGCTGGTTATAATGTTTGTTTTTTGAGTGGTCACCTGTGCATACACATGACTCACCCTTCCTCCCCTTTTTGGCACCTGTGGGAAATTGATTCTTGCCACTGTGTTGTCTGAATTTATTGAACCGAGAGCCTAAAATCCCAGTGCGTATTTGACATAATGGACGGGTAAGACTACTGTCTAAATGTTCTTTCTGCAGCTGTATAGTTCCGAAAAGGTGGCTCTGTGCAGGTGCAAACCCATTCTTTATTTTATTTTAATGTTCTATTGATATTGTTTTCATGTGTCGATATTGTATTATTTTATTTTATTGTGTGCTTTTGTATTGTTTGTCTTTATACTTTGTTTTATGGTATTATGTAAACCATCCAGAGTGGCTTGGGTTGCCAGATGGGCTGTATAGAAATTAAGCAAGCAAGTAAGCAAGCAAGCAAGCAAGCAAGCAAACAAACAAACAAATATTTGTGTGAATGCATAATGATCACTTGAAGAACGAGTGTTACAATCAACAACCTGTTTCTCTCCATGTAACTGGATTTAGTCAGCAGTCTACCGGTGGCATGTTAGACCCAAGGGTTCATCTGGAAACCAGCAAGCAGAGCACAGCAGTAGTGATTTTCCCTTGGGAGTTTGCTGAGAATACCTTTTAATACAAGTTTCTGGACCAAAGGTAGCAAAATGGTGGGAAAGGGTATATTTTAAGATCAGATGTAAATGTAAATGCATATTTTTAGAGCTAGTGCAATTAAACATAATGACTACGCAATGACTACGCAAAAGCCTTTGACTGTGTGGACCACAGCAAACAAACCTATCCATTTTGAAGGAAATCAACCCTGAGTGCTCACTGGAAGGACAGATCCTGAAGCTGAGGCTCCAATACTTTGGCCATCTCATGAGAAGAGAAGACTCCCTGGAAAAGACCCTGATGTTGGGAAAGTGTGAGGGCAAGAGGAGAAGGGGACGACAGGGGACGAGATGGTTAGACAGTGTCATCGAAGCGACCAACATGAATTTGACCCAACTCCGGGAGGCAGTGGAAGACAGGAGGGCCTGGCGTGCTCTGGTCCATGGGGTCACGAAGAGTCGGACACGACTAAATGACTAAACAACAACAATTAAACATAATGCAAATTTTCACTTTAAAAAATCACAGACTGGCAAAAAAAAAAAAAAACAAAACAAAAAAAAAAAACAGGCCAGGAAGGCATTTATTAAAAACTAATGTCAAACTGATGTGGGCTGGATATAGATTCTTTTATTTAACCCTACTGTCTACTTTGCCTTAACACCAGCAACTTGCTCCTTAGCCCAGGTAGCTCCCAAGGCCAGAGCCTGGAAGAATTTGTGGCTGAGGTACTCAATAAATAAATAAAATAAAAGTAACAGCTCTTCCTGAGATGTCAGCATGCCACGGTATCCCTCACCAGCATCACTCTTGGTTTATTTGAGCAGCACAGCCCATCATCTCTGGTTAGACTCCAGCTTCCTTTTGCTGTGCCGGGGCCCTGAGCAACTTACAATGGTGTATTTAGATCATTTTTGCTGTGATTTGTATGGAACAAGGCATATCTGCACCCAGAAGACTTAATTCTGGGTACACAGACTGTTCTTTTTATCCTCAGGAATCCTGGGAACCCATGAGAAGTGGTATACTGGAACGGATGGTGGGTGGAACCAAGGGCGAAGGGGCAGCTAGGCATAAACGTGAGACTGAGGTGGAGATGTGCCCTGTTTTGTTTTTTTTTACAATTGACTAGCTGCTGATTCTGGAAGCTGATTTTGTAAAAAGCATAGAGATGTGTGAGATCAATTTCTCTGTCCTGTCATTAAATCACCGTCCCAGGATTATGTCGGCAAAGCCGTTAATATGTAGCATAGGTGTCGTCCCGTTCCCCCCCCCCCCGAAATCAGCTAATGTCATTAAATGTTTATGTGGATCACACATGCCAAATAATTTTCTGACACATATACGCTCAAAAAACAATCCAAGGGGTGTCAAACATTACAAACAGAATTTCACGTCAATTCCCTTAGGTACCTAGTTTTGGAAAAGGTCTTGGGGAAAAAAAAAGAATCAAGCTGCTCACATTGTTTATTATCATAGTCCCATGCATGTAATATCCTCTCCCCTCTTCTGCTGCTCCCCGCCTAGTGCCTTGAGAAAGCACAGCCAACACTGTGGTCAAACAGAGTTCAGAGTTCTTGTTAATGAGTCCAGCTCTAATGCATGCCCGGCAACCAGCCGCCTTTTCAGAAACGGTACAAGTTCACTCTGCAGGGTTCTGTTTCCTTTTCATTCCTATCTGATGGAGGGGGGGGGGAATCTCCTCCTATTTTACATGGGTTTCCTTCCCCACTTGCAAGCGATGAGTATAAGAGCTCGACCATTCTTCTTGTGAGCAAATCAAGGATGACTGAGTTGTTCTAGGAAACATGTCAAAGATTATTTTTGTAGCCAAGAGAAAAAGAAGGCAACTGTTAATATGTCTGGAACTTTCCGTCTAACGGTGAGGGCACATAACATTTGGAGAACAGTGGGAGGCGTTGGGAAGGGGCCTTGTTTTCTTTAAGCTCTAGCTCAGGGAAAACCCTTTTTTTTACAGAACTTGAAAAGGTTACTTTTTGGGGTGACACTCCTCCCGAGCGTTCCTCATGTGACCATACAGGCAGGGAGATTAGAGGAGTTTTCGTTCCAAATCCTCTTGTGGATGCACACCTTAATGTGGTGCATTGCTGTATGTCAGGCAAGACTAGAGCAATACTACCAGGAGTCTGGATTGCTAGTAGGGTCATCTGAGATGGAATGGTCAAAGCTGAGACATTAGATTTCAGGACTTGTCCAGATAGGAGAATTGGAGCAGTCTGGCTTGCATTTAAAAGGTTCTTATCACTCGAGCGATCCTTCCAACTCGCACTGGAGGTGTGTGTTCTCCTCTGAGAAGGGTCCATGCAAGTCTTTGGATCACCGTTTTACTCATGTGTAAGTCTACTCTCATTTACTCACAAGGAACAGTTACCTGGTTTACTCATGAGTAAAATTTGCCTTGTTTACTCATGCATAAGTTTATTCAGCTTACTCACAAGTAAGGAGGCAGTAGCAGAGGGCAGCAGCAGTGGCAAGGCAAGCTCACGGTGGCGGTACTGGCGCTAGGGGGAGAGGTTGGGGTGAAGGTTGGAGAGGGAGGTAAACCCCTTTTCCTTGCCTTTCCCCTTAGCAGGGGCTCTGCTGGGACTGTGCTGCTTTGTGGGTATGGAGTCAACGTAGCCCCCTTGTAGGCTGTCCTACAGAGGAGAGGCATGTTCTCGATCATCCCCCAAGTGCAGGACATGCAACAATGAGCTCAAGCTACAGGAGGCCAGATTTTGGCTGAATCTCAGGAAAAACTTCCTGTCAGAGCAATACGGCAATGGAACCCATAACCTTGAGAGGTGGGGAGTGCTCCAACACTGGAGGCATTCAAGAGAAACTTAGACAACCACCTGTCAGATATCCTTTGTATTGTATTCCTGCATGGAGCAGGGGGTTGGACTCCATGGCCTTATAGGCCCCTTCCAACTTCATTATTCTATGATTCTATGATTCCTCCCTAAGGTGGTGTCAGATTTTCACCTCAATCAGCCTCTTATTCTTCTGATTTTCTTTCGACTCTCTACTACATATTTAGAGAAAGCCCTGGATACGTTGGATGTCCATAGAGCCTGGATTTTAACCCTGGAACCAAACACTTCTGATAATCTTACTGGAACTCTTAATCTCTGCAGGGGTGGAGGACCTCTTAGGATGGTCCGCCCCAGGAGACTGATGGATCCAAGTGGTTTTCTGACAGCTCTTGGGGAGTTTCCTGTTGCCTTGGCAGGCAATCCTGTCGAAGCTCTGGCTGATCTCTGGAATGGGGGAAATGGCCAGGGCGGTGGTCACAATCGCCCCTAAGCGTCCTCTCCCACGAAGTAGAGCCAGGCAAGCCCACTGGTTCACCAGGGAGCTGGCAGAGATGAAACAAGTGGGACGGAGACTAGAGCGACAATGGCGGAAAACTCAGAGTGAATCCGACCGAACACGGACTAGAGCCCATTTGAAGGCCTATTCCGCGGCAGTGGCTGCAGCAAAGAAAAGGATCTTTGCTGCTCCCATTGCATCTGCACAAAGTCGTCCAGCGGAGTTGTTTCGAGTGGTCAGGGGCTTAGTACATGCCCCACCAAAAGAACAAAATATTGACCACTCCACAAACTGCTGTGAGGAATTTGCACGACACTTTGCAGATACAGTCACTCGGATTTGCTCTGACTTGGATGCTGTAATTGATACAGACCCAGTGGATGTAACTTTGGCCCCGGCTTGTCCTGTTTTAATGGATACTTTTCAGTTGGTGCAGCCTGATGATGTGGACAGGATGCTTGGAGAGGTCAATGCCACCACATGTGTGCTGCTGGACCCTTGCCCTTCCTGGCTCATAAAAGCAGCCAGAGGAGGAATGGCCGACGGGGTACGTGGAGTGGTAAAGGCCTCCTTGCAGCAGGGTAGGATCCCTGCTTGCTTAAAAGAGGCAGTAATAAGACCACTACTGAAGAAGCCCTCCCTGGATCCCAGTGTATTGGATAACTACCGGTCAGTCTCAAACATCCCATTCCTGGGCAAGATACTGGAGTGTGTGGTGGTTTCTCAGCTCCAGGGATTCCTGGAGGAAGCGGATTATCTAGACCCATTTAAATCTGGTTTCAGGCCTGGCTATGGGACAGAGACAGCTTTGGTCGCCTTGGTGGATGGCCTATGCCAGGAACTGGACAGGGGGAGTGTGTCCCTGTTGGTTCTGCTGGACCTCTCAGCGGCTTTCAATACCATCGACTGTGGTATCCTTCTGGGCCATCTCTCTGGGATGGGACTCGGAGGCACTGTTTTACAGTGGCTCCAGTCCTTCCTGGAGGGGAGAACTCAGAAGGTGGTGCTGGGTGACTCCTGCTCAACGCCCTGGCCATTGGCCTGTGGCGTTCCTCAGGGTTCTCCTTTGTCACCCATGCTTTTTAACATCTACATGAAACCACTGGGAGAGGTTGTTCAGAGTTTTGGGGTTCGGTGTCACCAGTAAGCGGATGACACTCAACTCTCTCTCTCCTTTCCACCTAATTCCAGGGAAGCTGTCTTGACTCTAAACCAGTGCTTGGCATCAGTAATAAGCTGGATGAGGGCAAACAAACTGAAACTTAATCCAGACAAGACAGAGGTGCTCCTGGTTAGTCGGAAAGCAGATGAGGGAATATGGATACTACCTGTGCTGGATGGGGTTACACTCCCCCTGAAAACTCAGGTCCGCAGCTTGGGTGTACTCCTGGATTCATCCCTAAGCTTGGATGCCCAGGTTTCGGCGGTGGCCAGGAGTGCATTTGCACAGCTAAAGCTGGTGCGCCAGTGGCGCTCGTTCCTTGAGATGTCGGATCTGCTACAGTGACACATGCCTTAGTTACATCCTGTTTGGATTACTGTAACACGCTCTATGTGGGGCTGTCTTTGAAGACGGTTCGGAAACTTCAGCTGGTGCAAAACTCTGCAGCCAGACTACTGACTGGGGCCAGCTACAGGGAGCATATAACGCACCTGTTACAAGAACTGCACTGGCTACCAGTCCGTTTCCGAGCCCAATTCAAAGCGCTGGTCATTACCTATAAAGCCCTATACAGCTTGGGTCCAGGCTACCTGAAGGACCGTATCTCCCTATAGGCACCTTCTTGGCGATTAAGATCAGCAGAGGAGGCCCTCCTCTCAGTCCCATTGCCAGCACAAGCACAGCTGATGGGGACACGGGAGAGGGCCTTCTCGGTGGCAGCTCCCAGGCGATGGAAAGCTCTCCCTCGGGAGATCAGGATGGCCCCTTCCCTGTTATCCTTCTGAAAAAAGCTAAAGACCCATCTCTTCAGGCAGGCTTTAAACAATTATAACTCAATCCCTTAACCCCATTTTAGCAGATAATTTAAATCTTTTTAATGTTTTCATGTTTTAATCTTTTAATTGTGTTTTAAATCATATATTGTTTAATTTATCTTTTAATATTTAACTTCTTGTGTTTTTAAATTGTGTGAATTTTAATGTTGTGATCCACTTTGGGTCCCTTGTTGGGAGAAATGTGGCATATAAATAAAACTAATAATAATAATAATAATAATAATAATAAGTTATTTGTTAGCTGCCAGGATTCAAAGATTGGTCAGCATATTACTCCTCAAAATGACTTGTGAACACAATTGATTTATTCTTATTTATTTAAAATATTTTTACCCCACTTTTCTCCTTAAAACGGACCCAAGGCAGCTTATATAATTAAAAATACAAAATTTAAAAGCTAACAATAAGTGTACAAATATTTGAAAGGAATTAAACAAATATTATATAAAATCAATGCTAAAAACAAACTTATAAGCAAAAAGGCACAACAATCCATTAAAAAAAAACTCTCTCAGACAGCTAGTCACTAAGGGAATGTCTGCCTGGAACAAAAGGTCTTCCTCTGTTTGTGGAGCGACAGCAAAGATGGGGCCAGGCTGGCCTCCTGTGGGAGGGAGTTCCAAAGTCTGGGAGCAGTGGCAGAGAAGGCCCTCCTCTCCTGTCTCCCCACCAGTTGCACCTGTGAAGAGGGTGGGAACAAGAGAAAGGTCTCCCATTATGGTCTTAACACCCTGGTAGGTTCATAAAAGAGAGATGGTCCTTCAGATAGCTTGGACCCAAGCCATTTAGGGCTTTATAGGTTAAAATCAGCACTTTGAATTTGCCTGGGAATGCATCAGCAGCTGCTGGGGCAGCTGTAACGGGAGTTATGTGATCTCTGTAACCAGCCCCAGTTAACAATCTGGCTGCAGTGTTTTGGACCTGCTGAAGTTTTCAAATACTTTCCAAATGCAGACCCCATGTAGAGTGTGGTACAGTAATCCAACTGGGATGTAACTCAAGCATGTGTCGCCATGGCCAGATCAGACCTCTCCAGGAACAGGTGCAGCTGGCACACTAGTTTTAACTGTGCCAATGCACTCCTGGCTACCACGGAAACCTGGGCATCCAGGCTCAGAGACGTATCCAGGAGCACACACCCAATCAGTTTGTCTTACCAAATAGCGAAGACACCAGTACCTGACTCTTGAAAGGCAACTGTTGCTTGTTGCAGCTTCCACAGACTTTCTCAAAGGTGTACAGTTAAGAGATGTCTGCAAAGCAGCAACATGGTCTCAAGTCTTGGTGTTCATTAAACACTTTAGGTTGGACTTCATGGCTGCATTTGGGAAAGCATCCTACCAGCTGGGAAGTGAGCTTGTAAGTCACCCAGATGTGTGATTCACAGAGACCACGAAGAAGAAGAGGTGACTGTGGCTCTCTGAGTGTTCATCTGTGAATTCACACAACCTTTCCATCTTCGCCTCAGTCTGCCGTGCTACTGTTTACTCATAGACAGTAGCAGTCATGGGGAACTGAGGGATAACCGTGAGGCATAGGAACATGAGCAGTACAGGAGGGGCTGCTCTAACTGTGTTTTTCCCCTGAGCTCTAGAATGTGCCAGTGAGGTTTCGTGCAGGTGCAGAAACACCCACCTATGTGAATTCACAGATGACACCCTAAGGCTGATAAAAATCAGCAATGACTTGAAATGACTACAGAGAAAAGTGAAGGAAGAAAAGTGCAGAACATTGGCATAACTTTAATACTGAGAACAAAAAAATCTAAATTTTTGAGGATTTTCTGTATTTTAGCTCAACGGTTAAGCCAAATGGAGACGGCATTCAAGAAATCAGAAGAAGAATGTGAGACCTGGAAGGGCAGCTATGAAGGAAGTAGAAAATATCTTTAAGAATAAAGATGTGTCCATGGAGGCCTAAACCAAAATCATCTACACAATGTTGTTTCCAGTTATAAGGTACAGATGTGAAAGTTGGGCAACGAGGAAAGCTGAAGTTTGTTAAGAATGCGGCTATTTTTGGGACCCTCTAGTTTGAAAAACTGAAAGTACTGGATTTCAGAGGCGCTTTGTTGCACCCTACCAAAAGAATCTAATATTAAAAGAGGTTTCTTTTGTGTGTGTGTGTTTTTATTTCAGGTTTATACGAACGTTCCAATGCTACCTATAACCCCAATCTTCAGTCAAAAGGATCAGATTTCCCATGAGACCAACTCTCATATCCTAGCAATCAGTGGCAAAACTATTGCTGGAAACATTACTGTTTTGTTTTTGCCCAGCTTCTCCAGCCAGCACAGCTTCCAGGAGTTATTGTCCATGAAATTAATTTTTAAGGTGCCACTTCAGTTGGTTGTTTCCACAGTGTTGGTTTCCATGATGGAACAGTGAGCACATTCTGCTTCCACTTGGTGGCACTGCACTCTAGCATGATCTTTGCCATAGATGAGTGATTCTTCTGGTTCAGGACCTGCCAGCAGTGTAGGCCTTGGGAAGTCCAAAAGTGAGAATTGCCAGGGGCTGGAGAGAGAGACACACGAAAACCTCAGATGTGGATGGAAGGATGTTTGGTGTGCCTTAAGTCTGAATATCACTAGAAGAGTTCAAGATCATTGCAATATCATCTGACACACAGATTCCGAAAGCTTCTGAGTCCTTCTTCACTTGTCCTTTCCCGCATCCTCTTTTCATAGTAAAAATAATAAATCATATTGCTGGAACATATTTGCTCCTTCTCATAACCTCATAATTATGTTCCAGATTATTGGTGATACATGTTCCATATGCGTTGTCTCCGACGCATTTTTGGTATCACCTGGCAGGACAAAGTTCCAAATAGAGTAGTCCTAGAATGAGCTGGAAATTTTGCATGTACACATTATTGAAACAGCGACGTCTACGTTGGCTCGGGCATGTCATGAGAATGGCTGACGGTCGGATTCTGAAAGATCTCCTGTATGGAGAATTAGTGCAGGGAAATCGCCCCAGAGGGAGACCACAGCTGCGATACAAGGATATCTGCAAGCGGGATCTGAAGGCCTTAGGAATGGCCCTCAACAGATGGGAAACCTGGACCTCTGAGCATTCAGCCTGGAGGCAGGCGGTGCAGCATGGCCTCTCCCAATTTGAAGAGACCCTTGTCCAGCAGGCTGAGGCCAAGAGGCAGTCCCGAAACCAGCAAAACCAGGGAGCTGGACAGGGGACAGATTGTATTTGTCTTCAGTGTGGAAGGGATTGTCACTCCTGAATTGGCCTTCTCAGCCACAGTAGACGCTGTTCCAAGACCTCTATTCGAGCACGTTACCATTGTCTCTCAAGACTGAAGGATGCCTACACACATTGGTGATACAATTCCCTGTTGGTTAAGTTGGAAGGCAGCTTGTCAAAGTGGCATTTGCATGATGCCCACATTGACATGTGAATAGGATATGTGGAGGCCAGCACAGTGGTTTACAGACTAGGAACCCTGACATTTCTCAAAGAGGAGGTCATCAGAAGAACTTGGTTCCTGGGACTGTATTATGATAGTAACTGTCAAGTCACGTCTGCCTTATAGCAACCCTAATACTGTTTTCAGGGTATATGAGATATTTTAGGAATGGTTGTACCATGGCTACCACCTCTTGCTCAGTGAATTTCCATGATTGGGCAGAGATTTGAATCCAGACCTCCCGGATCTTACCCCATCACTTATCTAGTACATCACATTGGCTCTTTAAGACCTTTGTTGCTGGACTAAACAGGGCTTTCTTCAGAATCCTTCAAATGGGCTGGGGAATTCTGGGAGTTACCATCTCAAAGATAACTTTTCCAAGCTCGGCTAATCAATAACAGTAGACCAGCTTCTCAAAATGTCACTGTCAAGCACAACACATCTGCAGTATCTGAAGCTGCAAAGCAAGTACGGGTGGCTACACGGGTGTTTCAGGTAGCATGAATTGAATTTGAGCCCCATAACGCCTCTACAGTTCTGCGGCTACTGTGTTAATTATTAATTAATAGTGTGCAACACTATTACTCCAAGGCAAAACCCCTGAGCAGGAATATCTGAAATATTAAATCTTGGAACTTGAGTCCAGGGTTAATTTGAGAGCACGCTTTTATTGTAAAACCACCATTCTTCAAACATGGAATTTTATAGAAGTCTAGGTGTAATTTTCCCCTTACTTATAACGCTCTTGTGTTTTCTTTCTATGTGTGCATGTTTGTTTTGGCAACATACTTTCTTCTTTCAGAAAATATTTGTTGGGGAAGTATATATGAGATATCCTCATGATTCCTTTTGATTGGGAATGGTCAGAGTTGTTCGTTCAGAAGCACACTGTTTTTTTCGAAGCTGAGTTCGTTTGATGATCTTGGTGCTAAGACACAAGGACTGCCAGGCATCAAGATATCTGTATAGTTGCTTTCGCTACTACTGTGCCTGACCATAAAGATCTTTAATACAGTTTCGGTTTGCTACAGCAAGAAATTAGACCGCTTCTTCCTTAAAATGTTGTAAGCTGCTTGGTATACTGTACATTCAGAGTTTCTGCCTGATGAACTGAGGTTCTACAGAACACTGAACAGAACTGAGACTTTCCCATTTAGAAAAGAGATGAACAAAAGATGAACATTTATGTAGCTTTAAAGTTTATGGAATCTGCCGTGGACCAACCGGCTCCACTGCAGTATGGGTGGAATCTGAGATTCGATTTTTTTTTCCACAAAAATTTTCTAAAAATGCACGTCTCCCATATCCATAATGGAGAGAACTTGCAGGTATGGGTGTGATTTAAATGAACGTGGGAGAAACCAAAGCTGACAGTTATGTCCGTCCAGCTTCAGGCTTTGAGTCACATGTTAGTAATTTATGGCCATCAGCTCAGATCTCATCAACATACAGGCAAAGTTGGAGAGGGGTGTGTTTGTCCCAGTGTGTAACACCACTTGCTTACACAGAACCTAATCTACAATGTTCATGTTCACTTCCCCAGATATATTAAGACATCTTATTAAAACTAGAGATAGAATCTCTGTTCTAGGAAGGATTACATTTCTATATTGTTTTATGGGCAATAAAACACTAGATCAGACAAGAAAATACATTTGTTGTTGTTGTTTAGTCGTTAAGTCGTGTCCGACTCTTCGTGACCCCATGGACCAGAGCACGCCAGGCCCTCCTGTCTTCCAGTGCCTCCCGGAGTTTGGTCAAATTCATGTTGGTAGCTTCGATGACACTGTCCAACCATCTCGTCCTCTGTCGTCCCCTTCTCCTCTTGCCCTCACACTTTCCCAACATCAGGGTCTTTTCCAGGGAGTCTTCTCTTCTCATGAGATGGTCAAAGTATTGGAGCCTCAGCTTCAGGATCTGTCCTTCCAGTGAGCACTCCGGGTTGATTTCCTTCAGAATGGATAGGTTTGTTCTCTTTGCAGTCCAGGGGACTCTCAAGAGTCTCCTCCAGCACCACAATTCAAAAGCATCAATTCTTCGGCGGTCAGCCTTCTTTATGGTCCAGCTCTCACTTCCATACAGCGCTACTGGAAAAACCATAGCTTTGACTATGCGGACCTTTGTCGGCAAGGTGATGTCTCTGCTTTTTAAGATGCTGTCTAGGTTTGTCATTGCTTTCCTCCCAAGAAGCAGGCGTCTTTTAATTTCGTGGCTGCTGTCACCATCTGCAGTGATCATGGAGCCCAAGAAAGTAACATCTGTCACTGCCTCCATATCTTCCCCTTCTATTTGCCAGGAGGTGATGGGACCAGTGGCCATGATCTTAGTTTTTTTGATGTTGAGCTTCAGACCATTTTTTGCGCTCTCCTCTTTCACCCTCATTACGAGGTTCTTTAATTCCTCCTCACTTTCTGCCATCAGAGTGGTATCATCTGCATATCTGAGGTTGTTGATATTTCTTCCGGCAATCTTAATTCCGGCTTGGGATTCATCTAGTCCAGCCTTTCGCATGATGTATTCTGCATATAAGTTAAATAAGCACGGGGACAATATACAGCCTTGTCGTACTCCTTTCCCAATTTTGAACCAATCAGTTGTTCCATATCCAGTTCTAACTGTTGCTTCCTGTCCCACATATAGATTTCTCAGGAGATAGATAAGGTGATCAGGCACTCCCATTTCTTTAAGAATTTGCCATAGTTTGTTGTGGTCCACACAGTCAAAGGCTTTTGCGTAGTCAATGAAGCAGAAGTAGGTGTTTTTCTGGAACTCTCTGGCTTTCTCCATAATCCAGCGCATGTTAGCAATTTGGTCTCTAGTTCCTCTGCCCCTTCGAAATCCAGCTTGTACTTCTGGGAGTTCTTGGTCCACATACTGCCGAAGCCTGCCTTGGAGGATTTTGAGCATAACCTTGCTAGCGTGTGAAATGAGTGCAATTGTACGGTAGTTGGAGCATTCTTTGGCACTGCCCTTCTTTGGGATTGGGATGTAGACTGATCTTTTCCAATCCTCTGGCCACTGCTGAGTTTTCCAAACTTGCTGGCATATTGAGTGTAGCACCTTAACAGCACCATCTTTTAAGATTTTAAATAGTTCAACTGGAATGCCATCACCTCCACTGGCCTTGTTGTTAGCCATGCTTTCTAAGGCCCACTTGACTTCACTCTCCAGGATGTCTGGCTCAAGGTCAGCAACCACACTATCTGGGTTGTCCGGGACATCCAGATCTTTCTGGTATAATTCCTCTGTGTATTCTTGCCACCTCTTCTTGATGTCTTCTGCTTCTGTGAGGTCCCTACCATTTTTGTCCTTTATCATGTCCATCTTTGCACAAAATATTCCTTTAATATCTCCAATTTTCTTGAACAGATCTCTGGTATTTCCCTTTCTATTATTTTCCTCTATTTCTTTGCACTGTTCATTTAAGAAGGCCCTCTTGTCTCTCCTTGCTATTCTTTGGAAGTCTGCATTCCATTTTCTGTAGCTTTCCCTATCTCCCTTGCATTTTGTTTCCCTTCTCTTCTCTGCTATTTGTAAGGCCTCGTTGGACAGCCACTTTGCTTTCTTGCATTTCCTTTTCTTTGGGATGGTTTTCATTGCTGCTTCCTGTACAATGTTACGAGCCTCCATCCATAGTTCTTCAGGCACTCTGTCCACCAGATCTAGTTCCTTAAATCTGTTCTTCACTTCCACTGTGTATTCATAAGGGATTTGGTTTAGATTAGACCTGACTAGCCCAGTGGTTTTTCCTACTTTCTTCAGTTTAAGCTTGAGTTTTGCTATAAGAAGCTGATGATCAGAGCCACAATCAGCTCCAGGTCTTGTTTTTGCTGACTGTATAGAGCTTCTCCATCTTTGGCTGCAGATGTCCTTTGGCTGCAGATGGGCAATACCGAAATACTGCAATTTCGGTATTGCCCATCTGGTGATGTCCATGTGTAGAGTCGCCTCTTTTGTTGTTGGAAAAGAGTGTTTGTGATGACCAGCTTGTTCTCTTGACAGAACTCTATTAGCCTTTGCCCTGCTTCGTTTTGAACTCCAAGGCCAAACTTACCTGTTGTTCCTTTTATCTCTTGACTCCCTACTTTAGCATTCCAGTCCCCTATAATGAGAAGAACATCTTTCTTTGGTGTCAGTTCTAGAAGGTGTTGTAAGTCTTCATAGAATTGGTCAATTTCAGCCTCTTTAGCATCGGTGGTTGGTGCATAAACTTGGATTACTGTGATGTTGAAAGGTCTGCCTTGGATTCGTATTGAAATCATTCTATCATTTTTGAGATTGTATCCCAGTACAGCTTTTCCCACTCTTTTGTTGACTATGAGGGCTACTCTATTTCTTCTATGGGATTCTTGCCCACAATAGTAGATAATCGTCTGAATTGAATTCGCCCATTCCCGTCCATTTTAGTTCACTGACGCCCAGGATGTCAATGTTTAATCTTGCCATCTCCTGTTTGACCACATCCAGCTTACCAAGGTTCACAGATCTTACATTCCAGGTTCCTATGCAGTATTTTTCTTTGCAGCATCAGACTTTCCTTTCACTTCCAGGCGCATCCACAGCTGAGCGTCCTTTCGGCTTTGGCCCAACCACTTCATTAGCTCTGGAGCTACTTGTCCTTGTCCTCCACTCTTCCTCAGTAGCATGTTGGATGCCTTCCGACCTGAGGGGCTCATCTTCCAGCGTCATATCTTTTAGCCTTTTGTTTCTGTTCATGGGGTTTTCTTGGCAAAGATACTGGAGTGGCTTGCCAGTTCCTGCTCCAGGTGGATCGCGTTTAGTCAGAACTCTCCACTATGACCTCTCCGTCTTGGGTGTCCCTGCAAGGCACAGCCCATAGCTTCTCTGAATTACTCAAGCCCCTTCGCCAGGACAAGGCGGCAATCCGTGAAGGGGGGGCATACATTAGAGAACCCTAAGCAATCACAGAGACCTCTCCAGACCTTCAGATTCAAACAGCTGCAGGCAGATGTTTGGGTAGGGGTTCCACATGTGTTTGTGTATCCACCACTTATCTAGACCAACACTCAGGTAGACGGAAGCTTGAAGTGGTGGATATCTACAAAAGGCAGGAAAGGCAAAGAGAGGTATTTAGGGCATACATTAGTAAAGGTTCCCCTTGACATTTAGTCCAGTTGTGTCCGACTCTAGGGCGCGGTGCTCATCCCTGTTTCCAAGCCGTAGAGCCAGTGTTTGTCCGAAGACAGTTTCCATGGTCACGTGGCCAGCGTGACTAGACACGGAACGCCGTTACCTTCCCACCGAGGTGGTACCTATTTATCTACTTGCATTTGCATGCTTTCGAACTGCTAGGTTGGCAGGAGCTGGGACAAACGACAGGAGCTCACTCCGTCGCGTGGATTCGATCTTACATTAGAGGGCATACATTAGAGAACCCTAAATATCTGCAAGCGGGATCTGAAGGCCTTAGGAATTGACCTCAACAGATGGGAAACCTTGACATCTGAGCGTTCAGCCTGGAGGCAGGCAGTGCATCATGGCCTCTCCGATTTTGAAGAGACACTTGTCCAGCAGGCCAAGGCAAAGAGGCAGTCCCGAAACCAGCAAATTCTTCTTCGTGGCCTCTGTGAATGCACACTAATGGATTTTACTGCGCCTGCGCAGGAATTCTCGGATTATTCTAGAGTTTAAAAATACGTGATTAGTAGGACGTTGCCCCGTGGCGCGCATGCTCCGCCCGCCCGTAATACCTCAGTTCCTTTTAGCCGCCGCTGAAATCGGACTTCTGTAGCGATTACTAGAGCGATTTTCTGATTTTCTCAATCTTATGTTTTTTTGATCTTACGGACTGCCTTACGTTTTCGATTCCTGGATTATGGACTTGATCAGTTTTTCATTTACGGACGTTTCTCTGTGAGTTATTTTTCTTTTGTCTCCCCCTCCTTCCCACCTTCCCGCCCTTTTTTATGGCCTCTTCACCCTCGAGAGCCTCCGGTCATTCAGATTTCCCTCCCATCTCCCATCTTGGAGGAGTCGTCTAGAGATATTCTGGACCAGGACTCCATTTCAGAAGCGGGAGAGTCAGTACCGCTTACTCAAGCTCCAGCCTCGGTATCGATACCGAACTTGTCTCCAAGTCATGGCCGCTCTGAGGCTGATGTCATATCCAGCCCGGCCTCGGCCCATTCCAGCCCTGTTTCAACCGGGCGGGCAACTGTCATCCATCTCTCGAACTCGGAGGCATCGGTCTCGCGGTCCCCTCCGCGTAAGAGGGCAGCAAAGTGGCACCATGTTTCCCCGTCTTCTCAGTATCCGGAGGTAATCTTTGTCCCGCGTCCGTCTCGATGCCACTCGCTTTCTGCATATGGAGAGCCTGTTTATGAGGTCGGCCGACGCGGTGAACGCTATCGATACCTCTTTGACGAGTTCGATCCGCAGTTTGAACAGGATTACTATGAGTGTCCCAAGCGCGTTCGCTACGTTTATGCCCCATCTGAGTCCTCACCATCACCGTCGCCTCCTCCTATTCGGAGTCAGCATCGAGCCTATTATCAACCCGATCTTATGGTACCGACCTCTAAGAAAACTAAACACCGTCTATCTCGGCCGGATGCCCCTCGATGCGATCCAGCTTCTGCTCAACACGAGCCTGTTCCATCCAAGCACTCGTGTGCTTCTTCAGTGCCCTCGGCTTCGACATCGTGCCCCACAACCGCTTTGTCTGGATCCCGATCTGCCCGTCATGTCCCAACACCGATTCCTCTTTCAACTGCTCGGGCCCGTCAACTCTGTCCTTCACCAACTCTCTCCATCTCTGGAAATTCATCTGTTTCGACAGCTTCTGAACATGATCCTCCCTCTGAAGCTTCCAGGGAGTCTCCGTCAAATTTACCGACACCGAATTCGGATGTTGCAGATGTTCATCCTCTGTCCCCCTCTGAAGACTTTACCTCTTATTCCCAACTCATTCTTCGGATGGCCAAGTTGTTGGAGCTCGATATCGAGCAACCTCCTCCCCCTAAGCATGACCTCGTCTTCGACGATATAAATCAGGATAAGTCCCCTCCATTGAGTCTGGCTTTCATACCAGCGATGCTGGACCTTATTAAAGAATCATGGGACAAGCCGTCCACCTCCCTCCAAGTTTCCAGACGGATTGAGAATCACTATCGAGCACACTGTGCTGACACAGCTTTCTTTGTCAAACATCCTGCTCCAAATTCTATTATTGTCCAGTCTAATCAATCTCGCGCTGGTAACCGGTCAACAGTCACCCCCACTAACCGAGAGGGCAGAAAGTTGGATGTTCTTGGCTGTCATTTATATTCTTTGGCCTCATTTGTGATGAGAGTTTCCAACTATCAAGCGGCAATGGGCGCTTATCACAGGCAGTTGTGGAACAAAATACTTCCTGTCCTTCAGTCCACTCCTGAGGAGATCAGGACCGATGCGCTCAATACTCATCTAGAAGCCACTACTCTTCCTAAGCAGCAGCGTCTTGCATCTCGCCATACGGCTGATGCTGCCTCGAAGGCTTTGGCTTCTGCCATCTCCCTCTGAAGACATGCTTGGCTACGCTCGGCGGGAATCAATGATGATGCTAGATCCCGCATTGAGGATCTTCTATTTGATGGCGTCGGTCTTTTTAACGAGAAGACCTATGAAGTGATGGACAATCTACACAAAATTCGCAAAACTGCCCGTTCCTACTCCACCCAGCAGCCTAGATACCAACGCACTCAGTGGCGCAGACCCTTCACTTTTCAACAATCATATCAGCAACTTTATCGTTCTTACAAACCTTTCACTCCGGCTCCAGAGAGGTCCAATCTTCCATCTTCCTCAGCTGCTCCTTCTTTCCGCTCTCAGGCACCAGCTCAGCAGCGTAGACAACCTTTCCGTTGACCTGTAAGAAAGAATAAACAATATCTTTGACTTGATCCCTCTGAATCTGTTCCCTGGCTATTCCCATCATCCCCGTCTGGCTCCCTTTCTCGACAAGTGGTCCATTATCACCAAGGACTCTTGGGTACTCTCTATCATACAACACGGCTACCTGTTAGAATTCACCGACCTCCCTCCACTTGGCTATCTCCGACATACGACTTACTCACCTGCCCTAGAGGACGAAATTTCTCTTCTCATCCAGAAATACGCTATCCAACGAGTACCTTCCCAAGATGTTCTAAACCGTTTCTATTCTTGGTACTTTACTGTCCCCAAATGCTATGGAGGCCTTCGCCCCATCCTGGACCTGCGACTTCTCAACACCTACATCCATCCGAAGTGCTTTCGCATGGTCACCCTGGAATCCGTTATCCCACTGCTTTCTCCAGACGATTGGTTTGTGGTCATAGATCTACAAGATGTGTATTTCCATATCTCCATTCACGAATGTCACTTCAAATACCTTCGTTTCCTCTTCATGGACAGGGATTACCAATTCTGTGCCCTCCCCTTCGGGCTGTCCACCACTCCAAGAACTTTCACAAAGTGTATGGCTCCTGTGGCTGCCTATCTTCGTCTGCACAACATCACGGTCTTTCTGTATATAGATGATTGGTTGATAGTAGCAAGGTCATACTCCGCAGCCCGAAGGGACTCTGCCTTTGTTCTTCAGACCCTGGCAGAACTCGGTTTGCAAGTCAATTTCAAGAAGTCCCATCTCGAACCATCGCAGACCATAGACTACATCGGGGCGCATCTCAATTTGATCAAGGCCAGAGTTTTTCTCCCTCACAAACGGATATCCAAATTGATGAGAGCTATTCGCCATTTCCAACCACATGCCACGGTTTCTGCTCAGCACGCACAACATTTCCTAGGCTTGATGGCCTCGACCACTTCCACGCTCCAACACGCGAGGCTCAAGATGTGATCTTTGCAGGCCTGGTTCCTGTCCCTGTTCGACCCCCTGTTAGATCATCCTTCAAAACGTCTTCTTGTCACTCCAGAGTTAGCTCGCCAACTCACTTGGTGGACCTTCGTCCTGCACCTCCTTGTAGGCCATCCTTTTCGACCTCTTCAACTGACTATACAGGTCACGACAGATGCCAGCCCAATAGGATGGGGCGCACACTGTGGCGATCACGAAATTCATGCTCTATGGTCCAGCTCGGAAAAGCTACTGCATATCAACCACCTAGAAATGCTAGCAGTCATCAAGGCTTTCCGAGCTTTCCACCTCCTCATAGCTGGTCGCGGAGTCCAGGTTACCACGGACAATATGACCACTCTGTATTATATAAACAAACAAGGGGGTACTCACTCACTGGCTCTTCTATACCTCGCAATCCAGCTATGGGAATGGTGCTATGACCGCCACATCTTCCCTGTGGCTATTCATATATCTACAGAGGACAATGAAGTTGCTGACCATTTGAGCCGTCTGACCACCCAAACCCATGAGTGGGTTCTTGACTCTGCCTTCCACCATCTCTGCAACCGATGGGGAACACCAGGTCTCAACGTTTTTGCCACCCAGACCAACTCGAAATGCAGCAACTACTGCTCTCGAGCGGGATGCGGCGTGAATTCCCTAGGCAATGTCTTCATGGTAGACTGGGGTGATGTCCTCCTCTACCTTTCCCCCCCCCCATTCCTCTTATCCAGCGGACAATAGTCAAGCTCCGCCAGCTGCGAGCCAATGACATCTTAATAGCACCATGGTGGCCTCGACAACCCTGGTTTACTCCTCTCAGGGCCATGGCGGCCGAAGTCCTGAGACTGCCTCTTCGGCCACACCTGCTGACTCAGAACGACGGCCGTGTTTGTCACCCCGACCTGGAATCTTTATACCTCACGGCGTGGAGAATCCCCCCGTCATAGCGGAGGTACTGGACAAAGCTAGGAAACCCTCTACTAAATTGTTGTATTCCTATAAGTGGAATGTTTTCTCTAGATTTGTTGCATCAAGAGGTTTATCAGCGGTTCCTGTTTCGCTGGATACCCTCCTCTTGTTTCTTTGTCACCTGTTTGATCAAGGTTTGGCCCACTTCACGTTGAAAGTTTATATTTCTGCAATAATATCCTATCAACCTATTGGATCTGAGGCCTCTCGTCTATTTTCCCATCCAACTCTCAAGATGTTTCTTAGAGGCTTGCGGAACATTCGCCCACCTGTGCGACCTCCACTCCCTCAGTGGTCCCTCCAGGTTGTTCTCCATGCTCTCACTCGCCCTCCTTTTGAGCCCATGGCTTCGACACATCTCAAACGTCTCTCCCTCAAAACTCTTTTTCTTGTAGCTATAACGTCTGCACGTCGAGCAAGCGAGCTGGCCGCCCTTCAGGCCGACACTCCTTATATTCAGTTTTATCCAGACAAAGTTGTCTTGTACCCAGACGTCACCTTCCTCCCGAAAGTGATTTCAGATTTCCATGTTAATCAGCCTTTGATTCTTCCGACATTGTTTCCATTTCCCTCTTCTGATGTTGAGCGCATGCTCCACTCCCTCAATGTTTGTCGTGCTTTAGCATTTTATGTTTCCAGGACTAAGGATTTTCGCACTTCTCCCAGACTCTTTGTGTACTTCCATGGCCCACGGAGAGGTTCTCAGGCCTCTTCACAGACAGTCTCGAGATGGATTGTCTCTGCCATTACTTTGGCTTATGACTTGGTAGGCAAGGCTCCACCAGATGTGCTAAAAGCACACTCTACAAGAGCAATGGCCACTTCCACTGCCTGGCTGCGTGGCGTTGAAGTCCCTGACATTTGTCAAGCGGCCACTTGGTCAACTCCCTCGACTTTCATGACACATTACCGTCTGGACGTCAGGGCCAAGAAAGAAGCAAGTTTTGGAAGGGCTGTGCTGACTTCATTGTTGGCATGACGGCCCTCCTTCCGGTAAGTGAGCTTGCTAGTCACCCATTTGTGTGCATTCACAGAGGCTATGAAGAAGAAAGAGAGGTTACCTACCTGTAACCATAGTTCTTCGAGTGGTCCTCTGTGAATCCACACATCCCGCCCATCCTCCCCACTGTCCGTCACTTAGTGTCTTGAGCTTTGTGTCGGTCAGAGCCTTGACAGCGGCGGACATTATCTGCCATTCTTTCAGTTGTTTTTCTGTAATCTTTATAGGAAGCATCCAAAATATAAAATTTAATTTAGAAATAATTTTCATTTTGCATAATGCCACTCTACCAAACCAAGAAATCTTTAATTTCTGATAATCTTTTATCCTTCCAGTTATCTCTTTTTTCAATCTATCCAGATTTATTTTAATTATATCCTGTAAGTTCCAAGTAATATTAATCCCTAAATATTTAATAACATTTCCCATTTTTCCTTCAAATATTGTTTTCATTCTTCTTTTCTCCTCATCCGAGTGGTTTAACAATAAACATTTTCGGAACTGAGGTATTACGGGCGGGCGGAGCATGCGCTCCATGGGGCAATGTCCTACTAATCACGTCTTTTTAAGCTCTAGAATATTCCGAGAAGTCCTGCGCAGGCGCAGTAAAACCCATTTGTGTGGATTCACAGAGGACCACTCGAAGAACTATGGTTACAGGTAAGTAACCTCTCAATCAGGGAGCTGGACAGGGGACAGATTGTATTTGTCTTCAGTGTGGAAGGGATGGTCACTCTTGAATTGGCCTCCTCAGCCACACTAGACGCTGTTCCAAGTCCTCCATACTTGTTAAGTCCTCGTTACCATAGTCTCTCGAGACTGAAGGATGCCTAATCTAATCATGTCTGCTGTAGAGCATTACTATAGTGAAGAAACAGAATTGACAGTCCATCTTCTCGGTCCTTTTCATTTATCTTTGAACTCCTCGTGCTACCTTTCTCCAGGACTCTCCCAGTGTCCCAAAGACATTCTTCAGTGGTTCTGTTGGGCTCATTGGCAGTTGTTTTTTGTCATCTTGCCAGCGTATAGTAACTGTCCAGTGCAGCAATAAGGGCTAAGAGCATTTACAGAGGGCATAACTGGGCAGTAAATGCTTAGCATCAAGAAGGACACTGCTGATTTTGAAGGATTTCTTCTGGCTCTGTCAATACAATCCTCTACGAAGGGATGCTTAAAAGAATGACACTAGACCCCCTTCCAGAAGTGTGTTTGCTCATCAGGAGAACAGAAGGCAAGAACCAAAGAAGAGCTGCTGGATCTGACAAAAAAAAAAGGCCTATGTAATCCAATATCTTGTTTGCTACAGTGGCATGTTGGGATGTTAAGGAGGGCAAGACAGAATAGCAATCTCCCCACATCTGTTACCCCCCACAAACATCTGAGCTAGTTATGCCAAACATCTGTGCTAGTTATGTTTTCGGCCACAGACTCAACCCAACCCAACCCAACCCAACCGTGAAACTGATTGAGTTGTAATGGGGGCCTGGAACATGATTGTTTCACATGACAGGGGGGAAATGATTGTTTTGATGGAATGTTTCACGCTTGATGTGGGGGCCAAATATTAGAGGCTTCTGACCCAAAACAGCATGTCAGTAGCGCAGATGTTTGACCTAGTTTTGTACAGGATTAGACAAAAGTGGTGTGTGTGTGTGTGTGTGTGTGTGTGAGAGAGAGAGAGAGAGAGAGAGAGAGAAAGAGAGAGAGAGAGAGAGAACTATGAACCCACGTATTCTGTTCAAGGGGCTTTCAGGCTGAAATAGCACATATTTAGCATGTATGTTTTGCAAAGATCTGGAGAACATATGAGACTGGAAGAAGGTCCATAGTTGTCAGAGCTCTACACAGTATGTTTCGATCAGATCACACATTAAGGGAAGTGTGTTTCTGAGAAATTACAGATGTGAATCAAGTTTCTGCTATTTTCCAAGAACCAATTACAAAATAAAATGAAATTCATTTGTAAGATGTCGATTAAGGCAAGCTCTTGATAGAATAGACTCAAGTTTTACCTCTTAAGTCCAACGAATTTTCACGGCTGCATTAGTCTCTTTCAACAGATATAACAAAAATGAAAACAAAAGAGCTGTGGCATCTTAATGACCAACAGGTTTATTTCTGTGTGAACGTTTGTGGATTACAGCCCCCTTTTTCAACACTTGTAATCAACACTTTTACTGATCATGATGAATGTTAACACTGCAATTCTCATTTTAAAAAGTCCATTCTAGTTTGTTTTCCCACCTCACTTGGTTCCCCATCATGTCCAGTGTACCCTGGGTATGTTAAACCCGTGGTCTGATGAATATGCTCCACATTTCTGAGGAAGTGGATTGTAAATCTAAGAAAGCTCACTGAAATAAATCTGTTAGTCTTTACAGATTTTAAAACTCAGAATACTTTTCTTTCATTTAATTTGACTCTAAGTCTGTGGGCTGAATATGTGAGAAAGAGTTACCAGGACCGTAGCTGTTTCAGTGGGAATGCCCCCCCTCGCCCCGCAAAGATGTGTAGACCTGAAGTTCTTTCTAAATTGGAAAGAGCTATGTACTGTTTTCACAGATCTGAATCCTGTCAAAAGGGAAGAGGGCCATTGGATCTTATGTACCAGGATCTTCCAAAGGAGCATTTGATATCATTTTGTTCTAGAGATGCCTGCATCTTTTCCTTCCTTCCTTCCTTCCTTCCTTCCTTCCTTCCTTCCTTCCTTCCTTCCTTCCTTCCTTCCTTCCTTCCTTCCTTCCTTCCTTCCTTCCTTCCTTCCTTCCTTCCTTCCTTCCTTCCTTCCTTCCTTCCTTCCTTCCACCAATCACCAGCTCCTTCCTTCCTTCCTTCCTTCCTTCCTTCCTTCCTTCCTTCCTTCCTTCCTTCCTTCCTTCCTTCCTTCCACCAATCACCAGCTCCTTCCTTCCTTCCTTCCTTCCTTCCTTCCTTCCTTCCTTCCTTCCTTCCTTCCTTCCTTCCTTCCTTCCTTCCTTCCTTCCTTCCTTCCTTCCTTCCTTCCTTCCTTCCTTCCTTCCTTCTTTCTTTCTTCCCGGGAGGTTCATCACTAATCTCATCCCCATAGGAAGTTATTCATCTTTATTGCTAGCCAGTCCTCCTCTGCGGTGGTCGGCAGTAACAATCTTTTCATTGCTTCTGTGTTTAGCTCTTCTTTGACATGATGGACATCAGCTGCGGTTTAGCCCAAGCTCACTATTTGTGTAACTTAATTGCTTGCTTCCTTTAATATGGTCTGAATTCCTCCGCCGCCACCCCCTTCAATGAGGAAGGCTGTTGGAAAAAAAATGAGCTTAAGCATGTAACACTCTTTCCCCTCCACCGCCCCAGTTAATTAACCTTCTTCCCAAATGCATGACTGGAGCAGGTCAAATAACTAGGGAGTGTTAAGTGTGCCATTACGATCCCATTTCCCAGTTGAAAAGGGACCTGGAGTTTTTAAGGATGAACCTCTTCGAGCACCCACCTTCTAGGGTGTGAAAGTTAAATGATCATCAAATGCCCTTGAATCTGGATATTATTTTTTTAAGACAACTTGAAGAAATGTCCAGTATTTGGTTGTTTATGTACATTCATTAAAAAAAAGGAAAGTGTATTTCAATCTCTCATCTTCGGAATAGTCTCTCCAGTAAGGTGCCCCTGACATCATAATCTTTTTTGGTGCCACGCTACGGTGATATTTCTCAAATTCCGGGCATTTGGTGGAATATGATTGCCTAATTTTTAATTAGTGGCATGGTGTTAGTTGGTTATCCCTATAACTCAATTATTTTTGAGGGGAAGTGTAGTTTTCTGTTCTAGAGATGTCATATTTATTTTTATACATTAGAACTGTAATCTGTCTTGAGTCTTTTAAAAGAAAAGATCTTTAACATATTTAAATCATCTTCTTCATTATCAGTGTTGCCTCTTTTGATGCTGATAAACTTCCTTCCAGATGCTGTGGTTTACTGAGGGGACTGTGTGATAGAGACAGAACATCTTGTGAGGCTAAGAGGTGTTTCACAATGGAAAGGACTGCCTCTGTCATTGAAGGTTTTGAGGGAGATGGAAAGAGCCTGCCCGAAGAATGTGGGCAAATTTGAGCATCTCTTGGGCAATGACAGCTGATCCTTCCACTCCAGAAGCACCATTGTATTGCTTCTGACACAAACGAAGATGAGGAGGAGAAGGAGAAGGAAGAAGAAGAAGAAGAAGAAGAAGAAGAAGAAGAAGGAAACAATGACAACGATGACAATGAAGCAGCAGCTACAATACTCTTAGAACCGCAGAGCTGGAAGGGACCCTATGGATCATCAAGTCCAACCACTGTCAAGGAGGCACAATGGGGAATTGAACTCCCAACCTCTGGCTCCAGAAGAATAAGTTGTTGTTGTTGTTGTTTAGTCGTTAAGTCGTGTCCGACTCTTCGTGACCCCATGGACCAGAGCACGCCAGGCCCTCCTGTCTTGCACTGCCTCCCGGAGTTGGGTCAAAGTCATGTTGGTCGCTTCGATGACACTGTCCAACCATCTCGTCCTCTGTCATCCCCTTCTCCTCTTGCCTTCACACTTTCCCAACATCAGGGTCTTTTCCAGGGAGTCTTCTCTTCTCATGAGATGGCCAAAGTATTGGAGCCTCAGCTTCAGGATCTGTCCTTCCAGTGAACACTCAGGGTTGATTTCCTTCAAAATGGATAGGTTTGTTCTCTTTGCAGTCCAGGGGACTCTCAAGAGTCTCCTCCAGCACCACAGTTCAAAAGAACTGTGAAGAAGAAGTAGAGGCCTTTAAACAGAGTTTGAATGGGCATGTGATAGGGATAATTTACTGTCTGAAGCTGGCAACAGGTTGGAGTAGATTACCCTTCGGATCCATCACAGCTTTACAATTCTATGATTTCTGATTCTACCTCAGATTATATAGTGTCTAGTGGTTCATCTGCTAACAGAAAGTGCAGGGAAATGATTAATTCTCTCCAAAACATAAGTGACTATCTGAACATCGGAAGGGGCAAAAATAGAGGCTCCCTGTATTTATACCCTTCTGTCCCCAAAGAAAGACCTGAAACCTGAGTGCAGAAAAGTCCAGATAACTTAATTGGCAAAGCCCTAGACCGATGCTATTATATTTCCCCAGGAAAGCACAATCTGTGAGTCAAATTCAAATACAAAGGGCACATAGAGAAGCTGTTCTTGGTGGCTGCTCTTCAGTTCTGAATTGTATTCCTTAATATATTGTTATGGAAATGTGACAATTATATACATTTCTCCAGGTTTTCAGTGAACAACATATATTAACCTTCACTTTTTAAAATTCTTTATGAATTCATTTTTCTTCAGATCAAGAGCATTGCAAAGAACTTCAAAAATCCCCATCAAAAGGCCAGCCATCAGCTTTAAATAGTAACTAAATAATGTTAGGGTACAGTCAGATGGGCATTTGTTTCACTGTTTGATCTACTGCAGGGATGGGTTGGTTCACTTCTTTTTCCAGCAATTACATGATAGAATTGCTAGAATGAAGCAGCCCATCTCCAGAGTGTTCCTACTCACACCTTTTTTGATCCCTGTCAGGGGCTTCTCCTTTTTTGGGGGTGGGCAGGATAGCATCATTTTGTTTTGTTTCTTGTCCAGTACGTATGATTGCTGGAAATGAACCAAAGGGGAGAATTCTCTTTCAGTTTGCCATATTGTGAAGTGGTTTAAGAAGACAGCCACTTCAGGTTATCAAGAAATTAAACAGTTCTTCTGCGCTGAGGAGCTGTAGCTGAATCCACTGCCAGCTGGTACTCAGCAATGGATTGTGCTGTGGGAAGGTTTCTGACCCAACTTTTAAGAAAGGTCACAAAGGAAAGGGAAAAACATGCCTTCCTTGCCCCTCTTGTCAGCTCCTACTTCCGGGAGGAAGTTTTCAATTTTTCAGGTTTCTGTAAGTGATGCAGTGCATTAGCGCTGCCCTAATTTATTTATTTATTTATTTATTTATTGCACTTATATGCCGCCCATCTAGACATTGTCTACTCTGGGCGGCTCACAACAGACAAAATAAAAACAATATATAATAACAATTTATCAGCAATATACAATGATAACAATAGTTCAAGATGGGACTAATACAGTGTAAAAACAAAACAAAACACCCTTTACTTGTTTGGTCCCTCCACAGAGCAAGGGAAGTTTTTAATTTCCCATTATCCTGAAGTGGCTGTCTTCTTCAGCCACTTCATGATACAGGAAATTGAAAGAGGAAAGAGATGGAAAAATAGGGTCACTTGAGGTGCGTATACCAAATGGTGTAGAGGTAAAGGTAAAGGTAAAGGTTCCCCTTGACATTGAGTCCAGTCGTGTCCGACTCTAGGGTGCGGTGTTCATCCCTGTCTCCAAGCCGTAGAGCCAGCGTTTGTCCGAAGACAGTTTCTGTGGTCACGTGGCCAGCGCAACTAGACACGGAATGCCGTGACCTTCCCACCGTGGTGGTACCTATTTATCTACTCGCATTTTTTACATGCTTTCGAACGGCTAGGTTGGCAGGAGCTGGGACAAGCGACGGGAGCTCACTCGGTTGCGTGGATTCGATCTTACGATGGCTGGTCTTCCGATCTTGCAGCACAGAGGCTTCTGCGGTTTAACCCGCAGCGCCACCACGTCCCTATTACCAAATGGTGTACTAGACCTTTAAGCAACCCTATTTAGCTCACATCAGCCCATTCCAAATGAGCTCTTGTAGACAAGCCCTTACTTTATTGCATCAGTACCATAAATTTGTTCCTTCTCTCTATGTTAAGGAAACAAAAAGAAAAGAAAAGAAAAAAAGAAAGATAAGATGCTGTAAATTACTAAGTTATTTGTAACTCGTTCCTTCAAAACTCTAATAAAACCAAAATTTTGTGTTGTTGATCTTTCATTGCAGATTGCCCTGGGCATGTAGGGTGGGTAATGGGGTAACAGTTTAAGTAAGATTAAGGGAAATGTTTTCCCTCAAGTCAGGATAGCCACAATTTGCTTATTACTTTCCTCTCTCTTCTTTTCACGGAATCTTTGCTGCTAAAAACCAAAGGTCTCCTTTGATTTTCTTGTAATAGCATTCTTAGAAGGAGAAATGTTCCTCCACTCACCCTGTTGACTTGGGGGGAAAGCTGAGGGAAGAAATGTTGAGAAACTACAACCTATGCTTTATTTCTTTCTTAAAATGATTTATTAAAGCTACATATGGAAGAATTCCTGTTCTGTAATTTTCACTGAACAGAAGGAAATTATTGTGGTGCCTCCACTTACGAACGTCCCTACTTACGACCAATTCGACTTACGACCAGCTCCGGCCGCAAAATTTTGCTTCGACTTGCGACCGGAGCTTCCACTTACGAACAGAAAAAGGCAGGGAAAAAAGGCGGGGAATTCAAATTGCTAACTGTAGGTGGCGAAAGAGGCTGCTTCTTTGTAGCTCTTTCGCCCCGATGGTTAGAGTGAGTGCGATCGAGGAGGGACTGCCTGGCTTCTGCTTCTCAGTGAGCGTGTGTGTGTTTGCAGGGAGGCTTGGGACTGCCTGTTAGGTAAGGTAAGGTGCTGTTTTCTGCTTTTTAAAAACTGTTCTGTGTGTTTTTGCAGCGTGGTTTTAGGCTGGGGGGGCTTATGTTTCTGTGCTGTGATGGGTCTTGGGGGTTTGTTTGTTTTTTGGGTTCTCCCCCCCCATTTCTGATGGGTCTTGGGGGGTTTGGTTGCTTTTTGGGGTTTTTCCCCCCATTTCTGATGGGTCCTGCATGCTTCCCTTGCTTTTTCCTTTGTTTTCTGTGCATTTCCAACGTTGTCCCTCTGTTCTCTGTGCATTTCCAATCTGCTCCGTTTGTTTTCTGTGCATTTGCAATGGGTCTTGCACGCTTGATTGCTTTTCTCTCCCCCCCCCCCCCCCTTCGGCCAGAAGGGATTAATCGCGTTTCCAATGAGTCTTGCAGTGATTTTTTTTTTTTTGGTGATTTTTTTCTTTGGCCGGAACGGATTAATGGGGTTTCAACGCATTCCTATGGGAAATGGTGCTTTGACTTACGACCATTTCGACTTCTGGAACGGATTATAGTCGTAAGTGGAGGCACCACTCTATATTCTGGGGTGTTTTATTGATTGATATATAGCGTTTATCAATCTAGATCAGATGGAAAGCCCTTTAATCTCTCTAGATTGAGAGCGAAGACCAAAGTCCAGCTGAAATGCATGTGGGACTTCCTCTTTGCTGATGATACAGCTGTTGTTGCCCATTCTGCTGAAGACCTCCAACAACTTATTAATCGTTTTAGTAAGGCCTGCCAAGATTTTGGATTAACAATCAGCCTGAAGAAAACACAAGTCATGGGCCAGGGCGTGGACTTACCTCCCTCTATTACCATCTCTACACAAGAATTGGTGGTTGTTCATGATTTCGTGTACCTTGGATCAACGATCTTTGACACCCTCTCTCTAGATGTCGAGCTGGATAAACACATTGGCAAAGCAGCTACCATGTTCTCTAGACTCACAAAGAGAGCATGGCTTAATAAGAAGCTGACGGCATATACCAAGATCCAGGTCTATAGAGCCTGTGTCCTGAGTACACTCCTGTACTGCAGTGAGTCTTGGACCCTTTGTGCACGGCAGGAGAGGAAGCTGAACACGTTCCATATGCGTTGTCTCCGACGCATTTTTGGGATCACCTGGCAGGACAAAGTTCCAAATAGAGTAGTCCTAGAACGAGCTGGAATTTTTAGCATGTCTACATTACTGAAACAGCAACGTCTATGTTGGCTCGGGCATGTCGTGAGAATGGCTGACGGTTGGATTCCAAAAGATCTCCTGTATGGAGAATTAGTGCAGGGAAAGTGCCCCAGAGGGAGACCAGAGCTGCGATACAAGGATATCTGCAAGTGGGATCTGAAGGCCTTAGGAATGGACCTCAAGAGATGAGAAACCTTGACATCTGAGCGTTCAGCCTGGAGGCAGGTGGTGCATCATGGCCTCTCGCATTTTGAAGAGGCACTTGTTCAGCAGGCCGAGGCAAAGAGGCAGTCCTGAAACCAGCAAAATCAGGGAGCTGGACAGGGGACAGATTGTATTTGTCTTCAGTGTGGAAGGGATTGTCACTTTCCAATTGGCCTTCTCAGCCACACTAGCTGCTGTTCCAAGTCCTCCATTCAGAGCATGTTACCATAGTCTCTCGAGACTGAAGGATGCCTACATTTAGCATTTAAAAATATTTAAAGCATCTTACACATTGATATGATAAGTAAAAACAAGATAGTCCTCGTCTCTAAGTTTACAATCTTTAAAAAAAACCCACAAAATGAAAATAGGTTGGAGAGGGAAAAGGGGGAAAAACAAAATTGGGTAATAGATTTTAAAATTAAATGGCAGTTCTTATAATAATGAGCTAGAGTGGAAATGGTTTATGGAATGGAAGAGTCAATGGAGTTGGGCACTCGGTAGAACTGTTGGAAATCCAGACTTATCCTGCTGTTATGTGACAGTTGAGGGAGGGAAGAAAGAGACAGATGGGGCTGGTGTTTCAGCATAGCTTTGCTTCCCCCTCTACTGCAGCCGGATCAGGGCTTGGAAAAGTTACTTTTTTGGGTTGGCAACTCTCAGAGTCCCCAGCCAACATATGTGAGTTTTGAAGTTGTTGTCTAAAAAAGAACTTCTTTCCAAGCTCTGAACGTGGTGGAATGACTACTAACAGAGGATAGTCAGTAGAAAAACAAGCCATTGAAAAACAGCTGTCTAAGTCAAAAAGATAGATTTCATCTTGCACTGTGTATAAAGGCCAGCTCTTGCCCTTTCAAGAAAGACAATCTGTTTTAGATTAGAAGAATTCCAAGAATCATTCCAGGATTCCAATAATAGCTCCAGTAAGTGAGGATATACAAAGAGATGTGATGATAATATAATCTATTTGGTGAGGGATCTGATCTGTCAAAACTGCTTCAAACAGCAAGCATGTATTCCTTGCCACAGTTTTAACCAGATGGCAAAATAATTTCAATTGTGGCGATTGGTTGACTGGCATTTGACTCATGTAGCCAGAGTAATGGAGCTTCATGAGCTTTGTTAAATAGAAGTGCTGTTTGTTTGTTTATTTATTTATGTATTTATTTAAAATATTTTTACTCTGCCTTTCTCCTTAAAAAGGAACCAAAGCCGGCTTACATCATTGAAAGACAATATATATACCTGAAAACAATAAGTATACAAAGGTGGTTGTTGTAGGTTTTTCAGGCTGTTTGGCTGTGTTCTGGAGGTTTTTCTTCCTAACGTTTCGCCAGTCTCTGTGGCCGGCATCTTCAGAGGACAGGAGTTAGAACTCTGTCTGTGTTCTGGTGTAGTGTGTGGGATAGTTGAGTATTTGTACCTGTGGGATCAGCTTTTTTGTCCTTTTCAGGAGATTGGGTGATTATGGTGATCATGGTGTTTTTTGTTATGGGTGTATTGTTGTTATAAGGGGGGAGATGATCTGTCACTGTGATTGATGGGTGTCATTAGCTAGTCTTTTGTGTGCAGTGATCACCGGTCCTTGTGGCTGGGTAGAGTTCGTTCACCTTTTTGCAGGCTGTATTTTTCAGTGCTGGGAGCTAGGCTTTGTTGAGTTTTAGACTTTCTTCTTTTTTGTTGAAGCTCTGCTGGTGTTTGTGGATTTCAATGGCTTCCCTGTGTAGTCTAACATAATGATTGCTGGTGTTGTCCAGTACATCTGTGTTTTGAAATAAGATTTCATGTCCAGCTTGTTTCAGGGCATGTTCAGCTACTGCCGATTTTTCCGATTGTTTTAATCTGCAGTGTCTTTCACGTTCTTTGATTCTGGTGTGGATGTTGTGTTTTGTGGTCCCAATATATACCTGGCCACAACTGCAATGTAGCCGGTATACTCCTGCAGTGGTGAGGGGGTACCTTTTGTCCCTTGCTGACCGTAACATTTGTTGTATTTTTCTGGTGGGCCTGAATACTGTTTGTAGGTTGTGTTTTTTCAAAAGTTTCCCGATGCGGACCGTGACCCCTTTGATGGATGGCAGAAATACTTTATCATATGCAAACCTGACCTCCTATTGGGACACAAGGTCTAGAGAAAACCCACCCACACAGACCGGTACCTACACAAAAACTCCAATCACCACCCATGACAAAAAAGAGGCAGAATCAAAATACTGGTAGACCGTGCAAATTGGAACTGTGAAGCTCAATTTCTCAGCACCAAACTCAACCACCTGAATTGGGCCCTACAGGCAAATGGCTACTCCATGAATGAAATCACAAGAGCCATCAAACCGAGAAAACAACACCGAACTGAAGGAAAAAAAAAAAACAGCCACCCACAAATAAAGTATTTCTGCCATACATCAAAGGGGTCACGGTCCGCATGGGGAAAATTTTGAAAAAACACAGCCTACAAACAGTATTCAGGCCCAACACAAAAATACAATGCCTGAAGAGAAAGGTCTTTGTCTGCTTGCGGAAGGACAGCAAAGAGGGAGCCAGCCTGGCCTCCAGAGGGAAGGAGTTCCAGAGTCTGGGAGCAGTGACAGAGAAGGCCCTCTCCCGTGTCCCTACCAAATGCACCTGTGAAGGTGGTGGAACTGAGAGAAAGGCCTCTCCTGATTATCTTAACTCCTGAGCTGGCTCAAAATGGGACATACGGTTTTTGAGATAGCTTGTAGCCAAGCCATTTAGGGCTTTATAGGTTAAAACTGCATTTATAGGTTAAACCATTATCACTGCAGCCACGAAATTAAAAGACGCCTGCTTCTTGGGAGGAAAGTGATGACAAACCTAGACAGCATCTTAAAAAGCAGAGACATCATCTTGCCGACAAAGGTCTGCATAGTCAAAGCTATGGTTTTTCCAGTAGCGATGTATAGAAGTGAGAGCTGGACCATAAAGAAGGCTGACCACCAAAGAATTGATGCTTTTGAATGGTGGTGCTGGAGGAGACTCTTGAGAGTCCCCTGGACTGCAAGGAGAACAAACCTATCCGTTCTGAAGGAAATCAACCCTGAGTGCTCACTGGAAGGACAGATCCTGAAGCTGAGGCTCCAATACTTTGGCCATCTCATGAGAAGAGAGGACTCCCTGGAAAAGACCCTGATGTTGGGAAAGAGTGAAGGCAAGAGGAGAAGGGGACGACAGAGGACGAGATGGATGGACAGTGTCATCGAAGTGACCAACATGAATTTGACCCAACTCCGGGAGGCAGTGGAAGACAGGAGGGCCTGGCGTGCTCTGGTCCATGGGGTCACGAAGAGTCGGACACGACTTAACGACTAAACAACAACAAGGTTAAAAACAGCCCTTGGAATTGTGCCCGGAAACAGATCGGCAGCCAGTGGAGCTGCTGTTACAGGATGGTTATGTGATCCCCTGTAAGCAGCCCCAGTCAGCAATCTGGCTGCTGCATTTTTCCTGACTAGAGATGGGATATTCATATTTGTCTCCCAGGAATATCGCCACTAGAGGTGGCCCGGCCGATTGGACCCTCCCCCTATAACGGGGCTGCCCACTTATGGCTTGTGGCATGGCGTACTGTGCCGATCGTGGAAGTAGCCTGGCGGAGGCTTCCCTGCCTCCCTGTGCTGCTGACCATCCAGCAAGGAGGTGGGATGACGAGTCTCCCCACCCAACTGCTGAGCGGTCAGCAGTGCAAGGAGGTGGGGAAGCCCCGGACGGGCCTGCTTTCGCGATGGGCATGGATCAGTGGAACAGACTGGCTTAAAGGGTAATAGGCTGTCCTTTGGTGGACAAACTGAAACAGGATTGAATGGCTGTCAGGAATATTTTAGCTTCAAGATTTCTGCACTGAGTTGGGAGGCTGGGCTAGATGACCTCCACAGTAACTTCCAAATGTAAAATTGTGTGTTTCTTCATATGTGGAAGAATGGATTGGAATTCTCTTTGCTGATTTGGGACTATTATTAAAATTCATTGTCCTCAACAGTTTTGCCATTGTCTTGGGTGGTGATCTGACAATCCCAGTTAGTTCAGTAGTCTGCAACTGCCTGGATGACTCTGAAACAGAAACAGACGTGACTTTGGAAAAGATGGAGCAATTTTCACTCCCAGCTTCTTCTTTTTGTGGTATAGCATTGTCCTCTGCTCAGAAAGCAGACCCCCAAAGTCTGCATTTATCTTCATGTACCTCTTGGCAAATGATGGCTCTTGCATGTTATACCCTGTAATTATCACTTCCCATTTTCTAATATAGTAACGCACGGCTGGGCTTGTGGTGTGAGGGATGGCCGTGGCTTGGCTGGTAAAATCTAGAAATAGCAAAAGGAAAAGAAGAGGCTCTTTTTCAGACAGCAGCAGAAGGGAGCATTCTCGCTAAGTTTATCGCATTCAGTTGGCCAAAATTCCCTCGCTCCCACAAAAGGAGCTATCCTTGATGCCCCATATGCCTGTAATTCCCTCCTAGAAAACGTACAAGGGGGTCTTCTCTTTATCTTCTAATTCCGACTTAAAGCTTTCATTTTCTGTGAAGGCATTGCTGTAGGCCCCTCGCTCCAAGTCATAGAAACACAGCCTATAGATGTGTTGTTCAAGCTGTTCAAGTTGGCACCCCTTGCTTCTGTTGTTTGCTTTTCCCATTATAAAATTTCAAGTGTAAGCTGTTTGGGGCAGATCCTAGCTCCTGCGTTATTATGCAAAACCCTATCCTCATTGATGATGATAATGTAGTCTTTAAAGAAGTCTAAATGAATTGTTGCTTCACATTAGGTAAATGTAAAGGTTCCCCTTGACAATTTGTCCAGTCGTGTCCGACTCTAGGGGGCGGTGCTCATCCCCGTTTCCAAGCCGTAGAGCCAGCGTTTGTCCGAAGACAATCTTCCGTGGTCACGTGGCCAGCGCGACTAGACACGGAACGCTGTTACCTTCCCACCGTGGTGGTACCTATTTATCTACTTGCATTTGCATGCTTTCGAACTGCTAGGTTGGCAGGAGCTGGGGCAAGCGACGGGAGCTCACTCCGTTGCGTGGATTCGATCTTACGACTGCAGGTCTTCTGACCTTGCAGCACAGAGGCTTCTGCAGTTTAACCCGCAGCACCACCACGTCCCTCGCAGCAGCACCATGTCCCTCGCAGCACCACCACGTCCCTCGCAGCACCACCACGTCCCCTGCTTCAGATTAGGTCATCCTTAAAACATTTTGCTAATTTCTGATCTTTATGTAGGAGGAGAAGAAAATAATTCCTGAAAGGTACATTCACTTCATTGACCTTTAAGTTGGTAATTTGGTATCTCTGCCACTTTGTTCATAATTCATTTTCTCCAACATGCATTAACTGCATTAAATAGTCAAGTATTCAAAAGAAATGTGCTTATCATTTTTAGGGCAACATTCTGAGTTTTGAGTGGAAACTCCAGCGACCTGCAAACCTGTGCACGGAGAAAAGAATGAGAAATGCAATGTATCTGTTGAACACTGATAGCACACACACACACACACACACACACAAGGATATCTGTCTTAGAAAAGGTTGGAAAGAATGAAAATGCAATAAAGTTTCTTCTTTAAAGACTGCATTACTAGTGTTCAGTTAGTGTGGGCTTTCAGGCAACAATTAACAATTTGAAGCTCAAGCTTCTAGCCCTCTTGGGAAAATGGTTCTTGTGTCAATTCTGCACTTGAAATATGTTTTATATATTGGTTTGTATCTGCATGTATGGTAAGAGACTAGGATTTCTCTCCCAGCTATAGCTTTTATATATGCAAGGAGAAACAGTTGAGAGGTGTGGAAGAATGTTTGTGAATGGAGCTGTGAGTTGAATTATTGATAAGATTTCTGGCTGGGTAGAGATACTGTTTCATAGATAAGAGTGCATGTGTGAGAGTTAGATTTCAATCTAGGAGGAAGCGCAAGAGCTGTGTGCTAGTTCTGAGAGTAAGAGAAAGAGCTATGGCATTAATCAGCTGAGGGTGACCTGTTTTTGCGGAGAAGCTGTGAAAAATAGTGTGTTCTCATTAACTTGCATAGAAGCAAGCATTCATCTCTTTCTATATGTAAATAACAGAATGTTTAAACTGTAAAGAAAGAAGTGAAGGAAAGGCTTATGGCTGTATGATCGAGAACTTGACAATTTGTAGTACTGAACCTTTTTATTCTTTTGTGGTTTTTTAAAAATTAACTTATTTGGGTTTTACATACCCTGTTTATTAATTTTGAAGATAGAGATCACAAGGCATTATATCCATGCATAATTCCGGTCAGTGCTGGGACACATAGTTTACGTAGTATCACCAAAGTAAGTTAGGCTGAATGTTTCACCTGAAGCATTATTTCCTCTTCTGAAAGGGTGGTGTAAGGCCAGCCTTCAATTGTGGCAGTGCTTGAATAGCAGGTGTAAAAGGGAACACTGGCTATTACCCTAGTTTAGTGGTGGGGTGCGGAGAAGTCCCTGTTTACAGGTTAAATGGCAGGAGTTTGGGGTTGTCATTTTGGCAGGGCTTACACAGGTAGAGAAGGCGTATAAGTCATAGAATCGTAGAATCGCCATAGGGTTGGAAAGGACCTTGGAGGTCTTCTTTTTTTCTTTTTAAATTTAATTTTTATTATATAACAAACAATCAAACAACAATCAAAGGGAAACAGATACAAAGGGGGAAAGGAAAGAAAACAAAACACAACACAACAAAATAAAGGCACGGGGAAGTGTTTACAGTAATACAATATCTAATATAATCTTGGCTCCACGGCTGTATTACAATACTAAAATCTCTAACATATGCTATATTCTCTATTCATGTTTGTTTCTGGGCCCAATCATGAAACATTTTCCAGCTTTCTTTAACATATATTCTCGGGTCTTCATGTAAAGCCTCTGATAGGCTATCAATTTCTGCAATATCCAATAATTTTTTAAACAGCTCCTCCATCTTAGGATTTTCCTGATTTTTCCATTTTTGGGCTCAGATCAACCTTGCAGTTGTAAATATGTGCAATAACATATATATTTTTTCAACAATTTCTGGCATTATATTCAGCAAAAACATTTCTGGTTTAAAGGCTATTTTTGTTGTATAATTTCTTGTGTAATATCTTTTATCTGTCTCCAAAATCTTTTTACTCTATCAAATGTTCACCACATATGAAAAAAAGTCCCGGGTTGTTGACAGCACTTCCAACATAAGTTGCTAACCCCTAACGTCATTTTTTCCCCCCCTTCACGGATTGCTGCCTTGTCGTGGCGAAGGGGCTTGAGTAACTCAGAGAAGCTATGGGCTATGCCGTGCAGGGACACCCAAGACGGACAGGTCATAGTGGAGAGTTCTGACTAAACGCGATCCACCTGGAGCAGGAACTGGCAAGCCACTCCAGTATCTTTGCCAAGAAAACCCCATGGACAGAAACAAAAGGCTAAAACATATAACGCTTGAAGATGAGCCCCTCAGGTCGGAAGGCATCCAACATGCTACTGAGGAAGAGTGGAGGACAAGTACAAGTAGCTCCAGAGCTAATGAAGTGGATGGGCCAAAGCCGAAAGGACGCTCAGCTGTGGATGCGCCTGGAAGTGAAAGGAAAGTCCGATGCTGCAAAGAAGAATACTGCATAGGAACCTGGAATGTAAGATCTATGAACCTTGGTAAGCTGGATGTGGTCAAACAGGAGATGGCAAGAATAAACATTGACATCCTGGGTGTCAGTGAACTAAAATGGATGGGAATGGGCGAATTCAATTCAGACGATTATCTACTATTGTGGGCAAGAATCCCATAGAAGAAATAGAGTAGCCCTCATAGTCAACAAAAGAGTGGGAAAAGCTGTACTGGGATACAATCTCAAAAATGATAGAATGATTTCAATACGAATCCAAGGCAGACCTTTCAACATCACAGTAATCCAAGTTTATGCACCAACCACCGATGCTAAAGAGGCTGAAATTGACCAATTCTATGAAGACTTACAACACCTTCTAGAACTGACACCAAAGAAAGATGTTCTTCTCATTATAGGGGATTGGAATGCTAAAGTAGGGAGTCAAGAGATAAAAGGAACAACAGGTAAGTTTGGCCTTGGAGTTCAAAACGAAGCAGGGCAAAGGCTAATAGAGTTCTGTCAAGAGAACAAGCTGGTCATCACAAACACTCTTTTCCAACAACACAAGAGGCGACTCTACACATGGACATCACCAGATGGGCAATACCGAAATTGCAGTATTTCGGTATTGCCCATCTGCAGCCAAAGGACATCTGCATCCAAAGATGGAGAAGCTCTATACAGTCAGCAAAAACAAGACCTGGAGCTGATTGTGGCTCTGATCATCAGCTTCTTATAGCAAAACTCAAGCTTAAACTGAAGAAAGTAGGAAAAACCACTGGGCTAGTCAGGTCTAATCTAAACCAAATCCCTTTTGAATACACAGTGGAAGTGAAGAACAGATTTAAGGAACTAGATTTGGTGGACAGAGTGCCTGAAGAACTATGATTGGAGGCTCATAACATTGTACAGGAGGCAGCAACAAAAACCATCCCAAAGAAAAGGAAATGTAAGAAAGCAAAGTGGCTGTCCAACGAGGCCTTACAAATAGCAGAGAAGAGAAGGGAAACAAAATGCAAGGGAGATAGGGAAAGTTACAGAAAATTGAATGCTGACTTCCAAAGAATAGCAAGGAGAGACAAGAGGGCCTTCTTAAATGAACAGTGCAAAGAAATAGAGGAAAATAATAGAAAGGGAAAAACCAGAGATCTGTTCAAGAAAATTGGAGATATTAAAGGAACCTTTTGTGCAAAGATGGACATGATAAAGGACAAAAATGTTAGGGACCTCACAGAAGCAGAAGACATCAAGAAGAGGTGGCAAGAATACACAGAGGAATTATACCAGAAAGATCTGGATGTCCCGGACAAACCAGATAGTGCGGTTGCTGACCTTGAGCCAGACATCCTGGAGAGTGAAGTCAAGTGGGCCTTAGAAAGCATGGCTAACAACAAGGCCAGTGGAGGTGATGGCATTCCAGTTGAACTATTTAAAATCTTAAAAGATGGTGCTGTTAAGTTGCTACACTCCATATGCCAGCAAGTTTGGAAAACTCAGCAGTGGCCAGTGGATTGGAAAAGATCAGTCTACATCCCAATCCCAAAGAAGGGCAGTGCCAAAGAATGCTCCAACTACCGTACAATTGCACTCATTTCACACGCTAGCAAGGTTATGCTCAAAATCCTCCAAGGTAGGCATCAGCAGTATGTGGACCGAGAACTCCCAGAAGTACAAGCTGGATTTCGAAGGGGCAGAGGAACTAGAGACCAAATTGCTAACATGCGCTGGATTATGGAGAAAGCCAGAGAGTTCCAGAAAAACACCTACTTCTGCTTCATTGACTACGCAAAAGCCTTTGACTGTGTGGACCACAACAAACTATGGCAAATTCTTAAAGAAATGGGAGTGCCTGACCACCTTATCTATCTCCTGAGAAATCTATATGTGGGACAGTAAGCAACACTTAGAACTGGATATGGAACAACTGATTGGTTCAAAACTGGGAAAGGAGTACGACAAGGCTGTATATTGTCCCCGTGCTTATTTAACTTATATGCAGAATACATCATGCGAAAGGCCGGACTGGACGAAGCCCAAGCCGGAATTGTGGTGCTGGAGGAGACTCTTGAGAGTCCCCTGGACTGCAAAGAGAACAAACCTATCCATTTTGAAGGAAATCAACCCTGAGTGCTCACTGGAAGGACAGATCCTGAAGCTGAGGCTCCAATACTTTGGCCATCTCACGAGAAGAGAAGACTCCCTGGAAAAGACCCTGATGTTGGGAAAGTGTGAAGGAAAGAGGAGAAGGGGACGGCAGAGGACAAGATGGTTGGACAGTGTCACCGAAGCTACCAACATGAATTTGACCAAACTCTGGGAGGCAGTGGAAGACAGGAGGGCTCCAGCTGAGTGTCCTTTTGGCTTTGGCCCAACCACTTCATTAGCTCTGGAGCTACTTGTCCTTGTCCTCCGCTCTTCCTCAGTAGCATATTGGACGCCTTCCGACCTGAGGGGCTCATCTTCCAGCGTCATATCTTTTAGCCTTTTGTTTCTGTTCATGGGGTTTTCTTGGCAAAGATCCTGGCGTGGCTTGCCAGTTCCTGCTCCAGGTGGATCGCGTTTAGTCAGAACTCTCCACGATGACCTGTCCGTCTTGGGTGTCCCTGCAAGGCACAGCCCATAGCTTCTCTGAATGACTCAAGCCCCTTCACCACGACAAGGCAGCAATCCGTGAAGGGGCGTTGTGCTGTGGGGTTTATCTTTAAAGCTTTTTCCTCTTTTTTGAGAGTCATTAGGAAATTTTGCTATTTCTTATTTCTTTCTCTCTCTTTTTGTGCTGCCAAGTCAATTGCTAGTCCTCGGAAGTAAGCCTTCCCCGTATCCTAGACACTGGCGATCCCAGTATATTGAGGTTTATGTATTTTAAAGAAGAACTCTAGTTCTTTTTTTATTTTCTTCAGACAATCTTCATCTTTCAATATAGAGGTGTTTAGTCTCCAAATTCCTCTTCTTTGTGGATAATTCAGAGTCATCCAAAGCGGGTTATGATCTGCATAGATATTTGGGATAATCTCAATGTCTTCCACTTGTTGACTTAAATCTGCTGATATCCAACAACTATCTATTCTGGACCAGGATCGATGTATGTTTGGATAAAAGGTAAAATCCTTTTTTGTTGGGAATCCAGTTCTCCATATATCGATTAATTTTAACTCTTCTGCCATTTCAAAAAAAAAAATTCGGAATTAAGTTTCTTCTCCCCCCCCCTTTTTTTTCCCCATCCATCCTTGAGGTATCTTTTTGAATATCAGTTACCGCATTGAAATCTCCAGTTAGACATATTTTTTCTTCAATTCTTGGGATTAACTCCTTTTTGAGCTCTTCATAAAATTTTCCTTGTTTTTCATTTGAGGCATAAATATTTATCACCAGGATTTTTTCACCCACTTTCTGAACTCTGACCATGAGAATTCGTCCATCTTTAGAGGCATATATCAGTTTGGGGTCCAGCTCCTTTTTTTACCATAAGTGGCCACTCCTCTTTTCTTTTGTTGGTCGGCTGCTATAAAGACTTTACCTAATTTTGAGTTTTCTAGTAGATGTCTATCCTTATCTTTAATATGGATCTCTTGGATACAAATTGGAGGTCTTCTAGTCCAACTCCCTGCCCAAGGCAGGAGACCTCATACCATCCTGGACCCAGATGGCTGTCCAATCTTTTCTTGAAAACCTCCAGCGATGGGGCACCCACCACCTTGGGAGGCGAGCTGTTCCCCTGCTTAATGGTTCTCACCATCAGGAAATTCCTCCTTATTTCCAGGTTGGATCTCCCTCGGACGAGTTTCCACCCATTGGTTCTTGTCCTACCCTCAGGCGCAATGGAGAATAAATTGATGCCCTCTTCCTTATGGCAACCCTTCAAATATTGGAAGACTGCTCTCATGTCTCCCCTCCGTCTTCTCTTAGTTAAGCTAAACATACCTAGTTCTTTTAGTCGTTCTTCATAGGATTTAGCCTCCAGTCCCCTTATCATCTTTGTTGCTCCTCTCTGCACCCCTTCCAGGGCCTTGGCATCTTTTTTGTATTGTGGTGACCAGAACTGGACACAGTGCCACAGTACTTCCTTGGGATCTCTCTGCCTCTCACAGCTGGGTCTTTCACTTGTGCAGAGATTCCCATGGGGGATTCTTTAGCTGCACAGTCTTTAGGTGGGAACCATGTCCCTCTCTTTCTCATTCTGTCTGCTGCATCTGCAGCATCTCTCAAACGTCTTTCCTCTTTTCCTTCCGTTGGGTGTTTTCTTTTCAGTTGTTGTTCACAGCCTTGGGTATGGGCAAGTTGGAGGCAGTGAGATGTAGGAATCAGAGTGTCAGATATGGACTCTGGAGACCTAGCTGAAATCCTGATTTAGCCATGACCTTCATGAATGACTTGGGCTACAGCCTCTCGGCCTGACTTAACCCACAGAGTTGTGAGGATAACGTTGTAAGGGAAATATGTTCTGAACTCACTGGGAAAAAAGGCAAGACAGAAGTGTAAGAAAAGAAGAAAGAGATAAAATCCATACTGGGCACAAACAGGTTTTTTTTCGAGATAGCCTTGAACAGTAGCCCAGGCTTCTTGATGGAAGGGTGTGATACAAACTGAAAAAAATAAAAGTTGTGCTTTGCATTTCCTTTGAAGTACAATTTGGTCTTAAGAAAGTAAGAACTAAAAATTTATTCCCTAACTCAGGGTGAATGTCCATTGGGCTCTATGAGTGGCTAGTTGGAGGCCTCTGGGAAACTTACAAGCAGCCACAATGGAGATAACCAGCCTCCTCTTGTTTGCTCCCAGCATCAGGTAATGATAGGCATTCAAAAGTACCAGAAGCATCATCCCATATTTGAATTGGTGCATTGACAACAGCCACGTCTATCAATGACAGATTAAATAGCAGGGTATACTTCTATCATGATGAAGCAGTTACGGTGGTAAAGGGCTTCCATTGTGTTTGCGCTGACGGAGGCCTAGAGAACACTGCCTCTGTTGATTAAAGAAACTGGCTGCAAGACAGCAGGGTTTTGCTTAACCGTACGTGCCCAGTTGCCAACAAAACTAATCCTTATCATAAACTGGGCAACAATATTGCCAAGTAAGCGTTTGTCCATTATCTCAGCTCTTATCCCTTCTGGGGATCACTCCACCAAGTCAGGGAGGAGGACGTTCTGCTCAACCAATGGACGTCTGATTCAGTGCTCCTTGACTGTGGTGTTACCAACAATTCAGAGATGGGAATTCTGGCTTCTTCTGGGCTACAACGTCCAGAATACTCTCATCCGCATGGCCGCCAGGAGTTGTAAGGAGTAGGAAACTTGTAGGTGTGTTTTTGAAAAGTAAGCTGAAATTCTTACCCTGCCAAATGTTTGTTTATAACATTTTTAACCTGCCTTTCTTCATAAAAAGATGCAAGGCGGCTTGTTGCCCTGAATGGCAGGCTTTTTCTGCAGCCGTTGCCTGTCGTGGATGCAGCTGCCTCACCTCGGCCGTTGCCGCTGAAGCGATGATGGAGTAGATGATGTTTTACACCAAAGGCTCGTGCCTTGCAGCGCTCAGATTCTTCTTTTGAGCTATGAAGAAGTGACGGGTTACTTTCCAAAAAATGGCAGGCATGCCCGTCACCAAGTTGTGTTCTGTGTGGTGGAAGGAGAACGGTCACTTTCCAAGCGGCAGGGCTGATTTCACATACGCCTCGCTTGCCATGCTTTGCTGCCCAGCCCTTGCACTTTATCTCCCATTGAACAAATCAGGGATAACCTGGGCTGTTTTCTCTCCTGTCGGGTTCTGCAGAGGCAGATTAATGTTGTTTTGTGAGAAAAGTGCTCTTATCCCTTCCCTTCCCTGTCCTGCAGTCCCGACGCAGCCTGTGAAACTGCAGAGCCCTTTCCTCGCACAAGGTGAAACAGTTTTTTAAGTTGGACTGGTGTGGGAGGAGTAAAAGACAGTTTTATGTCTGCCTCCTCCTGTTCTTCCCCTTTCTTAGGGAAGGGGCCCGGAGGGGGAAGGGAAGCCCCTCCAGATAAAGCCTATGAGGTAATTACTGTGCTTTAGATAAAGCAGAAGCATTGCTTCCAAACCGATAAGGGGCTTGTTTTCCTTCACTCACCATCCCATCCGTCTATCCTTCTTCATCCTTTCAGAGAGGACAGTGGTGGTGTTGAAGGCCACTTGATCTTTTCAAATCTGCTGTAAGGTGCAGGCGGACAGCAGAAAGGCATAGGCTAGGCCGCAGTGATGGTGAACCTTTTTGAGCCCGAGTGCCCAAAGTGCAACACCAAATCAACTTATTTATTTCAAAGTGCCAGCACTGCAATTAAAACCCAAATAATGAGGTTTTAGAGGGACGTGGTGGCGCTGCGGGTTAAACTGCAGAAGCCTCTGTGCTGTAAGATCTATAGATCTGCAGCTGTAAGATCGAATCCACGCGACGGAGTGAGCGCCCGTCGCTTGTCCCAGCTCCCGCCAACCTAGTGGTTCGAAAGCATGCAAATGCGAGTAGATAAATAGGGACCACCTCGGTGGGAAGGTAACAGCGTTCCGTGTCTAAGTCGCACTGGCCATGTGACCACGGAAGATTGTCTTCGGACAAACGCTGGCTCTATGGCTTGGAAACGGGGATGAGCACCGCCCCCTAGAGTCGAACACGACTGGACAAATTGTCAAGGGGAACCTTTACCTTAATGAGGTTTTAGTTAAGAAGAATCAACTGCTCTTGCACTGCAAGGGTTAAATGCTTGTTGTTTTTTTTCTATGGGCGATATTAACAAAGAAATACTTACCGGTCCTCCAATCCCCCATTGGGCTAGACTGGTAATGGTCGCCATTGCACCCCTCCGCTGGACCACTGGACCAGCAGAGGGGAGTGCCAAAATCCAGGATCAGAGGACGGGTAAGTGTTTCTCGATGGTGACTTATGGCTCACGTGCCCACAGAGAGGGCTCTGCGTGCCAGCGGTGGCACGCGTGCCATAGGTTCGCCATCGCTGGGCTAGGGGAAGGTCGGCTGTAAAAGTGCCGTTGGGATCAATGGGAGAAGCTCAGAAATGAGAAAGAAACTTTTAAACAGTAGTTCATGATGTGTGTTATTACAAACCTGCTGCAGCTCCACTCGTTATTGTGATCATTACTATTTTAAATGCAATCTGTTGCTCATTATGTCCACGGTCATACCAGGGAATTGTTACCCACCTCTTAACGACACTTTTCATACCTTTGTTGTAATGCATCATGGTCACATGGTATATATACCTGGATGAATGTCTCAATGTGTTTTAACATTACCAATTCATTTCTCTCTTGTCTTATGGGGCACTGCAGCTCCTTAACTTTATTTTTTTTAAAAATTAAATGATACATTGATATGTCAGGTAGTGTTTCCTGATGGGTAGAATTTCTTCTGTTGTTCCAGTGCCTCTGGAAGCAATGCATTGCACTCAATGGGCCTGGCACCCCTGCTTGCCAGATAGGAGGTGGAGCGATGCAACAACTACCAAAGCTTTTAAGCTGTTGATATAAGTCTACCAATGTATTGACACTCTGGCCGTGGAAAAGTTTTTAAAAATCTATATGGTGGCTGCCTTCCCTGGTGAATTTGCTTCAAAAAACAAACAAACAAACAAAAAAGATCAGTAGGGTCATACACACAGGCCATACCGCTAAGGAAGATGTCGAAATGCCACCGGAACAAAAAACCCAGAAGCCTCCCAGCGAGTGGGAATTGAATCGCAGCTACACCATTGGCCGGTAAAATGAATAGCTAATGGCCATGTGTCATGTGACCGCAAAATTAAGCTACGATTTAACTTGGGCATAAGTAATGAACAATTCCGTTGTGTGATCACACCTGAAGTTACTTCAGGCTGATTGTTAATCCAAAGTCTTGCTAAAACGATTCATGAGTTGTTGGAGGTCTTCAGCAGAATCGGCAACAACAGCTGCGTCATTGGCGAAGAGGAAGTCCCGCATGCATTTCAGATGGACTTTGGTCTTCCTCTCAATCTAGAGAGATTAAAGAGCTTTCCATCTGATCTAGTCCCGAGATAGACACCTTCTGTTGCAGTTCCAAAGGCGTGCTTCAGCATGACAGCAAAAAAGATCCCAAAGAGGGTCAGCGTGAGGATACAGCCCTGTTTCACTCCGCTTCGGAACAATATAATGAAGACCTCTACCGAAAGAAGCAAGGATGTAGATCCCTTCCAAGAAGAATCTTTTATAAAAAACTTCCAGTTTTAGAAATTGAAGTGAAAGCTCCTTTCCAAGTAATGAGAAGAAATAAATCACCAGGAGTGGATGGGTCAGAATAGAGCTCTTTAATGCCACAGAAATCTCAGTTCCAAGAATATGGAAGACAGAATAATGACCTTTCAGTTGGAAATGCTTAACATTTATTTATTTGATTTATTTATTACCCCTCTAGTGAACATACTAGTCTGGGCAGTTTACAAATTAAAAGCTCAGAACCCCACACAACCCCAATATGTATTCCAATCTTAAAGAATGGAGACACCAAAGATTGTAGTAAATATAGGACCATTGCATTACTTTCTAATGCAAGCAAAGTGGTGCTAAAGATTTTATGACAGACTCTTGCCATATATGGAGTGAGAAATTCCAAATATTCAAGGTGGATTCATAAAAGGCACAAGTACTGGAAATTATATTGCAGAATTTCAGGGGGGAAATCAGTTTGTGCCCACTGGGTTAGAGCAAACTCTTTGATATGTGGGATATGAAGAGCTGTGGGTGTGCCATAGCATTATTGTCTTTATGAATAACACATAAACAATAGGTTATTATTAAAACATAATATGGAGGCACAGAGTAATTTGCCTTTGGCAAAGGTGCCAGAAAAGAGTGCATTTTATATCTTTTCAAACTATATGCAGAACTTACCTTATTATTAGATAATATTGATGCATTAGAGTCCTCTGGAGGAGATGTGAAAATTGATGGAAATGCTGTCAGTAATTTGAGATATGCAGAAGATACTATATTACTGACAGAAAACAGCAATCAGTTAAAACAATGGCCAATGGAAGTAAAAGATGAAAGAACAAAAGCAGGATTGCAGCTGATCCTTAGACTTTGGATCATTGGACTTTAAGACCCAATAGTGTCAACAGAATAATTACAGAACTTTATCATTGACAATAAAGAAATCAATATATACAGTATATACTGTTGTATACGGCAGTTCTGTAACCAATCCAAATGGAGTCTGCAGCCAAGAAATCAAAAGAAGGCTCAGATTTGGAACGGCAGCTCTGGAAGAAGTAGAAGAGATCCTTGAGTGTGAAGGTGTGTCACAGGAGACCAAAGCTAAGATTATTTTTGCAATTCCAGATTGCAAATATGGATGTGAATGCTGACAGGGAGAAAAAAAAACCTGATTGATTTGAAATGCTGCTGAAGGAGGGCTCTATAGACTGTGGACTGCCAAGTGATGTGAGACAAAGATCAAATCAAGCCTAAATTTTTACAAGAAGCTAAAATGACTAAACCAAGGCTATTGTAACTTTCCCATTTCATGAGAAGACAAGGCACATTGAAAAACCAACACTAATGCTAGGAAATCGAAGCTACCAACATGGATTTGACCAAACTCCGGGAGGCAGTGGAAGACAGGAGGGCCTGGCGTGCTCTGGTCCATGGGGTCACGAAGCGTCGGACACGACTAAACGACTAAACAACAACAAATGCTAGGAAAAGTAGAAAGAAGTAGGAAAAGACCAAAAAGATTGCCATAAGTTGGACTTTATGACTTGATGCCACATAATAGCTGACGTACGTTAAACGTGATATGGTGGTGTTGTCATTACGGGTTCTGTTCTAGCCCTGTCCTCTTCTGCTCTGATTCTATTCGGTGCAGATGCTACCCTTCCCAAATATTCATTTTCAGTTCTCTAGGAATGGGGATTGTAGCTGCGTCCGGTGAGAGAGAGAGAGACCCCAGCTGGGGTAGATAACGTGGATAAAGCCATCTTGCCTTGTGTTTCTAATTGGCTCGCCTCTTAAACAGCATCCCCTCTGCCTTTCTCCCAGATGCGCTTGTGGGGTGTTGTCAGCTGGAGTCTCGCAGGTGGCAAGGCGCTCTCATTATTTACTGCGGGGATGACTCGGCGACCAAGTATTCGATAATAGGAAATGACTAATGATGTGGTAGAAATTATGAACCAGGGATTAATAAAACTTGAAAAGGAACAGACTTGGCTGTTTGATCCTCGAGAGAGGAAGTACGTCTGTGCATTAGCCTTTTCCCTCAGGTGGTATTCTTATTAGTCTCATCTGACTTGAGAAAGAAAAAAGAAGTACAAAGTTTGAAATCTTTAGTTTCAAAACGCAGGAGGAGCAACAAAGGAGATGTCGGGCCCCCGTGTACACACATTACACCAGTGCCAGCAGACCTGCATATTTCTAGACTCTCTGTTAGAAGATCTGAGTTTGTATAAGGGATCCAATAAGGGAAAAGTTACTTTTGTGGATTAGCACTCCTAAAAGACTCCAATCAGCCTGGACAGTGGAGTTGTAATCCAAGGTCAAAATCCTGTTAGGATTGCAGGAAGCAAGCAGGCGATTGTGTAAACCGTGGGTGCTGTCTTGTGGGCATCCCGTGCTCAATTGTTCCCTTGCAACCCAATTAGTTTTGCAACAGACAGCCCACAAACAGCAAAAAATCATTTGTGCAATTCCATTTATTTGCCTGGTTTTCACAACAGGATTCTGCCCCACGAATGTAACTTATCTAGTCTCTTTGAAAGATGCAGTCAAACAGACAGATGCAATATTTGGGTGCCATTAAGAATGTTGGAGAGGACACACACAGCAGTACTGGCACAACATTAACTTGTGGATTTTAACCCTTTGAGACTTGGAATGAAGACCTGAGCGTGCTTCCCCTCTTGTAAAAGAATCATGTCCATGCTTCCTTCGAAGAAAAGAAGAAAGCTTCAGGTTTATTAGAGAAATACACTTGGGATAGAAAAGGTGATAGAAGTCCTAGTTTTGGCTAACTAAGCTGGAGATGTGAGAAGCCATGGTGGTTCCTTTTCATCTCTAGAGAACCAAGACGTCTCCTCCTTGGTTGGTAGAAGAGAAGGGTGTGAGAAGGAGGGAAGCAACATCAGCAACCCTAAGGATAGCAATCAAAGGCTGAAGGAAGATCAGCACAGATCACAGTAGGCAAAGGACAGTTCAGGAAACCTAAGGAGGACCTCTTTTTTAATTCTTCCCCAGGCAAAAGCATGCCTCTTCTTAAGTATAAGTTGAGTTGCACTCGGTCACTTGCAGCAAAGGATAGCAGAGTGGGAAGTATATCTAAAAATGTCTGGGTCAGGGTGGGCAACCATGAGAGGAAGACAACTGTGGCCTTCCAGCCAGCTGTCATCTTGTCCTCAGCCTGTTTTCATATGTCTTCTGCAACCACTGAGGTCAGACCTCTGTAAGAGTGAGCGGTGCCCTGCCAAGTGGCTTGCAAAGCAAGAAGGTAAAGGGGAAGAGGGAAGAGGACATATACAGAGAAGAGGCTGGCTGGAACAGAAGATGAGAGAGAAAAAGAAAAGGTCCTCCTCGTTTGACCTCTGCCCCCATCCACCAATGCCTTTAGCCCTGCCCCTCTGCCAACTCCTAGCCTTTGACAGATCACTTCTCGGGGAATGTAGCCCTTGACATGGGGGGAAAATAAAAGATTCCCATGCATACTCTAGTCCCTGCAAGTAGAGCCTCCTAGTGTGTCCATATGTAATTGATGCCATGGTTTGCCTGGAGAGGGTCCTAAGCACAGTGCTTGGCAACTCTCGTTTAAAAGGTGAAGTTAGGAGATGATGCCAGAAATCCTGGAGAGCTGCTGCTAATGAGAAAAATTAGTATTGGGCTAGATGAGCCACAGCTGGGAAAATAAACGTTTTGGACTTTAGATACATTAGGCATCCTTCAGTCTCGAGAGACTATGGTAACGTGCTCTGTATGGAGGACTTGGAACAGTGTCTAGTGTGGCTGAGAAGGCCAATTCGAGAGTGACAGTCCCTTCCACACTGAAGACAAATACAATCTGTCCCCTGTCCAGCTCCCTGGTTTTGCTGCTTTCAGGACAGCCTCTTTGCCTCGGCCTGCTGGACAAGGGTCTCTTCAAAATGGGAGAGGCCGTGATGCACCGCCTGCCTCCAGGCTGAACGCTCAGAGGTCAAGGTTTCCCATCTGTGGAGGTCCATTCCTAAGGTCTTCAGATCCCGCTTGCAGATCTCCTTGTATCGCAGCTGTGGTCTCCCTCTGGGGCAATTTCCCTGCACTAATTCTCCATACAGGAGATCTTTTGGAATCCGACCATCAGCCATTCTCACAACATGCCCAAGCCAACGTAGACGTCGCTGTTTCAGTAATGTATACATGCTAAAAATTCCAGCTCATTCTGGGACTACTCTGTTTGGAACTTTGTCCTGCCAGGTGATGCCAAAAATGCGTCGGAGATAACGCATATGGAACGTGTTCAGCTTCCTCTCCTGCCGTGCACAAAGGGTCCAGGACTCACTGCAGTACAGGAGTGTGCTCAGGACACAGGCTCTATAGACCTGGATCTTGGTATATGCCGTCAGCTTCTTATTAAGCCATACTCTCTTGGTGAGTCTAGAGAACATGGTATGTTTGGACAATGACCCCTGGCTTTTCTGATGACCTGCAGGGTTATCGATCTGCTTGTCGGCTTTCACCCTAAACCCCACGCACCCCGTGAGGTTAACAGACCGTGGCGAGGTAGCACCTTACTGGCTGGGGGCTGCCCAGCTTAAGGCGGGTGGTAGCTACCTAGTGAGGTGCAATGACCTCTCCCACCGTCGGAAGTAGGCCCTGGCGTCATTCTCTACGCCAATCGAGCAAAGACTTATAACCGGTAACGGCTACTTCCTGTGTTATTTCGACGCTGTATGCGAAGCTGGAGTGTCCTCTCCAGAGCACGAAGCCTGGGTAAGATAATATGGAGGATAGGCTGTTACCCAAGCAGCAAATCCCCCCTTTCCATGTCGCTGAAATAGTCCAATGGAAAGGCAAGAGCCAATAGAACTGGTTCCAGCGACATCGCAGGAGTTGCCAGAACGTCACAAACTGCCTCCGGGACTCCGGCTCCGGATTTTGCCTCGAGGTTAACTCCTGAAGCCTTTTCCATCAGTGAATATAGCCACAAGGCAGTGGAGGTTTGAAATCAGAGTTTTCCTTCTCCTAGATGGGCTGCCTTCCAAGGCTGACGAGCCCCACCTACCCGGCCTGCTCCCTAATAGTGCGGATATTAGAACACAGGCCTCCAGCTGCCATTTTGGAATACACCTCCCAGAATTCCCAGAGAATATAGCCCTTGCTCTGATGGATAGTCTGAGCTGTTGTAAAAGCACCTGCTGCAGACACGGAGCCCCAACTGAATGTGAGGAGGAGAGGAAGACAATGGCAGTTCTTTCCCCTAAGTATCTGAGAGTGTCAAGCCAGAGAGCGGGTGCCTGAACCCTCCCTAAGAGTCTTACAAAGCTTTATAGACCTCCAGGGGGGGGAAAAAAAAAATCAAAACCACATGTTTGTCACAGCTGGCATTTCCCCCCAAAAGGGCTAACTTGAGAACGCTTAAGTTGTATTTGAATCTAAAAAAAAAAAAGGAGCGTACAGCCTAAAAGAGGCCCATGGAACCAGCAAAAAACACTTCTCCCGAACACAACATTAAAAAAGCAAAAAGCGTTGTAACTTTAAGTAAGTTTTAGCCTTTAAGTATATTAAAAATACACACAGAGGAAAGTTATTTTAAATGATCGCCCAGCCAAGCCAGCCTTGTGCTAATTTTGCATCTATGGAGGAAAATCCATGACGACTGTTGTTTGATGCCTGGTGCCCAAAGGGGTACGGCGTTGCAATGATGGGATGGATTCCGAATGCCTCTCTGTCTTATCTCCCTATATTTGTCATTCATTTGAGTTGTCCACACTTCCCTCCAGTTTGTAAACAGTCTCTTTCTCCAAGGGCTTAAAGGTCTAGAGGTGTTGAGCTCAAAGGAAAAAACAAAACACATTTGATGGGAATCTTAATTGTTGTTGCATCTACTGTAACGCCAGAGGATTGTAACTTAGAATTTGGCAAGCTGCCTCTATGCTGGTGATGTTGCTGTTTTGACTAATATTTTTTGCACAGCTGAGAGTAACATGACTCTGTAGCATAAAACGCCAGGATCTTTTATTACCAAGACTCTAGATCACCAGAATATTGTTCACCTGAAACACTAGACCATTGTGAACTCCAAATTAATGCTATAGGTCTTACAAACAGGGTCTTCATGTTTAGATAGTGTAACATAAACAAGTTTATTATAACATAAACAGTTCAGCTGTCAGGAACCGTTTCCATTCAGTGACCTTGCTGACTGGCTAATTGTTTTGATACACTTAAAAATGTTTTGCAATGGCTATAGTAAACTATTTTTTAAGCCTCAAGTTTAAAAGCGCTTTTATTTTCAGGACTACTTTTTCTGTAACTTCCCCCCCCCCCCTCCCTTTTAATCATGTTAACACTTGATCCGTTAAAACTTCCAAACCTGAGAAGAGTAAGAGGAACATAGCCATGGAACTTCTGGACATGAGTTAAAAATTATCATTTATCACAACGTTGGTGACAAGATTTGTAATAGTCCTTAGAGGGTGCTTAGTAAGGAACACTATTAAATTCTGTGGGGTTTGCTCCAGAGTAAGGATGCTCACTTGGTAAGGATGGAGTGACCCCCATCACTCCATGGGGTCACGAAGAGTCGGACACGACTAAACGACTAAACAACAACAAGGATGCTCAAGGGATGTGGTGGCGCTGCGGGTTAAACCGCAGAAGCCTCTGTGCTGCAAGGTTGGAAGACCAGCAGTCGTAAGATCGAATCCACATGACGGAGTGAGCTCCCGTTGCTTGTCCCAGCTCCTGCCAACCTAGTAAAAATGTGAGTCGATAAATAGGTACCACCACGGTGGGAAGGTAACGGCGTTCCGTGTCTAGTCGCGCTGGCCACGTGACCATGGAAACTGTCTTCGGACAAACGCTGGCTCTACGGCTTGGAAACGGGGATGAGCACCGCGCCCTAGAGTCGGACATGACTGGACTAAATGTTAAGGGGAACCTTTACCTTTACCTTTAAGGATGCTCAAGGCTTTAACCCTATTTAACCATATATGGATGTATGCATGCCAGAATGTATACCTCCCCTTCCTCTATAAAGGGTCAAATCCAGTTTTCCAAAGATTCCTCTCATCCTTTATACCACAGGTCACCCCATGCAGCAGGGTTTTCCGGGAGGAAGTACCCGGGGGGGGGGGGGCTGCCAAGATTGTGTGATTGGGGGATTCTGCTTCCATTTGTGGCAAGCACCTAAATCTGCACCCACCTCATCATTTTCTGATGACTTACAAGCAAGTCATCCCAACTAAGAACCAGTTCTAAGCTCACTGAAGAATAAATGATGGGGTAGGTTCTTTGGCTGGAAAGAACCTACCCCCCCAGCCCAAAAATGAGATGTATCAGTAATATACTACTTTTTTGAGTTAATACTCCCGGATTCCTATGGCCATTATTGTGGGTGGGTCTGAGAGTTGTCCCCCACCCCCCCAAAAAGAATCTTTTCAAACTTTCTGGGTTTCTGTCTGCATCAGTGTCCAAATCATTTCCTTCCTTTCTCTTTGAACCAGGCAAATGTAAAACTCCAGTCAGCCTGGACAGGAAGTATCTTCATCCTGGTTTCTGTCCAAATATCACTGGTCTTTCAAATACAAGTTAGAGCTAGCAGGGAAAGACTTGCTCACCTCTTCTAAGATTGCCATCCATCTTTCTTCACCATGAATGTATGGTAAACTATAGACTTACTTCAGATTTATTGTCTGCAGCTCCCCTGCTTTGTCAAGAAAGCTGCTAGGCCCCATTTATATTATGAGAAACAGCAGTTTGGTGTATGGCATGCAATGAAAAATGTTTCTCCCCAGGATGGATAGTTGACAAGAATCAGAGGACAATAAATATGATTTCATTGCAACCTTTTTCATCATCTCTTGCACCCCTCATTTCCTCACTCCTAATAAATTTCTTATAGATCTGTAATTTATGTGCAGCTCTTTTGATTTAATCTGTCGTTTGACAGAGTTCATCAGCAGAGAGGTTAATGTCAAATAAGTTCCCTGTGTTCCAGTGACATCATCTGGAACTTCCCATTTGATGATTTGAAGTCTAATGGCCCTACCATTCGACAGGCTGAAGCAACTACCAGAGGCACCTAATTTGGGTATCAAAAAGACTGCAAATTAGTTCTGTATTACTATGATTGCCCATGTCCTCTTGTGTGGTCACACTAGCATAACACAAGGGTGTGGCTTTGGGAGACAAATTGCCTCCATTTCAGAAATCACAGTAGACACGATCTATTGCACAGTGAGTACTATACACGTCTCACTATACAACAGGTAGATGTCTATATTTCTTAACTTCAGGCAATTAGCCTCCAAAATTTATACTGTTTGTATTATGCTGATGCAACTGAGCAAGAGGATTCTGGCCATTGTGTTTTAGGGCCAGGAGGGAGGAAAGGCGCATGAGGGTTTTTGAAACTAATGAACAATGCAAAAAATGACTCAACGCTTGGCGTTAGGTTGGCTCCAGTCCGTCTTCGAGGCCTGAGTCCAGAGAGTTCAGTTTACGGGTGAGTTGTCGGCCCCTTAGACTCAATTGTGGGGTTCCTCAGGTGTCTTCAATATCCCCAATGCTTTTCAACATCTGTGTGAAGTTGCACTGGCTTCCAGTTGTGTCCTGGATCAAGTTCAAGGTACTGATATTCACTTATAAAGCTCTTCATGATTTGGGGCCATGTTACTTGACAGAGTGTCTCTCTCCAAAGCCATCTGCCCATACCACCAGGTCCTCAGAGGCCATGCTGTTTCGAGTAGCCATTCCAAAGGAGGACAGAAAACCTTTGACAAGAAGCTAGGCTTACCATCTGGGTTTACACTTTTGTCTATTTTTTCTTGTTTGTTGTTACCCTATTATTATGTTTGACTATGTCATTTTGCTTTTTCTCCTGGTTTGTGCTATGCACTAATGAGGCAGTATATAAATATCAGAAATAAATAAAATAAACCTGGCCTGCACTTTTGATCATGGGTTTTGGAACTTATATTTCTTCTGCATTACCCTCAGCTATGAATGCCCAGACTGATGGAATTCTGAGAAAGCAGTAATCTCGTCTGTGGCCATTCTAGGGATGATGCGGTAGCACAGTAAAGATGAGGCTGAAAGCTTCCTCTATGTATGGCGGCACAAGCACAAAGGGCATGCATTAATCCTGCTGCCAGAGTCTTCCATTTTTGAGATCCCTGGTGCCTTTTGAGTAGGCACCAAAGAAGATGAGTAATTCGCTTTTATTGCTTGTTGTGATGTTTTGTGTGCACAAAGGGAAGAGTTTTGCACGGAGAGATTTTGTGTAAAAATTGTGAAAAACATGATGGGGAAAATGTCTCATGTCTTGGTGTAACTATGGAAGGGAGATCTCTTGCAGGCCTTGGGGTGTCCCTGACAGCTTGTCTTGTATGATCAGTGGGGGATTAAAATTAGATATGAAGAGAAAAAGGAGAGCAACATATTGATTTGGAAATGATGTTGACAATGCTGCAAATGGTATCGATCCCACATGCTCATTGTGGGAATCAATGTGCCAGTTCCACATGGCTAGAGCAGGAGGAAAGGGTGCCCCCTTACATGAGGCTAGCACATTAGCAACCTAGCTCCCCTTTTCCATAGAGCTATGGTAGCTGCTGGATCTGGTTTCTACCACTCTTCCTACACTGCAAATGCTGGCAAATAGTAAAATACACAGTCATAAATAAAATAGAATTGGGGCCAAATGAATGAGGAAGCAACTAGCAGCATCCGTTAGAAAGCCCGCTCTTGTTTTTCTTGGCGTGTAGCTTCCTAGCCTTCAAGAGGGTTCCATAATAGATGAAGAATCTGAAACAGAGATAGAGGCCACACGGAGGACTCCTTAAAGTACTTGACAGGGGACAGTATTTAAGGGGATTGGTATAACGCTAAGGAAGAAGATCAACCAGTAAAAAGCTCAGGGAGAGGAAGCCAAATGAGGTCAAGGGAATGGTCATGGTGACTAATCTCAGCTTTCTTTCAGCCCTCATTGTCCTCATTCCAGGGACTGAAAAGAAAATCCCAATGCAACAACCTTGTAAGATGGTCTTTCACCATCTGTTGCACAAATGTTGGGAGCAATCATGGCTGCCACAAGACGTAGCTGCCATCTGAAACCAAATGTTATCTCAAGAGGTCAAAGGTGAGAGATACAAAGGGCAAGAGCAGCAAAGAGCCGAGGGCTTATCCTAAGTGCTCTCCACCTTTAGCTGCTTGCAAGGCCCATGACTGCTCCTTTATCTATGTAGTCAGAATAGTGCTGATTTCAGTGGAACTTACTGCCAAATATATATGATGAACTCCAGTGCTGGGGAAGACCAAAGACCTGTGTAGTCTAGCAACCAGTTTCCAACAGTGACAAAGCCAACGAAATACTTCTAGGAAGTCCATCTGTTAGGGATAAAGTCAACAGGTTCTCCACTTATCTGACCCTGGCAACAGATCGTGCCCTCAAATATGGAGGTCCTATTTAGCTCTCACTTTTGCTTTTGCCTGCACATTGCTAGGGGAGATTACTTTTTGAATTCCAGCATCTTGAATCCGACAATGACCATGGAGTTATAGCAGAAAATTACCTTTACTCAGCCCTGCTTCTGCATTTAACTTTTTTAAATCTCATACTCTCACCCTAAATATGTGAATGGTGAATTTCGTTAAATTCTTTAAAATGAACTGAACTGAAATTTTCTCAAATTAACATCAAATAAATACAGTGGATCAGTGGTACCCAAGAGAATGGGTTATTTATATTTGTATCTCTGGGGATACAAATACGAATAGCAGCACCAAAGATGCCACAGAGGCCCATTCCCTCCCCACAGAACCAGCCGGTACACTCACTGTTCACAGCACAGCGCTTGGCTCCATTGCACCAATCATGGAAGGAGCCTGACTGGCTCTTCCCTGCCTCCCTGCACAGTTGACCACTCATTGGCTGAGCAGAGAGACTCCCTGCCCCGCAGTGGTTGGCTGCTCAGGGAGGCAGAGAAGAGCTGGCCAAGCTCCTTCAGTGATTCTGCATCTCTCTGAATGTCCACTAATGGGCTTCCTGTGCTTGTGCTGAACCTCCCAGAATCTTCTAGTTGTGAGTTTTGGCAGGCTCCCCACCACCACCATATCTACTCTTTTCTCCTCCATTTTGGTTCTTTTGGTTTGCTGCTGCAGCCACTGCCTCCCAGGTACCTCTCTCTGTCTCTGTCTCTGTCTCTGTCTCTCTCTCTCTCTCTCTCTCATCTTAAACTGAATTGATTCATCTTAGATTTATTTAGTTTTTGTTAGTAATTAGTATCAGTTTTTAAAAAATGCTCATAGGAGCTAATTCAGTAGTAGATAGCACTACAACCAGTTTTTTTTAAAAATATTCAGCTTATGGATCTAAGATCCCATGAATACTCTCGGTGTCTTCTTTGTGTGGGCAAATCCCACAAAACCCAATCCTGGATTCCTCACGTTCACACCTCAAGAAAGAAAGAATAGAGAAGCAAGATCACATTCTCTTTTGTGGGAAAAGGCACCCCCGCCCACACACACACCTATATCCAAATGATCTACCATGACACCATCCTCTACAGTCCAAGACTCTTATACACTAGCTTTTAACTCCCCTTCCATCTTGACACCGCTCACTGCCATATCAAGCAGAAGGTACCATCTGGTTGCCCTTCAGTTGCAAACCTCAAGATAAGTGTAAATCTTCAATGAAGACTCTGAAAGAGAAGCCCAAAAAGAAAAAGGAAGAAGGATCACAAATATAGGGATGTATCAGCTTTGGAACCCTCAGATCCATCAAATTTGCTGAGATTTTAACTTTGCACATCAGACGACAATACCCCACCCCAGTGCCCTCTACTTCCATCTTTATGCATTATCTTTATGATAGCATCTCTGATTCCCTCACACTTGACTCAGGGTAAGCTCAAGGATCAACTAGCCACCCACTTATCATGATTACTGTGAGGATGTTGAGTATTGAGCTAACATCTTATGACAGATAACATTGTCTTAGAGTTGCTTGTGTGATGGCCACAGTGCCTAAAACCCCAGATGCAATTGAGCTGGGCTAACTCCCTACAATTCCTTTCATACTTGCCCTATACCAACCACCTCCAAACAAACATTTGTGTTTTGAAGCGTAATTTTGATACGGACATTGGACGTCTTCCAACTGGTGCCCTTGGTTCCTAAATCAACACTGGTACTGACAATACAAAGCCTCCATGAGCTATTACCACCTTCTGTACCAAATCCACCACCTGTGGATTCCCTCCTGCAGCCTCTACCATGGTACTGGCATCTTCTGCCTTGGTGGAGACCTGCAGTTGATGCTTCTTCTTTAGAATATGCTGGGAGCTCTTTAAAGGCTTCATCGCTGATGATTATTATGATTCTGAACTGTGTGAGACAGACATCTCTACTTCTACACCTGAAATACCTGAAAATTTTACTAACAGTCCACGTCCTGGCATCTGTCCCAATTCTTCAGCAGAGATGGTGACTTATTTAAGCACCCAGCTACAAACTCCATCGCAGCTGATGCCACTCAAAGCAGATCTGAGGCTAAGCCCCATTCCACTCCTGCAGACTATGGGAGACTCACGGGCTGTGTTCGTCCTATGGATTTCCATCCAACGATGAGGCCAGCATGGGAGTGTACCAGCAATATTGCCCCCTCCTAGAGTTTCCATGAGACGTCTCCTTGACTCTTCAAGCTGAATCTCACCTCAGCTGCACATTCAGCCAAACTGTACTACCCAAAAATTTGCCAAAGCGGTCACGGGCACGTACGGCTTCATTCGTCAGGGTTAATACTTGATGTCAGGCACAACATGGAGAATCTACCTTTTGATGAGTGAGGTCTTTTCAGTTTAAAAACAAAGCTGATGATAAGCTTGATCAGAGTGACAAGCTGAGGACGGACAGAAGCAAAGAGACTTGGGAGTCTTGACTTCAGGAGTTCTGCCACAAGCAAAAAATCTTATCAGGCCTCTCAATATAGATACTGTTCCAAATCACCCGCAGTTAAATCTTCAAGGTAGTCCCCCCTCAGGGCTCCTCTTCCACAAAGAGGACTATTCTGTAAAGCAGATACAGATCTACAATCCCTACAGGAATTGGATGCCCCCAAAACGCATCTTTGAATATGTTCCTCTCCAAACCTCTCCCCATTATGTCACACCTTTCTTTCATGATCACCATTGGCAAGCTGTCGTTTCAGACTGCTGGGTCGTTACTGTCACTTCAAGAGATTACACTACAGAGTTTCAGGATCTCCTGCTTGCAGATGTTGTCAGAGTAACCCTGCTTTCACCTGAACCCCTGGAGGAAATCCCTATTCTGTTTGCCAAGGGAGTCATAGAACTGTACCATACAAACAGAGGAACAGGGCTTTCCACTTGAGGTACTTCATCGTGCCAAAAAACGGACAGTGGATTACTCCTCCTGATGTTAGATCTCAGAAATGTCAATTCTTTCATCTACACCAAATGCTTCCATTTGGTCACCCTGCTCTTCATCCGTCCACTGCTTGGACGGATGGATAGTAGGGATTAGTTTGCAAATATAGAGTTACAAGATGCTTACTTCTATACAACTATTACCAATTGTAATAATATATCCACTTTACCTACCAATTCAAAGTTCTCTCCACCATAAGGTGTCAGGTCAGTGGGCATGCAAAGAACCAAAACCACACATAAACAGACTCAAATGCCTAGAAAACATTAAAGTCTTCTGAGCCTTTGAACTTCTTCATAAAACAGTACAAGTTTCAACAGACAATGCCCTCTCCTTCTAGACTTTTAAGAAGTTGGTAAAAATGGAACTGTACAGAGAAGCCTTTAAGGACATCCTTCCTCTTTGCTAGGGACAGACCCATAGCTCAGTCTTGATCCTAGACCAGTGGCTTCCATCCTTGGGTCCCCAGATGTTCTTGGACTACAACTCCCAGAAATCCGGGCCAGCACAGCTAGGGTAAAGGCTTCTGGAAGTTTTAGTCCAAGAACATCTAGCGACCCAAGGTTGGGAACTATTGTCCTAGAGGATTGTCATAATCTTTTAGTTGTTACTTTGGATTTGTAGAACTTTTTGTTTTCTGTTTTATTTATTTATTTATTTATTTATTTATTTATTTATTTATTTATTTATTTATTTATTTATTACATTTATAGCCCACCCATCTAGTCATATAGACTACTCTGGGCGGGTAACAACATATCATGTAACAATTTAACAATTTAAAATCATAACAATATATTACTAAATAAACAATGATCCAAGATGGGAGAAAACACAAAACAAAAATTCAGACGGTGGGTGGAGGGAAGGCTTGCTTAAACAGCCAGGTTTTCAGTTGCCATTTAAAGATGCCCAGCGACGGGGTCATGCGAATCTCAGGAGGGAGGCTGTTCCAAAGACGAGGAGCCACTGCCGAGAAGGCCCGGTTTCTTGTTTTTTCCTTCCGGGCCTCCCTCGGCGTTAGGCTCCTCAGCCTCACCTCCTGGCTAGATCGGGTGATACGGGTAGATCTAGGTGGGAGAAGGCGTTCCGTCAGGTAGCGAGGCCCTAAACCGTTTAGGGCTTTATACGTAAGCATTAAAACTTTGAAATCTACGCGGAACCGAACGGGCAGCCAATGCAAGGCGGCCAGAGTGGGAGTAATATGTTGATGTTTCCTTACCCCACTGAGAAGTTTGGCTGCCGCATTCTGCACCATCTGGAGTTTCCGCATAGATCTCAAAGGCAGCCCCACGTAGAGAGCATTACAGTAGTCTAATCTCGAGATTACGAGCGCATGGACCAAAGTGGTGAGCGACCCAACATCTAGATAGGGACGCAGCTGGGCTATCCGCCAGAGATGGAAATAAGCGGTGCGGACCACTGACGCTACCTAGGATTACATGGCAAGCGCCTGGTCCAGATAGACCCCCAAGCTGCGCACCTTACTCTTCGCGGTGAGAGTCACCCCCCCAAAAGAGAGGGAGTTTCCCAAACCGCTGATGGTAGCCCCCCCGACCCTCAGGACCTCCGTCTTGTCCGGGTTCAGCCTCAGCCCATTTTCCTGCATCCATTGCAATACAGACCCCAGGCAGTGCTGCAGGGACAGAACGGCATCCACTGTAGTTGGCAAAAAGGAGATGTAGAGCTGCGTGTCATCGGCATATTGATGGCACGATGCTCCACACCCCCTGATAACCTCGCCCAGCGGCCTCATATAGATGTTAAACAGCATTGGAGAGATGGTCGAACCCTGCGGAACCCCACAATTGAGGCTCCACGGGGCCGACTCATGCTCCCCAAGCTGAACTCTCTGAGGACGGTCCCCCAGGAAGGACCAGAGCCAGGCCAACGCCTGACCACCGATTCCCAACTCGGAGACCCTCCTCAGGAGGATACCGTGGTTGACGGTATCAAAGGCGGCTGAGATATCGAGGAGGACCAACAGAGAAGTTTTTCCCCTGTCGGCCTCCCTCAAGAGGTCATCTAACAGGGCAACCAATGCCGTTTCTGTACCATGGTGCGGCCTGAAGCCCGACTGGAACGGATCCAGGGCATTTGTTTCATCCAAGTGCACCTGAAGCTGATCGGCCACCACCCTCTTGACCACTTTACTCATGAAAGAAACATTGGCGACGGGCCTATAATTGCCAATATCATCCGTCGCCAAATTAAGTTTCTTTCGAATGGGCCTAATGAGTGTCTCCTTGAGGGCAGGGGGAAACCTGCCCTCCTGGAGAGACCCATTAATTATCGCTGTAGCCCATTCGGTTGTTATAGGCCTGGCTGCTTTGATTAGCCAGGCCGGGCAAGGGTCAAGGGAGGAGGTGGTGGCCCGACAGCGAACTAGCGCCTTGTCCACAATGTCAGGCGTCACAGGTTGAAAGTGGTCAAAACTCACCGGGCAAGGCGGAGCGCTGGACATCTCTGCTCGATCCACTGTAACCAAAAAAGGAGAAAGCTCCCGGCGGATGGCCTCCACTTTAGTTTTAAAAAATGCTGCAAATTGGTCAGGGGAGATGCTAGGGGGAGGCCCTTCGCCCCGACCAATTCCGGATATGTCGCGAACTATACGGAAAATTTCCGCCTGCTGATTTGAAGCCTCGCTTATCTGGTTAGCGAGGTGAGCTCGACTAGCAGCCCTTATCTTAGCCAGATAAAGGTTAGTTGCGGCCCTCACAGCTTCTTTATTATACTCCGTCGGTTTCCTTCTCCATTTGCTCTCTAGCCTTCTCCTAGTTTGCTTCATTGCTTGTAGCTCCTGGTTATACTTTGTGTTATACTCCTGTTTTGCTTTGCAGTTTGTCATTGGTTGTGAGGGTTAAGTGTGAGTTGGGATGGGTTGATTCTGTATGTGTATGATCTCCCAGAGTAGTGGATTCTCACTATGTGGGGTGGTATAAAAAACCAACCAACCAACCAACCAACCAACCAACCAACCAACCAACCAACCAACCAACCAACCAACCAACCAACCAACCAACCAACCAACCAACCAACCAACCAACCACAATTCATCTCCCTGGAAAGCAAAACCTCCAGACTGACTTTCTTAATGACAATCAACCTCCATGCATGAATGAATGGACTCTCCACCCACAGGTGGGCTCTTTTCTGTAGACTTGTTATCATTGAACTGCAACACCCACTGCTTCATATTCTGCTCCTATGGCAGACCATGGCACAGATCCTTAACATGTTCCTTCTTAGATGGTCAGACCTTATTATTATTATTATTATTATTATTGTACTTCACTGTTAGAGAGAGGTACAGGATTTTCCTTGCATGGAGACATAGTCCTCAAAACAGACCTGACCAGGTAAGGGACTCTGGGCAGCATCCAGCCTGAAAGATCTTGTTGTTCAGTGTTACTTTCACAGACTGCCACTAATATTCTGCCACACTTGGTAAAATGGGAGGTGTGGTAGATCACATCTCAGCAGCGTCTGTTTTAAATCACTGCAGCAATGCTTGGAACAGCCCTGCCTAGGGACACCTTTTTACATCTACGTGGAACCTCTACTCACTTTATTTGCAGACTAAGAAAACAGGCTGTTTATTGCAGAAATAACTCCGGACAGAAATTCAAAGGAATTGGATATAAAAATCTAAAGAGGGAGGCATGTTCCAGCCAGTCCATAAGTAATAAGATATCCTATTCTTCTTCCACCATCTGATTGTTCCCAAAAGCTGCCAGAAGTGGAGAGAATAAATATCTGTGTATGTGTATATGAAACTGATGAACTGATGAGCGAATTTTCAATAATAACCTCACTAGCAAAAATACTTTTTACAATAACTACACAAAACCTCTTTCACAATCCCTCAACTGTTTTCCAGATTCTATATCTTGATCTCTGTATAGAACACAGTTGGGCAGCGTGTCTTCCCTCCAAGTGCTGTTGGGCTACAGCTCCCATCAGATATTCTTTAGTTAAGACAGTTTTTAGTGTTTTACCTTTTTTTAAAAAAATATTCAATGCATTTTAATCCGTTTTATAGTTTGTTTTTTTAAAGTATAATTTATTGTGTTTTTAATTCTATTTTTTTTTTTGATACTGCGAGGTGCCTTGAGTCCCTTTATCAGGAGGAGGAAGGCAGCCTATTAATCAATCAATTAAAAAATAATAATCAGCATAGCCACTGGGAAGGCTCATAGGAACTGAAAGTCCAACCACATCTGGATGGCTGCCAGTTCCTCCTCTCCACACAGAAGCTCTGCGTTAAAAGTCTGTATTGGGATTGTAGGTCAATCCCATCTCTCGTTTGCCCTAGCCAGCCTAGCTTATCATGCGGACTTCTGGGCGGGGGTGGTGGTGGTGGCACTCCAACAGCATCTGCGAGGTCAAAAGGTTGCCCATCCCATGTTATTAAAAAAAGCTCAACTGCGATCCTCTTGAGAAACTTTCTTCCCTGCCACTTCCATTTCAGATTGTTTCACCCTGTAGCCCACTGCTGGGTGAGGAATGTATTATTATTGTTTAGTCGTTAAGTTGTGTCCGACTCTTCGTGACCCCATGGACCAGAGCACGCCAGGCCCTCCTGTCTTCCACTGCCTCCCGGAGTTGGGTCAAATTCATGTTGGTAGTGAGGAATGTACCTCCGGCTGAAATCTAGGAGCAAGCTGCAATGAAAGCAGGGCTGTTGAATCAGAGACAACTTTCAAAGGAGCTGGCGGACTCATCAAATCATCACTGATTCAATAGCCCTACTCTAGTTGCAACATCACCTTGCCGACAAAGGTCCGCATAGTCAATGCTATGGTTTTTCCAGTAGCAATGTATGGAAGTGAGAGCTGGACCATAAAGAAGGCTGACCGCCGAAGAAGTGATGCTTTTGAACTGTGGTGCTGGAGGAGGCTCTTGAGAGTCCCCTGGACTGCAAGGAGATCAAACCTATCCATTGTGAAGGAAATCAACCCTGAGTGCTCACTGGAAGGACAGATCCTGAAGCTGAGGCTCCAATACTTTGGCCATCTCATGAGAAGAGAAGACTCCCCGGAAAAGACCCTGATGTTGGAAAATGTGAAGGCAAGAGGAGAAGGGGACGACAGAGGATGAGATGGTTGGACAGTGTCATCGAAGCGACCAACATGAATTTGACCCAACTCCGGGAGGCAGTGGAAGACAGGAGGGCCTGGCGTGCTCTGGTCCATGGGGTCACGGAGAGTCGGACACAACTTAACGACTAAACAACAACAAACAAAAAAGTTGCAACTTATTACTAACTTTCAGCCATTGAGTCCTGAGGTGTATCATTTAGTTCTTACTGATTCAATATACTACTCTACATGAACTGCCGGATAGCTCAGTGGTTTAGATGTGGAGTTCAGTTCCCTCACGGGGCCTCCTTGGTAGGGGCTGGACTGCGTGATCCATTGGGTCCCTTCCAGCTCTGCCGTTCTAAGATTATTATTTTAAAAAGGTTGACAACTCGATTGTTTCCACCCCTTTATGCAAACTGACTGGGGCAGTTTTGCAGGCAGTGTTTAATTGCAGCCAGTAGGCGGCTGCAATTTTCGATCTTTGCCTTTGTCCGAATGTTTACACAGCCTTTTGGTGCTGTGTTCTTTGCATGCTCATTTTGACCGAGTAGTAGTTTTATGAAATTGAGAAAGAACTCAACATTAAATTATGTCATTCTTGTGGTCTTTTGTTGGTCATGTTGCTTATTTCTTAATGGGCAGACAAGCATAAATCAACATCTGCCCCTGGGCTGCTGTCATTTTTTTTAAAATATTTTTTTTTTACAAACAGCAATAATTCATTGGAAAGCACGTAATCCAACTGGTTGCGTCAAAAGTAAGGACAGTTTTAGCTATATCGGCTTGGAACATTCTGTGGCCAGTACTGATCTGCAAAACTGAGGAAGTTTCATGAGGACACACAGCAATGAAACATATAATCCCAGGTGAGGGCAGCCGGGGGGTGGGGGGGAAGAACCACATACGAACTTGTACCTTTTTTCAACTACTCTTATTTATCCTTTATTAGTGCCTTGCAAAATAAGCAGGCAGAGAGCAGGCAATGCTGCGCCTTATTGCACCAGGAACCCTCACTGTTGCACATCCACGAGAAAGCACATGCAAGTAAGTGTACAGAGACCAGTATTTACCCTTGAGACTTACTCACTGCATTAGCCTTCAAAAATAAACCCAGAAGTGACTGGAAAGCCAATTTATGCTTTTATCAAATTCCTCCTTACAGGATTTTGGGGACAAGATAAAGGAGGAAAGGAGTGCCATACTTTACTTTAAAAGCAAATTGTGGTTCCTGGAGGCTTCTAGGAGTGAAAAGTGTGATCAGAGGATGATGACAGTGGCAAAGTATGAGCTTCTACTGCAAAACTTGTTACCAGAAAGGGTGAGGAGGAAACAAAGATAACCAGAATGAGAAATGATTTCAAGTTTTGAGTGAAACCAGTATCAGAAGTTTTCAGTAACACATCTGCACAAAGCCAAGGAAGATCCTTGATTTCCCAGACATAAGATACCTGAGGTTTTCTTGTTCTAGGAGACTCTTATATGCCTAGGGAGGTTGAAAGCAGATGGTCATGTTTTCCAAAATTTGGGGGAGGCACCTCCCCCCCCCATCCCTCGGCTGCCCCTGCTCTTGTGGCTATAAGACCATAAAATACTGGTCAAGAAAACTTTTGCCCTCTGGATATTTACGACCAGCTTCTGTAATCCCTTGCCATTAGCTGTACGGCATGGGCTTGAGGGATGGAATGCAAAACAGTTGTCAGCTGTTGGTTTTCTGGCCCTCAAATATAAGAAGATTACAAGAACTGTGATTGTTGTTGGATCAAACATAAAGCTCCTTTCCTGTTTCTCTTGGAATGGCAGATCCTCACAAATAGGACATGAATGCAGCAGCTCCTTCCCAGACATACTCCCCAGAAACTGATATTTAGAGACCCATCGGCTCTGATATTAGAGGCAATAAGCAGGCACTGATTATCCTCTGTGAATGTGTCCACAGTATGTTGTTGGCTATCCCTGCACTGAAAGAAGCAAAGGCACTGTTCAACTGCCTGGTATGTGAAGAAGTACTGTATTCCTTTTTGAATCTGTACAGAATCTCATCACATTTACACACATGCCCTTGTGATGGAGAAGATGACACGATCTTCAAAAAGTGTGTGCACTGTGAACTCTGCATTGGCTCCATTAAATGTTTACTTGCAATTTCCTTTCTGGTTTGCTGGTGTAAATGGAGTGCTCATTTTTCAAATACCACAGGCTGTTGTCTGCTTCCGTGGGAAAAGGCTTGTTGCAACATTTAACAACTGTGACACATTAATAAAATCAAATAACCTTTAAGGAAGAAATTAGGAGATGAGGGAGGACAACCAGATGTTTTTGCCATGGCATTTTTTTTTTTTGCCAAGAGTCACTTGCAAGAAGTAAAATACGAATATTTACCATCGTAATTTGCTGTGCCCAATTCAAAACAACTGTGGGCAGTGCGGCAGAACGGGAGAAAAGAATTTGTTTCTGCATGGTCTGAAATGTGTGCATGTGCCTGTTCCAGAACTCTGATCGAAATGTAAAATGCAATCAGCATAAATTAATAAAGCAAAGCAATAATTAAATTTTGGAAGGGATCAGTGGCCATGTTAGTTGGTTGCAGCAAAACAGGAGAGAGTCGACTGGCAACTGGAAGGCTCATAAATCCTACAAGCTTTTCTGAACGGTAGACCACTTCAAGTATATAATTAAAAGGCAGGAAAAAGAGGTCTAAACTGTTGAAAGGGCATGTCTTGAGAAAACTTCAAGTCACAGGCTGTTACAGAATGAACAGCACATAGAAGCATAGAAGTGTAGAGCTGGAAGGAGTCTCAAGGGTCATTCAGACAGAAGGCTATCCAATCTTTGCTTGAAAACCTCCAAAAAAGAAAGGAGAACCCAGCACCTTCTAAGGCAATCCATTCCATTGTGGAACAGGAACAACTTCTCAGTGAACGTTTGGATAGCTCAGTGGTTGAGGTCTCTGGCTGCGGAACCAGAGGTTGGGAGTTCAATTCCCCACTGGGCCTCCTTGAGAGCAGATGGACTTGATGACCCAGAGGGTCCCTTCCAGCTCTGCAGTTCAGAGGATATTTTTATTATTTAGTCAGAATCTCATTGGTTTGGATCCTTTCCTCTAGAGCAGGAGGAAACACCCTTGCTCACTGATCAGGCTTCAGCTCTGAAGATGGCTATCATACTGCCTCTCCATCTTCTTTTCTCCAAACTTAAACATATTCTGCTCCTTCTACTATGCCTCATGGAGCTAGGTTTATAGAAACCCTACCATTTTGGCTGCTTTACTTTGAATGTTTTAAAACATTGTTTGAATCCATTATATTGTTAATATTAAATGTATTAAAATCAGTTAATACATAGTTTTCATTACCATCATTATACCTGCGGTCACCTCCACTGCTACTAGTACCCAGCACTAATGCTAATAGTTCTGGCAGTGAGCACCATGCAAAGGTGTGGGTGTGCAGATATGTTCAACAATGCCAATCCCTGATGCTGGTGCTGCAGATAACTGTCCTCTTTAATGCTGCAAGGATGATTGTGTGAACCAGCCCAGAGACAGACTTCCATGTCCCTTAAAAAGCAGCAGACCGACCAATTCTGTTTGTTCAGTTCTTTTCCAGCCTTTGATGTGCAACCCTACAAGAGGTGTCATTTCCTCCTTGCTCTCATGAAGCTATTAATCCCCCACCATTTGAAACAAAGTGTGGGGCTGAAGGCAGCTGTAATTGTCTTCTATTCCATCCAATTTTCCATTTCAAAAGCAATCCCACTGAAGTGCTCAGACATATAGATTTTATGTCTTCCCCCCCAAACATCAAGTATGAGGGAATTTGGCTGCTTAATTGCTTTGAAGATCTAGTTGGTTTCTCCATCTGGGACCAAACCATGCTTTACACTTGCAGTCCAAATCAGACAGAAATGGTTCCCAGGCACTGGACAATTTGCAGTGCTGTGCCTTGTTTGAAAAGTAGACCCACCCCTCGCAGCCTGTTGAGTGGGAAGTAACAGGAAAGAGAAGAAGGACGCAGAAGGAGCAGATAAGAAAGGATGGCCTTGCTTAATTAGAGTTTCCTCCTCACCTATTGGTGGCATCATCTGCACCCACCACTAACATGTAGCTTTTATGTGGTTCTCCCCAAGGCCCTTTGGCCCTCAAGTGAAAAAAAGTGGTTACACTGCCAATTAGAACTCAGGAGCTGAAGACTGATTTCCAGTATGTCTTAAAGCTGGCTGAGTTATCATGGGATGGTTGCTGCCTAGCATCCATTATAGCTGCCATGAGCTTTGGGTCCCTTGACTGGGGGGAAAAAGCAGCATACAAATGAAAATAAATAAATAAAAATAACATAACGTAAGATGCAGGAAGTAGGGAAATTGTGTGTCAGTGGGAGAATATCAATGTAATAAAATGAATCGCTAGCTTGCAGGGTTTTCTTGCACCTTCGTTTCAAGGACGTTTTTGGCAACCAGTATAGAAAATGTCACAATCACGGTTATTTCTTGAATTCTGTTCACATCCTCCTCTTTGTACCAACCAACCAACCAACCAACCAACCAACCAACCAACCAACCAACCAACCAACCAACCAACCAACCAACCAACCAACCAACCAACCAACCAACCAACCAACCAACCAACCAACCAACCAACAAATCAATCAGTCCTGTGGTGGGTAATATTATTGATAATATGGTAATATTAAAACTATACAACACAAAATCTCAGTTGTTTCAGTAGAGAAATGCACAATAACAACCAGGCCATAAACACAAAAGTCCAAGAGAGCACAGAAGTCTTAATCTGGTGCTGATATGGCAGTAACACTGATGTTGGGTGTGTACCTTGAAGACAATCCATTGCAAAAAAAAAAAGGCCATATTTTGTATCACAACTTGATTACTTCCCCTAGTGCTGGAAGACAAAACAGGGCACAGAGAGGCTGATGTAGAGGGATGCATTCTTTCAAATGCCTGGGGTCCGTTTTGTTTAGGGGTTGATAGGGTGATACCTGCCCCTTGAATTCAGTGTGGCAGAAAAGGCCACCAATGCAGCTCTTCCAGAGTCAATGCCAAGTATGTTTTTAGGCCTATTGTATTTCAATTTCAGCTGGCACTTGTTTCCTTCTGCTTGTTTTTAAATTTACATTAATTTTTTTTAAGTATCAATATTACATGAAATCTTACAGTTGTCCCTGCATGCTTGCAGCCCCAACTGTAACTTCCAGGTTATTAATATGTGAGGTGTTTTAGTCTATGCAGAACAGAAATTGCCAGAGTCATTAAGATTGTCAAACCACTGGTTAGGGCTAACACATTTTTCTCTCTCTTTCATATCCTCTGACTTCCTTCCTTGCTCTTGGTTTTTTTTTGCATAAACTCTGCATATTGCTTCCCCTCCAAACCAGACTTGGAAGCAAGGTCTTGAAGTGGATTTCCGATTTTGGTTTAGAGGACAATTGCAAAACCACTATTTGGCAGTTGGTGGTAAATGGATTCTTAAGAGGAGGCAGTCCTGCATAATGTTGCCAAATATATAAGAATTCCCAAATACACATCAGAAATGGCTCCACTCTCATTGGCTTTCCCTGCCTTTTTCTTCAAACCGGGGACAAAGATTCAACCTTCTGTCTTCATTCTTACTTGTTTGAGGCAAGTTACTTGCCGGCTATAACTCTGTCCAGGCAGAATTGCTGGAAAAACAAGTAGACAAGAGGCTGAAAAAGTTGCTTCTTTAGACTACACCTCCCAGAATCCCATGGACAGTAGTCCTGCTGGCTGGGGATTCTAGGTGTAGTATTTCAAAAAAGTAACTTGAGTTCTGGATGTGGATTAGGAAAAGCAGAGAGCTTTTGCTTAGGACATGGTGAGGTTAAAATAATAGAACCATTGAATTTCAGAACTGGGTCAATGAGTCCAACTTTTTTCCAAGCAGGCAATTCACAGCTAAATCATCCTTGATACATGGCCGTCTGACTGCTCTTAAAAAAAAAAACCCCAAAAAACTCAAGTGAAGGAGAGTTTGTCACCTGCAAAAGTACTCCAGTCTATTCTTGAGCATCTGTTACTGTCAAGTTTTTCCTGATGCTCTTCCAGGCAGGCAAAATCTTTTTCTTGCAATGTGAATCTATTGTTTCCTGTTCTGCTTCCTGGAACCCACAGAAAGCAAGCTTGCTCCAGCTTCCATATGACAAGCCTTCATGCCCAAGGCCGCTCAGTCTGGCTCTTCTGGTATGCACAGTGGGGAACTGAATACCCAACCACTGGCTCTGCAGCCAGATAACTACCTCACTGAGCTATCCAGCCAGCCTATAATTGTGTGCCGTCAAGTCCATTCTTGATCCTTTTCAGGGTTTTCTAATTCAAGAGTACTGGGGGGGGGGGGGGGAGTTACCATTCCCTTCCTCTAGGGTCATCCCAGAATTGTGCAGCTTGCCCATGGCCACACAAGCTGGCTTTTTCTGGGATACACAACAGGGAACTGAACTCCCAAACATACACAACAGGGAACTGAACTCCCAAACTCTGGCTCTGCAGTCAGATACCTAACTCATTGAGCTATCAAGCTGAAGCAGAATGAAGTGGTACCATGTCCTCCCTTGTGTTGACGTAGCCTTGTATTGCATTTTTCCTGCTCCTTTAAAAGGTTGGCTCAGGTTTGCTTGTGGTCTATTGTCGTCTGACCAGATAGGCGGGGTAAAAATACAATAAATAAATAAATAAATCCCTAGATCCTTTTCACATGTAACACAGGCAACCTTCAATGAAGTTTCATTGATGCAGATTTGATGAGCATCCATCTACACACTCATCCAAGCCATTTGGAAAGACAGCGAAAAATGGCAAGCCCAGCTCAGCATCCTGTGGCACCCCAGTTCTCCCTTTTTTGCTAGGCTGAGAATGAACAACCTCCGAGTACTTTGGCTACAGAGCTTTGACCACCTGCAAATACACCTACAAGTGGCATGGTCTAGCCCACATTTTACCTGCTTGGCCACAAGAATGTCATGGGGGACCTTGCTGAAAACTTTGCTGATGTCATGATATTACATTCCCAGCGTTCCGGCCATGAAAAACAAACAAGCACAGAAATAAGATTCTTCTTTGTGGTATCTTGACCGACATATATAGATCTCATGTCAATGCAGAGCCCTTTTTGGACCATTGTGCACCTAGACAATATTCCATTAATTTCTTGTCATTGGAATTTCCAGGAAAGGTTTGGTCTTTCATAGGGGCTTCAGCTGTCAATTTCCATCCACTTTGGTGCACTCCATAGTATTTGGGGCCTTCCTGCCAATCAGAGGATTTTAGTTGATAACATTTCCTCCAGTTCTCCAGGAAGAGTTTGTTACCCTACTCTGAGAGGACACTGTAGTGGTCATACCATTGTCTCAGAAACACTCAAAGTTTTTCTCCTGGTGTTTTGTGTTCCCCCGAAAGGCAGTGGTCGAGAACCTCTGGGGCATGGCCAGATATATTCCTATAAAGCTCTATCAGTCTGCTTATCTGATCGTTGATATGTTCATTTCACTCTGGGTTACTGTTTCCCCCTATTCAAAATGCTTTGCTTTGCTTTTGCTGTAGTGCTTAGTGTGTTTACAGAATTCATGACTGCAGTAGTAGCCTTTTTTCAAACAAAAGAAATTACAACTTTTTTCAAACAAAAGGCGTTTCAACTAGACTGGCTGCTAGCGAGGTGGTGGTGGTGGTATTTCTTCCTTAAGAAAAGACCTGCTATTCATTCTTGACCTTCTCCAAGATTTGGGCCTTCATGTCATGGAGAGCAAGTCTCAGATCCAGTATATAAGAGCTGTTTTGGACTCTGTGGCATTCTTAGCCTTTTCTCCAATGGTTACAGTGCAAGAGTTTGCTGTTTCAGCTCTTTGGAGGGCTCAAGACCTTAGCCACTTGTTGTTGTTGTTTAGTCGTTAAGTCATGTCCGACTCTTCGTGACCCCATGGACCAGAGCACGCCAGGCCCTCCTGTCTTCCACTGCCTCCTGCTGTTTCATCAAAGTCATGGTAGTCACTTCGATGACACTGTCCAACCATCTCGTCCTCTGTCGTCCCCTTCTCCTCTTGCCTTCACACTTTCCCAACATCAGGATCTTTTCCAGGGAGTCTTCTCTTCTCATGAGATGGCCAAAGTATTGGAGCCTCAGCTTCAGGATCTGTCCTTCCAGTGAGCACTCAGGGTTGATTTCCTTCAGAATGGATAGGTTTGTTCTCTTTGCAGTCCAGGGGACTCTGAAGAGTCTCCTCCAGCACCACAGTTCAAAAGCATAAATTCTTCGGCGGTCAGCCTTCTTTATGGTCCAACTCTCACTAAATGGCGCAAGTGCCTCTAGAGTGCCTCATAGGTTTCATGACATTCATTTCTGCCATGATTATTTTTGCGCACTTCCATGTGAAGCCTCAACAGCTGTGGTTATTTGCCAACTACAAGTTCCTTTTGCTCAACAAGTATAAGATCCATGCACTGTTGGACCTCTTCTGGTGGACATTAATCATCTGATTCTGCATGAGAATGCCATTCAAGTTGCCCTATCCAACACTGGGATTAATGCCAGATCACTGTATGGTTGGATGAGGGCTGCACTACTGTAGACATGCACTATTTGCCAGATGATTTGATCTGTAAAGAAGCAGCTCTTTCCCATCAATTTGGTTAAACTTCTGGCTGTTTTCAAGGCCCTACAGGTATTTGAGACGTTTGTCAGAAGGTGGGAAGTCCAAATGGCAACAGATAACAGAACCATGAACTATTACATTAGCAGATTGTACAGGTTCTCTGGTGCTCCTTCAGCTACCCAGATGACTTTGGGAAGATTGCTTTCAGCAGCATGTCTTTGCTGTAGTGTTCCATGTGGCCACAGAGTCCATCCAGTTAGCAAACATGGCAAGACATACAAGCTCACAAAAAGGAACTCTACCAGTCAGCCTTGCGTCTTCTTACACAGGGTTGTAGTCTTCTAGAAATTTGTCCTCTTCTGAGATGAATGCCAACTGCCCCCAATTCTGCAAGAGGTGTGTTTCGCCAGTCATGGTCAATCCAACTGATTGCCTGCTTTCCCACATTGTCCCCACATTGCTTATGTGATAGTGAAGAAGACCAGAAAGCAGGCTGCCCAGTAGCCTCAACAACTTTGGCTCCTGACAACAACTCCTTGGTTCCTTCTTTTTTTACAACAAGTTAATGGTCTTTTCACGTCATTTGAGCCTCCTTTCTCAATATAATAGGCAGGTGTGGCAATTAGAGGTGGCACCCTCTGACTTACAGTATCATCCTCACAAAAAAACCCTCTGCAATACATCCGTATAATTACAAACAGAAGCGCGTTCCCAGGATCTGCACCTATGCCGACCTGCTTTTTGACCATTTATGATGCCATCCTTTGAACCCTAGCTAAGGCAGATTTTCATTTGCTGAACCTGAAAACAGTCTTTCAAGTGGTTATGACGTCCACCAGAAGGGCAAGTGAGATATGCGTTCCGTGAGTTGACGAACCTTCTTTAGTGTTTGACAAGGAAGAGTGTGTCTTGAAACGGGGCACTTCTTTTTTTTGCAAAAAGTAGTCTCAACGTTCCATGTCAATGAAAACATCATCCAGCTAACATTCTTTTCAAGTCCATTCACAAACTTGTTTCATACTCTAGACTTGTTTCATACTCTTGCCTTGCTTCATACTTTAGACATTTGTGGGGCTTTGTGGACAGACTCTTTCCTTTAGGAAGACACAGATAATCTCTGTTTGCTAACAGGATTCAAAGAGAGGTAGGCTGCTTTCCTTACAGGAACTCGACTATGGAATAGTCTTCCGTCTGTGATTCGCCAGGCTCCCTCGCTGGGTGTTTTCAAGAGTCAACTTAAGACCTGGCTCTTTAGGCAGGCCTTCCCCATTGTCAGTACTTGAGCTTTACTTTCTTATTTTAATTTTCTGTCCTTACTTTTTCATTTGACCGTTTTTCCATCTTGAGCTACATTATTATTATTATGCTTAAATTGTGGTGTATTGAGTGTTTGAATTGTTTTAATCCTACTTTGTTGTAAGCTGCCCAGAGTAGACTATGTCTAGATGGGCGGGATATAAATTCAATAAAATAAATAAATAAATAAATAAATAAACTTGCAAAACAATATTCCTGGCCTGTGACATTTTTAGCCACTAGTAAGATTAGCCATTAGTGTCATTGAAGCGACCAACATGAATTTGACCCAACTCCGGGAGGCAGTGGAAGACAGGGGGGCCTGGCGTGCTCTGGTCCATGGGGTCACGGAGAGTCGGACATGACTTAACGACTAAACAACAACAACAAGATTAGCCATCCTTATATGTGAGTCACAGAGACCACAAAGGTGGTCTTACCTGTAGCTATGGTTGTTCATATGGTCCATTAACTAGCGTAACCCACTGTCCTGCCTGCTGGCTATCATGCTTCTCCTGTAATATTCTGTGTGGTGGGCACAGAACTGAGATAAAACAGTGAGGGCACACTTAGAAGTGCATGTTGGGGAAGAAACACAAGGTTCCTGCCAAAATGCTACTCGGATCTAGAAGGTTAATTAGAGGCCTCGGCACAGGCATGAAGCCCCTATGTGTGAGTTCATAGATGACCACTCAGAGAACCACATTTGTAAGTAAGCAACCTATTCTTAGTCTGGCATGACTAGTTTTTGAGAAACCCATGTGTAGTAATTCTTTATTCTAGTAATTCTTTATCTTGTGTACAGGTATGTATCGGTATGCCTGGTGAGCGACTGGGTTTTGATAAGTTGGACGTGTGCCAGCCATGACAGTCTGGAAAAACCAGTTGGAAGGGAGAATGCATGTGGATGGAACGATCTTCTGATTGGCTGATACGTTGCCTGGCTATAGAGATGCTGAGATTGATATTAGCATCTCTACAGTCTTGTTATACGTATATACCTGATATGTACATGCTTATAGCAGTCCTTGAGAGCACTGAGTGGTTCAGTTAGTTTTGTTAGAAGGAGTCAGTTGTTGTTTTTTGAGAGGCTTATGTAGGGTTAGAGTGAAGTCTAAGACTTAGAGGTGAGTGCTGCAAGATAGTTATTTAAATGCTGTGCTGAAGAGCATCTGTTGTTAGTGAAGAGCTGTGGACCTTTGGTTTGTTTTTATGGAACTTGTGTATAACCTAAAATCAGTATATATGTCTGTGCACAAAAATCATTTTTAAACTCCGGAGAAAGAGAAAAATAAAGTAAAAGATTATAGCTTTATGGCAGGAACTTAGCTCATTGTACTGAAACTTCTTACACATTTTTTTAAAAATAAAATCTCATTTTGGTTTATAAATTTATTTATTATTTGTTCATATTATTATTATATTATATGCCGCTTTTCTCCCCATAGGAGGCTCAAGGTGGCTCATAGCAGATAAAACAACAGATTTAAAAACACAGTATAAATATCACATTAAAAAAGCAATTGAACACATAATTCTCTCTCTCTCTCTTCTTTTTTTTTGGGGGGGGTTTGGGGGGGAAACAGCAGCAATAAGATATTATGCCAACACTGGGACACGTAGTCAGTGCTGTGTCACTAAAATAACAGAGTGTGCGCTTCACCAGAAGTACCCTTACTGCTTTAAAAGGGGTAGAAATGTTAGCCCTTAAGCTGCGACTGTGTTTAAGGAGCTGTGGAAAGAGCTAGTTCTCTGGTTCGGGTCAAAGGGATATTCTAAGGGGAGAAGTCCTTTCTCCAAGTTAAACGACAACCCCACATTTAGGGTGAGCCCCATGCCATGTCGGCTCTTAATGGGCCCTGCATGCTTTTCTAACAGTCTCCTCATTTAATGATCTGTTTTAGAACCTATTCCAAGAATTATTGTTCAGCTGTTCAATTGGCAGTTCCCCAGATTCTCTTTTTCACCTTTTTTTTCCAGGATTTGGGATAATATTTGCTCACCTCCAGGCTTCGCGGAGGTCACCTGTTCTTCACGTATTCTCAAAAATTATAGGCAGACACTCGGAGAGCCTTATCTGCGCTGGCTGACAGCTCTCCTAGCCCTGCGGACTTGAATCCATTTAAAGGAGCCAAAGGCTCCCATGCTACATCTTCATCTATTTGAGGCAGAAACCCCTCAGTGCCTCCTTTATTCTTCTTACAGTAAGTTGAGCATCATTTTGCTTTTGGGAAAAGATGGAGACAAAGCAGGGAAAGTGAGAAATTCCACCTTTTCTTTGTCACTGTTAGCATCTCTCCATCCTTTCTGCTCAACATAATTCATTGTGTTGTCTGATTTCATTCTGGTGTTAACTGGCATAATGTCAGCTCTGATGAACCTAGAACATAGTATAAGCTTCTGTGGTTTGCCCTGTAGGTCCGTCCTCAGATTGGCTTGTATGGGAAACATACAGAGTGCCTCCAAGCAAGGTCTGACACAGAGAGGCGGGGCTCTCTTTGAATTCAGAGGCAGGGAAGAAAGGATTGGCTAGTGCCAAATAGATTGACAGTCAACCCAGCCCAGAAAGATCCCTTCCAGCCAGCATGCAAGATTGTAAAAAGCTCCAACAATATTCAGTCTGTTTGGGTGAGTCCCTTGCATCTGTATGTACCTTATATTGCCTGTTTCTCTTTCAAGTCTAGATGTGTAGTGGTGTTTTTCTAAAATGGTCAGATTGAAATGTTTTGAAACTCCCCCCCCCCCCCCCATTTCTAATGTCAATCCATCGGGACACTCTCTGAATGACCTGCAAGTAACTGGGTTTTTAATTGACAGAACTGAACCCCTAACGAATATGAGGGTAGTTGAAACCTCCTGTTGCTATAATATCTGCCCTCTTTGAACGTTTAATCTGATTTAGGAGGGCATTATCCAAGTTGGCAGTCTGGTCTCAAGGTCAGTAGAAGACCACCAGGTGATGTTTCATCTTCTTTCACTTTTTACCTAAGTGTTCTTCACCAGACTTTTATCCTGCAAATGATGGATTTCTTCACGTCCTTTACATGTAATGCAGGAGAACAGATGTTGAAGGGAGAGTACTGCTAGCAGAGAAAGAGGGGAGCACTCTACCCTGTCAGGGCTGAGCCATAGATAGCAGTCCCAGATGAGCCGAGAATCACCAGCCAGGAATTATGCCAGCGCAACAGAACTGAAGGATGAAGCCAGATCTCAGGACTGGAGCACGGTGAAAATGATCAAAGGAAAATCATGTTGGAGAAGTTACATCATGCTGGCTGGAGAATTGTGGGAGTTGTAGTCTGAAAAAAACAACTTTCCCCAGTCCTACTTAGAAGACTGGACTACAGCGCCACAACACAGAAGCACACATATCTTCAGAAGGCTTTGGTGGCCTGGATGGACCGAGTCAGTACAGAGCTGAAGATACGGAGGTGCTGATGGCTAAGCGACAGCCTGCAGTTCAGTGGCTCACCACATGGGGCAGTCACACAAAGATCTGGCCTCTGTAAGGTTGAGCCCTGCCTACCGGTGACCAAACCCATTTAAACGAATTCAGGCGTTAAGGGAAATGGAAGATATGTCTTCTTGGAGCCATGGCTTGTTGAAGCTAGAAAGGGAAGGGGGGGGGGGGACCTGAAAATATGGCTTCCACTATACTCTTGCTTTATGGCTGAGCTAAGAAAAGTTACTCTTCTGGACTACATTCCCCCCAAAATACCCTAGCCAGCATGGGGGTGGGGGTGGGTTTAGAATCCCAAAAATAACTTTTAGAAGCTCTGGTTTGTTTTTTTTGGATTGGCGTGAGCTGGAACTAGCTAGGATTACAGTTTCTCCATAGTGCTTGAACGACCAGAGGTTGAGGGATAAAGGGAGTTCTGGTGAAGTCCACCAATGTGCTTATTTTTGTACAGGCGGTCGTGTAGGATGCAGATTGGGAAAAGTTACTTTTTTGGTTGGCAGCTTCCAGAATCCTCACGTTGGTCACAAAAGTTGGCAAAAGATACCTTTCCACACCTGTGTTTCTATGCATCTATGTCCAAGAAGTGGTGCTAGTTTACGGATTAAGACCAAATGGCCTTTTCACAAACAGAATGTGAGCAAACTCAAGATCTGGAGGGCTCTGAGATGGTTAACTTGGCTGTCTCGCCAAAGGCAGGATGGCAAGGGGCCAGCTCTCTTTGAGGGCTTCATGTGGCCAGGGACCCCCAGGCCATCTCTTTGCAGAGGGTGTGAGAAGAAAGGCAACTGGCCTGTGTTGACTTAGGAGGAACCCTGGGGATGCCAGCCATGACGTGGAGCAACACTGTCTTTCTTCAGCAGTCTTCTAATGACTCAGTGGGCACAGCTGATTGCAAAGAACAATATTAGTTTTAGCAAAATGAATCCCTGTTCACGTTGGGGCTCTCCTCCTCTGCTGTTCTGGCTGATTCGCTTTTCTTCTGTGTTGCTCTTGCCAAATGTAAACGACGCCAATCACGTGTTCGTAAAGTGGCTTGCGAGGTCATGAAACCCAAGGGCAAGGAAGAGCCCGGTAAAGGCACACAGCCACCGCTGAGCTCCCTGGCTTCTGCTGGATCGCACATGGGGTGACATGCAGCTTGTGACAGGCTTCGGATGGCCTGCAGCCTGCTGAAAAGCAAGATGAACAGTTTTTCATAGAATGTTCTTGTAGTGGTTTATTTTGGCTAAGCACTCGTTTCCCTGAGCCAGTGAACCTGTTCCGAACCCGGGCAGCAGTAAAAACTCAGTAAATTAAGATCACTAGGCTTTCAGGAGAGTTATAAAATAACTATAAAACGAGGGGCCATGCAAAAATAGGAAAGCTGATAGTTTTTATTAGGCCAGGTGTGCTTGATGGAGAAATGTGCAACCTTTCCCATTCCACAGGAGTGTTCATCAGGCATAATGAAAAAGAAGATGCTTCTCACCACCACCGCCACCACCACATACACTGCTTACTTCTGCAAGCCCTGAGTAACTGGGAAGTCAACATATATTTAGACCAAAAGAACGATAGGTTCAAAAAGTCAGTATCTGGCTGACTGGCCTCTCTCTCTTCCCTGGGATGCTTAGACAGGATGCAATATATTCTTCATGTAACATACCATTGCATACTTCTGCAGGTATATTCACTATCCAGTGAACAGTGCAAATCTTTCTCTGTTTTGGGAGTGATGGGGGTGACCGTCACTGCACCAGCTCTTGCTGCCTGATTGGTTCCGTTTGACCCAGTCTCCAGGATGCTGGTGAGCAGTGGGCCTACCACCCCCTTGCTTGACTCTGCCCAGCATGGCTGATGAAAGCCACTAAGGGGGCCATGACTGCGTGGGTTGTAAATATTGTAAATACCTCTTTGAGGAAGGGCGTATTTCCCTTCTCACATAAAAGAAAGCATTGTCCGACTCATCATCAAACGCCCCAGTTGTCATCGGACAATCTTAATAACTTATGTCGGATCACCTTAATATACCATTCTTGGGCAGGGTGATCGAGAAGGTGGTGGCGAATCAGCGACAGACATACCTGGGGGGGCGGGGGCAGGATTCCTTTGATCCAGTCCAGTCCAGATTCAGGCCGTGGCAGGGTACTGAGACGACACTGGTCGCCCTGCAGGATTACTTTTAAGGGAGGCCGACAGGGGTGGATGTATCCTGTGGGTTCTCCTTGATCTGTCAATGGCTTTTGATACCGTCAACCACAGTGTCCTCCTGGACAGGCTCTCAGAGTTTGGAACAGGCCCCAATTCTATTCTGGAAGCAAAATGTGACAGTACATAACATTATGATGACTGAGGAAGAGTTCTAGAGAATTTGAAAGCTGACCTGGTTCATAACTTAAAGACCCTGATGTTGGGAAAGTGTGAAGGCAAGAGAAGAAGGGGACAACAGAGGACGAGATGGTTGGACAGTGTCATCGAAGCGACCAACATGAATTTGACCCAACTCCGGGAGGCAGTGGAAGACAGGAGGGCCTGGCGTGCTCTGGTCCATGGGGTCACGAAGAGTCGGACACGACTTAACAACTATACAACAACAACAACAACAACAACAACAACAACAACAACAACAACAACCCTCCAGGACAAGAATGTGAAGTGCAGTCAAACAAAAGGGTTTATTACGTGGACAGAACTGTTAGAACAGTACAAAACTTGTGCCCACAAACAACCAGAGGTTCCTTAATCTAAGGTTCCTATCTCTACAGAGGAGGCAGCTCACTGGCCCTTTGTCGGGTTCTCTTTCTCTTCAAGGAGGTGGGCAAGGCAAGGTGTGTTGCAACACGGTGATGGATGGACAGTGTCGTAAGACCCCTGCACGGTGGTTTCTGTCAGTTCTGTTTCTTCCTCAGGGCCGGCCTCAAGAGCTGCAGTGGGTGAAGTCAGTATGGCTGCAGCAGCGGTGGCGATCTCAGCCCAAGATCTCGTCAGCGAGGCTCTGGGATCAGAGGGTGTGTCTGCAGAGGCGTCTCTCAGCGGGTTGCTGGGGCCCTGGGAGTCAACCTCTTGTGGGATCTTACCATCATTTCCCTCGCCTACAACATGGACCCTAGTAATGGTCCTACTCACTCCAATAGGGTGGCCTGTGTCTGGTGTACACAGTCAGCCTCCTTGGGCGCCACCATCAACCCCACCAGCTTGCCCATCCAGGGGCGTTGCTGACGAACCCCTTCCTAGCTGGCATGGGAGTTGACCTCCACCTTCTCCTTCTCTTCTGTCTTACAGGCCTCCCATTTGGCCATCTTTGGAGCCTCCTTCCAATGGTCCTCCTCCTCCTCAGTCTTTTGATCCTCACCCCCAAGGGGGTACCTCTCCCTGCTCCCTCTGCCCTGCCTTCTGTGGTTGACCTTCACCCCTGTGGGTTCCTCTGCTTCTTCAGTGTAGCCCCAGTCCATTGGAGAGCTGTTAGTTGGGAAGTCCTGTGCTGTGGGTTGTGAGGTAGGGAGCCTGCTCCGGGTTGGACCAACCTTGGGAGCCGCGTCCTCGCTGCTCCCTCACAATCTGACAAAGAGAAATGTAACTCTTGAGTCTGGGACAAGATTCCTGTTCACTTACCATGGAATCTGGTGTGAAACTCTTATGGGGCTACTTTGTGAGAAGCAACCGATCTTAGAGGTTTGCCTCATGCAAAAGACTTGCAACAATTGTTCTGGATCCTTCTTTTTACAATGGTGTAAACTGAGGCCTGGAGCTCCTAGCCCCGCCGCTACCTTCAGAACTTCCAGATGCCTCCTCAGTAAGCTCTGCAGCTCTTTGACCCTTCAGATTCACCTCATGGTTTAGACTCCGACGAAACACAAGGGCTGACAATTCAGACTGTTCTGCTTTTACTTAAAAGAGAAGATAGTGCAACCCTCTGAAACCCCCCTCCCATTTTTTAAAAAGAGGTAACTGATGATTATTCTTGTCTACTGGAGTTAAATGACTGCAATTTTCTTCACGCTGCAAACCGACCATAAGTGAACAGCTGCTGCTTCAGAGGGACACAAGGTCTCCTAGCATAAACTCTGCAGATATCATCACCATCACAAGGTCATAAAACTGATGGATTATAAATACAATCCATGCATTTGTTTACAGCTAACATTTTTCGGTCCTGGATAATTAGAACATTAGCCATCTCTCAAAGTGATTGTTCGCAGGTGCTGCTCCGCTGATAGCTGGACGAGCAGAACAAGGAGGCCAGGAGGGCAACCGAGTCTTAAGCTAAACCGTCTTCTGGATGCCTACGGCTGACCGAAGGAAGGGCGGTAATTGATTTTGTAATTGTTTTGTCACTTAACCACACCGACCCAGAGGTTGTGGCCAACAAAGGTCAGGTTGGTCAATTTCCCTACGTAAGGTAGTCCTGCAGGGAGGAAAAATCTAAATCCCATGGAGAAGACACTTTGGTGATCCACAGCTTGCAGAGTTCCCTGGCCACCCACGCGGATTGGGGATTCTGGTCATTGTAGTCTAAAACATAACTTTTTTCCAAGCTCTGTAGAAAAGAGAGGGCTGAAAGGAGACTTACCGGAAGTGGGGGAATTCAACTCCGTGCAGAGATCTATGAGCTTGTGAAGTTCCCCGCTCTTCCATGCACAAGCCAGCACAGGACAGCTAAAGACCAGCCTCTTTGGGATAATGATAGCCAAAGCTTTTGAGTCTTTATGCTGGAAGAAGGCAAAGGAACTGTAAATATTATTGTTGAATGCTGTATAGATCTTATTTAAGGGAAGACAATCTATTGGTGGACTGGCCCAAGCATTTGGCTGCCTTAGGCAATGCCACCGTGCTATACTCAGAAAGTAACTGGCAGTTGGCTTCTATGTCAACAACAAGAGTGGGTCGGTTTTCTACCACGTGTGAGGGCAGAGACTCGTCATGGGGTGCAGCACAAGGCAAGTGATGTGCTTTTAAATGGCAATTTCAAAATATTGTTATTCATTCAATTGGCTTCAATTCTATATTCGAGCGTGTGTTTTTATTGTGCTGTTGTAACTGATTGTGCAAAACTTTGGATCCCTCCATTGGGAGAAAGGTGGCTTATACATTAAATAACAAAAGGAATAAATAAATTCACCTGACCACACCTGTCATTCCCATTGCATCATGAAGGCATAGGCAGCTCATGGCAACAGCAAAGGGACCCTTCCTCCACAATGTTAGGGTAAATTGCCCCTACTCAGTTCCCTAGCCTCCCCTATGGCTGGGTGTGTGTGATTTCTGGGAGCTGTAGTCCCTCAAACTGACTTTTCTACATTCTGGAACTTTGAGTTATCCTTTTGTGAGTTTTCCAGGTATAGAGTACTCAGAAATGGTTGACCATTCCCTTCTTCTGGTGATGTTCTGGGACTGTGCAGCTTCCCCAAGACTATAGAGGCTGGCTTTTCCCCTGGGACATAAAAGTAGGGGAAATCTAACTCTGAATTTCTGAATCCAACAACTCAGGGCATGACTGCATAGGAAATATGTGAATGGATCCTCCATGAGGTCACAGCTGGGAAGGCAGGTTTCCCTGGGTTAATTCATTTCAGCCGGCCACACAAGAGTCAGTAGAGAGAGGGGAGGAAATCCTCGTTTGCAGCTTGTTATTATTGGAATCATCTCCTTCCCACACCTGGTGCTTGGGTATTCTTTCTTCCTTTTTTTTAAAGACTTGCTGTCCTAGCATTAGCACAGCTGGCCAACCCAAAGGAGGGAAAAGAGTGAGGAATCAGAGAGAGGAGGAAATTTTAAAGTACCTCTGCTTTGGCCATCCAGATTTGCAAAAAGCATAGTTAGGGAGAGCTACCTTAAAACGTCCTCCTGTCTCAGCTGACTCCTCACTCTTTTTTCTTTCTTTGGTTGACCAGCTGCTGTAGCACAGCGCTAGGACAGAAAGCCTTTAAAAGAAAGAAAGAAATGGAAGGGGAAGGGAAGGGATGATGAAAGCAGACCCTAGCACCAGTTGCAGGGAGGAGAGGATTCAACTGGCAGACAGTTTCCTCCTTGCCCTGGAGCCGGCTGGAATGGCTTTAAGTACAATGGCTGCAGATCCCCTCCACATCGGCTCAAGCGATCACACAGACTGAACTAATGCGAATGAATTCAATTCCAAAAAAGTAGACGCCCCAGGAGCAGAAGAAAAACGGTGGCTTGGAAGAGGGGGAACTCCTGGCTGACTTGCATTCGCTTTTATGTCATGTAGTCAGAATAAAATGCTGCCAATCGGACGGTCCCGGAGCATTTCTAAAATTATTTGTCAATGTAGTTGTACCCTCAGTCGTACGCTAGCACTCTGTTCCTTAGAGATTTCTGCTTGTGTTTTCTGAAAGCTGGATTTTGCTTCTCTGAGGTGGTAGGCGAGAAAATCTAGAAGAGAAAAGAGCTTGATGAGGCTAATCATCTTTTTAAAAGAAATGTTATGTGTCTGTCAAAAATAGTGTGCTGGATGTGGTGTTACGCTAAGGATAAATCAATGGGAGGATCTAGTTGTTGTAAGCCACCCAGAGACCTTTGGGTAGTGTGGGCAGCATATAAGTTAAATAAATAAATAAATAAATAAATAAAATAATCAGGTTCCCTCTCTTTCTTGCACTGTCTTTTCTTTCACACTAGGCGTATACTTATGTTTTTGACAGGCAGAATGTGGGATTTTGGCATTCAAAAGCACCCATCGGGAGTGAGAGGGTGGGGGCTTTTTCATTATTCAATGAATTTCAGTTTTTTTGTGCACAGCTATATTTGTGTCAATGTTTAAATCTTTGCAGGGAATAACAACATACTGGAATTTTAATTCAGAAACACTGGGACAGGAGTGGGCAAGCATACAGTGCCAAGGGGTAGAGTGGCTACGTGTTCTCCTTTAGGGAGGGCAGTTCTCAATTTGAAGAGCTGCCAGATCATAATCCTGCTTTTGAAACTGTTTATCTGCATGCATAAATTAGCACACGAAGCTTTGTGCGAATCTATATCCTCTTTTATCTTCCTTTTTGGTGACACACATCCTCCCTCTTGGTGATGTGTAAGTGCCCATCCTACCTGAGGGCCAATATTCTAAACCCAGGACCCACCAATAAGGAAACATCATCTAATGACACCCCAAACTACACCAATCAGCACAGAACAAGGCAGGCCCAGGGTCCACATGAGCAGATCATGCACTCCAGCAAATTGGAGCAGAGCAGAATATACACATCAGCGTGAATTCCAACTCTGAATTCCAACACAAGAAGTTGGCAGAGGCATTCACTGTTACACACCAGGTCATATGATTTGGAGGAACATAAGTAAAAGCCTGCGCTGACTGACTTTTTAGCTTCAGGCAATCCACAACTAAAAATTTATGCTGACAGTTATCTTAGACTAATTTTCCAGTTGGATTCTGGCCATTGACAGACGTCATGAATTCGTCACATCAGCAAGCTCTCTGAGACCCACACTCTACACTTACTGTCATAGGGTGAGGATTTCTATGACATTTTCACACTTTCTCTGCAACCTATACTCGAACCCACAAGCACGTTTAAACATGTTTATGAGTAATCTGGCCTTTATTACTCATAAAAATGTCCAAGCCCAATTATATGTTCAAACATAGGCTGCAGGAAAAAAAAAATATGACATGTCATAGAAATCATCCCCCTACACATCACTAGAAGAGGGAATGCCTTAACTGCTGATTATGTGTGATTGTCACAGCTGAAGCTTTGCTCTATTCATTTCATTTGCAAGTTAGCTTGCTTTGTTTTCTGATTATTCTTTGCAGAGAATAGGGCTGACCAAAGGAAGGCGGTAATTTGATCGGTTGCTTTTTCTTTGCAACCCAAGAGTAATTATGACTTATCTTTGACCCAACGTCAGCTTGACTCTGCCCTATGTAAACTAAGAGGCATCACATTTTATACCAGGGTGTTAATCATCCTAAGAGTTGATATTCACATTACCCCAGTGGTGCTAACCTGCTGTATAGCACTAGTCACTTCTTTGTGTATTGTCAGAATAATGGAACAAGTTTGCAAACGTGCAGGACAAGCTTGAACTGGTTCTTCTCCTGATGTGCATCAAACGTCTGGAAACTAGGTTAATACTGGTGTAAAGAGTCACTACACAGGCACCTCCCACATCTTGTCACATGACCCCCCCAGGATGTAAACAGGAGGATAGCTGTTTTGCTTCCCATTGTGCCAAAACAACGCCAAGTGCTGGGCTCAAGGGGCAAATATCCCGTTCACGGACTGCCCCCTCCACCTGCCTTGCCCCCTCCCCCTGCTGTTTAACGGTCCCTTTTTGTGAGGGTATTTATTTATTGAAGGAATGGCTACCAGACACGGGAGGTTACCGGAGACTAAACAGCCGAGCTACAGGGACTTTTCGTCTGGCACTTTAAAGAGAGAATTTGTTAAGATTTATGTACATGTTTTCAGGCAGAGACAGGGTCTAATGAACAAGAAGACCAGGAAAATACTTTCAGCTCCCTGTCAGGGTTAACTGCCCTTGCCTTCTCAGTTTTCCATGCTTAACTTTTCCCATCTTCTGAGAACATCATAGACAGTCAGTCAGAGAATAAATCTACCGAAATCTTCTCCACTTTGGATGGCAGGAAATACGCAACGAGGTGGTTCTCCTAGAACCCCGATGCCACCTGCTTCTTCTTCTGCTGGATCAGGTCCTTTCTCTGTGTTTGTGAGTAAATGCTTGAACTCGGAGTACACGTGACTGTCGCACAACGGCGTGCGAATTTGTTCAACAACCTCTTTGTTGCACAAAGGCGTGCATGGGAGCTCGCTGACCTGACCCATGCCCAAGGAAAGGGCAAACAGATCGGGACTGCCTTATCCAGTATCCTCAGGAAACATTTTAATTTGCTTCTTGTCCATGATGTTATTTGTGCATTTCCAGATCTCTGTTGTTGTTGTTTGTTTGTTCTTATTGTTTTTAAAAAACCTTATACAGAGGCCAGCAAGCATTTGCACCAGGACACTAGTAAAAAAGCAGGAGAAATGGTTGGGAGATCCCCTAATGTTGTGACCTATCCACTCAGAGCCCTTACAATGAACATCCTTCCCCAATCAAACATACACTGAATCTTAATAGTGTAATATGTCGCACAAAGTTAAGGAACCTAAGCTGAAAACAAAGGAAAAAACAACTACTCCCAAATGCACAAATTAATTTACACAGTGCCAGAATTTTCTCACTTTCCCTTGTAGTACTGTGAAATGCCTGTCTGAGCAGCTGGAAGGAAATACCTAGCCTCTGGTGACCTTGGTTTGATCCCTTCCAGGGCCTCCGGAGGTCTTCAGATGTTACTCGACTCGCCTTCTCTATAGGGCCAGCAGCAAAATCTACGGATACATTTGGCTTCTCCTTTTCTTCAGTTCAAACTGCTGAGTTGCTCTTAAATCTGCTTAACTCCACAAAAGGCTATATATTGTCTCCCTGCTTATTTAACTTATATGCAGAATACATCATGCGAAAGGCTGGACTGGAGGAATCCCAAGACGGAATTAAGATTGCCGGAAGAAATATCAACAACCTCAGATATGCAGATGATACAACTCTGATGGCAGAAAGTGAGGAGGAACCTCTTAATGAGGGTGAAAGAGGAGAGGACAAAAATGGTCTGAAGCTCAACATCAAAAAAACTAAGATCATGGCCACTGGTCCCATCACCTCCTGGCAAATAGAAGGGGAAGATATGGAGGCAGTGACAGATTTTACTTTCTTGGGCTCCATGATCACTGCAGATGGTGACAGCAGCCACGAAATTAAAAGACCCCTGCTTCTTGGGAGGAAAGCGATGACAAACCTAGACAACATCTTAAAAGCAGAGACATCACCTTGCCAACAAAGGTCCGCATAGTCAAAGCTATGGTTTTTCCAGTAGTGATGTATGGAAGTGAGAGCTGGACCATCAAGAAGGCTGACTGCCGAAGAATTGATGCTTTTGAATTGTGGTGCTGGAGGAGACTCTTGAGAGTCCCCTGGACTGCAAAGAGAACAAACCTATCCATTCTGAAGGAAATCAACCCTGAGTGCTCACTGGAAGGACAGATCCTGAAGCTGAGGCTCCAATCCTTTGGCCATCTCATGAGAAGAGAAGACTCCCTGGAAAAGACCCTGATGTTGGGAAAGTGTGAAGGCAAGAGGAGAAGGGGACGACAGAGGACGAGATGGTCGGACAGTGTCATCGAAGCGACCAACATGAATTTGACCAAACTCTGGGAGGCAGTAGAAGACAGGAGGGCCTGGCGTGCTTTGGTCCATGGGGTCACGAAGAGTCAGACACACCTTAACGACTAAACAACAACAAACTCCACAAATTCTGGACAGAGCACAAAGGAGCTCTAGGGGTCTTGGAACTAACCGGAGCCTTTTTTGCGCCACCCTGTTGTCACCCTAAAATTAAGCCAATACCCCAGTCCAGTCCAGTTTCACACATTTATCAAAAAGTAACACACATTCTTAGTTGCAGAAGATACAAAGGAAGGGCCAGTTTGCAAGGAACAAAGCAAAGAGGTGCTTGAGCCAATTCTTGGCTTGATGAGGGAAACCAAAGGTGGATCTCTCCCGACGGATGGCAGGCCAGCCTGCCCTTGAAGGCTTCCAGCCTGGAGTGCCCAACACCCTTGAAATCATTGGTTCCACCATCCAAATGCTCTCAACTTCAAGACGCATCTCGTAACATTCAACAGAAATCTGTCCCTCTGTAACTTATGCTCACTTGATCTTGGTTTTAGGGGAACAAGGAGTTTTTGCTTCTGTAACATAGACTTCAGAGAGTTCTCTTTATCCAGATTCTTCCCACCCCATAGTAGATTTTTGAGGACTCGGTAGGCAGAACAGCCTATACTGTGTCATCACCCTGCTGTCTGGGGAAGCATGTCTCCTGCTTGGCCCATTGGTTGCCAGGATCTGTAGCTACTGTTCTTCTTAAGCTGAAAGCCCCAAACATTGCAGCCTTCCCTTATGATATCTTAAGCATAAGAGATATATCTTATCTTAAGCATAAGAGAAGTAATCCGTTGTCCAGGGTCACTGAGTGCCAAATCCCTCCAACACTGAATGTGTGCCATGGATGGTTTACCCAGGTGTCTGAGCACCAGCTGAAGTCCCAATGAAAGACTGGAGGAGGTATCTTTAAAACCTGTGCACCCATCTCCAGCCATCCCCAGATTCCACCAAAGACCACAGGCTCGTTCCATATTTATGCATGCTTCCTGCCAACCTATGCCTTCCCCACCTCTATGATCGCATCATGATTCATCCCTCCGGCATCACCACATCCCTGCTCATGATGACATCACAAATACCTCCCCTTTGGCATCGCGAGGGTCTTTCCCTTGGCATCACAAGGATCGGCCCCCCTGACCTCAGGGAATGGAATGCTGCTGACATGGCAGTGCTAGTCATCCTTGGAAGAGGGAGGGGGTCAGAATTGAACCGAGCCAACTGCCAAGCCAAAGCACAACTCCAAAGTTGATTTTCGACACCATTTAATTTTTGAGGGACTCTAGAGCGCTGGGTTGTTGTTGTTTCCCCCGTCTTTGAAGTGACTATCTCTTCAGCTGCCTTTCATTATAACGGTGCTTATTTCTCAGTGGATTGGGCCCGAGCACTCTGTGGCTTCCTTTCTCCCCACCTTGTTCTTGCTAATCATTGACATCTTTGAACGCTCAGTCTCCATCCAGCTTTGCCTCAGACCTTGAACGGGAGTTCTCAAGCAGTTGCCTTGCCTTGCAGACTGTGGTTTCAGTTGGGCCATTTTTATAACCACAGGTGGTAAAAAATAAGGAAGATGAAGGGGAAAGAGAGAAGGAGGGAGGGAGAGGGTGTGGACTCAAATGCAGTTCTTCCAGCCTCCTAGTTCTTAAATTAGATTGATGAGCATAAACACTCCAACTGGAAGGTTTTTCAGCTCGATTGCAATTATCCTGGAAATGGCCTACAATTACCAGCAGCCTTCTCAAAGCTAGAAATTATCTTCTTAGGCTGTCCTCCAGATGGGTCAGCTGTGAAAATGTCACTTGCATAGGCAGCACAACCACCACACTAACCCACACAGGAGTGCAAAATGAATGAATGCAAAGAAAAGCACTATGAGGAAGAAAACTACGTCTGCACTACGCAATTATAGCTGCTCGATGCCACTTCAACTTGCACGGCTGTATCCTGCAGAATCCTGAGTCTTGATGTTTTGTGAGATCCTTAGAATCATAGAATCATAGAAAAGTGAAGTTGGAAGGGGCCTACAAGGCCATCAAGTCCAACCCCCGGCTCCATGCAGGAATACCATCAAAGCATTAGAATTGAACTCCATCTCTCATCAGCCGCATAACCAACATGGCCGGTGGACAAGGATGGTGGACTCTATGATTCAACAAGATCTAGAGGTGATCAAATTATGTAGGGTGTAGAGGAAATAGAAAGGGTGATTGTGAGGATGGTGGTGAGAGAGAGAGACCCTACCTGCCTGAGCACAGTCCGTCCCGTTTACAAGACTGAATCGCAGAAGGAAGAAAAATGGCAGGAAAGACATTTCTGGAAGAGAAGGAAGAGAGATGGGAGGTAGGAAGGAAAAAGAACGGTTCCCAGAAGGAGAAAATACTATCCCGAAGATGGGAATGGATATGAATGGAGAATCCCTGCACGTGTAAGTGGGAGAGACTCATGGGACCACGAGAGGTGGCAGAGAAGAGAAGGCGGGGCACAACACTAGAGAAACCGTCCTATTGGGGACAGAAGGAAGCCCGGGAGTGGGGACGTAAGATAAGGGAAGAGAGAACGAGAAAAGGAAAGGAAAAGAGGGAACAAGCAGGAGGGACCCATGTACATGGGAAGGAGAGAACCTCAACCCAGGACCATAGGAGACCCCCCCCCCCCCTTATCAGGAGAGACTGCCAGGAGCATCCTATGCCACACAATGGGAGATGCCCTTATTACCCAAGCCATTGGTGAGAGAACTGAAGAGATGGGGACGGACGGATGCTCCAGGACTTTGAGTTAAGAATAATAATCCCTTCGGCACCTTGTTGGGTGCCAAGGAGCTGTTGGACATTAAAATGGATGTTGCTAGCTTTCTTGATGTTCCAGAAATAAATCTTAATGTTTGGAATGCACAAGCTACATCTGTGGTGATTGACCCTGGGAAGGAAGAGAAGCCGAGAGGCTAAAGGACAAACCCTCACAGCGATGGTTGGAAAAACCCTCACAGTGATGTTTTTCCTTTCTCATAATACTGCAACTTGGGGTTGTTTAGGAAGCTAAGGAGGATCATGCCTGGTTAGCGCTTGGATGGAAGACCACTAGAGAACATCAGGGGTCTCCAGGCAGGACTTGGGAAGGACCTTGCCTGAAATCTTGAGAAATTGCTGCCAATCAGAGCTGACAATACTGGGCATTTAGATTAGGCATCCTTCAGTCTCGAGAGACTATGGTAATGTGCTCTGTATGGAGGACTTGGAACAGCGTCTAGTGTGACTGAGAAGGCCAATTCGAGAGTGACAACCCCTTCCACACTGAAGACAAATACAATCTGTCCCCTGTCCAGCTCCTTGATTTTGCTGGTTTCAGGACTGCCTCTTTGCCTCGGCCTGCTGAACAAGTGTCTCTTCAAAATGGGAGAGGCCATGCTGCACCGCCTGCCTCCAGGCTGAATGCTCAGAGGTCCAGGTTTCCCATCTGTTGAGGTCCATTCCTAAGGCCTTCAGATCCCGCTTGCAGATATCCTTGTATCGCAGCTGTGGTCTCCCTCTGGGGCAATTTCCCTGCGCTAATTCTCCATACAGGAGATCTTTTGGAATCCGACCATCAGCCATTCTCACGACATGCCCAAGCCAACGTAGACATCGCTGTTTCAGTAATGTATACATGCTAAAAATTCCAGCTCGTTCTAGGACTACTCTGTTTGGAACTTTGTCCTGCCACGTGATACCAAAAATGCGTCGGAGACAACGCATATGGAACGTGTTCAGCTTCCACTCCTGCCATGCACAAAGGGTCCAGGACTCACTTGCAATACAGGAGTGTACTCAGGACACAGGCTCTATAGACCTGGATCTTGGTATATGCCGTCAACTTCTTATTGAGCCATACTCTCTTTGTGAGTCTAGAGAACATGGTAGCTGCTTTGCCAATGCGTTGATCCAGCTCGACATCTAGGGAGAGAGTGTCAGAGATCGTTGAGCCAAGGTGCACAAAGTCATGAACAACCTCCAATTCTTGTGTGGAGATGGTAATAGAGGGAGATGAGTCCATGCCCTGGCCCATGACTTGTGTTTTCTTCAGGCTAATTGTTAATCCAAAGTCTTGGCAGGCCTTGCTAAAGTGATTCATGAGTTGTTGGAGGTCTTCAGCAGAGTGGGCAACAACAGCTGCATCATCGGCGAAGAGGAAGTCCCGCATGCATTTCAGCTGGACTTTGGTCTTCGCTCTCAATCTAGAGAGATTAAAGAGCTTTCCATCTGATCTAGTCTGGAGATAGACACCTTCTGTTGCAGTTCCAAAGGCGTGACAGGAAAAAAGATCCCAAACAGGGTCGGCGCGAGGACAGAGCCCTGTTTCACTCCGCTTCGGATGTCAAAGGGATTTGATGTTGAGCCATCAAAAACTACAGTGCCCTTCATTTCCTCATGAAAGGACCTGATGATGTTAAGGAGTCGAGGTGGACATCCAATCTTGGGAAGGATTTTAAAAAAGCCCTCCCTGCTAACCAAATCAAAGGCCTTTGTGAGATCTATGAAGGCCACAAAGAGTGGCTGTCGTTGTTCCCTACATTTCTCCTGCAACTGTCTGAGGGAAAATACCATCTCGGTGGTGGATCTATTAGCTCGAAATCCACACTGTGATTCTGGATAGACTCTGTCTGCAAGCACCTGGAGCCTCTTCAGCACAACACGGGCAAGCAGCTTCCCTACAATGCTGAGAAGAGAGATGCCACGGGAGTTATTGCAGTCGCCCCTGTCTCCTTTGTTCTTATACAATGTGACGATGTTTGCATCCTTCATGTCCTGTGGTACTCCACCTTCCCTCCAGGGAAAGGCATATGGTATAATGAAACTTCATGTGTTTCTGTGTGAATAATGAAGTGACCTTCCAAAGGGTGAGTCTGCAGAAGTTGAACATCTTCTGCTTGAGGTCCCAGGCCACAAGGAAGGCCCAATGAAACAGGTGGCTTTTGCCAATCATGCATATAATTAAACAGTGCTTCTTGTCCACATTGGCAACCTACAAGTGCCATGTCAGAAAACCAGACCTTCTGAGTCAGTATTTGGCTCCGGCCACAATCCCGCATAATGTAGAAGGCCAAGAGGATAAAACTTTTGGCTTGAACAAAGAATCTGAGCAATGTCCACAATGTTTCTTCGAGGGGCCGGAGAGAAGAGGTTGCCAGGAGAGACAGCTTCGTAAATGGACAGTTTGAGTAAACTTGAAACGAGTACATGAAGAAAATGTATTTCCTTTGTTTAATTTACCCCACTTGTTTAGGACTTGCTGCTCTTACAAATGGGGCTGGAAGTAAATGACACAGATCTTCAATCCCCACAAGGACTGAGAAGTGGTCAGGCATCTTGGCTGCTGTCCCTTGTTTTTTCCCATTGAGAAAAACAAGAAGGGGTTTGGCTCCTTGTTCACCCTGCTTTCCATGACCCAAGATTGTACGGACAGAAAATCAGGCTCTAGGCATTGCAAAGACGAGCGGCACAGTTCTGAACACTGCGAAAACTCAAGGGAGATGCTGTGGATGACTTGAAAGTATTTAGAGAACAGTATTAATCTCTTGTCAAATGGAGCAAAACTGAGAATGAAAAGCACAGATGAGTTCGTGTTTAAAACCAGCAGCAGATTAAAACCAAAGGTATTTAAAAATATTTAAAATCAAGCTCCACCCAGTCATTAAGCAAACTGTATTATCCGAAAAAGCTTTCTTGGATCAAAATACTTTGGACAGAAATCCTTTTTCAACAGAAGCCACAGAGTTTTAAAACCTCCCTGCAAGATACTTGCATGAGGAAAGAGAACTGGGAGCCAATAATTTGCACAAGACATTGCACAAGGTCTCCAGAGTATGTATTCTTGCACTAAGAGGAGGTTGTGCAAAGTCTTCTGCTAAAAATATTGCACCAAGGCAACAGTGAGCTGAATATGCGCATTTCCTTACAAAACCCATTTTGCAACTTCTAGGACTGCTAAAGGACGGATGCTTTGGGAACCCATGCATTCCTGGTGGCTTGTCATGTGTTCCAGCAAAGGGGAGGGGGTTAAAAAAAACCTCCTCTACATTGGAAAAATGCACATTACCAAAGCTTCTATTTGAAAAATTCACATAGACATGATTTAGTCAATGGGAAAATACATGAAATGAATTTGTGTAAACATGCATACAAAACTGCAGACATTCTTGGGGATGGGGTGGGGAAATTACACCAAAATATGGAGAAATCTCAGTGTGTGTGTGTGTGTGTGTGTGTGTGTGTGTGTGTGTGTTTTAGAGAGAGAGAGAGAGAGAGAAAATGTGTGTGTTTTATCTCTTACACCCAATACAATTTTACAATATTGTGTTGGGACAAAAATACTAGAGTAATTAGAGAAGTGTAGCCAAAATTAGACTGACAGGTTTTTGCATCTCTAAAAATTAGGACACCAAAGAATTAGCTTCATATCTTACTCAATGCGTGTGTTTGACTGCTGAATGATCGTCCCTGCCCAGCCATTTCTTCTTCTTGTTCATATTTCAAAACTTCCATCAATGGCAAGAGTCCTGTAGGTGAAATTATGAATAGCCATAGTGGCAAATTTCTTAATTATTAAGATGCCAGCTACATGCATGGCTGAGGGCTTGGTCCTAGGACTGGCACATCATGAGTAGAGATGGGCATGGACCACATAACTAGTGGTTCATCGTTGTTGTTGCTTAGTCGTTAAGTCGTGTCCGACTCTTCGTGACCCCCTGGACCAGAGCACGCCAGGCCCTCCTGTCTTCCACTGCCTCCCGGAGTTGGGTCAAAGTCATGTTGGTCGCTTCGATGACACTGTCCAACCATCTCGTCCTCTGTCGTCCCCTTCTCCTCTTGCCTTCACACTTTCCCAACATCAGGGGCTTTTCCAGGGTGGTTCGTGGCTAATCACAAACCACAAACCTCCACGAACCCCCAGAAAAACAAAGTGGTTCACAATCCCTTTTTTTCAATTCATCCCTAGGGGTGGGGTGGGGGTGGGTTAACTGCTCCTGCCGGTTCCACCTCTGCGGTCACCCCAGACGCATGCTCTGAGGCAGTGGCAGGGAAGTCAGGCCCGCTGCCTCCGAGGATGGCACCCGCAACAGCAGCGGAAGTGGTGGCGGTGGCAGGAGCAGGGATGCAGAGGCGATGGGGGTCAGTGGGAAGGGGGCAAGTGGGCATCCCCTTCTGCCAAAGCCAATGAAATGCCAAAGGGGAAAAAAGTTTGCCATTTCATTTGGCTTCAGCAAAACGGGGTCCCCAAACTGGGTTGTGAAATGGGGTTTCATCGGGTTTTTTGGTTCGTGGTTCATTTCGTGCCCATCTTTAATGATGAGGTAGGTGACCAGCGTTTCATCCAAACTGTCCATGGAAGACAGGAACACAGCCGAACTGTTGTCTTACCAGTCACCTGTCCAGACCCACCATATCTTACCAGGACTCTCGTTGTACTGTGTCTAGTTTTAAGATTGCTGGGTTTTAAGACTGATCTGAGGAGAAGGGGAAGCCAGAGGACGAGATGGTTGGACAGTGTCATCAAAGCGACCAACATGAATTCGACCCAACTCCAGGAGGCAGTGGAAGACAGGAGGGCCTGGCGTGCTCTGGTCCATGGGGTCACGAAGAGTCGGACACAACTTAACGACTAAACAACAACAAGACTGATCCCTTTGGCCATCTTTTTTTTAAGGCTAAACACGCACAGTTCTTTCAGTCTTTCCTCACAGGCCCTCATCCAAGTCATTAATAAAAATATTGAAGAGCACTGGGCTGTGGGGTACCCCACTTGTTGTTGTTTAGTTGTTAAGTCGTGTCCGACTCTTCGTGACCCCCTGGACCAGAGCACGCCAGGCCCTCCTGTCTTCCACTGCCTCCCGGAGTTGGGTCAAAGTCATGTTGGTCGCTTCGGTGACCCTGTCCAGCCATCTCGTCCTCTGTCGTCCCCTTCTCCTCTTGCCTTCACACTTTCCCAACATCAGGGGCTTTTCCAGGGTGGTTCGTGGCTAATCACAAACCACAAACCTCCACGAACCCCCAGAAAAACAAAGTGGTTCACAATCCCTTTTTTTCAATTCATCCCTAGGGGTGGGGTGGGGGTGGGTTAACTGCTCCTGCCGGTTCCACCTCTGCGGTCACCCCAGACGCATGCTCTGAGGCAGTGGCAGGGAAGTCAGGCCCGCTGCCTCCGAGGATGGCACCCGCAACAGCAGCGGAAGTGGTGGCGGTGGCAGGAGCAGGGATGCAGAGGCGATGGGGGTCAGTGGGAAGGGGGCAAGTGGGCATCCCCTTCTGCCAAAGCCAATGAAATGCCAAAGGGGAAAAAAGTTTGCCATTTCATTTGGCTTCAGCAAAACGGGGTCCCCAAACTGGGTTGTGAAATGGGGTTTCATCGGGTTTTTTGGTTCGTGGTTCATTTCGTGCCCATCTTTAATGATGAGGTAGGTGACCAGCGTTTCATCCAAACTGTCCATGGAAGACAGGAACACAGCCGAACTGTTGTCTTACCAGTCACCTGTCCAGACCCACCATATCTTACCAGGACTCTCGTTGTACTGTGTCTAGTTTTAAGATTGCTGGGTTTTAAGACTGATCTGAGGAGAAGGGGAAGCCAGAGGACGAGATGGTTGGACAGTGTCATCAAAGCGACCAACATGAATTCGACCCAACTCCAGGAGGCAGTGGAAGACAGGAGGGCCTGGCGTGCTCTGGTCCATGGGGTCACGAAGAGTCGGACACAACTTAACGACTAAACAACAACAAGACTGATCCCTTTGGCCATCTTTTTTTTAAGGCTAAACACGCACAGTTCTTTCAGTCTTTCCTCACAGGCCCTCATCCAAGTCATTAATAAAAATATTGAAGAGCACTGGGCTGTGGGGTACCCCACTTGTTGTTGTTTAGTTGTTAAGTCGTGTCCGACTCTTCGTGACCCCATGGACCAGAGCACGCCAGGCCCTCCTGTCTTCCACTGCCTCCCGGAGTTGGATCAAATTCATGTTGGTCGCTTCGATGACACTGTCCAACCATCTCGTCCTCTGTCGTCCCCTTCTCCTCTTGCCTTCACACTTTCCCAACATCAGGGTCTTTTCCAGGGAGTCTTCTCCACTTCTCCACCCCACTTGTTACCTCTTCCCAATTTGGGAAGGAGCCATTGATAAGCACTGTCTGAGTACAATTCTATAACCAACAGTGTATCCACTTGATAGTTGTACTCTCCAGCCCACAGCGTGCGAATCGGAATATCATGGGGCATTTTGTCAAAAGCTTTGCTGAAGTCAAGATATGTTATATCTATAGCATTCCCAGTGTTTATCTGGGAGGTTACCTGATCAAAAAATGAGATGAGATTAGTCTGGCAGGTTTTGTTCTTGACAAATCCATGTTGGATTCTAGTGATCACTGCATTGTTTTCAAGATGCGTACAGACTGACTGCTTTTTATTCTGCTCTAGAATGTTACCTGGACTGCAAGGAGAACAAACCTATCCATTCTGAAGGAAATCAACCCTGAGTGCTCACTGGAAGGACAGATCCTGAAGCTGAGGCTCCAATACTTTGGCCATCTCATGAGAAGAGAAGACTCCCTGGAAAAGCCCCTGATGTTGGGAAAGAGTGAAGGCAAGAGGAGAAGGGGACGACAGAGGACAAGATGGCTGGACAGTGTCATCGAAGCGACCAACATGACTTTGACCCAACTCCGGGAGGCAGTGGAAGACAGGAGGGCCTGGCGTGCTCTGGTGCATGGGGTCACGAAGAGTCGGACACGACTTAACGACTAAACAACAACAACAGAATGTTCCCAGGGATTGACATCAGGCTGCCTGGTCTGTAGTTCCCAGGTTTCTCATTTTTGCCCTTTTTGAAGATAAGGATAACATTAGCCCTCTTCCAGTCATCTGGCACTTCACCCAAACAGAACATGGCCACTTTCCTCCAGAGTTCCCCTTACTGCCACTTCTTCCACCACGTTCCCCCACTAGAACCAAGTCAAAGATAGCTCATCCTTTAGTTTCTTCCTCCACTTTTTATAGGAGAAAAGAATCAGCAACACAAGCCAGGAATTTCTTGGAAGGGCCAGGTCTGGCAGAATTTGCCTCCCAGCAGATATCAGGATAATTGAAAATCTCCCTTTATTGCTACGTTGCACGTACCTAACTTGTAACACACATAGCTAGCTTGTAATACATACATACCTGGTGCTGTTTTTAAAGTGATGCAGCACATACTAATACACACTCCCCCCCCCCCCCCCCCCGCCTCGCCACTTCCTTGGCCTCTCCAAAGAGCAATGGAAGTGTTTAATTTGCCAGTATCGTGAAGTGGCTCTTTTCTTAAGCCACTTCACAACACTGGCAAATTGACACAGGCTGTTGCAGAACAAATTGGGCTGCTTAAGATCCATATGTCATTTGGATGTGAGAATTGCCCCAAATGGCATGCCAGATCTCTTAGTGATCCTGTTTAGCCCGATCTGGCCTGGCTGTGTAGACAAGCCCCTAGACTAAATCAAGCCATAACTCTTCCTAGAAAATGAAATCACTGTGGCTATCATTCTTTGAAAATATTTTGGAAAGCAAGACTCCCTGGAAAGGACAATAATGCTAGGAAAAGTGGAAAGCAGTAGGAACGGATGAAGACCTAATATGAGATGATCTAACCTGCCTTGGGATCTTTTTCAGAAGAAAGGCAAGATAAAAATATTTTAAATAAATAAATAAATAAATAAATGACATCATGCCCATTAATTTTGCAGGACTTGAATACAGCTGCTAATGATAGGCCCTTCTGGAGATCATTCATAAGATCAACAGAAGCTGGAAGCAACTTGATGGCACATAGCAACACAACTACAAAGTTGTATTGAAGGCTGCCATATTCATCATCATCATCCTAGAACTGCAGAGCTAGAAGGACCATGGAGTTTAGCTCACTGGACACGTCCAGGGAGGAATGGTTCTATCAGTGGCTACTAATTGTCATGGAATACTATTTTCCTCTGCTATGACTGGATATGGAGAACCTTAGAGAAGCCACTCTGTGTTTCAACTGCACCCCCTGCCTGCAAATGGCATTGTGGGCACAATAAAACTGAATAATACTGAATCCTCTTTCAGGCATGTTATAAGAATGCTTGAAACTGTGTATATGAAGCAGTTTGAATTCTCCTCCTTTAGGCTAAGCAGGATGATGACGATGATTGCAAGCCATACTGTTCTGGTTTGGATCCATGTGGTCTGAAGTGGAGGCGATGTGTCAAATGCTAATGTATGAAACGACACTGTCATTTAAAGATGGAGGCAAACCCATGTGAGAGTGTTCAGAGCTACACCCCCTCGGCAGTCCCATCTCCACTCCTCACGCCCTCCCTGCTTCTCACGGAGACAATATTGCTTTGAAGACACCCCTTGCCAAAAATGCATCTCCTGGTCATCCTGGTTGACCTTTCCTATTCTCATCGTTTCCCTTTTAACAAAGGTCGAACACCGAGTCATAGAAGATGCAGATACAACATTTCACAAGCCCACCCAGCTGCCTTTCTCCCAACAAAGGATGTTAGAAAATGGCTTCCAATTGGGCAATGGCAGATGGATCTTAGGCAGGCTCTTCCCCTCCCATTGGTCCCCTGGTGTAGCTTTTATTTCTTATTTCTTTTCACATTGTTGTTGTTTAGTCGTTAAGTCGTGTCTGACTCTTCGTGACCCCATGAACCAGAGAACGCCAGGCCCTCCTGTCTTCCACTGCCTCCCGGATTTGGGTCAAATTCATGTTGGTCGCTTCGATGACCCTGTCCATCCATCTCGTCCTCTGTCGTCCCCTTCTCCTCTTGCCTTCACACTTTCCTAACATCAGGGTCTTTTCCAGGGAGTCTTCTCTTCTCATGAGACTTTTCACATTAGTATCTTGCTTTTCCTCCAGTGAGCTAAATGCAGCCAATGTGGCTCTCCTCCTCAATTTATCCTTTCAGGTAGGTCAGGCTGAGAAAAAATGTGAGTCTTCCTGGTCAAGGGGAAATTTGAAACCAAGCCTCCTGACATGTTGACCACGGGACTTGACTGGCTTTTGGAAACTTGGTTTTCCATTAGGCTTTCCCCCCCCCCTCCTCCACTCACGTAAAAATGAACCCATTTCCAGCACCAAAGTGAGCATTTCCATGCCAAGGTAATACAGCCAGAGCTTGGGGGGAAAAAACCCAACAACTTAATTTCACTTGCAGAAGGCCCCAGCCGGCGTGGCCCCTGGCTGGTGATTCTGAGAGTTCCCATCTACAAAAGGAACTTTTTTCCAAACCCCAGACTAAGGGGGAAGAGATCTCTCAAGCATCTCTGGTGGAGTTGTTTCATCTTCCCATTGATTCCGAGGACACATCCTGTGCGGTTCCCTTCAGACCCCTTCCCGTTTCATGTGGTTTGACATGCCTTTAATTTGGAGAAAATCAGGTGGGGGTCTCTAACTTGAAACGCCAAAGAGGAAGGGAAAACACACGCTTCGGGAGTTGCAGAGCCTCTGGAAGAATCTGACAGATGTCGACATGGCAGGGGTGCCATGTCAAACTGTTAATTAGGCGGGTAAACAGGACCAAAGGTAATTACACACCCTGCACAAATATTATTTGATGTAACTGCAGCCTGACGGCGGGCTCTACTGGCTCGTCTAAATAGATTACATTATTATGGGAGCAAAGTCTGTAGCAGGTTCGACCTTGGGCAGGTTCTTCCCTTCCAGTTGGCCCAATATTCAACCCTTTGCTTATTTTTTCTTTAAAGAAATGAAAAATGCTCCTTGTCACCACAAAAGAAAGAAAGAAAAGCCAAGGTTGTTTAGATGTGAGGTAGGACCTCCCAAGATGTTCTTCAGGTGGGTCTTGTCTGAGCCTCAACCATGACTTTGAGTGGATCTACACTATACACTTGCTTGAGGTTGGTTCTATTGGAATTCCATTCGAGATGGGCACAGTTCGGTGATTCGTGGTGGTTCGTTTATCGGCCAAACAGGTGTTTGGCACTTCCCAGCCCCACCTCCTCCGGTGGGCACCCACTCAGAGGCAGCGCCCCAGTGGGTGTTGCCTCTGAGCAGGCGCCTACCAGAGGAGGTGGGGCTGGGAAGTGCCAAACACCTATTCGGCCACTAAATGAACCAGCATGAACTGCTGAACCAGCGGTTCGTGCCCATCTCTAATTGCTATGGCTCCACCCTATGGAATACTGGGATTTTCTTTTCTTTTTTTCTCCTTTCATTTTAACTTAAATACATACAACAGACTAACAAAGTAAAACCAGTGGTCAGTCAGATTAAACAAGAAGCAATAAAAAGCGCCAAGAAGGCTGAACAGCCCACAGATCATAAACGTTTGACAAGCAGGGTTGTGACAACCATCAAGCTTCATATCAGTTTCTCTTGCCATGCTGATACACAGAAGTGCTTTTCCAAAATTGTAACCATTCTGCAGGTGTGGAGTGAGATGTCCTTCCTGTCCAGAACAGGAGCCTTTACCCTATTAAAATGCCATTTTATGCAAATATGGTGGTGGTGGGGTTTCAGATTCCTTGGCTATTTTAAAAGGGGGCTGCCACTTGAAAAAAGGTTGCAAGCCTCTGCTTTAAGGAATATGTATGGAACCTGAAGGAAGACATGGGTGGAAGTGGGCCACCAGGAGCCACAGAATGCTATAAATCGAGTTCTAGCAGTTTCTGAGCTGGATTCAGCGTTACATGGAGTCCTCTCAAGATAGAGAAATGTTCAACTTGGAACCATTACACTCGTGTCAATATTAGAGTGCTTTTGTACAAGTTCCTGCTTCCGGGTGCTTTCATTCATTCATTGATAAACATTAATAAACAGAGATCTCGTCAGAGGGAGATCCAACGTGGAGATAAGGAGGAATTTCCTGACTGTGAGAACCATGAAGCAGGGGAACAGCTTGCCTCCCGATGTGGTGGGTGCCCCATCGCTGGAGGTTTTCAAGAAAAGACTGGACAGCCATCTGTCCGGGAGGGTATGAGGTCCGGGATGGTATGAGGTCTCCTGCCTTGGGCAGGGGGTAAGACTAGAAGATCTCCAAGGTCCCTTCCAACCCATTTTCAGTATAATCATGTTCCCAGAGCAGTTGACAGAAACATGGTCAAAACAGTGCAGTATATAATAAATCAAATAGCAGAAAAAGTACATTCACAATAACTGTGAGTGTTATTGTGGCATCAAGGAACACCCACACCTGCTCTTCTTCTTGTTCTCAGAGTGCCTTCTCAGGCATCAGTGGGAAATGTCCAGTTGCGCAAAATCATTTCATGTGTGTGGAGCTTTGGACGTGAAAGGTAACCACAAGGAGAGGTGACTAAAGAGATCGGCTTTGTGCAGAAAATGATTCTGTGTTGACTCTAAACTGACATTTAGAGGAGACTGGCTGAAGTCAATGAAACTTAAGGAGTGACGTGATGACTAATTTGAGTCCCAGTGGCTGCAGTGCAGCCATTCCTAGATGTGGCTAGTCCTGGATATACAATTCTCTGTGGGTCTCCCACATCAAACATATGTTTTGATACCATTTTGTGAATTCTGAATGATGTTTTAATGTTCAACCTGTATCTATTTTCATCTTACACAAACACACTTATAAGAATGACTAACAAAACAGAAGTGTTCGAGCCAAGAGTTCCAGCTTCTTCTTCCATTGCTCTGGTAAAAGTGTGCTTTTTTTATAGAGTCTAGACTGGACCGGGTATTCTAAAGCAGATGAATGAGGGTTGACCAAGTATGGGTTAGAGCCATGAGGTCTTAAGGTAGCCGGTCTGTAAATCTATAAGTTTTTCCTCTTTCTTAACGTGCTTGGATTTGTTGGTATCTTGTTGTTGTTGTTTAGTTGTTAAGTCGTGTCCGACTCTTCATGACCCCATGGACCAGAGCACGCCAGGCCCTCCTGTCTTCCACTGCCTTCCGGAGTTGGGTCAAATTCATGTTGGTCGCTTCGATGACACTGTCCAGCCATCTCTGTCGTCCCCTTCTCCTCTTGCCCTCACTCTTTCCCAACATCAGGGTCTTTTCCAGGGTGTCTTCTCTTCTCATGAGAAGTTGATATCTTGGTTCCATACAATGACAAGTCAGATAGGTCATGAAATTCAGAGATAAAATGTTTTAGACACTGGTTGTTTCAACTTGTTACTCAAGAGGGCAGACATATAATTTTCGAATCTTGTTTGTAGGTCCTCTATTGTTTTGCCTACATATTGTTGACAGAATTCTAGTTGATGAGCTATCTCCCTCTATGAGCCTGTCCAGCAGTTAAGATCATTAGGTGAGGTTTTTCTCTCAGTCCCGCCATCTTCAAAGGTGCATTTGGTGGGGACACGGGACAGGGCCTTCTCTGTGGCTGCTCCCAGAGACTCTGGAACTCCCTCCCACGGGAGGCCAGCCTGGCCCCCTCTTGGCTGTCCTTCCGCAAGCAGACCAAGACCTTTCTCTTCAGGCGAGCTTTCCCTGAATGATTGGCTGCCTGAGTAGGGTTTTTTAAATGGATTGTTGTTATTTTTAAATGTGTTTTCAGTATTGATTTTATTGACCATTTTTAATATAATACTTGTTTAATTATTTTTTAATATTTCTATACTCATCGGTTTTAACTTTTAAACATTGTCTTTTAATTGTTGGAAGCTGCCATGGGTCCTTTTAAGGAGCAAGGTGGGGTAAAAATATTTTAAGCAAGCAAGCAAACAACCAAACAAGCACGAATAGCTCATATTTGAATATACATACCCTGTTTCCCCAAAATTTTACAGTCATGTCATCTTCTGGTTGCTTCTGTGCAGCAACCAGAAGATGACATGACTGTAAAATAAAACATCCCCTGAAAATAAGCCCTAATGCGTTTTTTGGAGCAAAAATTAATATAAGACCCTGTCTTATTTTCGGGGAAACACGGTACATTTATGGCATATAAGAATAAATGTGTGTGTGATTCAAATCAGTCCCTGCCATGATTGTTTGTCCACTTTTTTATAGCAGATATTTGAGCAGAAAAACGGAACCTATTCTTTTTATTCCCTTCCCAGCTGAAGAGCAGCTGTTGAGCCTTTTCTTAGTTTCTTTGAAATGGCACAAAACTTGAAGGGACATCGCGGGCGGTATTTTTAGTCACAAAAACAAGAAGGGAGTAGTCAGGGAAAGAAAAAGGGGGGAAATAAATAAATAAAAAGGCGAAGGGCAGTTTCCACACTGAAATAACTGACAGCTCCCGCTGGAAGATGACAGGCATTTTTGCTAACCTTTAATTTTCGTCCTGCCGTCCAAGGAAATCAAATGAGATAATACCAGGTGTGTGTCGCCTGCAAGGAAAGGTGAAACCCTTTTGCCATTGGAGCAGCTGTTCGGCAGCAACGGATCTGGCAAGCTGTGCCTTGGTCATTTCCAAAGAAAAGTTTCTGCCAGTTGTGCCTAATTGCTTGCCAGTGAAGTTAAGAAGAAAACAAGAAATGTCCACCATTTTCTGCCGGGGAAGAAAAATAGAAAGAAAGAAACCCTGTGGAAAGCCGTTGAAATGGCACAGACAGACCCGATGAGAACATCAAGAGAGCCCGTCTTGATCCCACCAAGGGCCTATCCAGTCCCAAATTCAGTTCAGTGGCCAGTTGTGGCCTTTATGGAATCTGCTTGCAGGACAGGCACGCAACTGCACCATCTGTCATACGTTCTTCAGCAACTCACAAAGCCACACCAGCCCCTGGAGATGATGCATAGCCATCTTGACTAGTTGCTATTGATGGCCTTATTTTCCCACAAATATATCCAGTTTCTCTTTACAGCTCTCAAAATTGCCAACTATCGCTACACATTGTGGCAAGAAGTTCCGCAGGCTAACTGGGCGTTGCACAACTTCTTAATGCTAATGGTACACAATGGTGCAGATCACCGGAGATAGACGGTTGCTGTGGATTTGCGTCCCACTTCCCCCCCTCAAACTATTTAGTAATGTTGGTAAAGGAAATATATGGCATGGGGTGTCATGTCCGGCATTTCTCCAACCCTGTTCCAAGTCATTTCTTGCCACATGCGAAAGGTGCGGAAGTGAAGAAGATGAAGTCACATGATGTGCTTTGTTTTCAGTCGGTGGCCTTAACTACAGTGCTGATTGGCTAGTGTATGCAACATCACGAACCAACCTCTCCTCGTCTGTGGTGTAGTTGAGTAATTCCTTTTGATCGCCTTTAAAAATGTGACCAGAACTGAGGTTCTATAAATGGATTAACATAGCTAATTAAAAACAAACAAATTTATATTCTACACCTAAGTATTCATATTGGAATCCAAAGGTTTAAGGTGATTTTCATACATCTGGCACTGCTTAGATTAATTGATAACATAAAATTTACATAGCTACAGACTTTTAAAGACTTCTGATCTTAATTAATATTTAACCTGTATGTTAATTGCATAAAAACATAAGAACATAAGACCCCTGCTGGATCAGGCCAAGGGCCCCTCTAGTCCAGCTTCCTGTATCTCACCATGGCCCCACTAGATGCCTCTGGGAGCACACGAGACAACAAGAGACCTGTCTCCTGATTCCCCTCCCCTGCATCTGGCCTTTGGAGGGACCTTCCTTCTAAGCCTGGAGATTGTACATCCCCATCATGGCTTGTCACCTGCGATGGACTTTTCCTCCAGGAATTTGTCCAATCCTGTTTTCAAGGCATCTAGACGCCAGATGCCATCACCACATCCTGTGGCAAGGAGTTCCACAGACTAACAACACGCTGGGCAAAGAAAGATTTTCTTTGGTCTGTTCTCACTCTTCCAACACTCAACTGGAGTGGATGTCCCCTGGTTCTAGTATTGTGTGAGAAGGAAAAGAGCTTCCCTCTATCCACTTTATTCATCCCCCTGCATCATTTTATACGTCTCAATCATGTCCCCCCTCAGGCGCCTTTTCTCTAGACTAAAGAGCCCCAAACGCTGTAGCCTTTGTAAATTGCATTGTCCTTGTGCCAATTTTAAGTAAAATTTATCTCAACTAAAATTAACATTTAATAAAAATGGATGGCTTATCTGAAAAATGGAGAAGGGAACAGAACAAAATGACATTTGTCATCTAATTATTGCAGATTACTGGGAAAGTATATTTTTTCTAATCAGAAAAATATTTGGACACAATATCATTTATGATCCTATATATGTAATCCCAGAGTTTCTAAAAAGGATTGTAGTATGACGTGAAGCTCAGAATCCATTTGCTGAATTAAATCCAAAATAGTGATGATCAGTATGGTTGAAACAAAATAGGTTTTATATGTGTATATCTTGCCACATCTACCAGAAGATGTGAACAGGGTGTGTAATTTCACAGCTATGAGGACCAAAGAGGGAACATGTTTCGATCAAATTTGCATGTGCGGATTTAGACTGAGAAATAGGTAGATGCAAATTGATGGACACAAATTTAGAAATAAGTGCCGTACTTTAGAAGGAGATGCAGTGTGCCTCACCATAGTAAGGAAACCTGTGACTAGGTGTGTATCTGCCCAGCTGCTCTTAAACATTGGATGAGCAACGTCAGTGCATCTACTCTTTGATCTTTACTTTTCAACCAGACTTGGACTGGAGAGCCTTTTAGATCAAGAGTACCTTCAAACAGAGGAAGGAAATTAAAGAACTCATGCGGTAGCAGGCCAGGTCCTATCAAGGATGACTCATGGCCACCTTGCTTGTGGAGCTGCATTTTGTCCTGGTAGAAGCTTCCAAGATGCCTTCAGAACAGCCCCATGATAGAACACATGATGGTAGCCCAGTCAAGCCAGGTGGTAACAGAAGAAGGGGCTGAGAAGCTGGGAAGACATTCTTGGCCATCGCTGCAGCTTGCGTTTCACCAAGACCACGGAGAGACCGGACTCCCTAAAGCAGTGGTCCCCAACTTTGGGCCTCCAGATGTTCTTGGACTGCATCTCCCAGAAGCCTTCACCACCCTCTCTGCTGGCCAGGATTTCTGGGAGTTGAAGTCCAAGAACGTCTGGAGGCCCAAGGTTGGGGACCACTGCCCTAAAGGACCAGTTTCATCTTGAGAGCTTTGGAGGGGTTCGAGGGAATCGCCACCTCACCCTTTAAACTTCCACGGGAATTTTAAGACCTTTCCCCGAGCACCTCTCTAAAAGATGGAAGAAACGGGCTTGCGGGAATCTGCCCGGACAGCAGAGCAGGGCATCAAAGGGCGAAGGAAGAGGGCCGTTCAGATGGACTGAATTAGGCCAAGCCGGTCGCTGGCCGATAAATACGGCTCCCTCGGAGTGAAGTCTAGCATCAAAGCCTTGATTAATGGTTGTCTGGGATTCCAGGTCCAGAACCTGAAAGGACCCCAGCAGCCCCCCTCTCCTTCTCCTCCTCCCGCCCTCCCCGTTGTGCAGCCATAGAAGGGGCCTTTCCCGAGTGCGCTTAAGTGGAGATGGCACGGAGCATGGGTCCGTGGTTGGCAATTAACGTAATGAAACACAGAAAAGACACCTGCTTTGAATGAGTACAGTAAGCAGCGGTGGGAAGGGCTGAGCGCTCCCCTGGTGGAAGGCTGCGCGGAGAGACAGCCCCTCAACCCAAATAGGTGTGTGTGTGTGTGTGTGTCCCTCTGCTTCTCTTTAACAACATAATCATTAAAGAGCAAAATCCTTTCCTCCTAATCCTTCCCCCCCCCCACACACACACACACCGACCCACCGCCCCTCCTGTTAAACAGGCCAACATGTGGATGTTAGCATAGCTGAGCTGCTTCGCATTCCTCCTTGCCTGGCTTGGCCGAACATACTACATTTTAAAACTTGTTGGGCCCTTTCATGTTTTATTTGACCCTATGTAATTGCATTCCTGAAGGAGTAACAGGCTCACCCTGTGATTTATGCCCTGTATTAAATGTCACTTTTGAAAAGACACAGTTAACAGTTCGGTTTAACCTCCTGCCTTCCTATGGAAGTTCAAAACTGCCTCTGGAGAGGGGGAGTTGGTTGGTGGTAAATGAGGCAGGGTGGAAAAGATGCTGAGGAGCGATGCTGAGGGCAAGCCATTTGCACCAGCTCCTCACCTCCCGGAGACCCTGGAATAATATTCTATAAAGTTGTTCTGAAGTTGTTCCTTTTTTTTTTTTCTTTTTCTTTTTCTAAACACCCAGTAAGCTGTCCTTGGAAAGCTTCAAGAATGCTCTAAATCAACAGCAAGGGAGGGAAGCAGCTCACGCCTGCCCCGTCTCACTCAGCTACCTACGGCTGGATTGGGGATGGAAAGGTTTTAGCAGCAGTTCTGCTCAGAAAGTCAGGCAAAATAAATAAATAAATACATAAGCACGGGGGTGGGGACTCTTTGTATTACTGTTGTAGGACGTCACAGTTGGGGCCAGTGTGTTGTTGCACTTCCACTTTCTTCAACTTCTGGTGTGGCTCAGCATGGGTTCATGGCGCAGTGGTTAAACTGCAGTACTGCAGTCAAGACTCTGCTCACGGCCGGAGTTCAATCCTGATGGGCTCAGGTAGTCGGCTCAAGGCTGAATTGGCGTTCCGTCCTCCTGAGGTTGGTGAATTGAGTACTCAGTTCACTGCAGGAGAGCGGGCCATGTGCAGCCTGCATAATTAAGTTGTAAACTGTCTTTCTTGTCATTGCATCCGTTCATTCAGGCCCTGCCTTCTGGAGCAGAAAAAAATAAGTGTACACCATCTTTATTTGAAGACTGCTATGGATCACACATACCTGATCCCCTCAAAACTGTTCTGTACATGGTTTCCAGACCCTGTGCTACTGTATCTGAGTCACTTTCCTGCTGGCAGGTTCCAGCTTGTTGATGCCCTCCTGATGGTGCCCTTCTTTAATTGGGGCGCTTTCTCTAAAACATGGGATTTTACACGAAGTCTAACCAATGGCTGAGATTCTGTTGCGTCAACATAAGCAAAGTCAAACGTTCTGGAAGAAAATTATAACTATATAGAGCTATATACTATGGGTTTAGAGAAGGTTGATTTCACTTTAATCTTCATGGCTCCTTCCTAAGAAATCCTGGGATTTGAAGTTCGAGAATTTCCTGGTGGGATGTTTTCATGCTGAACTACTGCAGAGAATTCTAAGGCATAGAAAGACCAGGGTTTCTTCGGACAGAGCCACCGTAGTGAAAGTGCTGTAATTCTCCTGTGCAGATATATTCAAAGAGAGAAGAGGAGCACTCTGCATTTTGACACTTAGAATCTTCTGCCTGGAACCACCGAGGCTGACATCCAGTTGCTAAAAGCAAATGATATAGTAAAATGAGTAGGGCTCTGAACGGGTTGGTGGGGAAGTGGGGATCCATGTAAGTCCCACCCCATATGTCTTCATTCCACCTGGAAGTCCAAAGTGTGGTGGACATACAGTGTTCTAAAAAGCTCAAATTAGCTCCCTAGATCTACAGTGCTGTAACTGGGGCTCCAGAAAGCTAAACTTAAATCCCATCTCGGTTGTAAAATCCCGGGCCATGGAAACGTAAAAAGACTATCCGACCACCTAATTCAGCAGCCCATTTCTCATAGTGGTTGAATCCAAGCAGTTCTCAAGCTGTACATGAAAATAACAGGCCTTCCCTTCTGTTTGCTCCTCTGCCGCATGTGCAAAGCATAGGGTGCGACCGATGGCCAAATGATCCCGGCTTGTATCACTCTAGATCATACTAAGCGTGTCTCTTTCAGGGGCAGCATGGCGTTCTAGGCAATTCTTGTCTCCACAGACAAGGATGAGGTGATTTTAGGCCAGGAAACAATGCTGCCCCTAATTTTCAGACCTGCTAAGGACCAGATGATTTTTATGATGTCCTGATATGTAAAACCTTAGAATTCAAAGAGGGTGTACTTTCTTTTTCACTTGACTGTAAGTAGAGAAGACAAGAAATAAAAAGCCAAAATGATGGCAAAACAGGGCACACATACAAAATTAACTCAGGTGAAGATCTTCTGGAGTGCCTCTTGAAACAAGGCAGTCTTTAACATCTATAACAGTCTTTAAGATGGGAGGGAGGGAGGGAGGGGGCCGGACGTACTTCTGCTGGAAGCCCGTTCCATAAGGAAGGGGCCACCACCAAGAAGGCACAGTTTCTGATGTCCGTCTTCCTTGACTCTTTCAGTGTGTCAAAATCTGTATTCAGAAAAAGAAACATTAAAGGAAAAACAAAAACAATATTTGGGAAAACATATTAAGATGAAATTTTCTGAACAACAAAGATATTGAATGCACCTAGATCAACAAGTGGTAGAAGCCATAAAGAAACAAAAGAATGGGAAATCACCTGGCTCAGATGGAATACCAGCGGAATATTATAAAACTTTTGAAGATGTTTTAGTGAACTCATATAAAAAACTAATGGAGTATATTGAACAGAAAAGAGAAATTCCACCAACATGGAAAGAAGCTATAATATCAATAATTCATAAAGAAGGAACTAAACCAGAAGAAATTAAAGACTACAGACCAATCTCACTATTGAATGTGGACTATAAGATAGATGCCTCAATATTAGCAGACAGACTGAAAAAAGTTCTTGTACATATAATTCATGAAGATCAGTCAGGCTTTCTGCCAAAGAGACAGATGAGAAACAATATTAGGACAATATTAAATGTATTACAATATTATTGGCTTCAGCTCTGCTCTCAGATACAGATAGCAGCGGACACAGGTAACATCAAGGGAATGTATGACGGTATCAAGCAGGCTTTAGGTCCAATACAGAACAGATGGAAAGCTCTTTAATCTCTCTAGATTGAGAGCGAAGACCAAAGTCCAACTGAAATGCATGCGGGACTTCCTCTTCGCCGATGATGCAGCTGTTGTTGCCCACTCTGCTGAAGACCTCCAACAACACATTAATTGTTTTAGCAAGGCCTGCCAAGACTTTGGATTGACAATCAGCCTGAAGAAAACACAAATCATGGGCCAGGGCGTGGACTCACCTCCCTCTACTACCACCTCCACGCAAGAACTGGAGGTTGTTCATGACTTTGTGTACCTTGGCTCAACGATCTCTGACCTAGATGTCGAGCTGGATAAACGCATTGGCAAAGCAGCTACCACGTTCTCTAGACTCACAAAGAGTATGGCTTAATAAGAAGCTCTTCATACTCATTGTTCTTAGCTCTAAATATTGTCTTATATTTATGTAAACTACCATTGCATACTCATTGTTTTCAGCTTTAAATATTATATTTCAATAATGTAAGCTGCCTTGGGTCCTTTTGAAGGAGAAAGGCAGGGTATAAACAAACAGACAGACAGAAAGACAGACAGACAAACAAACAAACAAATGCTATATCCGAAACTTCCCTATACCATTGTAGAGGTTTTCTACACTCATTTTGCTTAGGACAGGCTTTCTTTCCCTGGTAACCATGAAAACAGAATTTAGAACATGATCTTTTAAAAATCTTTATTTCCTATTGTATGTTATAATGTAAACATAGTAATTAATTACTTTATTTCTTAACCCAAATGTAGTGTGTATGGTACCATTTTGTCATGTATTTCTACCCTGTTAGTTTTTTGGTTGATTGATTATGTGTCATCAAATTGATTCTGACTTGGAGTGACCCTTACCAGGGTTTTTTACGTATGAAGTACTTGGAAGTATTTTCCCATTGTATTCTCGAAGGCTTTCACGGCCGGGATCTGATGGTTGTTGTAGGTTTTTCGGGCTGTTTGGCCGTGTTCTGGAGGTTGTTCTTCCTAACCTTTTAAGCCTGACCGCGATCTTTGTCTATTTAGGGAAACGGGACAGAGTAAAAATATTTAAAATAAATAAATAAACAGGTGTGGCACCATCCTGACATCCCAGACAAGGGCCTTTCCACAGCTTACTGCCTGTGTGGGACCTGCCTTCAACATTAAAGTTACCTTTTTTGTTGTTATGATGTCATTATTGTTGTCTCCTTAATGCTCTGCTGTCATCCTAATTCTACTCTTTCTTCTTTCATCTGCCATCCATATATCTTAAACAACTGATTTCCCCCCCCACCCATTTTCACTTCTTCCTCTGAATCTAATTCAACTTTTCAAAGAATATAATCTACATATATACATTGTTGTTGTTGTTTAGTTGTTAAGTCGTGTCCGACTCTTCATGACCCCATGGACCAGAGCACGCCAGGCCACCCTGTCTTCCACTGCCTCCCGGAGTTGGGTCAAATTCATCTTGGTCGCTTCGATGACCCCGTCCAACCATCTCATCCTCTCTCGTCCCCTTCTCCTCTTGCCTTCACACTTTCCCAACATCAGGGTCTTTTCCAGGGAGTCTTCTCTTCTCATGAGATGGCCAAAGTATTGGAGCCCCAGCTTCAGGATCTGTCCTTCCAGTGAGCACTCCGGGTTGATTTCCTTCAAAATGGATAGGTTTGTTCTCCTTGCAGTCCAGGGGACTCTCAAGAGTCTCCTCCAGCACCACAATTCAAAAGCATCAATTCTTTGGCGATCAGCCCTCTTTATGGTCCAGCTCTCACTTCCATACATCGCTACTGGAAAAACCATAGCTTTGACTCGGCGGACCTTTGTCGGCAAGGTGATGTCTCTGCTTTTTAAGATACTGTCTAGGTTTGTCATCGCTTTCCTCCCAAGAAGCAGAGGTCTTTTAATTTCGTGGCTGCTGTCACCATCTGCAGTGATCATGGAGCCCAAGAAAGTAAAATCTTTCACTGCCTCCATATTTTCCCCTTCTATTTGCCAGGAGGTGATGGGACCAGTGGCCATGATCTTAGTTTTTTTGATGTTGAGCTTCAGACCATTTTTTGCGCTCTCCTCTTTTCACCCTCATTAAGAGGTTCTTTAATTCCTCCTCGCTTTCTGCCATCAACATATATACATTATATATACATAATTGCAGAAAGAAGTTAATCTCTCCGCTAATAGGTGTCTCTCTTCACGGTAGCCCTACAGATTTGTTGCTGTCCTGTTTAGAGGGTGCGTCCACTTCTATTACTGACAGGGTGTCTAAATTTTTATTGATTGCTATGAGAACTAGAGAGAAAATGTTGCAATCACCTTGAAAGAAGGATTCATATACTCCATATAGGAGTTAAAAGGTCCTACTGTTCTACTTTGCAAGGCTGGTGTGCGTTCTAAGGAAGCACATAGTCTATGGTTTATTGCTTTGGAAGCAATCAAAGGTTACTTTTAAGGTTCAGGCTTGTCTATGGGGCTTACTATGCACTTCTGAGGCCTAGAGGACCTACCTCAGGAAATAAAGGTGGTAGTTTTGTGCCCAGAGGGACTCCCTGACCGCGATCTTGGTCTCTCTAGGGAGACAGGACCGTTACATACCCCACTTTTCACCTGTTGAACTTCCAGCAGGAAGACAAGACGGTATTGCTCTGTCATTTGTGGTTAAAAACTTGTTTTAATTTGCTTTTACACAATGTTTTTAAACCTATTCAGAGAATATTTTTGCCTACTGTATTTCTCTTTGGGAGCCCTGTTGAACTGAAAAGCGGGAGACAACTAATTTTTGAGCAAGCAAGCAAGCAAAGAAAGAAAGAAACTTCTGATGATTTTCAAATGGTTAAGCAGGCCAGCGTTGGGCTCGTTGGGCATCGCCCCGAGTGAGATTTATAGAACCCCCAAACAAACAGGAACACAGGGTTCTGCTGCCAGGGCACAGACCATTATTCACCGGGAGGACTTTCTCCAGAGTAACCCTTGATAATCCATCCATCTTCTGTGCACGGTGCTAAATGTTTTTTCCCCTCCCACCCCTGACATGGTTAAACGCATTCCATGTTTCGGTAAATGACAGGCCAGATCACCAGCAGCGAAAGAGTGATTAGTTTATCATCCTTCTTGGCCCAGCCATCGAGATCTTGTAACTCCTGAAAACGTTGTAGAAGAGGTAGCCGTGCGAGTCGGTGCAAGCTTTGTAGGTCAAAACAAAAACAAAAGAACAAATAAAAAAAGACAAAAACTTAGAGGCATCCTAAAGACTGCTATATTTTAAATGTGAAACAAGTCAAAACTTTGAGAACACCCAGAAGCAAGCCTCGGGCTTCAGTCTCCTGTCTTCTGTCTCTCCACGCTCTCTCTTTCTGTCCATATATTTTTGAAAAACATTCCAGCTTCATTGGAGGAGTTAGAGAGATCAGAGGTAGATTAAAGGAGGTGGCTGGTGGTCACAAAGAGCTAAATCCACTTTAGATCCAACTAGAGTGGACCCATTGTAATGAATCAATATGTGCTTAAGTCCTATTGATTTCAAAGGGGCCGCTGTGTTGTCATTATGCCCTGTCAAGTCGAAACTGACTGAGAGAGACCCTAATAGGGCTTTCAAGGGAAGTGAGATATTTAAGGAGTGGTTTGCTAGCTGGACAGCTCAGTGAGTTGGGCACTTTGTTAAGGGGACAGAGGTTGGGGGTTTGATTCCCCACTGTGCCTTCCCACAAAAAGAGCCAGCCAGGGTAGCTTTAGCAAGCTAGATGGTCTCAGAGTACCCCCCCCCCCCAAAAAAAGGCTGTGGGAAACCTAACTACTCTCTACCTAGAAAATCTTGAAAAGGGTTGCCATAAGTTGGAATTGACTTGGTGGCATGTAATTATTCTTATTTACCAGTTGTATCCTATCCACCCCTGGGTACAGGGTTCTGCTTTGGTGAGGACTAAACCTGGATGTAGTCCAATGAGATCTTGGGATCTGGTTTTGGTTGGTTTTCCTTTTTGTTATCTTTGCAAAGTTTTAGGGAACGCTTTCTCTTGACTGCAAATCTGAGTTTTAGCGATAAACTCTGAGTCTACGACAGGTAAATACAACCCCCATCCACCTACGACAGACGTTCCAGTTTAGTATGGAAGTATCTTGACGATAAAGTCATACCTGTAGAATCACAGAGCTGGAAGGGACCCCAAAGGCCATCAAATCCATCTTCCAGTTGCCAATGGTGGAAATCCACAGCTAAAGCCTTTTTGGCAGATCGGCCCCGATGAAAGAGGGCCCACTGACCTCTGAGTTCATTTAAGATTGTTAAGAGACTTCAAAGATTTTTCTTCTAAGGACTACACTTCCCAGAATATAACAGCTACCATTTCAGCGGCTGAAGCATTCTGGGAATTGTAGTTCAAACAAGGAATTTTTCTCACGAAAGATGAGCCTGCAAATTTTTCTCCTGCGTCCAAAGTTGCTCACACTCCTTCCTGTGTCTCCCTTCTTTCCTTCATCAGCTCCTAGTTCTTGTGTCCTCCTTCATCTTGGAGATTTAGACCACAGACAAGAATTAGGCCCATTATTTGCCCTCAACAGTGAACACAAGGCTTCAGCTGCCTCTTGGCTATCCCGTTCCTCCATCACACTGGCAACAGCGCATTCAGTTCTTCATTCTGTTGTTGTTGTTTTGCAGGGGTGCTGGCAAGTCCTCAGGACCGAGTCCCAAGTCCGAATCCGAGTCGTTGGTCCCAAGTCTGAGTCTTGAGTTGCTTGCTCTGAATTTAACATGGTTTTAACTAGAAAGCAGAAGAAGCTAGTAGATCAGAGCAAGCGGTCTGATTATTTTACTCCTATGAAACAGGAAAAGAAAAGGGGAAAAGGGAAACTGTAAAAACTCCACTCCACTCCCCCACTATACGGCACCTAGATCAGAGGTTAATGTACAAGCTGATGTGCTACCAACCCTGAGTGATAACAGCGCTAGACCTGATCAATTCACTCCGAAGCTGAAAGATCCTAATGTTTTGAGAGATATGTCATCACTATTTTTGGAGCCTACCTTTTCAAAGGACGATAATGGACTTGGTAACTGCTCGGATTTAGAGCTCCTTAGCTCACAATGTTTATTGCAAGGAAGACTTGTACCAAATTTGTTTGAAGAATGACCAAACTTAAAATTAACCCAACAGAAAGTGAAATCCCAGAATCAACAGTTTCACAAAGCCTTTTATCCTCAAGTCACATGGTCTGTTTCATTAATGGTGGGTGAAATCAACGGTTTTCATTGCCACATTTATCTTGGACATCATTGTACTGAGTCAGATCTTAAAACCAGTTGCTTGCTCCCCCAGTGGGGGCGAACGCATTGAAACAGCACGCCTGGAGGGAAAGTGGGGCCGGTGCGTACACACGCGCAGCGACAGCGAACCATCTACCCTTCCCAGAGCTGGCCCCTGCCTCTGAAGATGGTGGCAGCGGCAAGTGGAGTCCAAGTCAAGTCCCACAGAGAAGGCGCCACTGCTGAGAAAGTCTGATGCCGTTTTCTGTGCTCCTCAAGATGTCAACACTCGCAAGCGTGAGGTATGTGAGGACTGAGCCGGACAGGCAGCTGAACTTGGCAGAAGACATTCAGACAAGTTTGTTGTTGTTTAGTCGTTAAGTCGTGTCCGACTCTTCATGACCCCATGGACCAGAGCACGCCAGGCCACCCTGTCTTCCACTGCCTCCCGGAGTTGGGTCAAATTCATCTTGGTCGCTTCGATGACACTGTCCAACTATCTCGTCCTCTGCTGTCCCCTTCTCCTCTTGCCCTCACTCTTTCCCAACATCAGGGTCTTTTCCAGGGAGTCTTCTCTTCTCATGAGATGGCCAAAGTATTGGAGCCTCAGCTTCAGGATCTGTCCTTCCAGTGAACACTCAGGGTTGATTTCCTTCAGAACGGATAGGTTTGTTCTCCTTGCAGTCCAGGGGACTCTCAAGAGTCTCCTCCAGCACCACAATTCAAAAGCATCAATTCTTCGGCGGTCAGCCTTCTTTATGGTCCAGCTCTCACTTCCACACATCGCTACTGGAAAAACCATAGCTTTGACTACGCGGACCTTTGTCGGCAAGGTGATGTCTCTGCTTTTTAAGATGCTGTCCAGGTTTGTCATCGCTTTCCTCCCAAGAAGCAGGGGTCTTTTAATTTCGTGGCTACTGTCACCATCTGCAGTGATCATGGAGCCCAAGAAAGTAAAATCTGTCACTGCCTCCATATCTTCCCCTTCTATTTGCCAGGAGGTGATGGGACCAGTGGTCATGATCTTAGTTTTTTTGATGTTGAGCTTCAGACCATTTTTGGCGCTCTCCTCTTTCACCCTCATTAAGAGGTTCTTTAATTCCTCCTCATTTTCTGCCATCAGAGTAGTATCATCTGCATATCTGAGGTTATTGATATTTCTTCTGGCAATCTTAATTCCGGCTTGGGATTCCTCCAGTCCTGCCTTTCGCATGATGTATTCTGCATATAAGTTAAATAAGCAGGGGGACAATATACAGCCTTGTCGTACTCCTTTCCCAATTTTGAACCAATCAGTTGTTCCATATCCAGTTCTAACGGTTGCTTCCTGTCCCACATATAGATTTCTCAGGAGGTAGATAAGGTGGTCAGGCACTCCCATTTCTTTAAGGACTTGCCAGAGTTTGCTGTGGTCCACACAGTCAAAGACTTTTGCGTAGTCAGTGAAGCAGAAGTAGATGTTTTTCTGGAACTCTCTGGCTTTCTCCATAATCCAGTGCATGTTAGCAATTTGGTCTCTAGTTCCTCTGCCCCTTCGAAATCCAGCTTGTACTTCTGGGAGTTCTCGGTCCACATACTGCTGAAGCCTGCCTTGGAGGATTTTGAGCATAACCTTGCTAGCGTGTGAAATGAGTGCAATTGTACGGTAGTTGGAGCATTCTTTGGCACTGCCCTTCTTTGGGATTGGGATGTAGACTGATCTTTTCCAATCCTCTGGCCACTGCTGAGTTTTCCAAACTTGCTGGCATATTGAGTGTAGCACCTTAACAGCACCATCTTTTAAGATTTTAAATAGTTCAACTGGAATGCCATCACCTCCACTGGCCTTGTTGTTAGCCATGCTTTCTAAGGCCCACTTGACTTCACTCTCCAGGATGTCTGGCTCAAGGTCAGCAACCACACTATCTGGGTTGTCCGGGACATCCAGATCTTTCTGGTATAATTCCTCTGTGTATTCTTGCCACCACAGCTGTGATACAAGGATATCTGCAAGCGGGATCTGAAGGCCTCAGGAATGGACCTCAACAGATGGGAAACCTTGACATCTGAGCGTTCAGCCTGGAGGCAGGCGGTGCATCACGGCCTCTCCCAATTTGAAGAGACCCTTGTCCAGCAGGCCGAGGTAAAGAGGCAGTCCCGAACCCAGCAAAATCAGGGAGCTGGACAGGGGACAGATTGTATTTGTCTTCAGTGTGGAAGGGATGGTCACTCTCGAATTGGCCTTCTCAGCCACACTAGACGCTGTTCCAAGTCCTCCATACAGAGCACGTTACCATAGTCTCTCGAGACTGAAGGATCCCTCATCTAATCTAATCTAATTCTTGCCACCTCTTCTTGATGTCTTCTGCTTCTGTGAGGTCCCTACCATTTTTGTCCTTTATCATGTCCATCTTTGCACAAAAGGTTCCTTTAATAGCTCCAATTTTCTTGAACAGATCTCTGGTTTTTCCCTTTCTATTATTTTCCTCTATATCTTTGCACTGTTCATTTAAGAAGGCCCTCTTGTTTTCCCCTGCTATTCTTTGAAAGTCTGCATTCCATTTTTTGTAACTTTCCCTATCTCCCTTGCATTTTGTTTCCCTTCTCTTCTCTGCTATTTGTAAGGCCTCGTTGGACAGCCACTTTGCTTTCTTGCATTTCCTTTTCTTTGGGATGGTTTTTGTTGCTGCCTCCTGTACAATGTTACGATGTTTCCATCCATAGTTCTTCAGGCACTCTGTCCACCAAATCTAGTTCCTTAAATCTGTTCTTCACTTCCACTGTGTATTCATAAGGGATTTGGTTTAGATTATACCTGACTAGCCCCGTGGTTTTTCCTACTTTCTTCAGTTTAAGCTTGAATTTTGCTATAAGAAGCTGATGATCAGAGCCACAATCAGCTCCACGTCTTGTTTTTGCTGACTGTATAGAGCTTCTCCATCTTTGGCTGCAGAGAATATAATCAATCTGATTTCGGTATTGCCCATCTGGTGATGTCCATGTGTAGAGTCGCCTCTTGTGTTGTTGGAAAAGAGTGTTTGTGATGACCAGCTTGTTCTCTTGACAAAACTGTATTAGCCTTTGTCCTGCTTCATTTTGAACTCCAAGGCCAAACTTGCCTGTTGTTCCTTTTATCTCTTGACTCCCTACTTTAGCATTCCAGTCCCCTATACTGACAAGAACGTCTTTCTTTGGTGTCAGTTCTAGAAGGTGTTGTAAATCTTCATAGAATTGGTCAATTTCAGCCTCTTCAGCATGGGTGGTTGGTGCATACACTTAGATTACTGTGATGTTGAAAGGTCTGTCTTGGATTCGTATTGAAATCATTCTATCATTTTTGAGATTGTATCCCAGTACAGCTTTTCCCACTCTTTTGTTGACTATGAGGGCTACTCCATTTCTTCTACGGGATTCTTGCCCACAATAGTAGATATGATAATCGTCTGAATTGAATTCGCCCATTCCCGTCCATTTTAGTTCACTGACGCCCAGGACGTCAATGTTTATTCTTGCCATCTCCTGTTTGACCACATCCAGTTTACCAAGGTTCATAGATCTTACATTCCAGGTTCCTATGCAGTATTTTTCCTTGCAGCATCGGACTTTCCTTTCACTTCCAGGCGTGTCCGCAGCTGAGCGTCCTTTCGGCTTTGGCCCAACCACTTCATTAGCTCTGGAGCTACTTGTCCTTGTCCTCCGCTCTTCCTCAGTAGCATGTTGGACGCCTTCCGACCTGAGGGGCTCATCTTCCAGCGTCATATCTTTTAGCCTTTTGTTTCTGTTCATGGAGTTTTCTTGGCAAAGATACTGGCGTGGCTTGCCAGTTCCTGCTCCAGGTGGATCGCGTTTAGTCAGAACTCTCCACTATGACCTGTCCGTCTTGGGTGTCCCTGCACGGCATAGCCCATAGCTTCTCTGAATTACTCAAGCCCCTTCGCCACGACAAGGCAGCAATCCGTGAAGGGGGTAAGACAAGTACCGATTGGTAATCCCGAGCAATGGACCCCATTGACTCAGTCACGGACACTTGTGTCAATGTCATCCCAGTCTGGTGTAACTGGGATTACCATTTGACTTCAGCCTATAGAGTCTCTGTCTTTGCTTTTAAAGCCCTAAATGACCCAGAGGTCGAGGACTGGGAGGAGCACTTTCTCTATCATGAATCTGCCCACTTAGTGACAATATTTCCACTGGTCCTTTTCTGGGTGCCCCCTCCAGGTAGCACACAGTGTGTCTTCTCTGTGGCACTGGACTGTTCTGGAATTCTCCCCCTCAACATGGTCACTTGGGACCATCTTTGTTATCTTTTCGGAATCGGCAGGCCAGGTTACATCTGCTTTCAGCTGCTTCCTGATGGCTTTCGAAATCTGTTTCGTGGTTTTTCATTGTCCTTTCATCTGCGGGCTTTACTGCCTGTTATTTGTGGTTTCACTCTTGTTTCATCTTGGCTTGTTTTCATTGTACTTTATCATTGTTATTATGGCTTTCAGCAGCCTTGGAAGAACAACTTGCACCAAACTGCAGGTCATCAGTAAAATAAAAAGGAGAAAATATTTCAATGCTAACGGATGGGAGAAAGCCTGGAGGTAGAGGATATAATTGCGTTCAAAATGACTGTACAGGTTTCTGTACAGATCAATTAACTTTCAGGAACTTCCAGACGAGACTTTTATTGTGAAATAGCTCCTTCTCAAATATGGGCTTTCATGGAAGGCCCGTAAGATGTCATCTTCCAGTTGTAATTCTTCTGTGATTTCCCACCATTTCTATCATCTGTTTTCTTTCTATGAAACATCTATTAAAGAAGGAAAGATGGAATACCTGCATCTGTTGATTGGTAGCTCTAAGATCCTTTTGTCTGGATCAGAATTTTGAAATAACTTATTGGCCGAAATTCATTGAGCCGATTCCAACTGTATAACGAGAATGCTATCATGGTCAGATTATTGCTGACTAAAAACTTCCTTTTGCAATTTCTTCTCATTGAGTGCAAGCTGTTCCCACACTGCAATTAAGAAAAGAAGTCTTTAATTGGGAGTATTAAACATTGTCTAAACATTAAACAGAAAGTTGCCAGGAGAAATGATTATTGGTTTTTTTTATTATTATTTGTTTTATTAAAAATATTTTCACCCCACCTTTCTCTTTAAAAAGGATCCAAGAGAGTTTACATAAATAAAATACAACATTCGAAGCTCAAACCAGTAAGTATACAAATACTTGGATATAGGACACATTTTCTGTGACTGTGGAGAAATTTAACCAATTCAGCACTTATGGGCATGCAATTTTTGCCCCACCACGTGTACAAAAGAAGATTTAATAAATGGCTGAGATAATGCCGTTGAAGTAGCCCGCTTCTGGTCAAATTATCTTAACATTTTAATTTGGTTTTAATTTCACCTATATTTCATATATGTCCCTAATTTTAAATTGTGCAACACTTCATTATGAATAAAGAAAGCCACTGATGATGATGACATCATTCCATTTGCACAAGTGGCGCTGCAGAACAGCAATTTTGTCATTAAGATCTAATTTGTCTCCCTAATTAGTCCAGATTTTCAGTAACAACTTCAGGTTATTTAATTTTTTTAAAAAAATTAGTCATGAAAAAGCCAGACAACACTATTTTTTAGCATTTCTCATAATATCAGTACATTACAGTGACTTTCAGCAACTCTAAATTTTCCATTTCAATGCTGCAATGAATTAATTAATGGACAATCTAGTGAATCAAAGTTCTTGATGTGGCTGGCCTAGAAAGCCAATGAACTGGACCTCCTTAACAGTCCAACATTTAACTCCTTAAAGCTACTATGAATGTGTTCCAAGCATAAGTCTGGATGCAACCCTCATGAGAAAGATGGTTTGTTACTTGATTTATATAATGCACTTTCCTTACCAGCATTTCCAGTGCTGATGAGAAGGCTGCCCTTCTCTGTGTGTCCCTCACTCACCCATTTCCTCCACCATTACAAAATATGGATGAGCCACAACAGACACACTGATGGGTTAGCTACGCATCCCAGAAATGGATTTTCCTCTTGGTTTGAAATCTCCCAAGCTTTCTTCTGCTCTAGCAGATTCACGAGAGCCCGTGAAAGGATGATGGCGTCTGTTCTTTAAGTGGCATGTGGACAGACCCATGTGAGGTGGTCCATTTGAGTAGAGAAGGAAGAGGGGCCCGGCTCTTACTCTGTGTCCTTGTCAAAGATGTCACCGGCTGCCCAAAACGTGGAATTCCTAAAAACAGCAGCATCTCGGTCTAAGTGAATCCTTTTAAGGATCGTCCTCTCAGAAGTTGCCAGAGGCTGTTCCTGGCTGAGGCTGGGCCCTGATCCACTGGCACGTCCTCCTACACAAAAGGGTGGCGGGGGGGGGGGGGCGAGGAATGGCAGCTGAAAAGAACCCTGTCAATCATTCCAACAGGCTTGGTGCAGAATCGTGTCCAAGTGACTCCTGCCGCGAGCAGAACGCTTTGCCTCGCTCCCTGCCAACTGCTATTTCAGAACACGAGGAATGTGCCGTTCATCCTCCGAAGCCAGTTATTATCTCTTAGAAATAGTGAACGATATGGTCTAGGATGAATATTTAGGCTGACATTTTGAACAGCTGCACAAACCTCAAAAAATAAAATAAAAAAGTAAAAAGCACACACATCCAACCCCAACCAAGATGCCTGGAGGAGGGGGAAAAAAATCAAGCAATAAGATGAATACAGGAGCTTAGAAAAACTGTCTTCTTTGGCAGCGTTATCTCCTGGAACCCCCTGAGCTGGTATGACTCTGTCTGTCTTCGCTGGGAAGGATCAGTTCTCCCAAATAGTAAGCTTTACAACCTCTGGATGTGTGTGCATAAAAGCAGAAGGATTTGGGCCAAACCTTTCTACTGAATTCGTTCATTGTTGGCATTTTCATCCTGTGTTAAGGTAACACCTGGTGACCATGCCTGGAGTGAGGTCCCCCTTTGCAGTTATAAAAGGGATCAAGAGAACCAGAAAGAAATGGGGGCATCTGAATGAAATCCGTTTGGACGTAGACCCTAATGGTGCAGACCAAAGACTGGTAGAGGTGGTCATTCCAATAGTCAAAAACTGTGTCAGATCCTGAGAATTAAATTAGAGGGTGAGTTTCAAGAATAGTCTCTGTTTTGCCTTAACTTTTGTGTAACTGTGCGACAATAGAACATTGGGTGTTCAAAATACTACTACTTAGGAAGCTAAAGCTTCTTTTGTCCTTTACCGGAAAGCTTGGTCCAGTTTTTTGTTTTTTTAATTTGGTCAGTTTCGCTGAGGTGCCTGTTACTACATCAAGGCATTTTCTTCCCTGCGTGCATGTCAAAAATAGCTGTAGACCAAAATTCACGTTTTTGTAGGGCCTGGATGAGGGAGAGCAATTTAGAACGGCACCAGCTTATTTCCTTTTTTCGTAGAAATCCCTCAGGCAGAGGGGTTTGCATGGAGATGAAAGTGTCTTGTCACAAGGAGCCGATCTAGGTCTTGCTCTCAAAAACAGCTGTGCAGTTATTGTAGTGTTCGTGTTTTTTTAGTGCCCTAAAAAGCCTTGGCTTGTATTGAATCCATAGAGATAGGGGTCCAGCATGTGTATATATTTTATTTCAGCTCTTTCTCTCTGGATTCTTTTCCTGTCATTTCTTTGCTCCAGAACGGCGAATTTTAGATCATGTGTAGAATGTCCTGGTAAATTAAATGGGTTTCTATCCGTTGCCGTCCCTGATGTCTGATTTGTGTGCATTATGCCTTTTGCATAGAGATTGTCCATTTGTCCTATGTAGAGTAGAGATGGACATTGTTTGCAGAAGGTGGCGTAAATAACATTGGTAGAGGAACAGGTAAAAGTACCTATGATATTGTGTGTGACATTGTTAGGTCGAGTAATTGTGTTGCCAGAATATATGTGGGCACAGAGCTGGTGTGGTTTCTGTCCCAAAAATCATCTGGATGGTCACATAAGTAACAAGATGGCTCCCCCCCCCCCCAGTCCACTAGCATCCAGACAACCACCAGTTCTCCCTCCCTGATGGAGAGCAAGAAGGTATTTCAGGCACATGCAGAGGAGCTGCCACCTCCAAGGTGGGTCGTTTTGCAGCTGTAGAAAAAGGAAGGGTTCAGAGGAGAAGCAAAGGCAGTTGTTTAAAGGCTAAAGACCAGGCAGCTTCTTGTACAGGATTTCTGAGGGCCGGAAGTTGCCGTGGTGATCTGATGGTGTCGCTGGTTGCATGTCCGGTCCCACACAGCTGGAACCTCCTCAGATTGCCACAGCAGCTTCTGCAGCTGGAGCTCTGCACATGTGTAAATGTTGAATAGGATATTGGCCACAGGGCAGGCTATTGACGTAAATGGATATCTTTGTGCAAAGGGGCCCAAGAATAGGGGCGGGGGTCAGGTGGGACATGAGTGCATGACAATTGAAGTAAGCTGTCTAGACCCTAAGGAATTTAAGGTGAAATCACCCATTAAGTGACATATGCATTGACTACTGCGTATTACATTTTTCCCTCCAGGTACACAGTTCCTTCAAAGCTCTGTGCCGGCGAAATCAGACTTGCAAATGAAGTACAAAGTTGCCTCCTGAGGCCAGTCACAAAACAAAAGCTAGCTAATTTGCAGCATGCAAAGTAAGACAAGCTTGTCCTGTCTCTGCTAGTTGTACCTTCAGTTAATGAAGGTGCTTTCAGTTTAACAACTCCTCTGAAAAATCTTAATAATAATAATATAATAATAATCTGAGGACTGCAGAACTGGAAGGGACCCTCTGGATCATCAAGTCCAGCCCCTGTCAAGGAGGCCCAGTGGGGAATTGAACTCCCAGCCTCGCAGCCGGAGACCTAAACCAATGAGCTATCCAGCAGTTCATTAAGAACTTAATCTTAAAATTTATCTTAAGAAAGAGATGCTCTTCACCAGTAAACATTCTGTAGGTCAGGAAGACGCAGAGGTGTGGTTAGAAGGGCAGGGTAATATAGGGTGGGTATATGCTGGTGGGGAAGTAAGCCCCTCAGAAGGCTCCCTGGTACATGGGTGCCCTTCCACCAGCTTGGAAACATTAATACGTTTTTTCATCCATTGTCCCCAGAATAATCCAGTCAGCACGGGAGCTGTTAGATTAGGCATCCTTCAGTCTCGAGAGACTATGGTAACATGCTCTGAATGGAGGTCTTGCAACAGCGTCTAGTGTGGCTGAGAAGGCCAATTCGAGAGTGACCATCCCTTCCACACTGAAGACAAATACAATCTGTCCCCTGTCCAGCTCCCCGATTTTGCTGGTTTCGGGACTGCCTCTTTCCCTCGGCCTGCTGGACAAGGGTCTCTTCAAATTGGGAGAGGCCATGATGCACCGCCTGCCTCCAGGCTGAACGCTCAGAGGTCAAGGTTTCCCATCTGTGGAGGTCCATTCCTAAGGCCTTCAGATCCCGCTGGCAGATCTCCTTGTATCGCAGCTGTGGTCTCCCTCTGGGGCGATTTCCCTCCACTAATTCTCCATACAGGAGATCTTTAGGAATCCGACCATCAGCCATTCTCACGACATGCCCAAGCCAGCATAGACGTCGCTGTTTCAGTAATGTAGACATGCTAAAAATTCCAGCTCGTTCTAGCACTACTCTATTTGGAACTTTGTCCTGCCAGGTGATCCCAAAAATGCGTCGGAGACAACGCATATGGAACGTGTTCAGCTTCCTCTCCTGCCGTGCACAAAGGGTCCAGGACTCATTGCAGGACAGGAGTGAGCAGTACGGGAGCTGTAGTCCATAAAGTTCCTAATCTTTGTTTCTGCAAAACATGGGGTCTCTCTCTTGTGAACCGAGGTACACTTTTGTCTGCATAAGCAGTAGCCGCTCGCCTCAGTGCAATGGCCATAGAAAGGGGGAAGAGGAGCAGAGTCTTCATGAGGAGGACAGAATTCGGGAACACAGCACTGTAGGCTGCCGGTTTGAGACAGCACCGATCTGAATGATCTTCCCTGTGACATACATGTAGTAAACGAGCACACCAGGCAGAGCAGCATGCAGTACATTTCTTCCTGAAGACCTGGTGTCCTGATCTTGTTTCTTTGAGGTGGGAGAGCATTCAGAAACACAGCTTCTTGTCTGGTTTCTGAAGCTGGACAATCCGGAGGAACACTACCATTTACGTCTGTAAATCTAATTCTGTGTAACATACAGACAATTTTGCATAAGGGACACTTTTTTAAACAATAGGATATGCAAGGATTTATAAGACAAAGCTGATAATACATCTTATGAATGAAATTAAGGATCTCACTGCACTGTATTATAATTTGTCTAATAATTTTACTTCCTGATTCAGATATGGTTGTCACTCTCATGGCCAGGGTTCTGCCCTGCCACAGAACTAATTAACTTTCTTTCTTTCTTTCTTTCTTTCTTTCTTTCTTTCTTTCTTTCTTTCTTTCTTTCTTTCTTTCTTTCTTTCTTTCTTTCTTTCTTTCTTTCTTTCTTTCTTTCTTTCTTTCTGCGAAGGGGAAGCGGCCAATATGTTTGCATTACTTCACTTGGAACGATTAAGTTTCTAATCCTATTTGAGTTTAATGGGGAGGGCTGAGTGGGGAGAGAAGAAAAATTCTTGATACTTCCAGTCCTCGGATTGTGCAAAGAGTTCTCAGCTGAGCATAAAAGAGATCAGAGAGGGTTGTTTCTTTACGCAGGTAGCAAAGTTTTATGAGAATTACAAGAAACCCATTCTGAGGAGGGCCAAGAAGAGGAAGAGAACACGTAAGACGGAAAGAAGTTTGCACGAGCAAACGCAACCTCAAAGCCTGGATCAAAGTCAAAATCTCATTATTCACCCGTTTTACTTGTTCTGTCTTGAATAACCTATTTTTTTTAATGGTGTGTCATTAAGGACATGAGTTTCAGAAAGTTTCCATTAAAAATGGGATTTTTTAAATTTTAATTTTTTCTTTTCTTTTTTGGTCTTTCCTTTATGTGCAGGAGTAGAGGATGAAGAATCTCTCAGTTTTCAAAAGATGCAAGCAACTGCATTTTTGAAATAATCAGTTTCTGCATTTTATACAGGAACTGAGCTTCCAAGCTTCTCAGCTAGGACTGGGGGGGGATCCACATGAACGTTCTCACTGAGTCATGGAACTCACCAGCTGATCCTAAAAGCCATGTCTTTGGTTCCGCCTGACCTCTCTCACCAGACCCAAATAGGTGCACTGGAAGAATATTGACGAGGTTCCTTCTACCGATAACTGAAAATGCATGAGCTGACAAATCTGGAAAGCCGCCTGTATTGATATCATCCCTGTTCGGGTGTCCAGATATGTGGACTCTGTCCTCAAACTAGATGCTACCAGTGTGTCCAGCTCTGTAGGAACACAACTAACCTCTTGAGAAAACTACCATCCACTCACAATCTCTCAGATGACACCATTCTGGCCATGACGGATGTAAACGTCCTTGACAGCAACATTCTGCAGAAGAATAAATGGCAGGCTACAAAGGACACCATCCTGAATCAGGCCACGTCACATCTAGCCATGAAATTCTGGGACTTTGTACTCTCCAGCAACTACTTCACCTTTGACAGTTTCCTTAGATTTAACTTAGATTTAACTCGAAATGATACTTTCCTAGCTCCTGTGCCAAAAAGTCTCTCCTCTCTCTGAAATGCACTGATGCTCTCTTTTTCATCTGGTTCCATGGAGACATTCCACCAGAGCTGCCGTTAACCTCAGCATAAGTCTACACGACAGGTACCTTTCTAGACACCTCAGTATGGCTCCTCAAGGGACAGTGAACTTATTTTATCGAAAAACCCAATGATGGTTGCACATGCTCTAGCTTCCACTCAGGATCCGTTGTCTGTAGCAAAGTCCTCTCTGATAGGAACACATCTGCTCAGATCCACAAGGCGAAGATTCGACATTCATTAACTTCTGGCAGCCATTTCTGAAACCACAGTATTGACTCAAGCAGGTGAAAAAGTAAACGAAATTGGCAGGGTTAAGAAGGGTATCCAGGAACAACCTTGTAAAAGATACTCGAAAGAGAAAATGCACGTGCCGTCCCCAGCAAAGACTGGTTACGCGTTCTGGACCACATGGCTTTCCCTCTTCCAGGCTCTGGGTGGCCAGTCTGTATGTGCTTCCAGACAATCCACCTGGACTCTGACAACCATTGACCTGCAAGAGGCTACACAGCACAAAAATGCAGATGCGAGAAGGACCCTGGTACAAAGCCAGATGCCAGCGGTGTTCCCTCATCTACCCTGGCAGCACCACATAACATAAGAACGTAAGAGGAGCCCTGCTGGATCAGGCCAAGGGCCCCTCTAATCCAGCTCCATGTCTCTCACGGTGGCCCCACCAGATGCCTCTGGGAGCGCACAAGACAACGAGATCCCTGTCTCCTGATCCCCCTCCCCTGCATCTGGCCTTTGGAGGTCCCTTCCTTCTAAGCCTGGAGATTGTACATCCCCATCATGGCTTGTCACCTGCGATGGACTTTTCCTCCAGGAATCTGCCCAATCCCCTTTTGAAGGCCTCTAGATGCCAGAGGCCATCACCACATCCTGTGGCAAGGAGTTCCACAGACTAACCACACACTGGGTTGTTGTTTATTGGTTCACCTGCTAACGGAGTCTATGATGCTTTTTGCCAACTGTTCTACACCAGGCAAATGGGGCAATCTCTATACAAGAGAATGGCCACAAATCTGGCCTCAGAAATGGCCTGAACCCTTCAACCTTCCAGGACCCTCTGTTACTGATCTGAAAGGGGGAAAAAAAATAATTGCAAAGGACGATTGGTGAAGAAGACAGGCGAGGTGAGCGACCTTCACAACTTCTAGTGTACATCTAAAGCACAGGTTCCCAACCTGGGACTCGGGACCCCAAAGGGGTTTTTGATGTGTTTTCTGGGGGTGGGTGGGTGTGTCATCACGGTTATTTTTATTGGTATTTATTTTTATATTATATTGAGTATAGTATGCATAACCCTGTTTTATTTCAATCCTCTTGGCCTACAGATAGATAAGTTTAATCTGAACCGGAATTGAAGGCAGCCTCGTCATTTCTGGACCCCTTTGGGCAGATTTTGCTTTTACGCACGCACATCACCCTGCCGAAAGAGCCGCTCTAGCTCGTTCCACTCGGCTCCTCCACGTCCACCTTTGTACGACTGAGGTCAGCCCTTCGGACCGGAGCATTAACCCAGCTCCAAGAGGCCTAAATGAGGTGAGCACATGGCGCACGCTGGGAACGCTGAAGGCCAAGGTGGCGGCAGGATCGGAAAGTTGTTGCTGGCGTGGCTCTGCTCCAAACCACGGCCATGGCCACTACTGCCCCCCCTCCCTCCAGTCAATTCCCGACCCGGCACGGAGGAATCTAAGCAGAGTTCTGAAGTCACAAGTTACAAAGAACTCAGTCACCTGTACATAGTTCCTTTTTTTCTTTCTTTTTTTAAGGTTAACAAATGCGATGTAGTCACATTTCAAATATGGCACAGCAAAGGGAAGCATTGCAGAGGTACGACAAGTGGTGTTTTCTCATCACTGTTAAAAGTTAAATACCAAAGGACATTTTTAGACACATTTTATCAGGATTTGGTTTGAAGCCTCTCAGTGGAGTGGATTCAAACCAAATCACGCTGCTTCAGATTGATTAGTATGGAGTGGCCAGATGCAGTTCCAGGGCCAAATGATGCAGATTTACAAATCCGTCTGTGTCCAGAACTCCAAATTCAATTGGGTGGGATGCAAGTTGCTCCCTCTTTTTTCTGTTTTATTCCGTTTCAAAGAAAGCGCCTTGTAAAGCTGCCTAGCGCACAAAGCCCTGAGGCTCGCGGTCTGAAATTTGGTTTGCCATGTCTCCACATTTCATGTGCAAAAAAACCCCCAAAAAACCAAACCCATTTTGGTTTTCCAATGCACATGAAAGGGAAGATTATGAATTAACTCAAATCAGGGGCACAAAATTGAAACAGCCTCCGCAGCTTTGCCTTGGAAGATAAAGTTGTGTGTGCTGTGTTGTGCAACCCAGCGACACCTGAAGATGGATGGTTTAGCTAGTGAACCTGATGGGCCACCCGTCTTCCTTTGGTTGTGATGTGCGACACTATCTAGTTGTGATGGGTACTGCTGATCTTTTGATGTGGCATGTAGGGAGGACTTAATTTATCCTTTGTCTCAGACAGCAAAATATGTTGCACTAATCCTGAGTAAAATCAGAGGAATTTGGGGAAACACAAAGCACTGAAAGAGCAAAAGGTCAACCTAGGGCCAAGACCAGCTTTTTGCGGTACATTTATTTATTTTATTAGATTTATACCCCGCCCATCTAGACCTATGGTCTACTCTACATCACATATGTCAGCTGTGGCATGTGTGCGTGTAAACTCAAGTGGAATTTATTTTAGAAAGTACATCCAGCTTATCCAAAAAGGACTCTCAAGGAAGTTAACAGTAAAATTTAAAAAAAAATATTAAGTAAAAATAAAATTACCAGATTTTTTTTAAAAAAGGAAAAGCTTAGTTGCACAAGAGGGGGGCCATGTTCCATGTAGCTGCCCCCTTATCTTAACTGATGGTGCACTCGGAGAACTGTCTCACCTGATGAATGATCTTTGACCTGTGGAACTCCTTGCCACAGGATGTGGTGATGGCATCTGGCATCTAGATGCCTTGAAAAGGGGATTGGACAGATTCCTGGAGGAAAAGTCCATCGCAGGTGACAAGCCATGATGGGGAGGTATAATCTCCAGGCTTAGAAGGAAGGTCCGTCCAAAGGCCAGATGCAGGGGAGTGGGATCAGGAGACAGGGATCCAGTTGTCTCGTGTGCTCCCAGAGGCATCTGGTGGGGCCATTGTGAGAGACAGGGAGCTGGACTAGATGGGCCCTTGGCCTGATCCAACAGGGCTCTTCTTATGTTCTTATCTCTCCAGGGAACACACAGAATTATAGTTCCTTCACAAACGTTGAGCTCATGGACCCCACCAATGTGTTTGTTTTTATTGGGTACTCAGGGCTTTTAAAGGTTTAGAAAAACACGACAAATTCGAGGTGTGCATATTGGTGGGTTTCTTTGGACTACAATTCCCAGAATTCCCTCTGCTGCCTGGGGGATTCTGGGAGTTTAAGAGTAAAATCACAATGAGGTACGCCTCTATGATGAAACCTTCCGGGCAAGTAAATGAAAGCCAAAGTGATAACTCAGGAGTACGCGTTCCATATTCTCCCCAGCCAACTTGAGGAAACCATATGGTTGGCACATTCTGGGTAAACTGGAGTCTTTTATTTTGGAGGATTAAGCCTTTTCAGAAAATTATCCCAGTGATACTGGTTTTGGCTTAAAATAAATCCAGGTCCTTTGACTGAGCTGGCATTTCAGCATGTCATCCCTTTCAAAAAACCCAAATGACAATTGCATATCTGATCTTAATTAGTAAGCCATAACCTGAATTGTGTAGATAATTTCCTTCTGAAGCTTGGTAAATGTACCTTTTTTCCACTTCTCTAGGAGTTATAATAAAAAAAGAGTACCTTTTCCAAGCTCTGCCTTCACTCCCTCTACTTAGAAATGGCTCGTGTCAGTTCAGTAACTTTTGCACCCAACACATTTACTTTTCAATGAGAAGTACGGATGCTCATATTGGTTTTGAAGGCCACCACCGAACTCCAGAGATTGCATCTGGCCACTTCCCCCCAGATTTTCGAGCACAGGCTGTACCTAAGCTATGATCAGGAAATTTATTCCATTCATCTCAAAGAAAAGAGCAGAAACAAATAATCACGCATATTCAATATATGTGGCATTTGTTCATTCAGGATTTTGAGTACAATATAACTAAATTCCACATTCCCATTGTAATACAGTAGGACTTCCCCTTCCGTGGGATCCATATCCAGAGATCTGCTTATCCACTGCCTGAAAATATTTAATAAATTTTAATTAAATATGAAATTAAAAACCAAGAAAAACTGGCCACTAGAGGGAGCCAGATACCATACTCTGTATAGCGTTTGCCATTTCTGCGTTTTTCGGCATCCACAGGGTGTGTCTGTTGTCTTGGAACCGATCCTCCACTGATACCACAATCCTCATGTATAGCTAAGACTCTTCTCATGGCAAACTTGAAGACTAACAAGCTTGGTGTGCTTTCTGTGGAATTTCCGCAGTCCACAAAAGCTTAATAAAATTTGTCTGTCTTGAAGATGCCACAGAATTGTTTTCAAACAAAGAGCTGTATTAGTCCGACTCAGCCTAACAAAAAACCATTTTGCAGTACCTTTTATATTAATGGATTTATTTTGACTTTCCTGGACTACAATCCACAATTCTTTTTGTTTTTACCCCCAACATGGCATGGAGATAAGCTCTGTCCACCAGCTCGCCATCTCAGGTGCATTAGATCTCTTAAAGAGATCCTTTAAGGTGGCTTTCTTTTGGTTGGTTTATTGCTATTAATTGCAATAAATTGCAAGAGACGAACCACAGCAGCTGTGGACGGAGATAGCTCCTTTCAGCAGCAAGTAGAGAAGGACCTCGACCTGGGAACTGCAGGTCTGGCAGAATCCGGGCTTCTAATTCTGCCTGGCTCCGATGGGGTTACACTCCCCCTGAAGGATCTGCTTTGCAGCTTGGGGGTTACTCTTGAGCCCAGGTCTCTCTTTGGAGGCTCAATTTCTGCTGTGGCCAAGAGTGCCTGTTATCGGCTTCGGGTGATTGCCCAGCTACGCCCCTACCTGGATAAGAAATGCCTAGCAGCAATGGATCATGCGTTGGTAATCTTGAACATAGACTACTACAAATGCTCTCTACATGGGGCTGCCCTTGAAGCCTGTGCGGAAACTTCAACAGGTCCAAAATGCGGTGGCCGGATTGAGTACAGGAACCAGCAGATAGAAACATATACCTTCAGCCTTGGCATGCCTTCACTGGCTCCTTCTTAGCTTCCGCGCTCAATTCCTCTGACCTACAAAACCCTTAAAGGTTTAGGAGTTCAACATTTGGCGAAACATCTCTCCCACAAAATAGCTACCTGTCCAACGTGCTCCTCCCAGTCCCAAGAGGACCAAAAGGCCAATGCTAAGAACTGGGCTTTCTCCGTTGTGGCCCCTTTCCTCTGGAACAAGCTTCCTACGGAGGTTCACCGGGCACCCTCCCTCCCTGTGTTAAGGATACTAGAGAAGACCATGTCATATAAAGCTGCCTTCTGCTAGTAGTGGATATTGTCTTGAGATGTTCAATTGGCCTTTCGGTTGTGTATTTTTTATTTAAAGGCGATTTTAGCTAGTGACAGGGTTTATTGTATTTTATTGTATTCATGATGTAGTGTTTTAGTATACTATCATTTTATTTTATATTGTGAGCGGCTTAGAGAGTGGCAACACTAATGGGGCAGTATAGAAATGGAAATAAAATAGACTAAAATAAAAATCTTTTGGTTCTGCTGCAGGAGATAAACACGGTTTCCCCACCTGACATTTTAAAATGAAAAATTTTAACTGAAGAATTCCAAATTCAGGCACTTCAGCCATTGACATCTCTGAATGGCTTAAAACCTCCAACGGTGAGCTACGAAACACTAAATCCCATGTCATATAGTCTTTCAGACACGGTCAGGTAAGAAATTACTAGTCTGCAGCTTGGCTGAAGAACTTTGAGCTGCTAGCCACTGGAAGTTTGATTAATTTCTTGATTAAATCTGCATATACTTGCAAAATTTCTCAAGGAACTAGCATATTTGTTCTCTTTTTTTGATGACGTACCCATGCCATGGAAGAAACTCCTTAACACAGAGGTACCCAACCCCTGGTCCATGGCCCAATGCCGGTCCGTGGCCTGAGCCGGACCGGGCCGCGGAGACAGACCTCCCGCCCCCCCGCATGCACTCAGCCCCGCACAGCTGATTTGCACATGCGCAATGCTCCAGCGCACCTGTGCGAGCGCCGCGCCGCCGTTTGAGCATGCGCACAAGCACGGGGAGTGCCCTGCCTTCCCCAGCCGGTCCGCGGGGTGAAAAAGGTTGGGGACCTAACAGAACAATTTTTGCTCAGGAAAGTGGGACGGAGTCTCTGTCCGACTGCAGGGCTACACATTCTACTCAGAAGTGAATCCCATCAACGCCTGTATTGCTGTCCTAATAAGGTGCTGAGATGCTGCAAGTCGTTCAATTCAATTCAATTTATTGTCATTGAACGTATATACACATACGACAAAATTCACAAAGAACACTCAGAGACCAGAGCAAAAACACCCACCCACCCTCATAACAAACCCTAAATCCCATGCCAATTTCCAAATACCCTCAAGTCCCTGGTCTATCAGCTGCCCCCTGGCTGTGCCTGAGGTTTATTTATTTATTTAACTTATATGCCGCCCACACTACCCAAAGGTCTCAGGGCGGCTTACATCAATTTGAATACAATAAAAAGATAAAACAATTAAAATACCATTAAAAATACAATGCTCTAAAAATTGCCCTCAGGACCCACAGTTGATATTATCCCAATTAAAAACCTTCTGGAACAGGAAGGTGTTGACCTGGCGCTGAAACATCATCAACGTCGGCGCCGGACGAATCTGACTCGGGAGGGCGTTCCGCAGTCTGGGGGCAGCTGCCGAAAAGGCCCTTTGTCTACCAGCCATCCCTCTTACCTCCTTGAGGGATGGCTCTTTCGGGAGGGCCCCCTGGCTAGATCTGAATGGCTGGGATTTCCTCCTCCAGGATCAGGGCCCTACCTGGGCTCCCTCTCTGCTCTACTTCTGGATGCTCCCTCGCTGGCTTGCCCCCCCCCCCGTGAAGACACCCCCCCCCCGCTCTTCTGGCGTTCTGCCTCCATTGGCGCTGGGCCGTCTGCTGGACCCAAGTGCAATGGGCATAAATCCCCAACGGCCTCCGCATCTAGAGGTGTTAGGTTGAGAGGTTCAGCAGAGAACGACTGACATTAACGAGACATGCAAATACAGTAGGTGTCTAAAACAATGGCAAGAAAAAGGAGAGTCTTGACAGGAAAGCCCGTCTCAGTGGTGGTGTTATGTGCCGTCCAGCCAGCCTCCTGAGTTGTGGTGACCCCAGGATGAGCGATCTCCAATATATCCTGTCCTCAACACAGGTGAACCCAAAGCCAGTGATTCCTTCAGGGAGTCAGTCCATCTCGTATTGAGTCTTCCTCTTTTCCTGCTGCCTTCCAACTTTCCTGCCATTACAGTCTTGCCCAGTGAACCCGGACTCCTCATGATGTGCCCATAGAGGACAGCCTGGAAAGGTGGACTGCGCTGGGGGCGGGGGGGGGATTCTGGGAGTTGTAGTCCAAACAAGTTTCCTCCCCGCACTCTGTACATCCCCACCCCTATTCTCCCCAACTCTAGAAGCCTGCGAAGGAGATCTTCTGCCCTCCCAGAAGGAAAACATCGACAGCGCGGTTGGGGCGTGCTTTCAACGCACGTCTGAAAGGGTCGCGAACGGAGTTGCGGGCAGAGGATCCGTGGTTCCCACGGCGTTCGCCGCTTGAAAGAAAGAAAGAGCGAGCGAGCAAGCGATCGGGAGAACTTGACAAGAGGCCGAAGAGGTGGGGCGTCCTTTGGAAATCCGACGGGGGGGGGGGGAGAGAGAGAGAGACAGAAGAGGGGCGGGGGGCGGGGCTTGGGCTCTCCTGATTGACAGGCTTGAATCCACGTGACTCGCTCCCGAGGCTGGAAGAAAAGCAGGCGGCAGGCTGCTCGCGAGTTTCATTATATTCCAATATATTCATTTCCCGATCGCTCTCCCGTCTTGCGTGAAGAAGCCACCTGGAGCAGCAGCGAGCGGGCGAGCAAGAGAGAGGCAGAGCCCCGTCCCCACGCGCGCGCCGTCCCGGAGGGAGAGACAGCCCCGCGCGCGCCAGCGCCGCACCCGCTCGCGCTCTCCCCCCCACGGACGCCTTGGTCGCGGGTCGGTCGGACGGCGGAGCGGCGCGCGCGCGAGCTTTCCCACGGGCCCTGCTCCTGCTCCACGCTGGCGGCCGAGAACCATGGACTGTTTCTATCTGCCTTGCTTTCGGACAGTGAGTAGACCTTTCCCGTGCGTTGCTCGCCCCCGGGCTGGACAGCAAAAGCTGAGCCTGACGCGTCAAACCGAACAGGACCGTCCCGAGCTCGGGTCCGTGCGTGCGTGTGTGTCACTCACTCACTCACACACGAGACAGGCGGACAGAGAGAGAGGGAGGAAAGCAAGCACAACTTTTTTTGTAGTTGCGGATTCTCAACTCCCCCCCCCCCCCCCAGTAATTCCTTCGCCAGATGAAACAAATCGCTCCCAGTTTAGGGGCTGTTTTTGAGGGGTGGGGGTTGCCGTCCTGCCCGCTTTTACTCGAGTGTAAGCCCCACGAAGCGAAACGGGACTTGCTTCCCAGTAAAGGTGCCTAAAATCAGGCATGTTCCGTTTTTTCTTGGGTAGGGGAAGAGATGACCAAAAAAATCGCTTTCTCCGTGCGCGGAACGTTTTGTCCAAACAAGCCTTCGGGGCACCCGGGAGGGCCAGGTTTTCCCCCTCCTCCGCGATCCAGCATGTATTTACGCCGGAGAGGCGCTCCAGCCTTCCCCTCGAAGCCCCAATTGCGACGTGCCCGGGATCGGCTGGTTGGCAACTGGCACCCCGGGGCGGTTTACGTCCCGAATCCCCGGTTGGCTTGAAAAAGCGTTTTCCAGGCGGCTTAAAGCGTCTTCTTCTTTTTTTAAAGCAGGGAAGCTGGGTTAACAATGACCCTGGTGCGTCCGCAGCTGTGTCCCCGCCACGTGCTTTTTGGGAGAAATTATTTGCTTTTTTTAAAAAAGGGAATAGTTAAGTATTGAGGGGCTGGAGTTTTACGAAGTGGGGCGAAAAAGAGCGAACGAAGGGGTGTCGCGGCAAGAAGTCTCTGCCTGAGAGCGTGGGTATGCGGGAACGGGGGCGGGAGGCGAGGAATCCAGAAGAAGTAAATGCATTGTTTTAATGTACAGGGAATGGAAATGTAAAATTTCCGAAAATGTCCATTTTTTTTTCCGGGGGGGAAAAAAACACACACACACCGTTTTCCCCCGGGGAAAAAAAAATGGAAATTTTCGGAAATGTTCCATTTCTCACAGGGACGTTATGCAAGCAAATTAGGCTCACCCACCACTCTGCAACTTTGCAAACAAACCCAAAAAGTGTGGAAAAGTGCCTGCGCACGCCTGCGTAAAGGCAAACTTTTTGCATGGTCGCATGTTTGCCCACACTGGTCCCAGAGGCAAAGACACAGAAGAAAAGGAGAGGTTTTATTGTGGGGGGGGGGGGGGGCGGTTTGCCAACCGGATGCGCCTCTGCCCCCCCCCCCAGCGCTCCATTTTGCTGGCCGCCTCTCGGCTGGGGGGCTGGGGGGGTTGCGTGCCTTTCCTAAAAAGCAGGCGGAAAAAAAATTGGGATTTTTCTTTTCTTTTTGCGCCTGGATCATCTTGGACCAATCTTGTTTGTTTGCTTCTTCTCCCTCTCTTGCCCCCCTCCCCTCCTTCCTGCTCTCCCCCCCCCCCTCCCCAGAGACACCATGACGCCTGGTAACCGTATGCTGATGGTCATCTTATTATGCCAATTGCTGCTCGGAGGTACCAATCGTGCCAGCTTGATACCCGCCGAGACTGGCAAGAAAAAGCTGCCCGGCGATCTGCAGCAACAGCAGCAGGAACAGCGGCAAGGCGCCAGGGGAGAAGAGGGAGCCCGCCAAGGACCCCCACCGCGCCGCCCCGCCTTGCCAAACCATGACCTCCTCCGCGGGTTCGAGGCTACCCTCCTCCAGATGTTCGGGCTCCGACAGCGGCCCCAGCCCAACCCGGCGGCCGTCATCCCTGCGTACATGCTGGATCTCTACCGCCTCCAGTCCGGGGAAGAGGAGGAAAAACTTCACGACCTGCACCTTCAGTATCCGGAGAAATCCACCAGCCGGGCCAACACCGTGAGGAGCTTCCACCACGAAGGTTGGCCTCTAGACTGGGAAGGGGGAAAGCCAGCCCCTGCGCGCGTGCGCGCCTGTGTGCTTGCTCAAGGAAACCACTTAGGAAAGATCCCTGTCTTCTCTCTCCCTCTCTCTTCTTTCCTTTTCTTCCTGACCTTCTTTTGGCTCATGGCTCCCAGAACTTCCTAGCCAAGCGGCCTGCCTTCCCCTCCCCAGGGAAAAATAAAATAAAAAAAAGGGGGGGGCACTTTTCTTAGCTCTTGGAAACATTCCATCATTAGATTTATTTTTATTAAAAAATCTGATAAACAAGGGGAAGAAGGTGAGATTTTTAAAGAACTTTACAGAGTGTGTGTATGGGTTAGGGATGATGTTTGACATTTTAATATCAGAGACACACGCCCCCCCCCCCCTCATTTAGGAATTACTTTCTAGTAAACATCCTGCCCCACCCCCCAGGATTCAACTGCGGAAAACCTTGTTTGCATGCTTTCCAAGCCTTAAGGATGGGGGGGGGGAGAGAGATGGGTGGACAAGCCACCCTTGCCCTCCTTGTTTGGGGCAATATAGTGGCTTTGGGGTTCTTTCCTCTGTGGCTTTTGATTCCCCCCCCCCCTGTTTTTCAGAGGCTCCCGTTGCTTTGAAGAGGGAGGGGGGAAGACTTGAGAGCCACTGGGAGGGAAGGAGGGGGAAATGGAGACACTGGTGAAGGACTTGCACAAATCAGTGATGGTTGGTAGGGTCCCTCCCGGCGCCTGGGTAGACCTCGCTGTGGTGGCCTAAGGGGTTGGGGGAGCGCAACTGGAGCAATTCCATGGGGTGGCAGCCACGCCAGATGTGCCAGATGCCGCTCCGGTTTTGCTACTCCCACCCACCAACCCTTCTCCTCCCTTCCCGGCCCCCAATGATGAGCTGGTGGAGAAAAATCAAACCCACCCACCACCCCCTTCCAGAAAACGAAAGAAACCCAAGCCGATCCTGCTGCCGCCGGTTCTTGCCCACTGGGAAGTGGGTGCGAGTTTCTTCCTTTTTCATGGCAGGCCTGGGGGGGCAGCCCGGTGCCTGGTTGCAAAACAGGGAGGGCTTGCTGCGGGTGGCACCATCCAGAGGGGGCATGGCCAGAGAGTCTCTCGGGCACCCCCTCCCAGTGGCAAATCGAAGGGCACTATCCAGCCCAGGGAGTCCCGAGTGTGGGGGGGCCCTCTCCCTTTCGGGACCCCAGGATGCTCAGTCAGGATTTCGGGTGGGGCTGATTTTCTCCATCGTCAAACATATCCCATCATCCAGAGAAGACATGTTGCTCCTGGACCTCCTTCTGACAGTGGCACATGGGCTTGAGGGAGGTGCGCTGAAAGCTGGGCAAGCTGTTTCCTCTCCAGTCTCCCCCCATAGATGCCCTCAGATCCCCTCCCCACCCCGGTGGGTCCCTTTTACCTGTTCTTAGTGTGTGTGTTTAGAGATGGAGGGGGAGTGTGCCTAGCGGTGGAGGAGGGAGGTCCCTCTGCTAGGGGAAGAAGGGGCCAAGGAAGGGGGTCATGGCAAGGAGGGGAGGGGGCTGAGGGGCGAACCGAGGATCAACCACTTCCCTGGAGCTGTCAGGAGGGCCCCTGAGGCACAAGCCCCCCCCCCCCCAGCCAGCGAGCGATCCACGGGCGCCATCATCGTGGCTTAGTGGAGCTCCAAATGGGCCCCCCAGATGTTCTTGGACTGCAACTCCCAGAAGCCTTTTCACCACTTGCGGTGCTGGACAGGATTTCTGGGAGTTGCAGTCCAAGAACATCTGGGGGCCCCCATTTGGAGAACCAAGCGAAGTTTGCTTCGGAAGAGAAGGCGCTTCCTTTCTTTAAAAGGTGGGGGGGGGGGGAGGTGCCGGGGCTCAGGCCGTCCCCAGGGAGAGCCTGGCTGATCCGAAAACCCTCACCCTCCTTGGACTTTCTTCCGCGGCACGCTCCGCCTGCGGTGGATGGCGCGCAACGGATCATTGAATGGTCAAAGGATCGGGACTAGGGCTGAGTACTCTGGATCGGTACCCATCCAAAAGTGGGATTGGAGCTGGACGGAGCAGCAGCGCGGAAGGCGGCGGCGGGGTGGGGGGTGGAGGATCGCTCCAGCGCGTGCGAGCTGACCTCTGTCTCCGCCGCGCAGCGGAGCGCTTGGCAGTCCAGGCTCGCGGTCCTAGGCAGGAGAAACGCCGAGGGCGTCCCCCCCCCCCCGGGGTTTAGTAGGATTTACTCCCTGCGCGTCGAATCCTCGAGGTCCGCCCGCATCCCAAGGGCCTGGAGGCCCGGCTCTATGTCTTCCCGGCGTAGGATCGGGTTGCGCGGCTGCCCTCCGAGGCACGTTGGCCTTGCACCCCCTTCTCGGGGGGTCGATGGCTGGGGCAAGCCTTCGCAGAAACAGACCAAAAAGGGGTGGCGCGTGTGGGCTGAGCCTCGCCGGGAGAGCAATGCGGGGGGGGGGATCGCGGCCCGATCTGCGCCCCCACCCCTCCCCTCCGCCTTGTTTTGACCGGCCTCGCCCGACGGCGCTCGTCCGGGCGGTTCGGGACCGTCCCCGGTTGCCCCAGTCCGGCTAACCCGTGTTTCTCCTCCCGATCCTGCCCCTCCCCCCCTCGGCCTTCCCCTCCCCCCTTCCCCCCCCCCCCCGTCTCTCTCCAGAGCACTTGGAGGCCATGCCGGGCCCGGCGAGCCAGCCGGCCCGCTTCCGCTACGTCTTCAACCTGAGCAGCGTGCCGCCGGGCGAGGCCGTCTCGTCGGCGGAGCTGCGCCTCTTCCGAGAGCAGATCCCCGAGGAGGAGGAGGAAGAGGAGGAAGCAGCCGCGGAGCCGTCGCCGTCGCCGTCCTCCTCCTCGCGGTCGTGGCGGCTGGCCTTGCACCGGATCAACGTGTACGAGGTGCTGCGGCCGCTGGCCGGCGGGGCCTGGGTCACGCGCCTGCTGGACACGCGCCTGGTGCACCACAACGTGAGCCGCTGGGAGAGCTTCGACGTGAGCCCGGCGGTGGTGCGCTGGACGGCGGGCGGGCAGCCCAACCACGGGCTGGCCGTCGAGGTGCTGCACCTGCACCCGGCGCGGACGCAGCAGAGCCGCCACGTGCGCGCCAGCCGCTCGCTGCCCTCCGGGAGGCGCCTGGCCCCCGGCGAGTGGGCGCGCCTCCGGCCCCTGCTGGTCACCTTCAGCCACGACGGGCGCGGCCAGGCCCTCCTGGTCCGCCGCCCCCCGCCGCCGCCGCCCCTCTCGCCGCCCCCGGCGGGCCAAGCGGAGCGCCAAGCAGCCGGCGGGGGGCCCCGGCGCCTCCCCCGGCGGGCGCGGCCCGGCGCGCAAGAGCAAGCGCCACTGCCGCCGCCACGCGCTCTACGTGGACTTCAGCGACGTGGGCTGGAACGACTGGATCGTGGCCCCGCCGGGCTACCAGGCCTTCTACTGCCACGGCGACTGCCCCTTCCCCTTGGCCGACCACCTCAACTCCACCAACCACGCCATCGTCCAGACGCTGGTCAACTCGGTCAACGGCACCATCCCCAAGGCCTGCTGCGTGCCCACCGAGCTGAGCGCCATCTCCATGCTCTACCTGGACGAGTACGACAAGGTGGTGCTCAAGAACTACCAGGAGATGGTGGTGGAAGGCTGCGGGTGCCGGTAGGGGAGCGGAGGGCACCCCCCCCCCCACGGGGGCAAGCCCCTCCAGAGACACGCCGAGAGCCCGGGGGCTGGGGGGTGGAACACCAGGAGAGGTGTCTCCCTTCCCCCCTGGTCACCCCTTTTGCGCTTTCCTTCCCCACATGCAGGGTGGTGGTGGTGGTGGAAGAGGGGGTGCCCGGGCAAGGATGGATCCCCCCCCTCCCTCCCACCTGCTCCAGCCGCTGGCCTGGGGGGAATCTCCCGAGGGGTGCGTGCCAAGACCCCCCTCCCCCATGCTCACCCACCTTTTTACACGGCCGGCCTGCCCGCCAAGCCCAAATAATAATAATAATAATGACAATGATAAAAAGAAAAGAAAGCCCCCCTCCGTCCGCTCCCCTTGACCTTCCTTATTTATGACTTTTACGTGCAAATGTTTTTGACAATAAGGATCATATATTTTGACAAAATATATTTATAACGGCGTATTAAAAGGTAAAAAAAGAATCAAATAAAAGCGAGTCGTTGTTTTAAAAGGAAACGCAAGGCATCTCTTTCTAGAATCCCTCCGTTCTCGCAGGATGTGGCTAGGGAGGGATCTCTCTTATTTTAAATTTTTTTTTCTGTTCCATTCCTCCAGGCCATCGATGTTCCAAAATAAGTCCTCCTCACCTTCCCTCCCATCCCTTTTTGTTGTTTTTCCGATTGTCTTAATTGTCGATGCTTCTGGCCTTCTCTCGTCCTTTTGTGGGTGCGATTTTAGGAATGGTTAAGGCTAGTTTTCCTTCTCCTCTCCTATAAATGCAACCTTCCCTTCCTTGGTCTGCGTGCCACCCAGGCAGTATTTATTTTTTAGAGGTATCTATTGGGATTTTCATTCTTGCTTTGACTGATCAGCCCAAACCGGATAAAAGGGGAAATATTTGTTTCTCACCTGCTTTGTGTAACAGCTAGAGAACACTGGTGTTTGCACTAAATCTCATTGTGCTTTTCTGGTTTTGAAATGGACTTTTTGTGGGCAGATACAAAAATCTCTCCCCCCCCCCCCCCCCCCAAGTTCAGGCATAAACTTGTGATGAATTGTGAGCATGGCTGGGGTTATGGTTTTCCTTAACTTTTGAAATTCAATTCCTTTCCTTTCCAAAATGCACGTTTTGGCAGTACCTTTGTTAATAAAAATAATCATGTGTCATCAAGTCAATTCTGACTTATGGCGAGCCTTTTCAGGACTTTCTAGATAGAGAGTAACTCAGGAGTGGTTTCCTACCCCCTTCCTCTAGGGGGCGCCCTGGGACTGTGCAGCTTGCCCAAGGCCACCCAGGCTGGCTGTATACTCTCAGGAGGCACAGGGGAGGAATCGAACTCCCAACCTCTGGTTATTTATTTATTTATTGGTTATTTATCCCAATAAAATGCCAAGAAATGTGTTCCAGCCTTTGAGTTTCCCAAAACTAACATCAGACCTATTTTCTGGACTTTTGGATTTTTTCTTCCCTATTCTACTCTGTTTTGGTTGTTATCCGTCTACGTGGTACAAAAAAGTAAATGATGGGGAAAGAAAAGAAAAAAAGTCCAAAAAATAAGGCCAGGTGTCACTGCCAAGAAGTCTGCAGTTAAACTCAGTCTTAAGCACGATGTGACATAAATTTGGGTTTTTTTCCCTTGCCTAACCCATCCTCTACATTTTTGTTCCACCTAGCCTGATGGAGCAGGCAGGTTTGTGACGTTTTGAGTCATCCACATATAAATGGATTTGGTTTTTATTCATGGACCAGGACGGCAGCTTTTCTTTCCGGCTCTCTTCCAAAGTGCTAAATGGAGTAAAGCGGCTCGAATAGGAGAAAGTTTAGAGCCTGTGTGGCGTGTAAGCCCATGATCTTGAAACCTGCAGGGCAGTCTAAAGCAGCTAAGCTGAAGGAAGGCGCATCGTTGAAACATCCTCCCGAATGAGGGGCTGTTCCCCGCTTTTCCCAAGCAGAACCACAACATCCTCAATTTTTGATTTTAAAACTACAGCCGTCCATTGACTTCAGTGGCACAGGCGGACTTCCAAGCCCTGCTGCTGACATAACCTAAACTGAACTCAAGTGGAAGGACTGGACACCAGGGTTCACACCTGGGTGGTTGTAATGTGCCATCAAGTCACTTCTGACTTACAGCAGCCCCTAAGAAGGAGCGATCGCCAAATTGCCCTGCGCTCAACAGCTCTGCTGAGGTCTTGCAAACTCAAGGTTGTGGTTTCTTTAGGGAGTCAGGCCATCTCGTATTCATTCTTCCTCTTTTCCTGCTGCCTTCCACCTTTTCCAACAGTTTTTAGAAAATTGTTTGCTTCTAAGTAGTTGCAGCTACTTATTTGTTTCCCTCATACCTTTCTTTTTAAAAAAAAAATCCAGAAAAACCACTGATCACTGCTTTGTGCTAAACAGATGGCAGATTGGGTTGCCCCGGGCGAAAATCCAAGGATTTCTTCACCTTAAGTGTGCTGTGGGTGGCCAGCTTTTCCTGTTTACACTCAGTGTGTCTCCAACTTAAGCTTCTGGGTGTGTGTGTGTGTAGAAGTGGGCTTGGTGTGTCCTTTTAAAAGATGCCTGTTTTAGCTCCCTTCCATGGCTAGGACTCTGTATCCATTCTCCCTCCCTCGTAGCGCATCTGCCTCGTTATTGTGTACATTATTGCCTGTTTAATTAGCAGGATTTGGAAAAGGCGTGCCCGTTTGCATGGGAACTCCTCGAACACAGGACGTGCTGGCTGGGGGAATATGGGGCGTTCCAGCAATTAAAAGGTTGGGTGGGGGAGTCAGGCAGTTGTAATCCAAAAAAGTTACTTTTTTTCCCTGACTCTGATCGTTTCAGGGATGGCCGTAAAGCACTTCTCTCTCTCTCTTTCCACCCTCCCCCTGGCGGTGTGGCTCACTTGTGATTGCCTTACAGTGGGGGTGGTGATGCTCTGCACATGCTGAGGAGCATGTGTCATGTGCCACTAAAATCGAGGCCTGGAAGCTGTGCAGCCAGATACTGAGGCTTAGCTTGAATGGGTGCCACTCACCCAGCTTGGGGGAGGGGGGGACACCATCTCTTCAGATTATCTGGAAGTTGACCACCCCTGGATGACTGAGAATCATCACAGACTTCTCTTCAGATCTTCCTGGGTTGGTGTTTCTTTCTTTCTTTGCCCCAGGCAGAAGAGGTAACAACCCAAATTGGACCCCCACCCCTACTGACCGTTTGAAGTGTCTTCACAAAACAGAGGGCCAGGGAGAAGGGGGCAAGAAACCAGAGGGCCGTGGAGTTGAAAAGAGTCCCAGGATTTACCTGGGGAAGGATAAGGCTCAAGCCTGCAGGGCCTTTTATTTTATTTTATTTTATTTATCTATTGCTTCTCTTCTTGTTTTATTTAAACACCCCCCCCCCCTCTTGGCTCTTGCCCCCAAGCTTCAAAGCTATTAACATTTGGGAGGAGAAAAAGTGATGCGGACGGCCCTTTAGCTTTGCTTCAAAGCGCGCCCCAAAGGCTTTGAAGATCATATCTGGCAATTACGATGTCCCAGGAAGGGAAGGGCGGGGGGAGAATGGGATTTCAAAAAGCCTTGAGCGAGGATCTCGGAAAGTAAAGGACTATTTGGAGTTTAAATTTGCTGTCTTTAAAAATCGCTTGTCCAGAAACCGGGGAGGGGATTGAGAGAGAGAGAGAGAGAGGAGGGGAATAGATAAAGTGAAAAGGATAGCAAGTGAGATTTCATACCTGGCTGAGCTCCGTGGGCTGTGCATCGGGATGTACGTACGGGGAAGTGCCAGGACGTGTGAAGGAGGGCAGGTGTGCCCGAACTCTGTTATTTTTCTCTGTGCTGTGGGCATGAACCATGGAGACCTTTCTCACTGAATGCTCCATCATAATCAATTGTTGCATGTCATCAAGGGGATTCTGTTAGCGACTGTTCTCAGTGCTTTCTAGTTATAAAGTATAAGCATAGAGTTATAAAGTACTCCGAGGTGGTTTTTGCTCGCCCTTTCTTCTGCATCTGCGCAGCTTGCCAAAGGCGACACAGGCTGGCTCTTCTCCCAGGAAGCACAGTGGAGAATCAACCATCTGTTGGACCACCCTCTGCTCGGATTTGGGCTCCTGCCTTGAGCAGAGGGTTGGACGCGGGACCTTAAAGACCCCTTTCCGACTCCATCCTTCTAGGCTTCTATGATTGAACTCCCAACCCTGGAACAGCCAGGGGCTCCAAACCACTGAGCTATGCAGCGGTGGCGGGGGGCAATGTGGTTGGGTTGCGTCTCCCTGCATTCCTCACTGCTGGCTGTGCTGGCTGGGGAAAAATGGGTTCTGTAGTCCAACATCCCTTTGGAAAGCTCACCTCTGCCAGGTAGAAATGACGCGGAGGGTTCAGGCCTATAAAGTGCCCAGTCTTGGGAATATAAAGGGCGAGGCTCATCATCTCATGTAGGAAAATAACAGGTACCCCGCCCATTGTTCTGGTCGATCCTGCTCTTGCAAAGCTGCTCATTTGGGACTTGGGTGCAGTGGAATCATTAATGCCCTTCAGATATTGACTTGTTGAAGGTTAAAGAACCTGCTAGCTTGGGTATCAATGGGTTCACCTTCCTCTGCTTATGTCCATTCAGTGTCTGGGTCTGTGGCCAACCCGTTTCTCTCCTCATTCTCACCTCTCCTTAACTCTCTACAGCGGCTTCCTCTCCACGTCTGGATCCTGTGCAAGCGTCTTGTCCTCACCGTCAAAACGCTCGATGGCCTTTGCCCATCGCTTCGTACTTTGGTGATCTCAACCAACCCGTTGCCACCCGGTCCTCTTTGGTCCTCCACAGCCCTCTGCAACTGCCTTGCTCTCAGAAATGAATGGCCTTTACCAACTTCCTTTGCTGCCCCATTGCGCCTTGAGTCATTTCCCAGAGTAACCTCACAGGAACTTAGTCCTGAATGATTGGTTGATTGAGACCTAGTAGCTTTGCAAAAGACCTGTTGCTTGTGGAAAATCAAAAACTGCTAGGTCTTGTGAGTTGATACAGGTCAGCATCGCTGACTCCATTTTTGGACTCTCGTCAGGGATGTGTCTACGGAGATTGAGATAATGAGGGACTGTACTTCAACAAGAGTATGTTCTAGAGGTGAGATTTCTTACTTTGTTTCATGTCACTGAAAGAGCACCTCCCTTGTTTTCTTGAATCTCAACCAGGATGGGATATTTTCATCTCTGGGACACATCTTTGGTTTTCTTTTAATAGAATACACACAAAACTAGGCCTGCAAGGTTGACGTTCCACAGAAAGTCTCGCCTGAAGAGTTGTAAATGTCGTCTTCCCGTTTCAGCCACCTGCTGTGCATTTTTTTTAAAAAAGACTTTTTAACGGATAAGAAATGGCCAGGATACAAATCTGTTGCTTTTTGCTGTAAATGGATTTCTTTGCCACAGCCAGTGAAACGTGTTGAGACATTTTTTTTTTTAAAAAAGAAGAAGCCTTATGCTGTTTTCTGGTGCATCAAAATACTCAGATGCTCTGAGGATCTCTTGAATTCGTCCCGTTTGGGGAGGGGTGTGTGTGAAATCCACACTGTGGTCAGGAGGTACAAGATGAAAGCTTTCCCTTAAATAATCCCAACCCTAAGAAGCTGCCAACCGTCAACATATTGGAATTCTTACTGAAGTCTGAAAATTTGCCATAATTCACTCAATGCAATTTTGGAAAATGGTTTTCTGTCCAGGTAATGAGGGTTAGTCGGCAAGAGCTGAGCAGGGCCGTTAATGGCAGGACATGCTGAAGGCCCCTTATTCGAAGGCTCTCCATACTCGGGAGATGATGTGACGGCCTCTGGATCTTCTCCCGGCTCCTCACATTTCATTGAAAGCAAGCGAAGGAGGGCCAAAGGACACAATCTCTTATCCTCTTGCTTAGCACTTCCCACATGGCTTCCCTTCCTCTGTTGCTCCCTTCTGTCTGTTTTAGACTGTAAGCCCCTTGGGGCAGGGACCTCTTCGAACTACTCTTCGCAAAGTGCTGTGTGTGTATGCAACCGGCTAAATAACAATATTGGGGTATGGTCATGAGTTTGGAGAAAAGGGAAAGGAAGACTCCGTGCCAGAAGATTACTGTTTGAGGGTGTTGTCTCTGGAGCCCACTCGCACTTCACATAGGGCTGAGGGCTGCTTCTCAAGAGCTTTTTTGGACCACAGCTCGCAGATATTCCCAGAATCCCCCAACCAGCATGGCCACTTGGGAGTGGTGAGGGCAGGCAACGGTGGCAAGCATCTGTCTCTGCCTAGAAAGCTCTGGGATATAGAAGCTGCCTTTATACTAAGTCAAACGATTGGTTTGTCTAGGCTGGGAGAGTCACTTGGCGTCCTTCGTGTATTTCTGGATTGCCATTCCCGTCATCCCCCCCTTACTGGCTCAGCTGGCTGGGGGCTGATGGGAATGGTAGTCTTAAGAGCATCCGGGGGATCAAAAGCTGCAGTCTAAAAAAAGTAACTCCCAAGCTTTACAGACTGGTCCACCTGGTTGTGGACCAGGATTTACCAAAGGGGTCCTTCCCTGCCTGATGTGGAAATGGGATCAAGGGATCAAACCCGTGACCCTCTCCCTGCAAAGCAAAAGCCCGGGCTCTGCGCAGAAGCCCATCCAAGAGGGTGACGTTGAATCTAAAGATCAGAAGGGGGGGTGCACACAGGTGAGCGGTGCCGAAACCCACCCTGACCTTACCTCTGCCCTGGTAGTCCATCCCCCTCGGTGTTATTTTCCAGGTGGGTCTGAGATCAGAAGGAAGTAGAACAGGAAAGGTTTGGGGGCAGTGGAACATGGGGGAGGGGGAAGGTAAGCCAGGTGTGAAATGGAAGGTAGGAACTCCTGTTTGTTTAAATTAAAACAAGATGCCCCCACTGCTTTGCCTATGAAAAGGGAAGGGAGAGGAATAAGCAGATAGGCAGAGCTTGGAGAAGTTGCTTTAGGTGGATTTTCTCATCCCATCACCTGTTAAGAAAACAAAACCTCACAATTACCGGCCAGTGCCATTGGGCGCACTCAGAAGCCACAGCTGACTGCATGGTGGGTGGGAGCGTTGGGCTGCCCCTTCATCTGAGCATCTGAGCTGGCCGCTGGCGATGGATTTGGGCCAGTGGGGTGGAGGGCAACTCACACCTCTTCCAGCTGTCCCCAAACAGGCACAGAAAGAGCTAGGGTTCAAGCTGCCTTCCTTCCAAAGGCTGTCCGGGACACTGTTTGGGACTTGCCTGTGGCCTCATTGTCTCCATGTGCATGGCTTCGATGGGAAAGGGAATTATAATTGATGTTCCAAGGCTAAGTAATTTGGAATCGGAGGGTTGTTTAGGGGGCAGCTGAATTCTAAAGCAAAAGCAAAAAAGCAAAGCGTGCTGCTTATATACCGCAACCACAGCGCTTCAAGCACTCTCTGGGCGGTTTTACAAGTTTATGCAGGCTACACATTGCCGCCCCCCCCCCCCCCAGCAAGCTGGGTACTAATTTTTACCGACCTCGGAAGGATGGAAGCCTGAGTCAACCTTGAGCCGGCTACCTGGGATTGAACCCCGGGTCATGAGCACAGCTTTGGCTGCAGTCCAGCAGTCCAGTGAGAGCTTGACCATAAAGAAGGCTGACCGCCAAAGAATTGATGCTTTTGAATTGTGGTGCTGGAGGAGACTCTTGAGAGTCCCCTGGACTGCAAGGAGAACAAACCTATGCATTCTGAAGGAAATCAACCCTGAGTGCTCACTGGAAGGACAGATCCTGAAGCTGAGGCTCCAAGACTTTGGCCATCTCATGAGAAGAGAAGACTCCCTGGAAAAGACCCTGATGTTGGGAAAGTGTGAAGGCAAGAGGAGAAGGGGACGACAGAGGACGAGATGGTTGGACAGTGTCATCAAAGCGACCAACATGAATTTGACTCAACTCCGGGAGGCAGTGGAAGACAGGAGGGCCTGGCGTGTTCTGGTCCATGGGGTCACGAAGAGTCGGACACGGCTTAACGACTAAACAACAACAGCAGTTTAACCACTGCGCCACGAGGTTCTTCTTAAAGGAAGCTGGTTTGGGGTTTTCAAGGCACCCTATTGCTAGGTGCAGCTGCATAGGAACCAAAAATTGCAGGATGGTGCCAGAGAAACACATGTAGGATAGTATATATGGTCCAGCAAGGCACTGGTTAGTTTTGTAAGGCAGACCCAACGAGCTCCGAACTATTATTCTATTTATTTAAACACCCACAGTACACCACACACACACACACACACATATATAACTTATTTGTTTCTTTTTAAAATTCCCACTGTTCCTCCAGTGAGATCAAGCTGGCTTATGTGACCCTCTTCCCAATGTTATATTCTCAAGAAACCTAGGGAGTAGGTCCAGTGGAAAGCATGAGACTGGTTTATGGCCGTCGTATGAATTTCATGGGAATGTGTGGATTTGAACCCAGGTCTCTCAGATCCCAATCTGGCACTAACCATTACACCGTGCTGACATATGCTACTTAGAGCGGAAGCTTTCAAAGCCATATGCGACAATAAAACCCAACATATAACGTGCAATATACAAATCAGCAAAAGACAGCATTCATACAGCCTACGAAACGGAGGGTAGGTTGAATTATAATACCAAGACTTGCATAAACAGGTATTAAGTTTTCAACAGGTAAATTAAAACTGAACATTGCTGGGGCATTTTGGACTTCGGAGGGAGCAACATCGCAAGTAGCGGTTGCTGTTTTGCTTCAAGGCCATGGCGCATATGCGTGCTCTCTAGACCCTTCTGCTAAATTAGCGTTTCCGGTGTCTGTGCTCTCGAAAGCTTGCATGCTGCTTTGTGCCTTTTGGGGAGCCCTAAAAACAGCGTTATCCTGTGTGGATGTTGGAGTTTGTGTTATGGTCAACGGGCTAGTTTGAAGAAGGCATCTGAAGAATTAGGCTGGAGTCCCCTAAATCCAGAAACCAAATAAATAAATCCAAAGAGGTGCTAGAAGGTGCTTCGTTGGTTTTGTTGGGATCAACACAGGTGCTTGCTGGGTAAATGGCTACCCTTGCCCGTGCTGAGGAAATTCCCTTCCTTCCTTCCTTCCTTCCTTCCTTCCTTCCTTCCTTCCTTCCTTCCTTCCTTCCTTCCTTCCTTCCACCCATCATCAGCTCCTTCCTTCCACCCATCATCAGCTCCTTCCTTCCACCCATCATCAGCTCCTTCCTTCCTTCCTTCCTTCCTTCCTTCCTTCCTTCCTTCCTTCCTTCCTTCCTTCCTTCCTTCCTTCCTTCCTTCCTTCCTTCCTTCCTTCCTTCCTTCCTTCCCTCCACCCATCATCAGCTCCTTCCTTCCTTCCTTCCTTCCTTCCTTCCTTCCTTCCTTCCTTCCTTCCTTCCTTCCTTCCTTCCTTCCTTCCTTCCTTCCTTCCTTCCTCATAGGCTAGAGTAAGGTGAAAAAGAACTGGCCAATCAGTCAATATACTTCAATCTGTCTGTCTGTCTGTCTGTCTGTCTGTCTGTCTGTCTGTCTATCTATCTATCTATCTATCTATCTATCTCAGCATGAGTTATTTTGGTGTGTGTGTGTGTGTGGCGTGAGGAAGGGAAGGGACGGAATTGGCGCTGCACTTGTTGTTTTTCCTGAGAGGAGCTCTCTCGAGACTCCAAAAGGGCAGCTTAGTTGAAACCAATAAAAATAGATGGGGAAGGGTTGCCAGAAGCCTCATCTCCCTGGAGAGTGCAGGTGGAAAGAAGAGATCAGAGCCCGAGGCAAAAACAAACACCCACCCACACCCCATTGCATTTTGCAAAAACCTCTTTTTTTGCAGAGAAAAAAAAGAAAAGTGTGTGTGGGGGGGAGGAGAGGGGGTTCGGCTCTTTTCCTCTCCCCACCTCATCTGTTCATGTTGTGCACCGCGTGGGTCTGGGAGCAGCCCTTCTATGGGGCTTCAGCTCCCTCCTGCCCGCTCGGTTTTGTCGGTTTCCACTTTCCTGTTGGGGCTTTTTAAAATGCACGGCCGGGCTGAAGAAAGAAAGAAGAAGAGGACAGCTTGGAAGCCGTTCGCCAAGGGCTCCGTCCAGGAAGACAATCCCCCCAGGACAAAGCGCCGCCCCCCCCCCCCCCCGTGGAAATAAAGCCACCCGGTTCTTGTGCAATTCCTGAGCCTGGAAAGTTACTTTTATTTGTTGCACGTTGGTGTTGTGTGCCGTCAAGTCACGTCGGCTATACAGTGACCCTAATAGGGTTTTCAAGGGATATGATGATGATGATTATTATTTATTTGATTTCTATACCGCCCATCTGGCAGCCAGAGCCACTCTGGGCGGTTTACAACAGATAGGAGATATTTAAGGAGTGGTTTTTCACCGGGGTCACCTTCTAGAGAGTTTCTATGGCTGATTGGGAATTTGAACTCGGGTCTCCTGACAGCTGCGTTAGTCTGCCACTCTGTTCAGTACATCACACTGTACTTCTTACAAGCCTTGTCACAGACCCTTGACCCCAAATAATTCAAAATCATTAGTCATTGATGGCCTCTGGGCCCCTTCCGACTCCATTTTTTCTGTGATTCTGTGTTTCTACGGCATCTATTTTATGATTAGTTTTTTGTGCATCGCTTTGCATTATTCACATTAATTGTTACCTTTGCATAGCTTTTGCCTTACTTCTTTTTCCTCAGTGGCAGGTGGGGCAGCCTTTACCATCCATAACATAACGTCAAGACATTTAACACATTCTGCTCAAAATCCTCTAAACAGGATTTAAAAAGGTGCCTAGAAAGTGTTATTTATTCATTGAGTTTGTATGTAGTTCTGGAACAGAACTGAAAACCACACCAAAAAAGATTGTGTTGATCCTGCTTACTATGTTACTCTTGGAAGGTAACAATTAAACCCTTGTTACAAGAGAGGGAGTAACAGTTAACTAGGTTAATAATAACACTTTGGACTTGAGGATTCTGGGAGTTTTAAGCCAATAACATCTGGGGACCCAAGGCTGGGAATCACTGCCTCTCGAGCTTGAGGCTACACAGAACTCCGGTTCTCCTAAGAAACCAGCCTCCTTTGAAGTCCGGAGCCTGCACCCTTGCATAAATCCACATTGTGGCTTTTCCTCAGTGCTGCCTGAGGAAAACATGGTTTGGGACTGTGGAGCCCCAAACTATCACAGCCAGACACAGGCCATGGGTTGTTGATGACAGTGTTATAAGGCTTGGTCACTCTGGAGGCTGCCGCAAGAGAAGGAAGACCCTGATTTCACGTCGTGATAGTTGAGTTTCCGTTTTCATTGCCTGGGGTGCGGGGTACATTCTAATTAAAGACCAGAACTCTGCAAATTTCTTTTTCTTTCTTTCTTCCTTCCTTCCTTCCTTCCTTCCTTCCTTCCTTCCTTCCTTCCTTCCTTCCTTCCTTCCTTCCTTCCTTCCTTCCTTCCTTCCTTCCTTCCTTCCTTCCTTCCTTCCTTCCTTCCTTCCTTCCTTCTCAACCGGCTGCTTGCTTGCTTGCTTGCTTGCTTGCTTGCTTGCTTGCTTGCTTGCTTTCTTTCTTTCTTTCTTTCTTTCTTTCTTTCTTTCTTTCTTCTTCTTTCTTTCTTTCTTTCATCTGGACAGATCTGGAGAACACAGAACAGGAATTGAAGGCAAGTCCGACGTGTGAGGGGTTGAATCTTACGAGAAGATTTCTGGAGGAGAGTTTCCTGCCGTCAAGCTCTGAAGTTGGTCAGACGGATCTAATAGGTGGGCCTTGTGCCCAGCCATCTCCCCCGGCCTGTCGCTTCCTTTGTCCTTTCATTTTTTTAAAAAAGAGAAATGGTTGTTTCTGCTTGTACTCTGCTTTGGGTACGCTTATCATCCACTAAAGTAAGCAAAAAGGAATGAAGAAATAAATGAAATCATAATAATTTCGAAAGTTTTTAAAGGTTGAAGGCTCTCCTTTTTAAGTTTATCTCCATTTATCATGTAGGGCCCGTTGTAAGGTGCAGTGGTTGGTTCATGCTAAACCACAGGCCAAGCTTTCTAGATTTAGAAGCACAGGTGCTTCATGATGATGGTTTCCATAGCCTAGGAGGCATCCGACCCTGCAGATCCCTGTGTTGATCTACATCATGAAACCGGTTCTAGCACTTTTCACCTCTACCAGGATCGGGTCTTTTGTAAAGATAATGGGTCTTGACTGCCAACCCCCGCCCCAAAAGTCCTTGAATGACAAAAAGGAAAAATCAACCCCCACCCATCTTCCCCAGGTGTGTGAAGCTCAGGACACAGGAAAGCCTGAAAGCAAGCCATCAGGGGCCTTGAAGTTGACCATCATCCCACAATGAGTCGCACCTGGGCAGTTGACGCAGAAGCAGGTGCCATGGTCACCTGGTCACTGTCCTCCACACTTAAGTCAGACGCGGCGATGAGATGTCTTGTAACTCCCATCAAATTATCAAAATAATTTACCTGTCGCATATGCTGTTGTATGCAAATCACACCAATATGACATCGTTAACCAGGTCCTCACACCAACATGGTGCCATTAACCAAGAAGAGTCTGCTTGTATTCTGAGCAATGGTGTAGAACGTAGACTTTTACATATCTCTCTGACTAATGCATTATCTCTCTCTCTCTCTCTCTCTCTCTGTGTGTGTGTGTGTGTGTGTCTGGAGTGAGCTCACACAGGCTGGTCTCTCTGGTTTCTCCACATATTTCAAGGAATGGCTCCCATTGTTTATTTGGCCAACCGGATATTTGGTCTGGCGGATTTACCCTAACAGTCTGTGTACTGCATTTACCTACTTGAAAAAGGCAACTGGTTAAGGGTCCCCCAGTAGACAAAAGCATCTTTCCATTTCAAATGGACCGTTCTGGCCCTCCTGCAATATCCTGTTGGACTTGGGGATCACTAGTAAAGAGATGGAGATCAGTTGAAACGTTAGGGTTCCATTAAAAAAAGGCCTTAAAGCTGCTTTTAACGGAACCTGGATTTTCTGCATGAGCAACTTCTGTGCTGCCACTGAGCTATCCAGCCAGAGATGGTAAGTCCCTGGAAAGTGGCTCAAATAAATGAATAATTAAATTGCTCTGATGGTTCTACCATTCTGCTGCTGATGTTGTCTTAGCTATCCTTTTGCCGATATGGTGATGGCTATGTTCCCCAAAAGAGAGCTGTGTTACTCTATAGCCTGCTACAGCAGAAATGGCAGAGTCTTGTGGCTCCTTAAGAAATACCAAATTTCGTCTGGCCTATGCTTTTGTGACTGCAGTTCATGAAAACTTATGCCAAAACTTTGGTAGTCTTTAGGGTACTCCGTGGTTCTTGTGAACACTTTTGAATGCCTTTTATTAGCAGAAAGACAGGATAGAAATATTTTAATATCATCACCACCACCATCATCAGCTACTGCCACCATCTGTTACTTGTGCTGTGAAATCATCCACCTTGTGTGTGTGTGTGTTTGTTCTAAATCGGAACTAACTTTTAGTGACCCTAATAGGATTTCTCAAGACAAGTGAGATATTTAAGGAGTGGTTTTTACCAGTTCCACTCTCCCCAGTCAGCTTCCATGGCCAAGTGGGGATTCGAATCACACTGGGAATCTTATCATCCACTAGCCTTCCTTTATCTGGCAGCTTCCAGGTGTCTTTGACTATAATGACCATTCATCACTGTGGTTGGGTTTGATGGGAATTATGGTCCAGCCCATAGAAAAAGCAGCAGGACAAGTTGATGTCCCCATCACAGGGTGGCTTCCAGCATCTCTTGTTGTTTCCCTGAGTCTTACATGCTTATCTCCATTTGGTCGGTGGAGGACTCGGCAAAGTTTTCGCATCAGAGCCCCTCCCTTCCACCTTTGACACGGACGTCTTCCTGCCTTGTTTGGTTACCTTCTCTCTACTTTTTAAGCCAACCCAACATCTTCACTGACTTTTCCAGGCTGCGTTCCACAGCCCCTGTTGTTGTTCTGTTAAGTACCCTCAAAGTGTCCTCGTGTTCTCACTGTATCCTTCAAACTTCCATTTGACTCGTCCTCTTAAAAAAAAAAAGAACAACTCCCTTATGGAACAAAATCTGACTATACTGGATTTTCTGGCCAATCTTCTGCCCACGGATCTACCGGATTTGATTTATCATCACTGTTTCCCCAGACACAAACCAGTGTTTCCATTTTGGGCTGGTTCCTGTTCTCCAGGATCAATGGAGTCAAGAGTCACCTCGTTGTTCCCCACAACTCTCTTCTCTGAGGGCTAACTAGGGTGGGGTGGCCGAACCTCACATTTTACATGGGAAGGCCTTGGTTCAAACACATCCTCTGTTGGAGGTCCTCTCATGTCCATGTCCAATTTAAAGGCAAGAATTTTATTTTATTTATATGTTGTTGTTGTTTAGTCGTTAAGTCATGTCCGACTCTTCGTGACCCCATGGACCAGAGCACGCCAGGCCCTCCTGTCTTCCACTGCCTCCCGGAGTTTGGTCAAAGTCATGTTGGTCGCTTCGATGACACTGTCCAACCATCTCATCCTCTGTCGTCCCCTTCTCCTCTTGCCCTCACACTTTCCCAACATCAGGGTCTTTTCCAGGGAGTCTTCTCTTCTCATGAGATGGCCAAAGTATTGGAGCCTCAGCTTCAGGATCTGTCCTTCCAGTGAGCACTCTGGGTTGACTTCCTTCAGAATAGATAGGTTTGATCTCCTTGCAGTCCAGGGGACTCTCAAGAGTCTCCTCCAGCACCACAATTCAAAAGCATCAATTCTTCAGCGGTCAGCCTTCTTTATGGTCCAGCTCTCACTTCCATACATCGCTACTGGAAAAACCATAGCTTTGACTATGCGGACCTTGGTCGGCAAGGTGATGTCTCTGCTTTTTATTTATATACCACCCATCTAACCAGAGGCCACTCTTGAGCGGTTTACAACATAAGACAGTAAACAATAAGCAAAACGTCCAGCCTGCACAATAAACCAAAGCATCAGCATTAATATAAAAAGCAAATACTAGCATAATAAAACATCATAACATATTGAAAACATTGAAACACTGAAACCGTTCAAAAGGGCGGCAATGCAACCTTAATGGTGAGTAGTTTCATTGGGTTCTGTTGATGGATTGAAACAGCCTGTCTAAGCAGCTAAGTTTTTAAAGGCTTTTTGAAAGTCACCCGTGAAGGAGGAACCAGGTGGATAGCAGGAGGACGTTGGCTCCAAAGTTGAGGAGCAACCACTGAGAAGGCCCGGTTCCTAGTTTTTTTTTCCCCTCTCTCGGTGTCAACATCTTCAGACGCCCAGCTTGGAATGAGCGAGTAGGATGCGCAGTTCTCACTGGAAGGAAGCGTTCTGCCCCAAACTGTTTAGGGCTTCATAAGAAAGGATCCACACGAAAGGAGAGGAGGCCCATCGAGAACTGGCCCTGGAGGACAGACTGAACCTTAAACATGGAAGACAACATGAAGCTCTGTATTCGAGTTCTATTTAAATTTGGCGCAAGCCCCTGCAGCTCCTCAGCCGATTTGGCATCCTTCACAATCGATCCCTGGTATCACTAGCGCTGTTGCAACTCAGTTGTACGGGAGGGCCAAAGGAAAGTGCTTGCCTGCTTAGGCCCACGTCACTTCTGTGTGCATTTCGTGTTGTTTAACTGTTCCTATATAGGGTTTTGAGCTGTTTTGTACTGCATTAAAGCACGGTAAATCTGTGGCCCTTCCTGCATTAGCGGGATATCGGGGGTGCCCTGTAAATATTTTCCTCCACGAATCAAAGGAAATTGGGCTGGTTCGCCTGGCAGCCTCTCCATCCCGATATCATTTTCTTGTGGCACTTCTGGAAAAAACCAAAAACCAAACCCGAACGCCCGGCTTGCCCTTCTCAGAGAAGAGGCTCCCTTGTCCCTCCCACCCCCTACCCACCTCTTTGTCTCTGGATGGGGCTCCTTCCTCCCTCTCTTTAGAAGGTGGAGGCACACACACACCCCTCCCGGGGGGCAGCTGCGGTGACCTGCTGCCTCTTCTTTGATGCCTGCATATCAGGCATAACCATGCCAGAGAAGGAATTTCATTTTGAAGGGGTGGAAGCCAAAGGGGAGAGCCCTTTAGCGGTTTGACAGGGCAATTACACACATTTCCCCTGATAACCCCTCGGCCGGTCGGTGGGCGGCTGCCGTTTGCTGCTCCTGCGAAAGTGGATTGGCTTCAGGAGCTGGTCTGCTCAGAAAAGCACTAGCCAAATGGAGGCCCTCCGTTCCAACAGGAAAGGGGGGGGGGCAGTTGAATCTCTCTCTCTCTCTCTCTCTCTCTCAGCCTTTGTAAAGCCCCGTCCAACAAGACTGGTTTGCAAAGAAAACTAGGCTCTTTGGTGGAAAAAAAAAAAAAAGAACCCCGGGATACCACCGAGGATTCTGGAGTGGCATTGTTTGTGAGGTGAGAAAGTGGGAATGTTTTTCTCCTTGTCATAAAAAGGGCAAAGCTTTTATCCGGTTGGCCCTGGGGACTGATTTTTGCGCTTGCCGGAAAACTGAACCGACGAAGAAGGCTACTTTGTTGCATGGCGTGTTAAAAACAGAAGCACTGGATGGGTTGTCTGTGTCCTTTTTGTGAGCGACTGGCCTGGACTTTGGGGTTCGCTCGAGCAGCAGGCTCAAATTCACAATGGGGAAAGGGTGCTAGAACTCTTTCCGGTCATTAGGAAAAGCCATTCTAAGAGAGAAAAGTGTTTTGCCCTGCTGTTTACCTGTGGATGCAACGTCTGCCCTCACAGGTCACCAAGTTCTCTTTCATCATGTCATGACAGCCTGTTAGGACAAGAAACAAGACTCAAGTGAGTTGGGTTTAAGTTGGTAGGATTCTGGGATGCTTTAGGGCAGTGGTGCCTAACTTTGGGTCCCCAGAGGTTCCTGCACGACAACTCCCAGAAATCCTGGCCAGCAAAGCTAGTGGTGAAGGCTTCTGGGAATTTTAGTCCAAGAACATCTGGGGACCCAAGGCTGGGCACCACTGTAGAGCACAAGTCTGTTTCACCGAGCACATGAGGCAGCTTGGTCTGGGGTTTACAAAAATATACTCCACACGTGGAATTCCCTAAAACATTGTTACTGTGTTTGGATCCTATCCTTTCTCCCGAGAACTCAGGGTGCTCTATGTGTCTGATTTCCCTGCCTTTTTATCCTTACTTTAGAGCGTCTACTCTGGTCCTCTTGACCATTGAAATTCTCAGGATTTTGCAATAGAATCACAGTTCAAATTCTTCTTACCTTTTTAATAGTGGTTTCTGGGGATATGTTGATTTGTGTTTTTGAACCACAACTCTCAGAATTCTCCACAGCCACACTGATTTGGAATTCTGGAAATTTTAGTGCAAAAACCACAAGTCTACACACTTCTGATGACCTGTGTTAAAGTCCAGGATTTCACACCATGCAGAATAACTGAGGATACAAATACAAAGGTATATCCTTTCAAAGTCGATGTTCATGTGCATAACTTTGATGTCGACAGTGAAGAAATCGAAATTGGTCAAGATCTTCACTAATTTCGTGCAGCCTCAGTCCGGATGGAGAATGCAACCAAGAAATCAGAAGAAAACTGGGACTTGGAAAGACAGCTATGAAGCAACATGAAAAGATCTCCAGGTGTAAGGATGTGTTTTGGTAGATCAAAGCTAGGATGATCCATATTATGGTATTCCTGATGACCAAGCATGAATGGGAAAGCTGGACAGTGAAGAAAACTGATGGGTGGTAAAATTATTCATTTTAAAATGAGATGTTAGAGGAGAGCTTTATGGCTACTACACATCGTCAAAAAGAAAACTTAAGTGGGTCCTAGATAAAATAAAACCTGGATTCTCATGTGACGTTAAGAGGATTAATTGCAGCTATTGTGCTCGGAACATATCACGAGAAGATACGATTTCCTGAAGAAGACAGTAATGCTGGGAAAAGTAAGAGCAAGTAAGAAAAGAGGGAGACCTAACATGAGATGGGTCAACTCAATATAGGAAGCCATGGCTTTTCAGTGGCAAGACTGAGCAGGGCTGTTGATGACAGCTTCTTCTCAAGGTTATTAATTCATGGGGTCACTAGAACTCAGAAGTGATCTGATGGCACTTAACAAAAAGATATCACATGATTCTCCATGTCTTTGGGCTACTCTGACTGCCTGAGGTACTAGCGTAGACGTTTAGCCTTGAAAAAGGAAGGCTGAGGGGAGATCTGAGAGCATAGTGTGAGCCTTTGTACTTTTGGGTCAATGTCCCTCGTGTCTGGGGGACCCGAGTGGCCACTCGAAATAAACAGCGCTTGTTCTCTCTTGAGTGTGTGTATGGTCAAATCTCATGCTTGCTTGTACCAGAGTGTTTTAACACTCCCAGATTTCTTATATCTGGCTCACAATAGTTTCCAAATCCCGCGAGGTGCTAGTCCCCCTCTATTCAGCACTGGTTAGGCCTCACCTTGAGTATTGTGTCCAGTTCTGGACACCGCACTTTAAGAAGGATGCTGACAGATTGGAAGAAGTTCAGAGGAGGGCGACAAGGATGATCAGGGGGCTGGAAACCAAGCCTTATGGGGAAAGGGTGAAAGAACTGGTCCTGTTTAGCCTTGAGAAAATAAGACTGAGAGGGTGATAGGATAGCACTTTTCAAATATTTGAAAGGCTGTCCTACAGAGGAGGGTCAGGATCTGTTCTCGATCATCCCAGAGTGCAGGACATGCAACAATGGGCTCAAGTTAAAGGAAGCCAGATTTCGGTTGAATATCAGGAAAAACTTCCTAACTGTTAGAGCAGTATGACAGTGGAACCCGTGACCTCAAGGGAAGGTGGCGAGTGCTCCAACACTGGAGGCATTCAAGAAAAACTTAGATAATCACCTGACAGATATGCTTTGACTGTATTCCTGCCTTGAGCAGGGGGTTGGACTTGATGGTCTTATAGGCCCCTTCCAAGTTCACTTTTCTATGATTCTAATATATCTTTCCATATTTATTCCAGTCGCTTTTGCATTCCATTTCTTGCTCTATTCCATTCACTAGCAGCCTGCCAAACAGTGGAAAATTCCCCAAACCCTGTTTTCCTTTTCGGTAAATACTGGTAATAGTCGTTTTTGCCTTTCTTGTTTATTTTTTTTTTAAAAGTACAAACACTCCCTTGTCTTTAACTGCCACAGTTCAATGGTCCTGAATCTGGCATTAGAAGCATGTTAAATTGGTCATAGTTTGAAACCATTTAAACTATTTAAACCACAGAAGCCAACAACGATAAAGCCTATTACAGTTATAATCCTTTATAGCCCAAGGCTTTAATGAATAACCATATTTTAATTTAGTGCCCAAATGAGATTAGTGTTGCTGCCCGGTGAGACTCTAATGGGAGAGCCTGTCCCCATTGAGGAGCTGGAGCTGAGAGTGATGATGTACCCATGCCCCACATAATGAATATCGGTGCCACATGGCAGGACGTGGAGTGAATCCTCCCTTTGCAAAGCTTAGTGATCAGGCAGTTGTATGTAGGGAATATTTAGGTCCTAAACCCTTGTGACAGAGTGACAGGCAGTGACAGATTTTACTTTCTTGGGCTCCATGATCACTGCAGATGGTGACAGCAGCCACGAAATTAAAAGATGCCTGCTTCTTGGGAGGAAAGCGATGACAAACCTAGACAGCATCTTAAAAAGCAGAGACATCACCTTGCTGACAAAGGTCTGCATCGTCAAAGCCATGGTTTTTCCAGTAGCGATGTGTGGAAGTGAGAGCTGGACCATAAAGAAGGCTGACCGCCGAAGAATTGATGCTTTTGAATGGTGGTGCTGGAGAAGACTCTTGAGAGTCCCCTGGACTGCAAAGAGAACAAACCTATCCATTCTGAAGGAAATCAACCCTGAGTGCTCACTGGAAGGACAGATCCTGAAGCTGAGGCGCCAATACTTTGGCCATCTGATGAGAAGAGAAGACTCCCTGGAAAAGACCCTGATGTTGGGAAAGTGTGAGGGCAAGAGGAGAAGGGGACGACAGAGGACGAGAGGGTTGGACAGGGTCATCGAAGTGACCAACATGAATTTGACCCAGCTCCGGGAGGCAGTGGAAGACAGGAGGGCCTGGCGTGCTCTGGTCCATGGGGTCACGAAGAGTCGGACACGACTTAATGACTAAACAACAACAACAAACCCTTGTGGGCTTTATAGGTGAGGGAGCAGATCATGGGTCAGAATTACCAAGGCCAAGACACTTCAGGTCAGTCTTTGACCTCCGTGATTTTTATTTGATGAAAAGTTTTTCAAATTTAGAACCAAACAGTTTCCTCTAGAACATTGAACTGAATGTTAAATCTTGACTGGAAATCAAAATAAGTCTGCAGTCCTAGTCATATTTCCTAGGAAATGAATGCCACCCAAACTCCACCAGACTTGCTTTGGAATGCTGTTGTTGTGATGTGCTGCTAAGTCGCCTCAGAGTTGTGGTGATCCCATGAATGACTGATCTCCAGCTGTCCTCAACAGCCCTTGTAGACTCAAGCCTGTGGCTTCCGTTAGGGAGTCAATCCCTCTCATACTTGGTCTTCCTCTTATCCTGCTGCCTTTCACCTTTCTGAGCATTACTGTTTTTTCCAGAGAATCCTGTCTTCTCATGGTGTACCCAAAGTAGAACAGCTTTAGTTTCGACATTTTTTTGCTCCCGCAGATAGTTCAGGCTTGATTTGCTCTAGGCCCCACTGGTTCGTCTCTCTGGCAGTTCAGGGTATCCGTAACGCTCGCCCCCAGCACCACATTTCAAACAAATCCATTTTTCCCCCCTGTCAGTTTTCTTCACTGTCCAGCTTTTCACACTCATATACGTTGACTGGCAATACAAGAGTGTAGATGATCTCGGTCTTTGGTCTCCAGTGACCAAGGAAGGAGCACCAGTGAGATCATTTATGTGAACTATACTTTGAATTCTCTTTCAGCAAGTGAGGCTAGGCTCCATGTAAGAAACATAGATTTCCGTTCTGTGCACACCCATCATGTGTGAAGGTATGTGGTACACACACATGTATCCTAGTTGATGGTGCCTTGTCAGTGAGACCTCTGTCATGCTTAAGTCTGAAGCCTTCAAAGTGGCACATGACAACAATGAATACACAATACACAACAATCTGTGAGAATCAGGACACAATATTTTATGTATGCCAGAGGTTGCATCGTTGGTTCCGTGTGTGTGTATGTGCCTGCATCCACACACAGAATATTTGCATATAAAAAACTACAGATGGTGGCCAGAATCCTGTCGCTTAGTTATGCCTGTGGAGTGCAAATGGTATATCTCCTAGCTGGCAGTTAGTGAGTCCCCTGTAGGATTTTCCAGCTGGAGTGAAGTGAGCGGACCTGCATGTGCCTGAAGATCTAAGCAGGGATTCATTAATTATCAGCAGGAATGTGCTGTGAGTTGTAGCCTTTGTCTTCCACAGGCATAACAAAGTAACAGGATTATGGCTATTAGAGACGAATAGTTTCTCTATCCAGTCTTCAAACAGACCCAGTGGTCTCGTTTACACAATAGTCGGAATGCCAAGAGAGCAAAAGGCCATAAAACATTTAGCACTCGCAAAATCCTATAGGCAAATAATTATAACTGTAGAAATTTCCTTAAAGAGCCTAATCAAGATTATTTAGTGGAGGGTAGTTATCTCTCAATCCTTTTTCTGCCTTGAAAGAAATTCTGATTTCACTGGATATAGTGTGCTTAGGACAGGGGTGGACACCCCAGCCCCTGGGTGCTGAGATGACCCAAAGGCTAACCCCTCCAACCCCAGGGAATTCTGGGAGCTGGAGTACAAAAAGGTTAACTTTTCCAAGCTCTGAATTAATATGTTTTCTCCCTCTATCACGTCACTCTCGGTCAACGGCTGAAACCTACTAGCAGCAGATTCAAGACCGGCCAAAGGAACTCTTTCTTTAGACAGTGCATAGTTAGCTTACGGAACTCACTGCCACAAGATGCAGCAATGACTGCCACAGCCCTAGGTACCTTTAAAAGGATTAGAGACATTTACAGAAATTAAAGCTGTAATAATAATACCAGTTAGCTGCAATAGCTAAATTACTGTCTCCACTCTTACAAGCTGCACCCCTCTGAATTTCAGGGGTGGGGGAGCTGCAACTGATCACAAGAAAGGCAGGGACTTTCCTTCAGAGCTCCGAAAGTTTCTGCTATATTTAGAGGTTTGTGGCTTTTGCTCACCAAACAAGGCACCTGGGCTTTATGGCCCAGTTGTTTATATTTTACAGTAGCACTCTCAAGCCTTCCCAGATCAGATTTTCTGTTTAAGACAACATCCTTTTGTGCTAGGCAGGGACATGCAATAAAAGAATGAACAACCATGCTGTAAAACATGAGCAACAGATATTATCGCTTCTTCTTATGCAATACCATAGAATTTGGAAGCCAGGGGGGCAAAAGCTACCGTCTCTTTGGGTCAATAGATACCCGTTTGCTTCCTCATCTTCCTTTCTTTGGAATCGCTGGTTTGAGTTAGTCCTTGAGCCGAAGGCGGTTCCATCTTGGAATTTAGCCTGTTTTGGTCTTATGTATGGATCCAGAGAAATGCACCAAAGTATGCATGTGGGAAAATGCCCCACAGGCGGGCAGGCCCATCACAAGGAATGAGTACTATCAACACGGGCAGAAGCTTTTGTAATTAAAAAAAAAAAGTATAATTCCCAAAATCCCCAGGGCTCCCCAAGGCTGGGTGCAGGATTTTGGGAGCTGTAGTCCAAAGCAGGTCAGTCAAAGCAGCACTGGACTGGGACTCGGGAAATCAAAGTGCTAGTCCTCACTGAGCCATGAAGCTCCTGAGTTCTAAAACCGGGGCTGGACAAAACTGTTTTGCTCTTCTTCATGTTCTAGCAGTTGCAAACTTGATTCCGTTCCATGAGATTCATGAAGGTATTTGCAAATTTTGATCGGCTCTTATCAGAAAGGGACTCACCCAAATCTTCAGCCATCTGTTTTGGCCAGATTTATTCATTGTAGCTATTTCCAGCAAGGAGAGGACTATCTTTTACAAGCTGGCCATGTAACTGTTCAAGCTGAGGAGTCTTTTAGTAAAAAGAGGTGGTGGCCCTGATTCAGCACCATAAAATTGGGGTTCAGAGCCAGACATTTCAGTTGTCTCTGGCTGGTTGGATGCAGCTGCCTAGCACACTGTCTCCCACTTTCTAAATCTTCTAATATCCATCTTATGAAGAAAAGGTGTCATGGGAAGGATGGGATGTGAGAAACAAGGCAAATGAAATTCTCACTCATTTCTACGGAAAATCATCCCAGGTCACATTTGGTCAACCGACCTCTCCTTCTGCTCCATTTCTTTCTGTTCATCTCTGGTTCTTGGATTTAAGTCATCAAATTTGGAGAGAGGGGGATTATCGTGAGCAGATGGGTGGAGCAAGTGTTTTCCTTTGCTTTGGATTTTAACAACAACAGCAATTCCAGGGGATGCTGGAGTTGAAGACAAAGAATTGGAAAAACTAACAAAGTACAGAGGCCTGGCCATCGAAACCTCTCGCCTCTGGAAGAAACACACTTCAGCGGTCCCCGTAGTCATCGGGGCTTTGGGAACAATATCAAGAAATTTCACACAGTGTTATAAGCAGTTGCAGATCTCAGAAATCACACCGTCAGAGCTACTAAAAACGGCAATATTAGGAACAGCATACCTACTGCCCCGATACTTAACAGATACTTAGATTTTTGGTTAAAACATGTATCTGTTATATAATACCAGTCAATTTTTAAAATAATTTTGACTGTGCTTGGTGTTTTTGAACAACAACAACTCTCAGGAGGCCCAGTGGGGAATCGAACTCCCAACCTCTGAGCTATCCAGCCATCTTTGGATTTTAAATGTATTTTAACCAAGTATCTAACTAACTAACTAACCACCCTAGAAGTTATTGTAAACAGACCGAAAAACTACCAGTTCAGGGGAAATGGCAGGCTACGGGCGTTGAGGTCTGCCCAACACCTGGTTTTCTGGGTATTTTGTTGTTGTTTAGTCGTTAAGTCGTGTCCGACTCTTCGTGACCCCATGGACCAGAGCACGCCAGGCCCTCCTGTCTTCCACTGCCTCCCGGAGTTTGGTCAAATTCATGTTGGTAGCTTCAATGACACTGTCCATCCATCTCGTCCTCTGTCGTCCCCTTCTCCTCTTGCCTTCACACTTTCCCAACATCAGGGTCTTTTCCAGGGAGTCTTCTCTTCTCATGAGATGGCCAAAGGATTGGAGCCTCAGCTTCAGGATCTGTCCTTCCAGGGAGCACTCCGGGTTGATTTCCTTCAGAATGGATAGGCTTGTTCTCTTTGCAGTCCAGGGGACTCTCAAGAGTATCCTCCAGCACCACAATTCAAAAGCATCAATTATTCGGCGGTCAGCCTTCTTTATGGTCCAGCTCTCACTTCCACACATCGCTACTGGAAAAACCATAGCTTTATGGGTATACGGATTTTTTAAAAACCCAGATGTCTTGTGTTGGGAGACGGCTTTCCATCTTCCTGCGCTCTCTGCTTTGCAATCTGCCGGAGGGCACTCCAGAAGAGCCCTCTGATCAGCGATGACGAAGGCCAACGAAAGGCTCAGAGGAAAGACCGTGTCGCTCCAGGCCTACGTTGGCCATAATTGAAATGCACATACCATAAAGTTTATTACTATATTTTCAAAATGTGCCCATAAAGGTTCATTTTTGTTCTGTTCTTCCCTGAAAGGCCTCTGATGTTTGCAAAACAGGTTCTGCTCTTTCTCTCTGTCCTGGGCAGCAGCCTTACAAGGAATTCCCTATCCAAGAATTCAGAAGGCTTTTCCTTTCTTTTAACCTCTTGAATGCCAGGGATGGTCACAGGCTCCAGGGTGTTTAGAGCACTGGACTGGGACTTGGAAGATCAAGGTACTAGTCCTCACTGAGCCATGAAACTCATTGGCTGTCTCTCATTCACTCACTGGGTTGACCTTTGCCCTGTCATTGCCTCTCGCCACTTGGTCTACTTCCTAGGACAGTTGTGATAGGAGTAAGTCACATACTCCACCTCGGGCTCATGGAAGGACAGGCAGGACAGACAAACAGCTTGGATAGAAGGAAATATATCTGCACATGGAACATAAATAGAATTTACAGAAATCACAGCAGCAGGAAGGCAAGGCGGGTCACAGGATCAGGTGGCTCTCAAAGGGGCGTTGACACATCTGTACAGGTCAAAAAGTTTACCTGTGGCTCCTGCCATGCTAGTTTAGTGGAACCTCCACCTTCAGAGGCAGTATACCATTAAATGGGTACCCAGTGTTTATTTATTTTTTATTTATTTATGTATTTATTAAACTTATATACCACCCGAGTAATGCAGTGGTATAGTGGATACAGTAATGGATTAAGACTCGGAAGATCTTGGTTCAAACTCCTGGTTCTCCCAGAGAAACTCACTGTGTTCCCCCCCCCCCCCCATCAATGTGAGAGACTTATTACCCTCATTTCCTGCTTGCTGGGGTTCTCTGTGGGAAGCAGGAGGCAGAGTGACAATTTGGAGAGGTCCCCTTTCTTCAACCGCAGCTCCCCACATTTTGCCAGTCTTTACATCCACTGGCCTGCTGACGGAGCAAATTCTGGGATTCATCGTCCCCCAAAAATCAGTTTCCCTGTCTTTGAATCAAACAGAGTTTACATGTCTTGGCTCTTGTATACGTGTGTGCAAGGACTTGGTTGGCTGTGATCAAAGAGATTATAATTATCATGTGAATTGGCCCTGAGATGTGAATTCCCCCCCCCCCCCAAAAAAAAGAAATTGTCAGCATTTATCAGTTCTTGAACGTGGAGGCCCGGCCTGTCTCAGGAGTTTGCCGCTGAGGTTTGTGGGACTGACATGCCTGAGGTATTCCCAAATCTTGTTTGCCTCGTTCCTGGGTCTCTGGGAAACTTCTGATCCACTTCTCCTTTTGCATGCAAATTCTGCACATGCTAATCAAAGAACGCCACCGTGCTTGTTTGCTTTTTGAAGCAATCGTCAAAAAGGACATTTCCTCGCCTCTCGCAGGTATGGCCTGCGTGGGGCTCTGCGGAAAAAGAGGCAGCCCTCGCGTGCCACGGTCCCATCCACTTTGGGGAAAGGTGGCTCCCCTGGTCGCAATTAACCCCGCACCTGCCTTGGGGTGAAGTGCACAGCTTTGCACATTTCACGACAGGGAGGGACGATTGTGCTTCCCATGCAAAACCAGTAAATGCAAGTTTGGCCTCTTCTGTTTGTCGGCAGCAGCGAAAAAGAGCTAGAGCAAGCATCCTTCCTTGGGTCTCGTGCAGCATTTCCTCAGAGCTCAGAAAGCTTGAGAAAGCAGCAGCCTCCTCCAGCAGCGACAACGTGTGTGGGACACTCCTGAAAAACCTCTCTTTGTGCAGGCATTCAAGCACAAGAGTCAGGAATCGATGGGAAGACAAGCACAGGTCACCGGCGCAGGGTGGCCAGAGTGGGAGAGATGCGCTGATATTTCTCTACACCACTCGGTAGTCTGGCCGCTATGTTCTGGACCTGTTGAAGCCTCCGTAGCAGCCTCATGGGCCGCCCCACATGGAGAGCATTGCAGTAGTCTAATCTCGAGACGACCAGCGCATGGACCTTCTGCTTTCAATTTCCCACAATTGTTAAGTGGCTTAAGAGGACAGCTTAGCTACTTCACGATATTGGGAAATTGAGAACTTCCTCTGTTCCTCCGCCGAGGGGGAGAGAGAGGAAGCAAAAGGTTTTTTTTTAAAGCGTATTATGGCCGCATTGATGCACTGTACCTTGTAGAACAAATAAGAAAGTTGAATGCTTCGTCTTAGAGGAAATAGGAAAGAAGAGGGTGCAAGGAGATTATTTTTTTACCTATTTATTTTCTTAAATATTTTCTTAAATATTTTCATATTTCAAAGACCAAATATGGTTTTTGTTCTTTCTCATTCTAATGTCTCAGAGGGAGTTATTGAATTAAGTGCCAGTTAATGAGAAAAAGGGGTGGACGCAAGGATTATATTCGCACAATACTGGAAAAATGACGAAACACCCACAGATCAAGAAATAATTAAAAAGATATTGGACTGCGCCGAAATGGATAGAATGACACTGAAAATCAAAGGAAAGGAAGATACAGAATATTATCAAACATGGAACTTGTTTTATCAATGGTTAGAAGCACGATGTATAGATTAAGAGCTTAATATGTATTGTAGTTGTATTAACAAATGATTATAAGCTGAACCCAGGTGACACGATGTTAAATAAACATGGATGGATTTTATAAATCATGATAATAATAAAAAGAATTTTTTTTTAAAAAAAGACTCTGCGGAACTTGAAGCTATTCCTCCTTGCTGTTCAAGTCAAGAGACCACAATTCTTTTGTCACATTGGCATCGGGTTCCAGCCTGTGGCCCAGGGCCGGTTGCAGCTCATCCTCCCGCCCTGTATGTCTCTCCCTCCCGTTAAAATAAAATTATCTGTTAGGAAACAAAAGTCTGAAATAGCTGGCTCTTTTTTTACGGACTGAATCATAGAGTCTGCAGTAGGTGCCGTGCCTTGTGTTCGGGATTGGCTTCTCGTGCGTTGTGTCGACATTGTAATGAACACCTGCTCTTTAATGCTGAAATAAGTCAACTCCTTCATGCTCAGATTAGGGCAAGCATGCTAAATCGTTTATATATACCTTGGGTGGGGAAGATGCAGGGAGCCAGGCGAAGGAGGAGGAGGGGTGTGTGTGTGTGTGTGTGTGGGGGGAAGATTGGCTGGCCTGGACACAGTTAAATCAAGTTAATTGCCAAAAAGGTAAACGTAGCTTGGAAGAAAGGGAAATATCCATCCATTTTTTCATTCTGGGTGGGTCGCCAAAGGCTTCGTGAGTGAATAAGATCTGGAATTAAACAACACCCGGCAAGCTTCTCCGTCTTTTGGCTAGGCTGCTGAGTGGATTTCTGACTGCTTATGAACGTGAGACGGGGGGGGGGGGTGGCTAATGGAGTCTGGCCCACCCACTCCCCCAAACCTGGTACCCTCCTGAGGGGCAGGACTACAACCCCCATCATCCCAGCCAGCATCACCTGGCTGTGCCTCATGGGAGTTGTGGTTCAGCACCTCTAGAGAGCCACAGGTCAGTGGGAGGTGGATGGGGTGCCTCCAGGAGGAATTCTTGAACACTGAGATGCACGTTTGCATAGATACAGACACCGATTATGGGCAAGCCTGGGCCATCTGAGCAGGGCCCCAAAGGCCATTTTTACAGATTTCCTAGTAGCCCGAGGGACACACTCCCCGGGGGGTGGGGGTGGCCAAAGAGGTTAATTAGGATACTTATTTATTTTAAAACCCAGCGATTATGTAGGCTGCTGCAATAGGGTTTTCTTAAATGGGAAAAGAGGGTTGGGTTTTTAAAATTGGGTTTTTTTGCCCCAAAAAAGATGTCTTGCACCCTCTAGTGGCCATCAAAAAAATAATTAGGGGCCCTGGGGGGCCTTTGATGGATGGCATTATTGCCCCTGAATTGCTTAAAGGGCTCAAGGGCACTTTTTGAACATTTTTTTTTAAAAAATAAACAATTTCCTCCCCCAAAAAAGACATTTGAATTTTTGTGGTTTGGGGTTGGGGGACCCGAGGGTGCTCGCATCTGCAAATGAAGCGTTGGGAAGAACCTGTCTTAATTATGAACTAGAAAGCGGATGAAAGGCAGAGATCAGCTTCGTATTTGGAGAGAAAGAAGGACAACATTTTCATGTTTGTGTCCTTCTGTGGGCCTAATAGACACCGTTGTGTTAAGGACTCTGATCTGAAGACCGTGCACTTTAAACAGTAAAGGTGATCCCTGTCTTGTTGGAGAGACAGCACCGTTGTGGATTCTATACATGGGTCCCAACTGTGGAAAGACGTATGTGGCTTAAACTCTTTCAAACTTTAGAAGATGCAAAAATAGGGCAGAAAGATCTATCAAGGCTTGTTAGCCATTCCATGAGGGGCAAAATAGAGCCTCCATGTTCAGGGGCAGTAGGGCATTGACTACCACTTACTGTGGGGCATCCTAAAAACCATCTCCTGGATGGTTGTTGACGAGAAGGTAACGGACTGGAAACAGTGGTTCCCTCATTTGAGTTCCCAGAGGGGGGACCACAATGCCCATCGTCCCCCACCATATGCTGAGCTGGCTGGGGGTGGGTGGGAGTTGCAGTCCAACAATATCTGGGGGGCCCAAGATTGGGAAATGTCATCTTAGATGGCCTGTTGGACCCCCGAGGCCTTGCAGGGGTACTGAGAACATTAGCAGGTTTCCTGAACATGGCTAGACTTTACTCTTTATTATTACTTTACAGAATAAAATGCTACTTTAAGAAACAAAACCCTTGGCCAAACAGTCATTTAAAAGAAAGCCTGCCTGAAGAGAAAGGTCTTTGCCTGCTTGCGGAAGGACAGCCAAGACGGGGCCAGGCTGGCCTCCAGTGGGAGGGAGTTCCACAGTCCGGGAGCAGCCACCGAGAAGGCCCTCTCCCGTGTCCCCACCAAGTGCACCTGTAAGGGTGGTGGGACCAAGAGAAAGGCCTCTCCTGATTATCTTAATACCTGAACCAGCTCATAATGGGAGATACGGTCTTTGAGATCATTTGCACCCAAGCTATTTAGGGCTTTATAAGTTAGAAAACACCTTCAATTCAGCCTGGACAGGGATCCACAGGGTTATGTGATCCTTGTGGCCAGCCCCCGTCAGCAATCTGGCTGCAGCATTTTGGACCCACTGGAGGATTTCATCAAAGCTTGTAAAGGCTAATTTGAGGGAGCACAGACTCCTAAAACCATCAGCTAAGGTGAGCCGAGTTGTGCTGGCTGGCAGATTCTGGAAGCTGCATTCCGAGCAGGTAACTTTCCTAAACTCTGTGGTTTTTTTGGGTGTCACAGAGGCGTGCTGCTGTTTATGCCGACTAGAGAATCGAAATATGCACTGTGATGCAATATGACTGTGAGCAAAATACCTTTAAGCAGCAAGAAAAACACAAACCTGGGCTGAGAAATTGCTAAAGTAGGAAATATAACGCATGGGCAGGTAATCTCTGGGAGTGTGTTGATCTGAACTAGGAAAATAGATTTCACCATGACATTCCCGTGGGAGGAAATCTTGCCACTTGTCACATTTAAGCTGGTGTAAAAACCTTGGGTGCCATCTGGGGGTGGGGGTGGTAGCAGTGGCTATTATTTAATGTTTGCTGGTGTGCTTTTGTATCCATGTACATGTGCACTGAAGAGGCAGAAAAGGAAGGTGAAGTCTGATGAAGAATGCTATTTTTTTGGTTGTTGTAGGTTTTTCGGGCTCTTTGGCAGTGTTCTGAAGGTTTTTCTTCCTAACGTTTCGCCAGTCTCTGTGGCCAGCATCTTCAGAGGACAGGAGTTAGAACTCTGTCTGTGATCTGGTGTAGTGCGTGGGATAGTTGAGTATTTGTAGCTGTGGGATCAGCTTTTTGTCCTTTTCAGGAGATTGGGTGATTATGGTGATCAGGGTCTTTTTTTGTTATGGGTGTATTGTTGTGATAAGGGGGGGAGATGATTTGTCACTGTGATTGATGGGTGTTGTTAGCTAGTCAATCCTGGCCGTGAAAGCCAATGAGAATACAATGCTATTTTTACTGCCAGGAATTAATTAAACAATTTTTATTTGATTAATCACCTCCCTTTCAATTAACTTGAATATGATTGCATGTTCCCAAAGCCTCCTGTTAGGTCTTTTTCACAGGAGCACAATAACACAACAATTCCTTTCATATATTACACTATGTGTTGTTGTTCAGTGTTCAGCTGGAAGGTAATTTTAATGGCCCAGCATCTAACAGTACGACTAGACAGGGTATTTGATCCAGGTTGGTTCAAACCTGTGTATCACCCCCTGGCAATGAATTTTCAGTTGTCGTTTTTTTAAAAAAAAGTTCCCTTATCCTTGGAGTTGTGTTGGAAGTGTCTCCGTAAGATGGTCGAATCAACTGCGTTTCTTCCGTGCCTTACACAGAACCGTTCCGTTTCATCCTTCTCTGCCATTATCACCACCACTGGCCTCTTTCAGCATCACTGCTGTCGATTCACCCGCCTGCTGCGGATTTCGAGAAATGAATGAATCCCAATTTTTCACAGCATCAACAAAAGTGTTGGGTGTACACATACAACATTTTTGTAACACTGAACCTTCCGACTAGGTGTTTAAATTTCTCCATTCTTTGGATATGCTTCCTTGACATGGGCAGAACTCGATGGTCCTTAGGGCATGGGTGCATTTGCCTCGGACCATTTTTTGAGCAGCCTGCTCCGGCGATGACCTGACATAGCGCCGAACTAGGAAATCAACATTTTTGAAAAATTTCAATTTTTCTTTTCCTTTTCCTTTTGTTTCTCTTTTGAGAAACCTCTCTTTCATATTTGCAAATTAACTTTCCGGGCTGGCTACATCGGGCTCTCCAAATGCCAGAAAATGGCAGGAATCATCCAGGAATAGCTAGAAGCCAATTTTTAGTTCTGAAAAATTGGTGTTCTAGAAGGCTGATGGTGCTGAAAGGGAGCTCTATTATAAGAAATTGATTTCTTCCATCTAATTCCAGGGTAACTGTCTCAGTTCTAAACCAGCGCCTGGGGTCAGTAAAAGTTGCAATTCATGCTTGTTAGTTTTCTGGAAAAAGAGAGGGCCAGGGGATTTTTACACAAGCCTGCAGTGGCTCCCTGCCTTTCTCTCCCCCCCCCCCACCATTAGCTTGCCTGCCCCCCCACCACTTTGCTGCTAGCGAAAAACTACCTAGGGGGTTCCTGTTGAAGACCACTCAAACCGGAGTCAAGCCCTGGTTGTGAGAATTCTGATTTTCCCCTTCACACAGCTGAAAGTTCCTCGTGGCAGATTTTATTTCGATCTTATTTATTTTGGTTGAATATCAGGAAAAACTTCCTAACCGTTCGAGCAGTACAACAATGGAAGCACATGACCTCGAGAGGTAGGGAGGGCTCCAACTCTGGAAGCCTTCAAGAGAAATTTAGACAACCCTCTGGCAGATCTGCTTTGATTTGTGTTCCTGCCTTGAACAAGGGGTTGGATGGCCTTACAGGCCCCTTTCACCTTTATTATTCTATGATTTTCTTTCAGTTTTATGTCTCCTTTCTCCCAGTGCAGGGACCCAAGGTGGTGCTCAAATGATTGAAAAACAAACTTGCTAAAAACACAACCATTTAAAACAGCTTAAAATACATTAAAACACACATAACACAATTCCAATGCCCAATTAGTTGTTAAAAGCTCCACAAAAAGATGTTTTTCACCTGTCCTGGAATGGCAAGAAGGAGGAGATTCTGTAACCTGGGAGCTGCCACCGAGGTGGCCCTCTCCCGCATCCCCATCAAAGGTGCCTTCTGTGGCCATGGGGCCGAGAGGAGGGCCTCCCCTGATGATCTTAAGCACCGAGAAGACTCACATGGGGAGATACGGTTCTGGAGGTAGCCTGGACCCAAGCCATATAGGGCTTTCTAAGTCATTTATTTATTTAAATTATTTTTTTCTCCTTAAAAGGACCCAAGGCAATAATTAAAAAGGCAATATTAAAGCTAACAACAGTGAGTATTCAAATACTAAAAAAGATCAAGCAAACAGCATACAAAAAAAAGGTAAGCAACGGCACAATGAATTGGGCCCGGAGATCGATTGGCAACCAGTGTTAATGCTCCCTGTAACTGGCCCCAGTCAGCAGCCTGCCTGCAGCTTTTTTGAACGTTTCTGAACAGTCTTCAAAGGTAGCCCCACGTGCAGCACATTGCAGTAATCCAGACTGAAAGGAACTAAGGCATGTGTCACTCGCTCGAGCCAAATCCGAGATCGTCAGGAATATGCATGTCTGGCACCCCAACTTTAACAGTGCGAAAGTCCTTCGGGGTACCAACAAAACCTGGTCATCCAGGCTCAGAGATGAATCCAGGAGAACCCCCAAGCTGGGCACCTGTGTTTTCAGAGGAAGCGTGACGCCATTCAGCACAGGATGAATCCCTATTGATCTGCCTTTCAGCTCACGAAGAGCTACTCTGTCTTGTCTGAATTAAGTTTTGGTTTATTCCTCCTCATCCAGTCCATTCCTGACACCACACACTGATCTAGAGCTGAAACGGCTTCCCCAGATTTTGATGGAAAGGAGAGAGAGAGTTGCGTGCCATCCGCATACTGGTGGCACCGAACCCCAAAACTCCAGACAACCTCTCCTGGTGGTTTTAGGTATACGTTAAATGGCATGAGTGACAGATGAGGAGGTAGAAGAGCTTAGAAAAGTTACTTTTAGATGACGGCTGCCAGAATCCCCAGCCAGTATCGGCACTGCTAGCATGGAGAGTTCTGGGATTTATTTTCAAAAGCAAGTTTTTCAGCCTCTGCTAGAGATATTGTTGTGTGCCTTCAAGCCACCTCTGACTTACTGTGGTCCTATGAATACATGACCTCTAAAATATCTTGTCCTTAGCAGCCTTCCTCAGCTCTTGTAAACTCAAGCCTGTGGTTTCCTTTATGGAGTCAATCCATCTCATCTTTGGATCTCCTCTTCTCCTGCTGCTTCCGACTTTCCCTAACAAACAGGGATCCGTGTGTGCAAGCTGGACGCTTTGTTTATTCTCCTGTGTTTCTTTTCAGACCTTGCCGGCTCGCCTTTTGCATAACGGCCGCAGCTGTTTCTGAGTGGCATTTCTGATGCGCAGCAGTGCAACGGTTAAAGGAAGCGCAAGGGACCTCCTGCAGCTGGCTCCAGAAAGAACTTGGGAAAGAAACTGCCTGGGGAGAATTGTAGGAGGTGGTGATTTGGGGGGCGGAGGCTGGTCTTGGCCCAAGGAATGTGCAAACACAGGTGTCCTCACTACGGCAGTACGCTTGGCACCGTTCAGCACTCAAATCTGGTTTGAGTTAAGCGCGCCTGTTGCAAAAGAAAAGCCAAAGCCAAAAAGAAAAGGGGGATGAGTTCATTCCGCGATGCCTGCAGCTGGGAGCCTGGGGCGATGTTTATTGCTCTTGTGGTATGGCGCTCCATGAAAGAACAAAAAAATATATAAAAGAGGCCCAGGAGCTGACAGAGGCCTGCCTCCAATCCACCTGAAAAATGGACTCCGGTCTGATGGGTGTCGTCCTCATTTCTCTTAAGGAGGCCCCTTGCACGTGTTCTGAGGTGGTCATGATCACATGGTATCCTCTTTGGCACAGCTTGGTAAAGTTACTTTGTCGGACTACAGTCCCCAGATTCCCTTCGCGATAAAGGCCATGTAGATTCTCAGCGGTGTGGTCCAAAAAGGAACTTACGGCAAGCGGTGTGGCTTGCAGCTGTTGTTGGAGTTTTTACAACCTCGCAGGCTGCTCGGAGGAGATGTGGCTGGGAGGGACATTTCTGGGCTGGGGTGACTGCCAATCTGTTCAGCAATAACCAGGAGTTCTTTCCCCTATCTCTGAATTCAAAGAGTGAAGACAATAACAATGACTACGGAAAAACGATATAGCTTTAATGCTGACAAGAGCGTTCAATCATTTTTTATATCTTGGTTCAAGAATTCACCAAAATGGAGATGGCAGCCTAAAAATTCAAAGGGAGATTGAGTTAGAAGGGAAATCAGAAAGATACTAGAAAAGATCCTTAAGTACAAGAATGTGCTACGGGAGATGACGAGTAAGATCGTTCAGACTGGTATTCCTGATTAGGAAGAAACCCTTTGTGAGGACTATTTAGTTACAGAACTACAAATCCTTCTAACAGTATCATCACCTGGACCACATCTCATCAGCTTGGCCACAAGAACATTGTGGAAGATGTTGACAAAAGCTGAAATGAAGATATACTACATCCACAGCATTCCTCTCATCTACCAGGGCTCGTAACTCTGTCAAACTGAAAATTAAACTTGCATGCCTCACTTTTTTAGAAACCTATGTTGGCTCTTAGTAATCACTACGTGATTTTGTAAGAGTTCACAGACAGATTCTTTAATAATCTGTTCCAAGATCTTCTGTGGTACCAGTATCAAATTACTGGTTAGTCATACCTTCGGTCTCCTTTTTCTACTTGCTTTCCTCCAGTCTTCAGGGACCTCACTTATTCTCCAAAAATTCTTAAAGATTATAAGTAGAGGCTCTGAGATTGCATCTGTAAATGCGTTTAATTCCCTAGAATTTAATGTATCTGGCTGAATTCATTTCATGTAGCTAGAGGTTTCCATCCACATGTTTTTACTTGACTTGGGCAGTAGTTATCTCACTGCTGGAAGGAAGGAAGGAAGGAAGGAAGGGAAGGAAGGAAGGAAGGAAGGAAGGAAGGAAGCTGATGATGGATAGAAGGAAGGAAGGAAGGAAGAAAGGAAGGAAGGAAGGAAGGAAGGAATTCAAAATGGTACAGATAAAAACCTATTTGATATCTGGGCTTCTTCTCTTCACATCTGTAGTTAGAAGGTAAAGATTTATAACTGCGTGCTTTCTGCCATATACACCTGCATGACTTGGCTGAAACAGTTCAAAGACCTGCCAAAACTTCATTTTGAATACTTTGGCAGGGCCTCCAACTCTGTGTGGGTTTTGTGGCAAGAAACCTTACTACAATTTCCACCAAATAGAAGAAGCTGAGCGATACGTCCCAGCCAACATTTTCCAAGGCATTACAAAATTCCAGAGAGCATCCACATTCGAGCAGATGGAAATTATTCATGAAACAAACTCAGGTAAAAATGTTGATTTCTTTAAGGTCACTTAAGAAAGAAAGAAAGAAAGAAAGAAAGAAGAGAGAGAGAGAGAGAGAGAGAGAGAGAGAGAGAGAGAGAGAGAGAAGTGGGTTAAAATCATTACAGACACAATAATCCTATTTGGGTGGTCTTCACACCCTCCATGAGTAATTATCCCCTGAGGGTGATAGTGGTAAAAACTTTTGCCTGTGTTTTCTTCATTATGTTCCACCACTTTCTTCTGAAAGTTTAAATTGTTGATGCTCATGTTTAAAAAGCTGTGATTGGTTGGGGATCAGATTATCCAAAGGGTCACTCATACCGACCTACCCCAGGGCCCTTGGTAACCCTACTGTCTGGCCTACCATTAAGACTGATCATTTTGAAAAAAATAAAAAGGTCCAAGACCAACAGAAATCCCCCTTTTCAAGGATTCCAACCATCTCTTTCTCTTGCAGCCTTAAGCAAGTCTTAAAGTATGGTTGAGAACCTCAAGGACCAAATCCAGGATCTTCATACATGCCTCTAGCTCATGATTCCACCAGTTGGATTTTTTTCTGGGGTGGGGGGCTTTTGGGGAATTAGTGGATTTATCATCTGGGAGGGAAAAAAACTCCCTGTGGGTTGCTAGCAAGCCTTCCAGAAGTCCCCAGAGCAGCCTCCTCCTCCTTCTGTGCTGAAAAGTCATCTCCAGCGTATTCCATAACATGGGATCTGTTCTACAAAACCCAAAAAAATCCAAGGGAAATTTAAACCTTGATTAAGGATGCTGACAGACCAAGAGGGGAGCTTATTATCTGAACAGGATAAAATAAACATGATAGAAACAATATCCTGAAGAACTATACAAAAGAGATGCAAGGATGACAGACTTCTTTAAAGGAGAATCCTTGGATGAAGAACCTGCAGTTTGAGAAAATGTAGTGAAAGCTGCTTTCAAAGCACTTGGAAGAAATAAATTTCCAGTAGTAGCTGGAACACTGACAGAACTATTCCAAACTGCAGAGATGGAATCTGTCAAAATCCTAACAATGTGGAAAGTTAAAATAAAGGCCCACGAACTGAAAAATGTTCAATATATTGTATGTTCCAGTCCCCAGGAAAGGAGGACACCAAGAAGTGCAGCAACTATAGGACCACTGTATTAATGTTCCATGCAAGCAAAATGAGACTCAAGGTGTTGCAGCCTTTTTACCATTTGTGGAGCAAAGAATGCCTGATGTTCAAGATGGATTCCAAAAAGGAACAGGCACTAGAGATCATAACACAAATGTACAGTATATCACAGAAGTGAGTACACCCCCTCACATTTCATGAATATTTTAGTATATCTTTTCATGTGACAACACTGAAGAAATGACACTTGGCTACAATGTAAAGCAGTGAGTATACAGCTTGTATAACAGTGTAAATGTGCTGTCCCCTCAAAATAACGCAACACGCAGCCATTAATGTCTAAACCGCTGGCAACAAAAGTGAGGACACCCCTAAGTGACAATGTCCAAATTGGGCCCAAGTAGCCGTTTTCCCTCCCTGGTGCTTTATACAAAGCCTTCGACTGTGTGGATCATGAGAAGCTTTGGATTGCTGTGGAAGAAATGGGTGTGCCTCTGCGCTTGGCGCATAAGCTGTCTTCTGGACAAGAAGCTACTGTCAAGACACAATATGGAGAGACAGAATGGTTTCCTATAGGCAAGGGTACATTTTATGTCCTTATCGTTTCAATTTGTATGCAGAACATATCATAGGGTCAGTATCCACAGTTCCACTTATCCGCTGTCTGAAAATATTAAAAATATTAAAAGAAAAAAACAAACTAGAAATCCAAAATTTCATGATTTATTTACCAGAACTTGCCACTAGAGGGAGACAGAGACCATGCTATATATTCTTATAGGTCCACAGCAGTGGGCATGTCACAAAGTCATTGCTGAGCTTCACTAGACTGGGTCCAAAGGTGGATGGCTGACCATATGCGAGCACTGTCTGCTAAGGAGTATCAACAAGGAACTCAGCATACACCGAACTAGAGGTGAAGTTGCCTAAGCTTCACCTCTCTTCACCTCAACTCACAGAGAACTGTGTTGGCGTGAAAACCCCATTTCCTTAGGTTCACTTTGGTTCTACCAACTGCAGTCCATAGCCTGTTAAATGGCTTCTAAGTAAGCAAGTTCTCTGTGTGACTGAGTTTCCATCCATTTTAAGAGATGAGTAGTTTCTTATTTTCCACATTATAATCCTGGCATCCTCGGCTGTTTCCTCAGGATTCCCAGATGTTCGGGGGGGGGGAAGTTCCCTTGATTTTAATCTGGGAGGAGTATGATGGCAGCCGAAGAATGGATGCACATTTGATGCAGATCATTTGCCTCATTCACAATTAGCTGCTACCTCTCTCTGTATGTCACTGGGCGCAATGCCTGCTAGACAGCTGATTTTATCAGTAGGGGTCGGCTACAGGCATCCGGTAAAGATTCTGCAGCTTGAATCGAGTACCACATGTAGCTGTTTTGAGCGGGCTGCTCTGCAAAGCATACGGATCAACGGTCAAGGGTGCGTTCCATTCATACAACTCTCTCCCCTCCTCCTCTTCCTTCAAGGACCCAAACTAGAGATGGGCAAAAACTGCCCGTTCGGCAATTCGTGCTGGTCCATTGATCGGCCAAACACCTGTCCGGCCACTAAACGAACCGGCACAAACGGCCGAACCAGCGGTTCGTGCCTCCCTCTAACCCAAACATCTTTCTTCCTCAAAGATGTCTATCTGCCGCTCTCTTCTGGATTCAGCCCTCCATGCAGTTTCCATTGACGGGTGGTGGTGGTGGGGAAAGGCCCGATGAACTTTGTTGCCTTTCCAGCAGAACAGTAATGCTTCGGGAGAAGAAATCGCTCTTAGAGTGGAATGATTTTTCCCATTCAGTTTCAAACAAGACAGAGAGAGAGAGAGAGAGGGAAGTAATGGCCTCCATTGCTTCATTTCACAATTGGCAAGAAAGGACTTTATAAGCCAGAGAAACTTGCTTTCTTCAACGCTGCCTCCTGCACAGATGGGGCAACTGGAAGGTCTTATTGGCCAGGGGGGCTCAAGGCACACGAAACACATAGCATGCAGCTAAAGCTTACTTTCTGTTTACTCTACAGTAAGTACACCAGGCTCCTATTTAGATCAAGATTTGTGTGGGTCGGTGGGGTTGGCTTGGACGTCTCTTTCTCTGATTTTCAGCTAAAAATTAACCTGAATCTAAAAATAGCCCATTTTGAAAACCTCCAAAAGGAGAGGAAACTTGTAGATAAAACTTGGCTTCCAACTTCTGGGAGGAGCCTTGAAACTATTGGAACAGAGTGTGTGAGGAAATAAATTCCTCTAATTATGCAGAGGATGAAATAGGTCAGTCAGGAACCCACAGAGCCAATTAAGGAACAAGTCTCCCCTAGCAGACCATCCCTTATTTGTTAGTTTATCTCAGCTGGCACTTACTGTCTCAATACATTCTCTCTGGTAAGGAGAAAGAATAAAACATGTTTCTGTTTATTTACAGTTCTTCATAGAGAAAAACCAACATCATTTTGTGTGAAAATATTGTTATATCACTGAGCTTCATTACTGACTACCTGACTGGTTACATGGGTGATGGGACACTTCACTCGGCCCACTTCTGACAGACACCATTACTAACACGGACAGAACCCAAACTGGGAAACAGTGGGAAAAAGAATCTGAGGTAGAGAGGAAACTATTGGCGTTATTGAGTTGACTAACATTCACCCCAGTCCAGAAAGGTCCCTACCAGTCCAAACCTCTCGAAGGCATCCTATGCAGGTATATCCAACGGAAACCTTCCCCACCTCAAGGACCTGGATACAAACCGGTTCAAAGCTGCACTGGTTGAGTGTGCACCATGTTGATCTTTCACTGTGCACACATGTCCTTTGACCCTAAAATTTCAAGCCAGGAAGACTCCCCTCTGCTTTGACTCTTCCTTCTGCCATGCAGTTGGCAGGCGTTTTTAGACACTCTCTTTCTTAACCCAGGGCCCACTTTTGAGATATGACACCAAGAATATTACTTGCTTCCATCACAAGGTTCTTCAAGGACTGAAACCGGATACTGTACACCACATCTTTAAATTCTGAGTGCTCAATCATTGTGACTACTGAATATCCATAGAGAGCTGGGAATGGTTTCTGCAGTCTTTTTCTCATCCATCCATCCATCCATCCATCCATCCATCCATCCATCCATCCATCCATCCATCCATCCATCCATCCATCCATCCATCCATCCATCCATCCATCCATCTGTCTTATCTCTCAGTCCATCCATCCATCCATCCATCCATCCATCCATCCATCCATCCATCCATCCATCCATCCATCCATCCATCCATCCATCCATCCATCCGTCTTATCTCTCAGTCCGTCCATCCATCCGTCCATCCGTCCGTCCATCTGTCTCGTTTGTTTTGTTTGTCCGTCTGTCTGAATTTCAACCCTGTCTTTTGACTCCCCCAGAAATCCTCAGAAAGACCTCAAAACCTAAAGCAAGCAGTAGCACCACAGTGGGGCTGGTCACGGGGATCACATAACCCCCTTCTTACAGCAGCTCCACTGGCTGCTGATCTGTTTCTGGGCACAATTCGATCATAGAAGCATAGAATAATAGAGTAGGAAGGGAGCTATAAGGCCATCGAGTCCAACTCCCTGATCAATGCAGGAACCCAAATCAAAGGATATCTGCCAGGTGGTTGTCGACATTTCTCTTGAATGCCTCCAGTGTTGGAGCCCTCACCACCTCTCAACAACATGGGTTCCATTGTCATACTGCTCTAACGGTTAGGAGGTTTTTCCTCATATTCATCTGAAATCTGTCTTCCTGTAACTTGAGCTCAAAGTGAATTCAAACCTATAAAGCCCTAAATGGCTTGGGTCCAAGCTATCTCAAGGACCGCATCTCTCTTTATGAACCTACTTGAGTGTTACGATTATCAGGGGAGACCCTTCTCTCAGTCCCAGGACCCTCACAGTCTCATTTGGTGTAGACACACCTTCTCGGTGGCTGCTCCCAGACTTTGGAACTCCCTGCCACAGGAGGCCAAGCTGGCTCCGTCTTAGCTACCTATCCAAAAGCAGACAAAGACTTTTCTCTTCAGGCAAGCTTTCCCTCAGGGACTGGCCACCTGAGTGTGATTTTTAAATGAGTTGTTCTATCTTACTGCGTTGAATGTGTATTTTGTGTTGCTTTTGTTTACTATCACTTAGCCTGTTATCTTTTGGATCCTTTTTAGTATTTATATAATTACTGTTTTTAGCTTTCAATATTGTCATTTAATGACGTAAGCTGCCTGGGGTCTTATGGAGAAAGGCGGGGAGAAATATATTACAGAAATAAATGACTGTTAAAACCCAAGGGTTAGAATCAGTTTGAAGGACATTTCCTGGAAACCCAACAACGAATCAAAGAACAACACAAAATGAATTTGAAGGATCAAACGCTGGCAGGACCCCGAACATTTCTGTTAGGCTAGGGAGGCAAGTCTGGTATATTGCCTTCAGAATGAAATTTCACAAGCATGGGGTCACCCCAGAAAAGTCACTGTCTTTGGACGACCTTTCGCTTTTCCAGCTTTGTTATAAAAAGTGTGTGTGTGTGTGTGGGTTGTTCTCTGATATCCTTCAGGTCTCATATTTGACAGGGGCCATGAAGGCTTTCATGCGTAACTGAAAATGAAAATATGGGGATGCCTCAGCGTTTGATATTCTACATTAAATTGCTTTCTTCTTCTTCTTTAAAATAACCCACCCGCAAAGCTTTATCCAGCTCCGTGACGCCTTTAACTAGTAACATGTTTCTGATCCCTATGTTGCAGGTCCTTTTCAGAGCCCATTTCTGATATTATCTCAACCATTAGGAGCATGTGAAATAGTGGAAACATGTCATCAATAGCTTTCTAGCTGTCTTCCCCTCCTGCAACCGCCCTTTCATCACATCTACATTTGTCACTAAGCGGGCATCCTCTAGGGAAGTTTTTGGTGGGGAGAAAAAGGAGGCGCGGCCTGACATCATGTTGAAAGGAGATGTTTTATCTCGTGGGGTGGTTGATCCGAGCTTGGACATTGCCCAGAAATTGATGCAAAGCCTTGTACACTGTCTACAAGTCGTCCGCAGGATGTGTGCGACATGGTGGAGAAAATGTCTTCTGATAAACCACGCACAGAGACGTCAGGAGGTGTGTTAACTGCAGGGAAGCCAAAGACAACATGACATGGGCTCCATCCATCTTGATTAGTGCTGAGCTCTGACAGGCTTTTGCTGGGAGCCAGAATCAGAACACCAATCTCCTCAGCTGGCAGCCGGCCGTTTTATCTGATAAACAACAGTAAGATTAAGTTGGTCGTGTAGCCATGGGTTGTTAATTCGTTCTTGAGCACGTCTTAGCCGAAGGAGAATCGTGTACAATTTATTCGTTTGTCGCCTCTGGGAAAGGAAAGAGATCAGGCTGCATTTCATGACGTCTTGGTATGCAGGGGGTGATGAATCAAATGTAAGAGAGGTGAAAATCTTTGTACAGAAGTCCAGAGAGGAATGGAGTTGCCGTTGCGATTTGCACACCCAGGGAAACTGCTCCCATGATGTAAATTGATGTGCTCACATTTAATCTCCTAGGATAATTTAACTCTGCTCTCGTACTCAGGTCTTTTAATGGGATTTTTTTTCCCCATGTGGCTCCTTCCCTCGCCTTTCCTAACAATGTGGTTTTAATATTTTTACCTGCCCCAAATCTTTGAATGGGATGGGGCAGAGCTCAAATCTTTCTACAGAAGTTGGCTCTGGTCTCCATCACAGGCTGCAAATCACACGGTGCGGCTGGATAAGTTTTCAGTGGCTCGCTCACAGAGTTCTCTTGATATGGAGGAAATGAAATGGGCTATAATACGGGACCCAGTTGTTGGCACTGTTGGAAGGATGAACGTCTGCTTGATTCAGGACCGTAGAATCATAAAATAATGGAGTTGGAAGGGCTACGTAAGAACATTGAGTCCAACCCCCTGCTCAACACAAGAATCCAAATCAAAGCAGATCTGACAGATGGTGGTTCAATTTCCTCTTGAAGGCCTCCAGTGTTGGAGTGCTCCCCATCTCCTGAGGTTTGGTTCCATTGTCGTACTGCTCTAACAGTTGAGAAGTTTTTTCCTGATATCCAGCATAAATTTGGCTTCCCGTTGCTTGAGACCATTGTTGCATGTCCTGCACTCTGGGAGGATTGAGAACAGATCCTGCCCCTCCTCGGAATGACAGCCTTTCAATTATTTGAAAAGTGCTGTCTTATCTCCCCTCAGTCTTCTTTTCTCAAGGCCAAACCCATTTGCTTTGTCTGAGCTGAGAACGGGGAATGCTCTTATGTTCAATCTTCAGCACTCATGAAACCTGGCAGGAAGTGAACTACAGAGGTGGTGGACTGACAAGGCCGTGTAAGGTCATATGTGGAAGAGGTAAGAAAGTCAACGTGCTGTTGTGGGTAGAGCGTTGGACTAGTCCTCAGGAGACTTGGGTTTAAAAACCGACTTGTGAACCACAGAGCTCACTGGATCATCTAGCGTGAGTTGTGCTCTCTCTCATCCTGAGTTTATTTCTGTGCAGGACCCAGGCAGATTTTGAGTTGGAACGTCTCCCCACCCACATCCCGCTCTGTCTACACAGTCTGCCTAAGCTTGTACTCAAGAGTCTTAAAATAAATAGTAATAAAATAAATGAAACTTTTAATAACAAAAAACGAAGAGGGTAACTAAGTAGTGTCTTGTGCGTGCATATTTTACACCTCCGTGCAAAGAACCAAGTGGAAGATTGATGCGATCCTCCTGGTAGCTTCCAAGAAATGGCTGATGGGAGATGGAGGGTTGGACTGGTGCCGGAGAAGTAAGGAGAAATCAGGAGGTGATGGAAGACCAGGAAGAGTGGCAAACTGTGGCATTTCTTTCTGATGCCAGTCCTTCTCTTTCCCCATCCTTGGCATTTCTCTGGGGGTTAATCCCGTGAATGGCTTAAACATTAAGCGCCTTACTCTTTTGACGCACTCGCCATAGAGGATCGCGTCTCAGCTGATGCATTTCCTTCATCCCATGACAAAACCACGCCAGGATGGTGAATGGCCATCCTTTTGCCTTCTGACATAATTGCTTTGGCATGGCCCCTGCTTAATCTAGTTGGCCGTATGACAAGCTTGCAACCTTAATGGGATTTAGGTGGAGTTATGTATGGCTTACGACAGTCTTGTGCGAAGATGCTGGCTTTTCTGAGGGATGACTGCTGGCTGGCTTTGCTTTTTGGCACGGTAGCTGTGTCATAGCTTGGGCACACCAGCTCTTTGCTTCTGGCTGGACTCTGGGGCTATTACAGCTGGCGGGCATGCAAATATCCCACAAATCCAACTTATCCTGGCAGGGTAGTGGGAGAAGCACCACCTGTTGGATCGCTGCCTACTCTGCAACTGCAGGACCCCTCCAGACTACAGAAGGAGAACTGGCTGTCCTATATGTTGTTGTTATGTGCCATCAAGTCACCTCCAAACTACAGCGACCCTATGAATCAACGATCTCCACCCATGTCCTGCCCTCAACAACCCGGCTCAGCTTCTGTAAATTCAAGCCTGTGGGTTCTTTAGGGAGTCTGCCCATCTCGTATTGGGTCTTCCTCTTTTCCTGCTGCCTTCCACCGTTCCCACCTTGAACACTCCAAACCACGCACAGTCTGGTGACCAACCTTGTGTGGTGAACAGGAATAGATCTGCATCATAGAAATAAATTGTTTAAAGCAGCTCTCCTGATGTCAGGAAAGGACCTGGACACCTTGAGATGCTTCCTGGAAGAAAATGGGCAACTACGATGAGATTTGTCACAAGATGTAAAAGACTAACATTTTTTCCCCGATGGCAGCATAAACCAATAAACAAACCCAAACCACTGTGACTCCCTCCACCAAAAAAAACAAAAAACAAAACACCCTTGCTTTCAGCACAGAATACAAAGCTTTCCACGCAAACTGCTACTTTTGCATTATTATTTTTTAAAATTCCCTTTAAAAAAAAATCACTGAAACACAAAGTGCGCCCCAACTCACAATCTTGTCCAGTTGAGAGATAACCTTTTGATATTTTTTATTCTCTCTTGTGAAGATACAGTAAGTGAACATCCTTACTGGGTACTATAGCTTGGCTCACAAAGCATTCTCTCCGAACTGCCGTTTCCTCCGGATTCACCGAGGGAAGCCGTCGCATTTCGGCTGGTGTAAAATTGATGGAAATTCCCTTTTGTCCACAGTTTGTTTTTCCAATGCCTTTTCTCCCGAGGTGGGCTGATGGATGATCATGCCATTGCTGTTGGGTTTTAATTGGAACTTATCAAATGTTGCAAAGTTCTTTGCATTCAAGATGGAATGAATATTCATTGGCATTATTAGAAAAGCTTCTGTCTCTGGCCATCAACTTCCAGAATTCCTCACAGAATGTTGTAGTGTGTTTCCACTCTCTGCTAATTCATACCATTCGGAGATGGGACATGTATCTGTACCTTGACAAGTGTTTTTTTTTAATGCCTGTTTTGCGTGTGTGTGGGGGTATCATTCTCCACCGTGTACACAGAATGTCCTATGTATCTTGGTGCATTTCAGTAAGCAAAGCAAAGCGCAAAGCACAGTGCAAAGCAAAGCGCAAAGCAAAGCGCAAAGCGCAAAGCACAAAGCAAAACAAAGCAGGTTCCCAAAATGGCAGTCATCAATGGAGTCTGCCATTTTGTGAGTGTGTTGGCTACCATTGGGGGAGGGGTCTGGAATATTCCAGAATGTTTTCTGCTACAGCCACTGGACCAACCTTCTCTGCCACCTCAGCTGTGCTTTTGGTGTCGTAGTAAATTTTGACATGCCTGATGTCATCAGGACCATCCTCATATCCAAGCCCTGAAAGAGGCTCTCTAAATGCAAGTCTTTGTAGTGGATCAAAACCAACAAACCAGATCTAGCAATTTTGAGCAGTAGCAGGTTTTTTTGTAAAGCTAACAGGTCTTAACAATCAAGATGAAGCCACCTCAAAATATTTTGGATAATAGCAAGGCTAAACCACAGCTATATGTAAATCTAACCCATTACCTCCAAGTAGTATGAGAACGGCAAGTAAACTCAGAGGTGCTCACTCTGGATGGACAACATCAAGATTTGAAGGAACATCCAGATCATAAGCAATTTAAAGAGTTTCCTCCCTGTTAGAAAAAAAAAAAGGACTTTAATTTTTTTAAAAAAAACTTGAAACTTTTAAAAGAAATAATGCAGTTTCCATATTGCTCGTGACTTTTTCCGGGCTTTGCTTGTTCAGTCATTTAATTTAGAGCTCCCTCCTGTTTTAGAAATGGGTCAGATGTTTCTTTGCATGGGTGAGGGAAACCCTCCCGCCAATGAATGAATGAATGAATATTTTAAGAAAACATTTTTTTAAAAAATATTGTTATGTTATGTGCAGGGCACATTGAACTTCCTCACCGGGTCTTAGGTGGATGAAATATCAGAGCAGAGAGTGATGTTTATCTCTTTCAATCTTGCCTCTGTCTCTTTCAGCGGTGTGCGTGTGCGTGTGTGCGCTCTCTCTCTCTCTCTCTCTCCCCCCCCCTCCCTCTCTCTTGGTTTATTGAGAGTGCCTCAGCCCTTTGATCTCCAGAGATGCCCAAGGGGTACCACAAAACCGTTGGCTTGGGAGGCTCCTCTCTTCTCATCCTCCCAGCCCACCCCCATGCCCAGGGAGGGACAGAGGGCTCGACGCAGACAATCTAAGCAGACAAATGAGCGCCTCTTTTGTGGCTTTTTAAAGCCTCCAAGCAACCAAGGGGTAACTTCAGAACTGTTTTTCCCCTCTTGTATGATGAGAAATTCACACGAGTATTTCGACATCAGGAAAGCACACCTGTGAGAACCCAATAGGGTCAGATCCCTTTTCAGTTCTATTCAGAAGCCCCTGCATTGTTTGTTTGTTTGTTTGTTTGTTCCTTCTGTTATAATAATCTCAGAGCTGCAGAACTGGAAATGACCTTATAGATTATTGAGTCCAGCCTCTGTCCCCAGCCGGGAATCGAACTCCCAACCTCTGGCTCTACAGCCAGAGGCCTGAACCACTGACCTCTCCAGAAGTTCTGACCTGATCATTCCTTAATAATGGAAAAATAAGGAAAAGTAAGGGCGGGTGGGGATCATTCCTAGAAGGTAGCACTATGGTGTGGTTCTGGATCAGAGCATGCAAGCACAGCTTTCTTTCCAAAATTTTGGAGGCCGAGTGATGTTTTATTATTTTGTGTGTATTTGTTTTATTTATAGGTCGCCTTTCTCCCAATAAGGGGACCCAAGGCGGCTCACAATATTAAAAGAATACACTTAAAAATATAAGTCAAACATTAAAAACCAAACAAACTGTACACTCATTAAAATACAATTGAATAATTAAAAGGGAGTAGACCTTAAAACTTTATCTTAACTTTTAAAAGACATTCAGGGGCTTAATCGTGATTGTTAAATGCCTGTCTGAAAAGATGGGTCTTCAGCTGCAGGCGGAAGGATAAAAGGGAGAGTTTGGGAGCTGCCACAGAGAAGGCCCTGTCTCATGTTCCCATCAGCCATGCCTGTGCTGTCAATGGGACTGAGAAGAGGTCATCCTCTGACAATCTTAAGGGCCTCGAAGGCTCCTTATTATTTCATCCCTCCTTTCAACCATGCCTACCTTCTTCCTTTTGCCGGAGAAGAACATCTTGCCATGTTGGGGAGACAAGAATGTTTTCCCCATTAAGACCATGGGAATTCTGAGGTTGTTTCATTATTACACAGACATTGATACCACACGCATGAAGACCTTCTAGAACCGTGGTTCTCCAACTGGGATCCCCAGATGTTCTTGGACTGCAATTCCCCAAAGGCTTCACCACTTGCTGTGCTGGCCAGGATTTCTGGGAGTTGCAGTCCAAGAACATCTGGGGACCCCAGTTGGAGAACCACGGTTCTAGAGTACAACACCCCCACCCCCTTTTGGGCTCTTCTGTTGGCCAATCTTAGTCAGCAGAGCAGCTGCATCGTCAGGTCTTTCTGCCGACAGATCTTGGTGATCAGCCAGCAGCGGAGGGTCGGGGTGGAGGTAGGTTTCTGCTGGAACAAGGGATTTATTTCCTTTCCAAACCCACTCCAGCCATGAACGTCTTTGAATCGGGATTGTGCCGTGAGAGGCTGGCAAGTAACGTTGCTCTGTGGTGTTGGAAAGATGCCTCCTGCCAAAGTATTCTGGCTGGTGCAGCTGTCCAAAGGTGGCGTTTTTGGCCCACAATAGGGCAGGTTCAGCTGCCATGAAACGGAAATGTTGAAAACCTCAGAAGTACAGGAAAACCAACCTTAATGTTTCAAAGCAAACTGGGAGCCAATGTAAATAATCCCTGAGAAGATAGTGTTCTAGAATCGATCTGGCTAGCACCTGTCCACAGCCTAGATCAGGGATCAAGTCCTCGTTACTGCTAGCGTGTCATTAGAACTAACTGCCGAGAGCAGTCTAATTGTCGGTAGCGGGAGCTGTTCACACATTCCTCCTGCTTTGCACGTTAGCTGGTTTCATGATGGGTCATCAGGAAGTAAGCACAGGCTGTGTTTGCCTGTACGGTTGGTTACCCCGGCATGAAGGTCTGCTAGAATGACATCTCTGGAACACTAAAATAGTTCCAGCTTCTAAGAACATCTTGCTTATCATATCTAGATGGACCCTGAGCTGTTGGTATCTGGTTCTGTTTGACTACAGTAGCAATCAAACTTGAGCAAACACGAGGACTGAGGCAGATGGTGTTCGTAGGCAAACATGTCTTGGAGAAGACATCAAGTTTGCAAATTTCGTATCCCCTTTCTTCCTGAGGCATCAGGTGCAAAGCAGAAACCACCGCATCCTCTTCAGATTCCTGCCAAGTGCCTTCTTCTGGTGTGTCTGTCGAATAAGTGCAGCCAGCTTTTCGTTCACATTTTTTAATTTAATCCAACGGGCTTTGAATTCCTCGGCTGGTCTATATGAAGATTAGGAACTTGCTTGGATCTATGGAGAATTGCATGCATTTATGGGGAATATAATCCTTTGCTAAAGCGTTTTGTTTGCAGCGTTCCTTCCTGTCTACAGAAACAGTACAATCGGTTGAACTTAGATGGCCTGTACACATAGCCTCAAAACATTCAACAAGCAAAAGATCCCAAGTTAAACTCCGGATATTTCTAACAGATTTGAGGTTGCAGGACTGGGAATAGGGTGGCCGTGCATTCTTCTGTAGAAAGCACGGTCTTCTTAAGTCTGCAAAACAGCCGTCCTCTATCCAATAAGATGCAGTTCAGTGGCGGGAAAAGTAAGGTCCGGCACTTAGGCAGGAGAAACCAGAGGCACAGGTACAGGACAGGTGGGACCTGGCTCGACAGTAGGACCCGTGAGAGGGATTTAGGGGTCCTGGTGGACCACCACCTAACGATGAATCAGCAGTGTGCGGAAGCTGCCAAGAAAGCCAACACAGTCTTTGGCTGCATCAAGAGGGGGATAGCATCAAGATCACGGGAAGTGATAGTCCCACTCTATACCGCGCTGGTGAGACTGCACTTGGGGTGCCGTGTCCAGTTCTGGTCACCACAAGACAAAAAAGACGCCGAGGCCCTGGAAGGGGTGCAGAGAAGAGCAACCAAGATGATAAGGGGACTGGAGGCTAAATCCTATGAAGAACTACTAAAAGACCTAGGTCTGTTTAGCTTAACGAAGAGAAGACGGAGGGGAGACATGAGAGCAGTCTTCCAATATCTGGAGGGTTGCCACAGGGAAGAGGGCATCGATTTATTCTCCATCGCGCCTGAGGGGTAGGACAAGAACCCATGGGTGGAAACTCGTCAGAGGGAGATCCAACCTGGAAATAAGGAGGAATTTCCCGACGGTGAGAACCATTAAGCAGTGGAACCCTACGACGATTCTATGATTCTTTATTTACAGGAAAGGTGGTCAATACCTGTGTGGATTACTTCCAGTCATGGAGGTGTGGCTGAATTGGGCAAGGTTTGATTTTCTTTTATTTTTTTAACATAAATTACTGTTGATCAGCTCTGCTATCAAATGTTGGATTGATGTTCTTGTAATGCACTGTCAAGTAATTTCTGACTTATGGTGAACCTAAGAATGAACGACCTCCAAACAGTCATGTCCTTAAGGGGTCTGCTCAGGTCTGGCAAACTATAGGCCAAGGCTTCCTTTACAGAGTCAGTCCAGCTCACATTCCATCTTCCCTTCATCCTACTGTCTTTTACTTTCCCTAATAGTAGCGCTTTTCCTAGTGAGTCTTCTCCTCTCCCATGACATACCCAAAGTATCATAGCCTTGATTTGGTTATTTTGACTTCTAGCGGGAGTTCAGGCTTGGTTTGGTCTATCACCCACTTATTTGTCTTTCTGGCAGTCCCTGGTATCTGTGACGTTGTCCTCCAACACCACATTTTGAATAAATCATTATTCCTTGCCAGCTGTCTGCACTGTCCGACTTTCACATCTGTCCATAACAATTGGGGAATACAGGTGATCTTGACCCATGTTTCCAAGGCCACGAATTTACACTTCAATGTATTTTCTAGTTGTTTCATAGCTTCTCTTCCCAGACCTGAGATCTTTCCTGATTTCTTAGCTTCAGTCTCTAGATTGATGATGGAATCAAGGTATAGGAAATCTTTTAACTATTTCAGTGTTTTCCTCGCCAGTCTTAAAATTATACAATTCTTCCTTAGTCATTTTTTTTAACTAAGGGAAGTCTAATTCAATTAAATAAGTCAGTGAAGGTATGTAAACCATACATGAGTCATTATTCAACTGTGTGGATCATGAGAAACTAAGGGTTGTTCTGAAAAAACATTTTATCCCCTTATCTGCTCAATCCATACGTAGAACATGTCATATGGAAAGCCAGACTAGATTCAACAGGAGTGAAAATTGGTGGAAGAAACAGCAATAATTTAAGATATGCAGATGATACCACCTTACTGGCAGAAAGCCGCAATGGCTTGATACAACTGTTAGGGAAAGTGAAAGAACAGAGTGCCAAAAATCATGACTACAAAGAACTTCAAGTTTGACAAGGAATAAATTGAAATTGTTAAATATTTTGTATACCTTGGTCCAATCATCAGTCCAAATGGAGACTGCTGGCAAGAAATCAGAAGACTGAGACTCGGAAGGGGCAGCAATGAAGCAGTGTAAGGATGTGTGATTGGAGACATCCACACTGTCGTATTTCCAGTCACCATGTATGGGTGTGAAAGCTGGACAGTTAAGAAAGGTGACAGGAATTAAAAAAAAAAGAAAAAAAGATGGTGCTGGAGGAGAGCTTTACTGATACCCTGGACTGCCAGAAAGATGAACAAGTGGATCCTAGATCAAATCAAGCCTGAATCTAGGTTTCCTTTGGTCTAGATGGGCGGGGTAGAAATCTAACTAACTAACTAACTATTAATTAATTAATTGATTAAATAAATAAATAAATAAATAAATAAATAAATAAATAAATAAATAAATAAATAAATACAGAGTACTCAGAAGTGGTGCACTATTCCCTTCTTCTGGGGCCACCCTGTGACTGTGCAGCTTGCCCAAGTCCATATAGGCTGGCCCAGGAGGCCCAGTGGGGAATCAAACTCCCAACCTCTGGCTCCATAGCACTGAACCACCCAGCCATCTACTGCAAGACGACAACAACTTTCTCTTTTCTAGTCTGGGAAGACTCACCATTGTTCAAGAGACCATTCCCAGCCTAGGTTCGCTATCTGCCTAACCTCCTCGGGCAGTGTACAGCAGGAATACTTCCTCTTCTTCTGTGGTCAATGTTCTGAACAGTTATTTAAAGAACCATTTTGTCCGATGCAGCGCTGTATCAGATAAGTGCTGTGTCAGACAACCCCAAACAGCTGCCACCTCTCAGTCATAGTCTGTGTTAAGAGGATGAAGAGAGGGGTGGGCAAGCGGTGGGGAAGAAGGTGGTACCCATGGCCCAGGAAGGAGACGTGAATGTTTCTGTGTCTAATGTTTCTGTATAAATGTTAATAAGGAAAACGTTATATGTCACTTACAGAGCTAGGATAAGTTTTTGGATTACAACTCCCAGTCTCTGTTTCCTCAGGAGTTCTGGGTGTCGTAGTCCAAAATGCCAAATCTCCACACCCCTAGTTAATTCTTCATAGAGTTTTAATGGACATTATGAGTTCACAAGATTTTTCACATTTTACTTCCAATTAAGGTATGTAAACCAAAAAATGACTTCCTTTCCCCCCCCTTTTTTTTTGTGTGTGAATCTGAATCAGACTCTAAGCTATGTTTACATTCCTATGAAGTGAGGCTGAAATAACAGGACTGTGCTTTGGGAGACAATTTACAGATAATGAGCAAACACAACAATATCAAGCGTTTTTAGGTCACGCTTCATGCGTCCTGCGGCATTATCCTGGAGGAAGCAAAGCAACCCAACACATTCTTAATATCCATGTTTCACCCTGGCATCGTTCACACCCTCACCCAGTGGGCTCATGAAGCTTCATATTATTTTATTCTGTTGATGTTGTGAGTGGGCGGACGGAATTTTTTGACCCTCATTAGTCTTACTTTGAAGATTGTCCTTGGACAAATGTTTTCTACGAGACGAGCAGGAGTCACAGGGTGTTTCTGAACCGCTGGCCCATGAAAGGTGAGCTTGTGAGATTAATCACCCTTCTGTAATTTTAGGAATTTTCCCCCATCCGTGTTAGATACCTCCAGTTCCACGGGGGAGTTTCATTCTGGCTGGTATATTTGGAAACTGCTAATAAACACCCACTTCCTGTTTTTCTTGCTTCTGTGTACACGTTGTGAAAAGGAACACATTTATTTCGCTCAGCTGTTTGCATGGTTTTGCCGGCGGAACTAAGTTGCCTTAATCACCCTCATCTGCCTTTTGCCAGTGGGGATTTCTCACAGCTCCCATAACATGCCGTGGATGGGAGCCCCCGTTTTTAGAAGGATTTTTCCCGAGGACTCGTTCGAAAGTTTGTGCCATTCCTTTTCAGCATGGAAACTTGCCTTTCTGATGAAGCCAAGCGGTTTGCTGAAAAGGCCCTGTTCGAATACAGATCAGCCCAAATGGTCCCAGATTGCTTCCAGACAGGGCAAATGTGCCGTTCCAGTTTCTTTGAGTTCATCCCCTGTTTGCTGCCAAGGAACACACAGGGTTTACCAGGATGTAGAAACAATCTGGCTGAAAACTGCTTCTCTTCCTTCTTCTGAGGGTGCTCTGGGACTGTGTAGCTCAAAAAGCAAAGCGTGCTGCTGATATACTGCCCCATAACACTTAAAGCATTCTCTGGGTGGTTTGCAAGTTAATTATGCAGGCTACACATTGCCCCCCCCCCCCCAGCAAGTTGCGTACTCAATTTACTGACGTTGGAAGGATGGAAGGTTGAGTCAATCCCGAGCTGGCTACCTGAGCTCATGATCGAACTCAGGTCATGAGCAGAGTCTTCACTGCAGCACTGCAGTTTAACCACTGCGCCACGAGGCAACATGATGTCATCTGAACAGAAGCAAAGAGTGATGCTGATATACCACCCCATAGAGCTTAAAGCACTCTCTGGGCGCTTTTGTTCTGCTTAAGTTTACAGGTTCTGCACTGATGGTATCAGTATTTTTCTCACCATCCATCTGATGGAAGGCTGAGTGAACCTTGAGCCGGCTACCTGGGATTGAACCCTGTGCCGTGAGCACAGTTTTGGCTGCAGTACAGCAGTTTAACCACTGGGCCACGAGGATCTGTCAGGTATTTATATATCACACTAATTCATTGCAAATTTAAATCTTCTAACCAGGAAGCTCTGCCTGTGGATATGAACTTAATGGGAAGCACCACAGCACGACAATCTATCCACTCCCCCTCCCCCCCAAAAAAAATCCCAAACCAAACAAAATATAAGACATGTTTTCAAGAGGGGATGAAGAAAGCACACAAAGCCACACATTCTATCACAGGACATATTGAAACATGAATTATATCATAAGGACGGTGGGGAAAAAATACCACTATTGCTAAATTTCCAAATATACAACAACCAACTAGTCTTCTGGACCCTGTTGCTGAAAATGCCTTTGATATTCCCAAAGTTAATACTACTATTAATAACAATATAGTACTGTCAAATGAATTTTAACTTACGGCAATCCTTGCCAGGGTTTTCTATCTGTCCCTCTTGTTATTCCCAGTAACAGGTAGGAAAATAAAGGTAATGGTGTAGAATTCCTTTATGGGATCCCAAAAATGTCACAACCATAGTGAGCTTTTGAGTTTGGGCCTAGATAGTTGTAAAAATCAGGGATTAAAGAAGAAGTGCAAAGTCTCCCAAACCAGGCAAAATTTATTTATTGATTTGATCTGATTTTTATACCGCCCATCTGGCTACCCAGGCCACTCTGGGCGGTTTACAAAACAATAATACAAAACAATAACACAAAGATAATCAGGAACAACTTAAAACAAAGTGTGAGAAAAATGAAAATAAAATACTGTACATTAAAATAATAAAATATTAAAAGCAGGACGAAGGGTTGACTGTATAGTTATTAAAAGCACCACTCTCTCAGGATGTTCTAGAGTCCGGGAAGGCCTGTCTAAATAACCATGTTTTTAATAATATTTTGAAAGTTCCCGGTGAAGGGGCCAGGCGAATTTTTGGTGGGAGACTATTCCAAAATTGTGGAGCGACCGCCAAGAAGGCCTGGTTTCTGGTCATCATTTTCCGGAACTCTCTCAGGGTCAGAATTCTCAACCACCCAGCCTGGGAAGATATTACACGACGGGCAGATCTGGTCAGAAGGAAGCATTCTCCCAGATAACGAGGTCCTAAACCGTTTAGGGTTTTGTATGTTAGCACCATTACCTTGAAGCTGGCATGGAAATGAACAGGTAGCCAGTGTAGGGCGGCCAGGGTGGGGGAGATACATTGGTGTCTTCTCACCCCACTCAGTAATCTGGCAGTCAAGTTCTACTCCTGCTGAAGTCTCTGTGACAGCATCAAGGGCAGCCCCATGTAGAGAGCATTACAGTAGTCTAATCTCAAGACTACCAGTGTATGGACCAGAGTGGTGAGGGACCCGGTGTTAAGGTAGGGATGCAGCTGAGTGATCCATCATAGACGGAAATAGGCTGTGCGGACCACAGACACTATCTGAGATTCCATTGAGAGCGCTGGGTCCAGAAGTACGCCCAAGCTGCATACCTCATCCTTCGCGGCAAGAGAAAAAAAACGCAATAGAAAGGGAAGCACCCAGACCGCAGACACTAGGGTCCCCCACCCGCAGGATTTCCGTCTTGTCTGGTTTCAGCCTCAGTCTATTGTCTTTCATACATCCCACACCGCATCCAGGCAGCGCTCAAGGGATGGGACGGCATCCACTGCAGAAGGGTGGAAGGAGAGATAGAGCCGAGTGTCATCCACGTATTGGTGACATGAAGCTCCAAAACTCCTGATGACCTCCCCCAGCGGCCTCATATAGATATTAAACAGCATTGGGGAGATGATTGACCCCTGTGGGACTCCACAGTTGAGAGTCTATGGAGTGGACAGCATTTCCCCAAGCTGAACTCTCTGAGGACGGTCCTCCTGGAAGGACCAGAGCCAGGCCAAGGACAGACCTCCGATCCCCAACCACGAGAGCCTCCCCAGGAGGATACTGTGGTCAACGGTATCAAAGGCTGCTGATAGATCGAGGAAGACCAACAAGGATGTTTTGCCCTCATCAGCATCCATCAAAAGGTCATCTTGCAGGGCCACCAATGCTGTTTCCGTGCTGCGATTTAGCCTGAATCCGGACTGGAACGGATCAAGGGCATTGGTTTCCTTCAGGAGAGCCTGAAGCTGATCGGCCACCACTCTCTCCACTAGCTTGCTAATAAAAGGAACATTGGCGACGGGTCTATAGTTGTTTATACCGTCTGCCACCAAATTGGGCTTTTTAAGCATCGGTCAAACGAGCGTCTCCTTAAGGGCAAGGGGCACCCTGCCCTCCAGGAGAGACCCGTTGATCATAGCCGTTGCCCACTCTGTTGTCAAAGGTCTGGCCACTTTCAAGAGCCAGGCTGGGCAAGGGTCAAGTGAAGAAGTGGTGGCCCGGCAACGATCAAGCACTCTGTCAACCTCAACTGACATCACAGGCGGAAACTATGTTAGATTCACTGGGCAAGACGGTGCAGTGGACGTCTCAGCTCGATCTACTGGTAAAGAGGAGAGATCCAGGTCCCGGCGGATGGCCTCCACTTTGTGTTAAAAGAAGGCTGCGAATTGGTCACAGGAGATACTACTGGGAAGCCTGTCCCTGTGACCAATCCCAGATAAATCACATACAACGTGAAAAAGTTCAGTTTGATGGTCTCGGGCTTCGCTTACCCAGAAAGCGAAGTAAGATTTTCTTGTAGCCTTCACTTTAGCTAAGTAAATATTAGACGTGATTTTTGCGGCTTTTAAGTTGGATTCCGTCCGGGCCCATCTCCAAATGCTCTCTAGCCTCCTCCTATTTCGCTTCATCGCCTGTAGCTGCTGGTTATTCCAAGCAGCTGGATGGGCTCGGCAATGGACGGGACGTTTGGGAGCGATCGTGTCTTCTGCTCTGGTGGTGGCAGCATGCCATCAATCCACCAGAGCTTTGACATGAGCACCAACTAGATCAGCCGGTATTCCCTGCATTGAGCTTTGGAAACCAACTAGATCCAATAGCCTGCAGGGCTGGACCATCTTAATAGGTCCCTGCTCCCCGCGGAGGGGAAGTACCACTGAGAGGTTGCATTTTATCAGGTGGTGGTCCGACCATGACAAGGGGACTTATACCAAGTCGGTCACCCTCGGATCACTCTCTCCCTGTCCAGTGGAGAACACCAGGTCTAGTGTGTGACCTGCCACGTGGGTGGGGCCGTTGATGAATTATTTGGGACATGCCCAAGGAAGCCATGGTTTCCAAGAACTCAAGAGCTGGACCTGTGGCCCCAATCTCAGCATGGACATTGAAGCCTCCCAGGACAAGAAGCCTGGGGGACCTCAATGCCGCCGTTGAGACCAAGCCCACCAGCTCCGGAAAGGAAAGTGCTGGATCACAGGGAGCACGGTTGACCAGCACCATCCCAAATCTGTCCCTGGCTCCCAATGACACGTGGAGGGCCTCCAGGGCTGGGATCGTCAAGACAGAGAGCCTGACAAGCTCTAAGGTGTTTTGATAAATGATGGCAACTCCCCCTCCTGACTCTCCAGTCTACCTTGGTGTTGCATGGAATATCCGGATGGGCAGATTAGTTAGAGGGCTACACCGCCCTCTGCACCCACCCAGGTCTCGGTAATACATGCCAGATCTGCCGCTTCGTCCAGGATCAAGTCTTGAATAAGTTGGGCTTTGTTCAAGGCAGAGCTGGCACTTAACAACATCAAGGATAGAGTGGACGGTTGACTGAGTGAGTTACCTTGATTCTGGCTGTTGGTGATAGAGCTAGAACAAGGGGCAGCCTTCAAACATCTGGTGACACTATTGGAACCCTCTTTAAATAGACTTATTTGCAAGATGGAGTGACTTAGTGCAAGTACTGGTCAATCTAGAGCTTTAAACCCACATGGTCACTCACCACACAGTTCAGAAGTGAACAACACCAACAATTTTAGAAGGTTAATGTAGAAAAAGGACCAGGTGAATTCACAAGGATCGCTCAGGTTTTCAGCTTAAGGAAGAAGCGTTCCCAGACAACTCCGGCGAGATTTCCATTCTTCTCTCTTTTGGACTTGGGAAGAGAAGATGCCTTTCAAAGGGGATTGGACAGATTCCTGGAGGAAAAGTCCATCGCAGGTGACAAGCCATGATGGGGATGTATCATCTCCAGGCTTTGAAGGAAGGTCCCTCCAAATGCCAGATGCAGGGGAGGGGGATCAGGAGACAGGTCTCTCGTCTCGTGTGCTCCCAGAGACATCTGGTGGGGCCACGGTGAGCTACAGGAAGCTGGACTGGATGGGCCCTTGGCCTGATCCAGCAGGGCTCTTCTTCTATGTTCTTATGTTAAGGCTGTATATTTTCTTCTCCCAAATTGAAAGCTTGGCCATCCGTTCCTCTCCGCTCTCTCTGGTTGGTTGCTCGCAAGAGAGGAGAGCTGCCAACCCAGTTTAACAGCCTTGCTTTCTTCGCTGTCAACACCAGCAGGGCAACGGCATCAACATGTGATACGCAGAAATCCAGAGAGGCAGTAGAGGCTGGGCTCTCCGTGAGACAAAACAGCTGGGATTATAATCCCATTGGATAGGGAACACCCTTGTCATGGAGCCACCACCAAAAAGCTGTATTCAGATCTTTTAAATAAGATGGTTCTCTACACCAGGGGTAGGCAACAACTCTGTGACTAGGGATTATAGCAGCTGTGGCCAAAAACCTGAAAGGTACCAGGTTGCTTACCTCAGTTCTACATTCCCAGAAGACTGAATCAAGATGGTAGTTAACTCCTCAGCAGGATCAGGCATCATTTCACTGCTGTAAACACCTATCTAGCCAGTCTATAGCTTTCAGATAATTAGATGTTGCAATGTGTCGTTCAAAATGCATTAGATTAAATGGGATGGGACAGAAGTGCCTTGAGATGCACTGTATTGTCATTCCATTAATGAACAGCAGGGGCAATGTTTTTTCCACTTAGCCAGGATAATGGATTGACATGGACACTTATTCACTGCTCACTTTTGTATCTTCCACCTTCCGACGAAGGAACGTAGAGAAGAGTACCTGAGAGTGGAATTGCTGGATAGCTCAGTGGTTTAGGTTGAGTGTTCAATTCCTGCCCCCCCCCCCCATGTTTCCTTGACAGGGGTTGGACTTGATGATCCATAGGATCCGCGAACACTCCTGGGCGGGGGGGAGGTCTCCCAAATTTTGTTAATGAAAATACTTTTTGGCCACTAAAAGGGTGTAAGGTAACTTTCCCCCATGATCCCTCAATGCTTGTAAAAAAGTCTTTTTTTCAGGGGGTGGGTGGGAGAGATTTGAAGGTCATTAGAGCAGAGGCGATCCATCTGACCGCACTGGAAAGTCCTGCTTTGCTGGGAGCAATCTCCCTTAAAGCAATCCATGCAGGAATGCTCCAGCCCAGCCCCTAAAACAAGCATCCCATAAAGGTCCAGCTTGGGCATGAATCAGGGTCAGGCTGGTTTCATGGTGTCCCATGAGTGGTTAAAGAGCCTCGTGGCACAGTGGTTAAACTGCAGTTTTTGTAGGCATCCTTCAGTCTCGAGAGACTATGGTAACGTGCTCTGAGTAGAGGTCTTGGAACAGCGTCTAGTGTGGCTGAGAAGGCCAATTCGAGAGTGACCATCTCTTCCACACTGAAGACAAATACAATCTGTCCCCTGTCCAGCTCCCTGATTTTGCTGCTTCCGTGACTGCCTCTTTGCCTCGGCCTGCTGGACAAGGGTCTCTTCAAATTGGGAGAGGCCATGATGCACCGCCTGCCTCCAGGCTGAACGCTCAGAGGTCAGGGTTTCCCATCTGTTGAGGTCCATTCCTAAGGCCTTCAGATCCCGCTTGCAGATCTCCTTGTATCGCAGCTGTGGTCTCCCTCTGGGGCGATTTCCCTGCACTCATTCTCCATACAGGAGATCTTTTGGAATCCGACCATCAGCCATTCTCACAACATGCTCGAGCCAATGTAGACGTCGCTGTTTCAGTAATGTAGACATGCTAACAATTCCAGCTCGTTCTAGGACTACTCTATTTGGAACTTTGTCCTGCCAGGTGATACCAAAAATGCGTCGGAGACAACGCATATGGAACGTGTTCAGCTTCCTCTCCTGCCGTGCACAAAGGGTCCAGGACTCACTGCAGGACAGGAGTGTACTCAGGACACAGGCTCTATAGACCTGGATCTTGGTCTATGCCGTCAGCTTCTTATTGAGCCATACTCTCTTTGTGAGTCTAGAGAACATGGTAGCTGCTTTGCCAATGCGTTTATCCAGCTCGACATCTAGGGAGAGAGTGTCAGAGATCGTTGAGCCAAGGTACACAAATTCATGAACAACCTCCAGTTCTTGTGTGGAGATGGTAATAGAGGGAGGTGAGTCCACGCCCTGGCCCATGACTTGTGTTTTCTTCAGGATGATTGTTAATCCAAAGTCTTGGCAGGCCTTGCTAAAACAATTCATGAGTTGTTGGAGGTCTTCAGCAGAGTGGGCAACAATGGCTGCATCATCGGCGAACAGGAAGTCCCGCATGCATTTCAGTTGGACTTTGGTCTTCACTCTCAATCTAGAGAGATTAAAGAGCTTTCCATCTGATCTAGTCCGGAGATAGACACCTTCTGTTGCAGTTCCAAAGGCGTGCTTCAGCGTGACAGCAAAAAAGATCCCAAACAGGGTCGGCGCGAGGACAGAGCCCTGTTTCACTTCGCTTCGGATGTCAAAGGGATCTGATGTTAAGCCATCAAAAACTACAGTGCCCTTCATTTCCTCATGAAAGGACCTGATGATGTTAAGGAGTCAAGGTGGACATCCAATCTTGGGGAGTATTTTAAAAAGGCCGTCCCTGCTAACCAAATCAAAGGCCTTTGTGAGATCTATGAAGGCCACAAAGAGTGGCTGTCGTTGTTCCCTACATTTCTCCTGCAGCTGTCGGAGGGAGAATACCATGTCAGTGGTGGATCTATTAGCTCGAAATCCACACTGTGATTCTGGATAGACTCTGTCTGCAAGCACCTGGAGTCTCTTCAGCACAACACGGGCAAGCAGCTTCCCTACAACGCTGAGAAGAGAGATGCCATGGTAGTTATTGCAGTCGCCCCTGTCTCCTTTGTTCTTATCCAATGTGACGATGTTTGCATCCTTCATGTCCTGTGGTACTCCACCTTCCCTCCAGCAAAGACGAAATACTTCATACAGTTCGGTGGTGATGATCTCTTTACAGTACTTCAGCACTTCAACAGGGATGTTGTCCTTCCCAGGTGCCTTGCCGGAGGCGAGGGAATCCAAGGCCGCTTTTATTTCTGCTAAAGTTGGTTCGCTGTCCAACTCTTCCAAGACAGGCAGGCACTCAATGTTATTTAACCCCTCTTTGGTTACTACATTCTCTCTGGAATATAGCTCAGAGTAGTGCTGCACCCAGCGTTCCATCTGCTGTGCTCGGTCCTGGATGATCACGCCTGTAGCAGACTTCAAGGGAGCAGATTTCTTCTGTATTGGACCTAAAGTCTGCTTGATACCGTCATACATTCCCTTGATGTTACCTGTGTCCGCTGCTTTAAACTGCAGTATTGCAGCCAAAACTCTGCTCACGACCCAGGGTTCAATCCTAGGTAGCCAGCTCAAGGTTCACTCAGCCTTCCATCCTTCCGAGGTCGGTAAAATGAGTACCCAGCTTATGGGGGGGGGGGGGGGAATCTGTAGCCTGCATAATTAACTTGTACACCACCCAGAGAGTGCTTGAAGCACTATGGGGGTGGTATATATAAGCAGCACACTTTGTGAGTGGTGTGGTCACCAAGAACTAGCTCAACCTGGACCAAGGCACAAGCAGTCCAAAATGTGAGCTATTTCGCCATCCGATTGCACCCCAACTCTCACCTCTGCAACGGAAGATGCCAAAATTTCTTTCCCCCCCTTTTTTTCTGCCCTGAGAGGTCAACCGCCAGCTTCCTGCTGGAGACTGTGAAGCAGGGGTCTTCATTGTGCGGTTCTCCAGCGGTCCTGGACCTCCTCCCCTTAGCCAGGGCATCACGCTGGGCATGGCTGAGGAGCCGGGAAGGCTCTTTCCACCTCTTTCTTCATCACGGCTCTCGTTTGAGCCATGTGCTTAAATAGCCAAGGGTTCCTCCTTCCCGAAGCTGCAGAAACTCAAGGTCAAGTTCTGAAAAAACAACTTTTCTTCCAGCAATAAGGCAGATAAATAAAGTGGAGATGCTGTTCACGTCCAGCACGGGTGAATTTCCTAACAACACTAGGCACACTCACCCCCCCCCCCCAGCTTTGTATTCGTCAGAGGAAGAGCCAGAGTGGGATCTCTCTCTCTCTCTCTCTCTCTCTCTCTCTCTCTTTAGGAAACTGAAAAGTTGTATTACCAACGTGGGTGAAAGGGATGTAACACATTTCAAGGTCAGATCAACACACCACACCTCCTTATAGAGTTATTGCAACACTGAAGAAGTCACAGCCAAAAACGACCTCCAGTTGGCAAAAGAACTGTTTTCCCTGTTAGCATATTTACTTTATTTTCAAATCAAGTGTATTAGCAAAGACAGCAGGGGGGAAAAAATTTAAGGGAAAATGTTGCTAAGTTAATCCTTAAAATTCTGATAAAATGCACATCCAAACTGTACCTTTATCATGTTCCAGGACACCTTGTAATGAAGAAAAGGGTCCCTCTGAAGTGCTTTTGCCCTGATGGAATATTTACCCCTGGCAATTAATGTATGGATCTTTCAACGTCCTTCAGCAGCTCAGCTTATTAGTTAAGGTTAGACTCCTAAATGGGGGAAATCTCATTGAACAAAGTGGGACTTGCTACTGAGTCAATGTCCGTAGACTTGGGTGGTGGGACTGCAGTTCCACAAGGAGCCTCGTGGTGTGTGGGTTAAACTGCAGTACTGCAGACAAAACTCTGCTCACAACCCAGGTTCAATCCTAGGTAGCCAGCTTGAGGTTCACTCAGCCTTCCATCCTTCCAAGGTTGGTAAATTGAGTACCCATCTTGCTCTCTCTCTCTCTCTCTCTCTCTGTGTGTGTGTAGGATGGGGGTAATGTCTAGCGTGCACAATTAAAAAATTGTAAACTGCCCAGAGAGAGTTTTAAGCTCTGTGGGGTGGTATATAAGGATCATTCTTTGCTTTTTGCTTTTGCAATGTGTTCTACACAATTCTGCAGTATTTGTTTACACACTCAGCAGTGATAATCTTGTTCTCCTCTTTCTGAGTGGCCTTTGTGTGGCGTCCTAGACTCCAGTACTAAGTTTGTCCTATTGGAAAGGATGCCCCACTGAGTTTAAGTGGTCTTACTTCCCTAGGACTGCAGCCTCATTGTAAGTATTTTTGACTTCACTGTCATAACATACAAGGTTAGGATCTGTAATCAGTGCACTTTGCTTAATCCCCAAAAGTTAGGGTTTCCACCTTGGTTGTGTGAATTCTAGTGGTTTCTTAGGAGGTTCCAAAATGTACCTGCCTGAAGGGTTGCCTTCTTCGCTACAGCTCAGAAAAAGTTACCTTTCTGGACTGTAGCATCCAGAATTACCCAGGCAGTGTGGCCTGGGGCTGATTCTAGGATCTGAAGTCTAGAAATGTAGACGTCCAAGTTCTGCTCCTATCCCTAGAGCCCGGGTGAGCTTTTTGGTACCCATGGAAATTGAAAAGCCTTCCCCTGAATGTATTATCAAAGGCTTTCATGGCCGGGATCCGATGGTTGTTGTAGGTTTTTCGGGCTGTTTGGCTGTGTTCCGGAGGTTTTTTCTTCCTAACGTTTCGCCAGTCTCTGTGGCCGGCATCTTCAGAGGACAGGAGTTAAAACTCTGTCTGTGTTCTGGTGTAGTGTGTGGGATATTTACTCAACTCCTGAATCATTTTGCTCTCAAGCATCAGGGGGAGCATGGGCCTTCTTACTCAAAATGCCACATTTTGCCAAAGAACCGTGTGTGGTAGCAACCAAGATGTTTTTTCAACACTAGGAAAAGACCACCAGATTTATTCCATCAATTCCACATCTGCTTTTAGGGATTTGATTACTCCCTAGGGGTTTCACCATCTGATTGAGGTCTGTACTTTTACCATTTCAATCTTTTCTTCGTTTGCTTTAAAAATAAATAAAAATAAAACATGGTTTTGATGGATTAGATTCCCAATCTGCCTTTCTGTAAAAGCAAGGCTGATCTTTGTCGGATGAAGGAACCGACATCGGTCAAAGGTGGAGAGCAGGAACAGGGGTGGGTGGTTTTCACAGATCCACTTTTCTTCCTGCACTGCCTCATCGTGCTGTTCCAGAAGGTCTTCAACCCTGGGCAACAGCTTTTCAGGAAACAAAGAGGATGACAGTCTGTGTGTGTGGAGTTGGGAGGTAGGGAGGGACTTGTCTAAAATCCTCCCCCTTTTTTCCTGGGAGCAAAACTCTGCTCATAGGACATATAGATGAAGGATGTGGGAAAAAAATCTCACAGTGGTCCTGCTGCTTGGACCACTGTAGGGATGGGCTGGTGTGTTCTTAAAGATGGCAGTTAGACAATGTCTTTGCTGGAGCAAACCAGCCTGCACCCAGAATGTTCTTATACCGTATTTTCCCGTGTATAAGACGCCCCCATGTATAAGACGCCCCTCCCCCACTTTTCTAACCTAAAATTAAGAAATCTAAGTGGGACTTAGCAAGTGGAGGGAGAAATGGATCAAAGTGATCGTGCAGCCACAGGATTACTTTGATCCCTTTCCCCCTCCTTTTGCTAAGCCCTGCGGGGCTTAGCAGGTGGAGGGGAAAGCACTTGGGAGGGATTTGTTCTTGACAAATTCATGTTGGCTTCTAGTTGTAATAGCATTGTTTTCTAGGTGCTTGCATAGTGACCGCTTTATAATCTGTTCCAGAATTTTCCCTCGGATTGATGTCAGGCTGACTGCTCTGTAATTCCCAGGTTCTCCCTTTTTGCTCTTTTTGAAGATAGAGACAACATTAGCCCTCCTCTAATCCTCTGGCACCTCCCCCATTTCCCCATGATTTCAAAAAGATAATGGATAGCGGTTCCGAAAATTCTTCAGTCGGTTCCTTCAATACTCTTGGATGCAGTTTACCTGGCCCTGGAGATCTGAACTCATTCAAGGTAATAAGGTATTCCTTGATATCATGAAAAGGCAGGATTCTCTGGAAAAGACAACCATCCTGGGGAAAATGGAAGGCAACGATTAACTCTTCAGTGAGAAAATCTGAACAGTTCCCTGAAAACAAACACACAAACAAATTACAAAAGTCCTTCCTCATTAAAAGCCACCAGACCATAGACTCACATTTAGTCTCCCACCAATTTTGAAATCAAATAAGGCAGGTCAACGTGAGAACTGGAAGTGATTAGTTAAAATAACATAGTTACCCTTGACTGGTTGCTTTTTGGGTGATGTTTTGTGACTCTCCGTTATGACAGCTAGAATTCTATTCCATCTTTCATCATCATTAGGTCCTGTGCAGAGCGCGTTTAGCAGCAAGTGTTCTCCCACGAACCCGATTGTTCGTAACATTTTTGGAATCATCCCGAGGAACATTAATGGTTTTGAGTTCTTCCTTGAGTGTGTAATGCCAAGTTTTCCAAGGCTGGCCTTGTTTTCTCTTTCCTCCAGGAGGTATCCACTGTAGTGCAGTTTTCAGGCGCTGATCTTTGGGCACGTGTAAGACGTGGCTGGCAAATTGCATTCGACGTTCGTTCACAGTTGTCGACAGATGTTTTGAGCCCGATCTTCATAGTATTTCTTCATTAGCGGTATGATCACGATATGAGACATGGAGGATTTTTCTAAGGCAACGTTGTTGGAAAACATTTAATTGTTTAGTCATCTTGGTTGTGCATTTCCATGTTTCACAGGCGTATATTGCAGTAGGTGTAGCGATACTCTTAAAGAGTTTTATCTTTGTGGCGATACTTCCAGCTGCTGTTGACCAAACTGAGTGCATGCACTGAAATACAGCCGACGACATTCCAGTTCGGCAGTTGATGTTCTTGTCTCTGCCTCGGTCAGCAGACAGGATGCTGCCAAGATAAGTCAATAGCTGGGCTTGCTCTATAGCCTGGCCCTGGGAAATTATAGGTGTGTTATCTGGAACTCGTCTGATCTGCATAAGCTTGGTCTTTTCAGTATTTATACATATTCTGGTTGAAGTAACCCAGCTGGTCCGAACTCCGGATAAAGTGAGGAGGGTTCGGCGTGGGTTTAGCACCCCTACCCCGTAAAACTTATAATTGCTAAAGAAACAGCAAATTAAGCAAATGGTTGTAAAGATTCCATATTTGCATCAGTGTAATTACATCAAGGAATCTTTTAGCAGCAAATTGGCAGAAGTAATGAAGTTAAGCATAGCTATTTCTTATCATGTTTTGAGTCATGTGGGACGTGGTGGTGCTGCGGGTTAAACCGCAGAAGCCTCTGTGCTGTAAGGTCTGTAGATCTTCAGCTGTAAGATCGAATCCACGTGACGGAGTGAGCGCCCGTCGCTTGTCCCAGCTCCCGCCAACCTAGCGGTTTGAAAGCATGCAAATGCGAGTAGATAAATAGGGACCACCTCGGTGGGAAGGTAACAGCGTTCCGTGTCTAAGTCGCACTGGCCATGTGACCACGGAAGATTGTCTTCGGACAAACGCTGGCTCTATGGCTTGGAAACGGGGATGAGCACTGCCCCCTAGAGTCGAACACGACTGGACAAAAATTGTCAAGGGGAACCTTTACCTTTACCTTTGAGTCATGTGACTATGGCTACACTGACTTCTCAATTTGTGTCAGTTTGCTGGTAAAAGTAACACTAATAGATTTATGCTGGTGAGTGTAACAAGATTCTGGCCAACGTTATTTTTCAGATGTAAAAGAAGGACAAGTTATTTAAGTTACTTTAGGCATAACAAGTAATACCTAGTTACATTTAAAACTTACTTTTGAAGTGCATTTTAAGGAAATTTTGGAGGCATTTTGAGAGGACTTTTCCAGTATTTATGTTTTCCTCAGGGACAAGGGAAAGGTTTTTCACTTTTGATAAATATTTTCAAGGTGCAATATCAGAATTGGCCACTAGAGGGAAGACGAACGTATGTTCCTGAATTTTTTTAAAAAAATATTGCAATTATTATTATTTATTTATTTAAAATATTTGTATCCTGCCTTTCTCCTTAAAAAGAACCCAGGAGGACACCCAGTGTGGTGTAGTGGATAGAATGACGGACTAGGGCTCAGGAGTCCTGGATTCAAATCCCTGCTTGGCCACAGAAACTCACTTGCTTTTAAAGGCCTCTGAGGGTTGCCATAAGTCAGTTTTAACTTGAGGTCACCTAACACAGACAACAAGAGGTGTTAATCATATGTGACTCAACAAATTGCTTCTGCAGTCAGAGCAACAACAAGGATAAGAGCAACTTGACGACTGAGAAGTAATAAACAACATGATGGGTTCCTTTTAAAACGTAACATTCTAAGCTCTGGTTTGTATTATTGTCTTCATTTCACAGATGGAGAAGCTGAGGTTAACACAAGGAAATTATTTGCTTATGACCACCAAGTGAATTTCTACGGGAATTTGAGCACAGGGCTTCCTAGTTGACTTCTCTTGGTCTCTCTATCACATCAGCTCATAGGCGTTTTGAATGAAAAAGTTAAAATACCCCCTTCCCTTTCCACCCTCCTCCTCTCGTCCACTGGCCAAATAGGTGAAATACCTGAAGAAGCAGAATAAGGCTAAGCAGTTTTCCATTTACAGGAAGGGTTCAAGGAAAGGGACCCTCTCTGGATGGGTTCAAACGAGCGTTGAAGACTTGGCTCTTCCGCCAAGGCTTTCCCCGAGCATTAGGTTACTGAGATCTCGGCCTCCCTTTTTGCCATCCTTTTCATCATCCTTTTTACCACCTTCACTGCCATCTGTTTTAATTTATCTTGTTGGTTATTATATTTGTTCAAATGTATGCATTATTTTAGCCTTTTGTTTCTGTCCATGGAGTTTTCTTGGCAAAGATACCGGCGTGGCTTGCCAGTTCCTGCTCCAGGTGGATCGCGTTGAGTCAGAACTCTCCACTATGACCTGTCCGTCTTGGGTGTCCCTGCATGGCATAGCCCATAGCTTCTCTGAATAACTCAAGCCCCTTCGCCACAACAAGGCAGCAATCCATGAAGGGGTTTTTACCAACATGAATTTGACCCAACTCCGGGAGGCAGTGGAAGACAGGAGGGCCTGGCATGCTCTGGTCCATGGGGTCGCGAAGAGTCGGACACGACTTAAAGACTAAACAACAACAACATGTATTTTTTTTTATCGTGCTTTGATATTGTGCTGTTTATTTTGTTGTTAGCCGCCCAGAGTCGCCTGGTTGCCAGATGGTGCGGGGTATAAATCTAATAAATAAATAAAATAAAATATTTGGTTCTTGGTTCAGTTTCTTACTTAATTGCCATATTTGGGCTCAGCATGGAATTCCTGCCCCAGGTTAAAAAAAAAATCTCAGTCCAAGTAGTTGTGACTCAGTCATCGTCGTTGTTTTCCTCTTTCTCTTGGAAGGATATGATGCAGCTTCCTTGCTCTAGACATCCAGGTGTGTTATAGGGGAGGCTTATGCCTCATCCCATAAGTGTCTCCAGCATCCCTAGTTTTTTTTAATCCATCTTCCGGTTCCTCACCCTACTGCCCCACAGCACTTTCGAATTAGATATTCACTTATTTTTGTCATTCTGCTGAGGTAGCCTCGTGGCACAGTGGTTAAACTGCAGTATGGCAGTCTAAACTCTGCTCACACAACCTGAATTTGATCCCAATGTGGTCAGGTAAGAGACCTAAGGTTAACGCAGCCTTCCATCCTTCCGAGGCTGGTAAATTGAGTACCCATGTCATGGGAGGGGGGGGGCACAAAGTGTATAATTGAATTGTAAACCGCTCAGAGAGAGCTTTAAGTGCTATGCGGTGGTATATAAGCAGTGCACTTTTAGACTCCAGTATCTGGGTCACTAAATATTTCCTTTTAAAAATGCCTTATCTTTGCATAAGTGTGTGTGTGTGTGTGTGTGTGTGTGTGTGTAATATTTCCTTTTAAAAATGCCTTATCTTTGCATAAGAGTGTGTGTGTGTGTGTGTGTGTGTGTGTGTGTGTGTGTGTGTAAAGAGAAAGAGACTAGAAAAGCAATTTTTAGAATGCAGTCAATCTCCATGCACTGGTATGGGAGCCACTTAGTTTCTGGTGGATGTAGTTTAAGGATGGGTAGGAACTTCATTTCAGTTTATGTCAGGTAACAACTTACCAAAATGTAAAAAAAATTCTCCGTATCCAGAAGGGGACAATCTTGCGATTAAAATAAAAATGTTAATATGGGAAGAAACAGGGGCATTCATCCAAATCTAGAGCTCCAAGCGCTTAATGTTGCCAACTAGAGATGGGCAGGAACCACCGGTTCAGCAGTTCATCCTGGTTCGTTTACGGCCACAAGAGGTGTTCAGTGGTTTGACACCCCATCTCCTCTGGTGGGCACCCACTGAGAGGCAGTGCCCAGAGGAGGTGGGGCAGAGAAGGTGGGCTTCTGATTCTAAGCTGGAGGGGGCGGGGCACCGAACCGCCAAGCAGCTGTTGCAGTGGTAAACGAACCAGGCCGAACCGCCGAACCGGCAGGTCGTGCCCATCTCTAGTTGCCACTTCTTTTTCCGGACAGGTTCTTCACCGCAAACAGCCTCATGGTGGAAAATTACAGCACAGCCTTTCCATTTCTTGATCTGCCGACCTGCACCTCTTGAAATCTGGCTGGAATAAACCTGGGACAATCCCATTCCAACTTGTTTCAGAAGACTTTAACCGAACTTCGAAAGGATCTTCATATTCGGGATGGTGAGAGGAACTCGGTACTTTACGAACTTTTCCGTGGTTGCCGCAGTGTTGCGGAACATGTTGCCTGCGGATATACGGCAGGCTCCTTCCCTCTTGACTTTCAGGAAATGTGTGAAATCTGAACTTTTTAAGGAGGCCTTCAGAAACATCCTGCTCCTATGATTCCCTCAAGTGGTCGCATTTGAACTTATTGACTGTTGACTTTGGTGGTTCATCTTTCCTGTACCACTATGATTTGTGTGTTTTCCATTGATGTGTGTGGGTACAGTGGGTGGGTGCATGTGTCTATTTGCTGTTAGCCACCCAGAGTAGTGGCTTGCTACTAGACGGGTGGGATATAAATGCAACAAATTAACAAATAAGTGGAGAATGATTTGATGGTTGAAAACAACCCATCACACCATCTCTGAGTCTTCTCTTCTCCCAGGCTAAACACTTCAACCATTCCTCATGCAGCTTGGTTTACCATCAGAACTTTTACCATCAATTCTTGCCCTACGGACATCAGGAGGTGTGCCCATCAGCTTCGGAAAGCTGTATTTATATGATGCACTGCCAACAAACACCACTTCCATGCTTGTCTCCCACATGGAAATATCTGTGGAGGAATTTTTCCATTGTTGTTGTTATTCTTGTTGTGGCTTATATACCACCCCATGGTGCTTAAAGCCCTCTCTGGGCAGTTTACAGTTTAATTACGCAGGCTACACATTGCCCCCACGCCACACAAGCTGGGCACTCCTTTTACCGTCCTCGGAAGGATAGAAGGTTGAGTAAACCTCAAGCTGGCTACCTGAGCCCATTGGGATCAAACTCAGATCGAACTCAGTAAAAGCTTGACCACAGTACAACAGCTTAGCCACTGTGCCACAGGGTTCCCTTCCTTTCTCTTCCGTTTCCTTTCCTCTGACAAACTGCACCTCATAGGTAAAGGTAAAGGTTCCCCTTGACATTTAGTCCAGTCGTGTCTGACTCTAGGGCGCGGAGCTCATCCCCGTCTCCAAGCCGTAGAGCCAGCGTTTGTCCGTAGACAGTTTCCGTGGTCACGTGGCCAGCGTGACTAGACACGGAACGCCATGACCTTCCCACCGAGGTGGTACCTATTTATCTACTCGCATTTTTACATGCTTTTGAACTGCTAGGTTGGCAGGAGCTGGGACAAGCGACGGGAGCTCACTCCGTCGCGTGGATTTGATCTTACGACGGCTGGACCTCTGACCTTGCAGCACAGAGGCTTCTGCGGTTTAACCCACAGCGCCACCACGTCCCTCATAGCCGCTCATAATTGTCCCTAGCAAACTGCTCGGCTGGCTGCCTCTGCTGGAAAAAAAGAAATGGCAAAGGAGAAACGGCACTGGGCTTCTCCTTTGGTTTCTGAGAACTGGTCCAAAAATGAAGCAAAACAAACAAACAACAAACGTCTGTTGTGTTCTCTCTCTCTCTCTCTCTCTCTCTGTGTGCTCTTTCCTCTTTTTTAGCTGGGCTGGCAGTCCAATTCGTGAAGGCAGCAAGAAACCTGCTCAAACATCTCCAGGCAGGGTCAGTAAACAGACTTCAACTGCAGGGCGACGTAGCCCAAACCAGCAGAGGGTTAGGAAGAAACTCCTGTAACAGATTCCGTCCTGTTCGTGGAATATTTAGATGCATCCGCAAAGAATTATACACTGCAGGCAACGTTCTAAGAAAAGAAACCGCATCTTCTTGACGTCCTAAAGAGGGTGGCATTTAAAGGAAAGGTGCTGGAAAACCCTCTTCCTGATCCCTCGGGGTTAATGAATGCTCTCCTAACAAGACAGGAGGAAATCTGGACCACCACCAGCATTTCCCCCCCCCTCCCCGATTTAAGGAACACACGTCAATATTTATTCATTTGTTCATGTTTCCACCCAGCCCTACCCTAAAGGCTCAGGCTGGTTAACAGTAAATTGCAACACATGCAACTGAAAGCAGCTTAAAATGTGGAATCCTCCTCCTCCTCTTAGAACTGCAAAGCTGGAAGGGATTCTATGGATCATGGAGTCCAGCCTCTATCAAGGAGGCTCAGTGGGGGAATCAAACTCCCAACCTCTGGCTCCACAGGCAGAGGCTTAAACCCCTGAGCTATCCAGCAGTTCTGTGAAACACAACATGGCCTGAGATCACCTACACATATGGGTTGGGAGGTGAAGTGTGCAGCCTGCTGCTGTCCGTGACAAACTGTGAGAAGTGGGGGGTTACACACCTTCTTTCTCCTTGCCATGAAATCTCTCTGTGTAAGATTCCCCTCTTCACAGTACTCTTGCAGGAAATACCGTGTGATTTCATGGGTGTTCTGGGGTAATTGTGCTTCTAGAAGAAATACCAATCTGGACCAGATTCTTGAAACTCCTGTACGAAACAGCATCTTTCCTGAGCAAGATTCCCTGGAAAGCACGTTGAGCCAAAACAGAATTTGGCAGTTTTGTATGTGAAAGAAGGGGGGCAGGTGGGGGAAGTTCGGGAAAAATGAGACCGTGTGCAGGAGGTAGCTGTGAATTCTCCCTGGTGCAAGTGGAGCGCGCTCTCTCAGCATGGCAACACTGGGGAAGTGGCTGAGAATGAGAATTTTTCGAGTACCAGCCACATCCCTACATTGCTGTCTTCTGCTTCATCCAAGTGACAGAGGTTGATCATGGCATGAAAGCCACCAGAGAAGGGACGTTTGGGTTAACAAGAAAGGGGAGAAACACAAAGCGGGCTCTTAATTTCATTTTCAGACTCATTTGTTATTTTGAACGGGGGAAAACACGAAAGAGGATCAATTTCATTTTCGGACTCATTTGTTATTTCGAATGAGGAAAAACACGAAAGGGGGACTTTTCATTTTTTGGACTCATTTGTTAATTCAAATGGGGGAAAACACGAAAGGGGCTCCATTTCATTTTCAGACTCATTTGTTATTTCGAATGAGGAAAAACACGAAAGGGGCTCTTAATTTCATTTTTGGACTCTTAATTCAAATCGGGGAAAACACGAAAGGGGCTCCATTTCATTTTCAGACTCATTTGTTAATTTGAATGGGGGGAAAACACGAAAGGGGCTCTTAATTTCATTTTTGGACTCTTGTTAATTCGAATGGGGAAAACACGAAAGGGGCTCTTAATTTTATTTTTGGACTCCTTCGTTAATTCCTTAAAGAGAGTCTCTTAAACCCAAATGCTTGGTTTGAACAAAAAAAGAGGCACACACCTTTCGTTTGCTCTTTGATTCACCACTTGTCTGTCAAATTAGCCGGGAAATGTTTAATCAAATAGAGGCCAAATTCAAACCAAATTTTTGGTTTTTGGTTTTATTGTTTTTAAATTTGTAAACCGCCCAGAGTAGACCCTTGGTCTAGATTGGCGGGATAAAAATCTAATAAATAAAATAAATAAATAAATCATAATAGAGTCACGAGGGCTGGTGTTAGAAGCCAGTCAGAATATCTGAATGAATGCCAGACAGAATATGAATGGGGAGGGGAACAAAACATAATATAAAGCAGCCACTCATTTTCATGTTAAATGAAAGGACTGGTAAACGAAAGATCCCAAAAATGAATGAGACACCCCCTCTGAAAGAACCTAAAAGGAATCAAACCTGGAAATTTCTCCCATGCACCTTCCTAGCGGTGACTCAGAAACTCCAAAAATTCAGAGCCATGTTTGGAAACGTGTTGTGGTCTGTATAGACTAGAATCTTCCACTTCAGAGGAAGCTTTCTTGGAATGGAGCCAAGAACTTTTTGCTTACTTCTGGCTGTACAGTTGGACCCCCCCCCCCCATCTGCAGAATCAATATCTACTGATTCATTTATCCGCTGCCTGAAAATGCTTAGTAAAAAAACCTCAGAAATATGTATTTATATGTATTTCCAGGGTGTATTTACCAGAACTGGCCACAAGAGAGTGCCAGAGACCATGCAATGCATAGCATTCTATACTTCCACTTTTTTGGCATCTGTTGGGGGGGGGGAGAGGCTTCGAATTGATTTCTGCGTATACTGCAGTCTTGCTGTATTATTTTATTTCTACATGCGAGTGTTCAAAGTATATGCATGTCTTCTTACAGGGTTCTATGCATTGCAAGAGTACTTGCAGGAAAACAAGCATCAAAGGTAATGAGTTCATAAAAACTGCAATGACATTTCAAGTTTTATGGCCTTAATGGGGACAGAAGTACAGCCACTGGGGTGGGGGAGGACTGGGGGATTCTGGGTGTTGTTTTCCAAGCTCTGGTAAGACTAGAGGTCCATCTGGTCCAGGACTATCAAAGTTGGATGATAGCCTCTGTCCATGATTTCAAGCACTACCCAATGATGCAGCCAGCAGCTTAGCCTGGGATCAAGGGAGCATCTCCATGTGTGTGTGTGTGTTTGTTAACACATTCCCCATTGCTTTGGTCAGATCCTGCAAAGACAGATCAATCCTCAAGTGGCTGCTTTACAAGGAAATGCAGAAAGAACTTTGATCTACAGCATCTCCTGTTGTTTGGCCCTGCGATGGTTTCAGCTTCACACGGCCCAGGAACAGGTCAAGCGTCTCCCTAAACCCTTAGTATGATTTAGGGAACCTTCCGTTGCTCAATCTCAGGTCTGGCAGGCATTTTGAATCCCGAGTAAGAATTCTTCCACCCATTCAGAGAACCACAGTTTTTGAAAAGCCACGGAACGTATCTATTTTTTTTCATTTCCCGCAAAGTGCCATGAACAGAGGTTAACGGACTGGTTGTAACCTTTAAATGAAATACAGGCACAAGGGCGTGTTTGATCACGGAGGTAAGCGAACAAAGTCTCACTCAGTAAAAACATCAGAGGACAGGGTCTTTTCCAAAGGGTTAGATTACAATTCCTGGCGGGACTTTTCCTTTTTTTGTATTGTTGCATTTCTTATTTTCAAGTTGCTTTTAGGTGGAGTTTTTTCCTGGTATCATTTTAATATTTCTTAGATCCACAACTTAGTGTAAATTGCATAGAGATTTTACTATGCCACGTACACACAAATATTGAGGTTAGAGATGGGCACAATGGCTGTACTGGCCTTGACAGATAAACCCCATGACCTATTATTATGTTCAATATCCTGATTGTGTTTGATGCTACACAACAGGTAAGGGGATGCCAATATATAACTCAATTTAATGCAACTCTTCCTTCCTTCCTTCCTTCCTTCCTTCCTTCCTTCCTTCCTTCCTTCCTTCCTTCCTTCCTTCCTTCCTTCCTTCCTTCTCAACCGGCTGCTTTCTTTCTTTCTTTCTTTCTTTCTTTCTTTCTTTCTTTCTTTCTCTTTCTTTCTTTCTTTCTTTCTTTCTTTCTTTCTTTCTTTCTTTCTTTCTTTCTTTCTTTCTTCTCAACCTGCTGCTTTCTTTCTTTCTTTTTCTAAATGCAGGATGAAGTGTTTTGATTTTTTTTTTCAAACTTGATTTTAAAAATGTTCCTTGTATTAAAAAAAACAACACCTGTTGGCTATCCATTGACGATCCCTTGATTTGAAACGGCTGGCAGGGCTGCCGAAGGTAGATGCTGGAGGGTATCCCTAGGTACAGATGAAAGAGCCTCAAGTTGGCAAGACAGATCAAAGTTTCGAAAATGATTTATTTGGACTAAAAGGCCCATGTGGACTGGAGGATTCTGGGAACAATAGTCCACAAGAAGCATGTTTTCCTGGCTCTGGAACAGATCTCCCTGTGAGTAACAGGTTGGCTAGCCCCACAGCACATCACAGAATTATAGAATCATGGCATTGGAAGGGGCCTCTAAGGCCATGCAGTCCAGCCCCATGCTCCGTGCAGGAATACAAATCAAAGCAGATTTGACAGAGGGTTCTCCAGTTTTCTCTTTGATGCCTCCAGCATTGGAGTGCTCATCACCTCCAGAGGTAATTGGTTCCATCGTCATACTACTTTAACAGTTAAGAAGTTTTTTCCTATTATCCTGGAACCCATTATGATGCATCTTGCACTTTGGGATGATGAGAACAGGCCATGCCCCTCCTCTGCATGACTACCATCCAGTTATTTGAAAAGTGCTCTCCTCTCTCCCCTCCGTCTTCTTTTCCAAGAGCTAAACAGGCCCAGTTCTTTCAGTCTTTCCTCCTAGGTCTCGGTTTCCAGTCCCCGGATCATCCTTCTTGCCCTCCTCTGAACTTGCCTCCAGTTTGTTGGCCTCCTTCTTAAAGTGCGACACAGGACTCTAGAGGAGGCCTAACCAGTGCTGAAAAAAAGAGGGACTAGCACCTTGTGGGATTTGGAGGCATCATTCTAGAATAAGGCAGAGCTTTTTTCCTCTTTCAGGCTACACATGTTAGGTTGGATATTAACATACATTCTGTTGAAAGCGTTTTTATTTTTACATAATTAGAAAAATATTTCCAGCTGTTTTGAATGTGTCTGTGAGTCCTGATAGACGAGAGGAACAAGCATCTCTCCGTCCTAGTCTCTCTCTCTCCCTCGCTCGCCTTTTAAAGGACACTCCGTTGTCATAACAAGTTCCATATTAATGTAAGCAAAAGAGCATGTTTGCTCATGGTTTTTCTTTTCTTTTCCAAAGGCGTGATTGGCAGCCATGCCTTTGATGGGCTCAGCTTTCCCCTAGTCATTCGCTGATGAGTTGCAATCTTTTCTGCTTATATAATGCGCCTGCTTACATCTGCAGTTTCTAAAGAGCTGGCCCACCCCCTTTTTAATTGGATGGCTCATCTGTCTTTCTCTCTCCCTCTCTCCCGTCTTTGCTCAGCCCATTTGTTTCGTATTTCCAAAATGATTTATTTGTGTTCTAATAGGATGGCTCGGGACTTCCCTCCATCCTGCCTTTGTTTATAGTTGTCTTGCTTGCTTCGAGAGCCTCCTTGGCAATGGAAGAACACTGGTCTCACCACCATCTCGGATACTTCCAGATCTCGTCTTTTACTCCAGGTTTGCACCTTGTCCAGAACAACGGGAGAAGCACAACGAGGTCCCTGGACCATTGGTGCCATAGAGAAGAGATGATTGTCCGGATTAACTCCATTGTCCCCCAAATACGGCCAACAGCTTCTTTAGAAGCCTGGCTGAATGAGAAATGCTTCATTGGATCGTCATCATCCAGACTTCATCCAGGTCCACAGCAGGAAGAAGATGGAGGAGGGAGACTTAAGGAGGGCCAGTGAACCAAGAAATTTCTGAGTAGTGTTTGGGAACATACCGTTTTTCAATGAGTGCCATCTGCTCTAACCCTAGGGCTTTTTTAGAAGCAGAGGGCTTCAAACGTTCTAGCAGGAGGAGTTAGCATGTAGAGCAGAGTTTGGGGAAGTTCCTTTCAAAAGACTACCCTTCCCAGAGTCCAGGCCAGCATGGCTGTATCAGCTGGGGTGTTCCTGAAGTGGTATTCCAAAAAAAAAAAAAAAAAAAAAGGGAACTTTCTCAGGCTCCGATTCAGAGTGTGCATTTCCTGCATTGAACACGGTTTTTATCTTGGGAGGTGGTGAGCCCTCCAACCTTGCAGGCATTCTAGAGAAAACTGGACGACCCTCTCTCAGATCTGCTTTGATTTGGATTTCTGCCTTCAGCAAGGGGTTGGACTTGATGGCCTTATAGGTTCCGTTGTTGTACTGCTCTAACAGTTAAGACGTTTTTCCTGATATTCAGCCTAAATCTGTCTTCTTGGAGCTTGAGCCCATTTCTGATCAAAGTCTGGAAAAGTTACCTTTTTTTGTGTCAGAACTCTCAGAATTGGACAAGTGAGTTCTGGGAGTTGTTGTGCAAAAAACAGAAGTAACTTCCTCAAGCTCTTGGTCTCAGACGCCTTCTCCCCATTTCAGTGGGGCTCAGGTAAGAGAAAATCCTGGCAGAGGGCAGGCACCTGAGGCCATCCACCTGAGCCTCACCTCACCTGAGGTCAAGGCAGGTCTCCTTCCTGCAAGAGATGACTGGGAACTAAAAAAAAACCCAACACAGCTTTGCATGTGAAACTATTTGGTTGCTTAGTGATGGAGAGCCGATGGCTGTCAACTCCCCATAGGTAGCAGCAGCTGTTTGTGCTATTTCACAGCTGCTAAATATGATATAAATCCAAAGAATTTCTCATGTTTTTATAAAGTTTATTTTACAGAAAGAAAGAATGAAAAAAAAAAAAAAAAGGGACCCAGACAGCAATTTTTGGCCCCTCCGATACTCTTACCAAATGACATCTGGTTTCGTACTGCTTATTTAAGCAATCCTTTAAAAATGTTTGCCAAGGGGCGTAACTCAAAATTCTCTGTCCTTCCCCATTTCTAACTAGACAGTTTAGATTACAGTGCAGTACGTCGAGTTTATTATAAGCAATGCAGCCCTCCTTTTTAAATCCCCCCCCCAAGTGTGCTTTAAAGAGAATTGGATAAATATTATGCAATTAGTTAAGAGAGGGCTGCCTGGAAGATCCGAGAATCCGACGCAAAGCATGACAATCGGGACGAATTGTTTCCATATGGTGGGAGAGAGCTGGGCCATTGTGTGGGCTGTATCAAGAGACGTGCCGGAGGAACGTTCGTAAGTGCAAACCAGGGCTTGTCCACTCCTACAGACAACACTCTCTCTCCTCCTAAACCAAGCTCTAGAGAAGGGCTGTAGCTCAGTGGTAGACCACTTGTTTTGAGTGTAGAACGTCCCGTACTCAAGCCCTAGCAGCTTGAGATTGGTCTAGGAAAGGACTGGAGCTACCACTTTGGAGAGCCATTGCTGCCAGTCCAAGCTGGGTTTCCTTTCGGCCCTTCATACCTGGCTTCAACACCCCAACGGATTTTGGAAGCTTGATTGATTAGGCATCCTTCAGTCTCGAGAGACTATGGTAACGTGCTCTGAATAGAGGACTTGGAACAGCATCTAGTGTGGCTGAGAAGGCCAATTCAGGAGTGACCATCCCTTCCACACGGAAGACAAATACAATCTGTCCCCTGTCCAGCTCCCTGATTTGGCTGGTTTCGGGACGGCCTCTTCGCCTCAGCCTGCTGGACAAGTGCCTCTTCAAATTGGGAGAGGCCATCCTGCACTGCCTGCCTTCAGGCTGAATGCTCAGAGGTCAAGGTTTCCCATCTGTTGAGGTCCATTCCTAAGGCCTTCAGATCCCGCTTGCAGATCTCCTTGTATTGCAGCTGTGGTCTCCCTCTGGGGCGATTTCCCTGCACTCATTCTCCATACAGGAGATCTTTTGGAATCCGACCATCAGCCATTCTCACAACATGCCCGAGCCAACGTAGACGTCGCTGTTTCAGTAATGTAGACATGCTAACAATTCCAGCTCGTTCTAGGACTACTCTATTTGGAACTTTGTCCTGCCAGGTGATACCAAAAATGCGTCGGAGACAGCGCATATGGAACGTGTTCAGCTTCCTCTCCTGCCGTGCACAAAGGGTCCAGGACTCACTGCAGTACAGGAGTGTGCTCAGGACACAGGCTCTATAGACCTGGATCTTGGTATATGCCGTCAGCTTCTTATTAAGCCATACTCTCTTTGTGATTCTAGAGAACATGGTAGCTGCTTTGCCAATGCGTTTATCCAGCTCGGAATCTAGGGAGAGAGTGTCAGAGAAGCTAAGCAAGGTCAAACTTGGTTAAGTCCTTGGATGGGAGACCAAATGGGGTCTCCCTGTAATCTATCCTGAACTGCTGGAGGGGTACGGCTTTCACCCAAAACTGGCAAGATGGGTCTAGACGGACCAGTGGTCTCATCCAATATAACACAGCCCCAGACGTTTCCTTCCACCGATGGGGCTGGGCCCACACATCAGCTTGAGTTTCTAAGTGGCCCCTTAGAAACTCCACACACACTCTCTCTCTCATCAGTGACCGACGGAGCCCTCACCTAAAACTGCACAGTCGCTTACCTAACAAAGCCAGCCCTTTGTGACCTGGAGCGATCAGGCCTTCTGGCCATCCTGTATTCCCTTTTCTTTTTGCCAGGAAGACGTAGCTGGGTTCTTTTTTTCTCCGCAACATTAGGGTGGCATCTGTGGGATGAGTTAGCATGGATATGGGCCTGGATAGCTAGCCTTAGCAGTGAGCCACTTGGGTATTTTTTGCTGCCAAGCTTCTTAAAAATATTGGATAATAACATGGCCAAGGTAGAAGTGGAGCAATAGCTAGAATCCTATGAGTGCTCGTTACAACCTCCCTGTTACAGCAGCTCCACTGGCTGCTGATCCGTTTCCAGGCAAATGCCGGTTTTAACCTATAAAGATCTAAACAGCTTGGGTCCATCTCCCTCTATGAGCCTGCCTGGGGTAATAAGATCATCAGGAGAGGCCTTTCTCTTGGTCCCGCCACCTTCACAGGTGCATCTCAGATGGGGACATGGGAGAGGGTCTTTCTCTGTCGATGCTCCTTTAGACTCTGGAACTCCCTCCCACTGGAGGCCCGACTGGCCCCGTCTTTGCTCTCCTTCCACCTTTCTCTTCAGGCAAGCTTTCCCTCAGTGGCTGTCTGTCTGAGAGGGTGTTTTAAAATGGATGGTTGTGCCTTGTTGCTTTTATATATGTTTTTAGCATTGATGTTATTTACTGTTTTGAATCTAATATTAGTTTAATTCTTTTTTAAAAAATGTGTATACCTACTGTTTTTAGCGTTCAAATGTGGTCTTTTTAATGATGTAAGCTGCTTTGGGTCCTTCTTAAGAAGAAAGACATGGTACAAACAAACAAACAAATCTTTTGTGTAACTTGCCACAGTTAGTGGAGAAGATGGCAGGGCATGTCTTGGTTGCACAAATCAGCCTGTGACCCAATTTACACCCCAGCATTTTATCAATTAATAACAATTAGCAATGGCAAATTATCCAAACCTTGTACGAACATCAGAAGGATTCTGGCCCATGGCTATTTTTCTTTTCTTTTCTTTTCTCTTCTCTGTGGAAAGAGAGCTGTTGATATTGAATGTCATATGTTTTAAATTACTTCCTTAGGTTTTATTGTGACTGCTTATTGCTGACAGTACCTTATGGACAGACAGACACAGTCTTTGTCTTTGTGGGGTATCTACAGCAAGGCAGGCTGTGCTGGGACTGGAATAGATCGTCTTGATGTCCTTTCTGGACCTCCGTAGGTTTCCCCTGCTTGGCCCCTGTGAATTTTTTCGAAGCTTCAGTAATGGCTAATCATCCCCAGAAACTTGGCGAGGTCGTTTACAGGTAATTTTCAGGCAGGGCCATCTCTTAGGGTGCAAGTATGTATTTTTAAGAAGTAGTAAGTGACCTGTTTGGTTTAAGGGACCAAAATAACATTTAAACAGCCAGTTATGCTTGTGAGAGCCTCCTGGACATGTCAGGCCATCCCGCCCCCCTTTTGGAGGCTGCATTTTGCCTGCCTGTGGTTTAAGGAGGAAAGACTTCACTGGCACTGCAATTGACATGCCCTATATTCTGTTGCAGAGTTTTGAAATTTTGATAAAAATCCCTTTGGGTGCACAGCAAAAGTGCAGGGATTCACAGAGCAAAATAGCTTCAAGTTCCCCATAGTAGACCACCCCTTTCCTTATTAACTGGCACTTACAGCCTTAGTAACTAACTCGGAGACATTAGTATTTTATTTATTTAAAACATTTTAAACTGGCCTTTCTCCTTAAAAAGGACCCATGGCGGCTTACAAGAATTAAAAGACAGTATTTAAGTTAGTAACAATGTGTATACAATACTAAAAGGATCAATAAATACAATGCTAAAAAACATAAGCAACACCAAAACACATTCAATGCAGTAAGGTACAACCATCCATTTAAAAAAACCCCACTCGGCAACCATTCACTCAGGGAAAGCCTGTCTGAAGTAGTAGAAAGAATAAAAAGTTTCATTACTTACAATTGAACAGATCAAACAGCAAACTGACAAACATGACTGCTTTTGGCAACAGACCTCAACGGACTCTAGAAAGGGAAAGAGACACCGAGCAGAGGGGTGGGGCTCTCTTTGAATTCAGAGGCAGGGAAGGAATTCTTAGTTAGTGCTGGAAAGATTGAAAGTCAGCTTAGCCCAGAAAGGTTCCTCCTAGCTAAACCTACTAAAGACAGCATGTGAGGTTCTAAACCCCCCCCCCCCCCAAAAATTCTTTATAAATTCACTCATTAGTCATAAGCCAGTGGCTGAGAACAGAGGAGTGTAAGAGGAGCGATGCAGGATGAGGCCAAGTCCAATGCCTTCTTCCCGAAGGAGCCAGCCAGATGTCCCAGGGCAAGCCTACCAATAGTATGTGCACATACCCATCATCCCCAGGACCCTGCACTGAGAGTCAGCCCACCTCTGGTCCCGGAGGCCATTGATAATTAGGAGCAATTACCCTAATCCTCTGTGGTTCGTCAGTGTGAAGGGTGTACGCTTCACAAGGCAAAGGGGGTACGTATGTGATTAGAAAAGCTGCACACAGCCATTCCACTGAAATGAATATTTCCTTGTTTGGGGCATGTTGTTTTTCTGCCTGAAGAGCAAAGCCTTGCCGGCATCAATGGGTCAAACGGTCAGTTCGCACTAGGGGTGGAGGGTGGGATTAGTCGGTTTCTGGTCTGTGTCAGTTCTGCAAGCCTTCATTCAGAAGTCTTCGCAGCCCCATCTCTTGTCTGCATTAACACCTGCTTCCCTTTTTAAAATGTTGCCTATTCAAATACATATTTTGTCACCGGAGACGCGTGGATGGCACATTTCCCCCCCTGTGCATTTCTCTTAGACGTCTCCAGCTGGGGACACCCTGCCATATTAGAAGCGGCATGAAAGCCAAAGCATGACCACGTTCTGAATAGCACATGAGTGCTCGAGGCGTGGATAAGGGTCATCGCTCAAATTTCACAAAGACTGGACTTGCATCTCACACAGTGATCCATCGCTCCCTTTCGCTCTGCTCAGTCACTGGCGACACCGAAGGCAGCAAAATGAGGTTGTTGGAAATGCATATGGAACCGGGTCTTCTCAGTGGTGGTCAACTTGCTGGTGGACCACCCCTTCTGGTGGACGTGGGTTAGGTCCCCACCCTTGTTGGCTTTAGAGCGCAAATTAAAATGTGGCTTTTCACTCAGGCCTTTGGAAGCCTTACCCCCTTGCTCGAAAGCTCAGTGGTTGAGGCATCTGGCTGCGGAGCCAGAGGTTGGGAGTTCGATTCCCCCACCGGGCCTCCTTGACAGGGGTTGGACTCAATGATCCACAGGGTCCCTTCCAGCAGTGCAGTTCCAAGATAAGATAATATAGCTCAGTGGTTTTAAATTAATTTAATTAAACTTATACCCTGCCCTTCTAGTGGCAAGCCATGACTCTGGGCAGCTACAACAGAAATATACATAAAGCTACACAATAATCATATAGAGGGACGTGGTGGCGCTGCGGGTTAAACCGCAGAAGCCTCTGTGCTGCAGGGTCGGAAGACCAGCCGTCGTAAGATCGAATCCACGCAATGGAGTGAGCTCCCGTCACTTGTCCCAGCTCCTGCCAACCTAGCCGTTCGAAAGCATGTAAAAATGCGAGTAGATAAATAGGTACCACCTCGGTGGGAAGGTCAAGGCGTTCCGTGTCTAGTCGTGCTGGCCACGTGACCACGGAAACTGTCTACGGACAAATGCTGGCTCTACGGCTTGGAAACGGGGATGAGCACCGCCCCCTAGAATCGGACACGACTGGACTAAATGTCAAGGGGAACCTTTACCTTTACCTTACACAATAATAATGAACTGAAACCACGAACAGAAAATAGCCTTCCCCAAACCCACTCTATTAAAAACACCACCTAACTCCCAGGATGGTGGAAGCAGGCCGCTTCGATAAGGCTCAGTGGCCTTATAGGCCCCTTCCGATTCAATTATTCTATGATTCTATGGATTTATTATTTAATTATGTAATGGCCCCATATGTATTGTTTATGGTTTGCCAGTGGCTGCTATTTCCGCCATCCTGGGAGTTAGGTGGTGTTTTTAATAGAGTGGGTTTGGGGAAGGCTATTTTCTGTTTGTGGTTTCAGCTCATGATTATTTTGTAGCTTTATGTTCATTCCTGTTGTAGCTGCCCAGAGTATTTATTTATTTATTTATTTATTGGATTTATACCCCGCACCATCTGGCAACCAGGCCATTCTGGGCGACTAACAACAAAATAAACAGCACAATATCAAGAAACGATAAAATAATAATAATAATACATACATTCAAACAAATATAATAACCAGCAAGATAAATTAAAACAGATGGCAGTGAAGGTGGTCAAAGGATGATGAAAAGGATGGCAAAAAGGATGGTAAAAGGGAGGCCGAGATCTCAGTAACCTAATGATCAGGGAAAGCCTGGCGGAAGAGCCAAGTCTTCAATGCTCATTTGAACCCATCCAGCGAGGGTGCCAGGCAGATCTCAATAGGCAGGTTGTTCCAAGTAGTGGCTTGCCAGTAGACGAAGGAACCAACCAACCAACCAACCAACCAACCAACCAACCAACCAACCAACCAACCAACCAACCAACCAACCAACCAACCAACCAACCAACCAACCAACCAGGCATTGCTTTGAGGTGGTATGAGTGTTTCCTGTGAGGCTCTGTGAGGAACCATTCACATACGCTGATGAACATCACTCGGGAGCCAACCCCGGGTCAAGCCGTTCCACCGACTCCACCCCTAAACCACCTTAAGGCTTTTGGATCCGCTTTTATACCCCCACCTAATGACCTCCTGCTCCTGATGAGGTGGGTTGTAAGACCAAGACTAAGGTCAAGTGCCGGTGCCTGGAGGGTAAGTTGTAAGGGAGCACAAATTGCGATTTTGTACCCTGTTATTTATTTATTTATTCATTCGACTTGTATGCCGCCTGCACTCTGCAAGAGTGTGGGCAAGAGTTATCCGTGTTCGCAGACCAGGTCCGTTAAGGTATCAGCCTCAGCTTCCCGTTCCCAACTGCCTGGCTTTGTGGAAAGTCAGCAGGAGAACGAGGTGATTGTAGCCATGCTCTTAAAGCAGACGGTTTTTCTTAAACTTTGAACAAAACTTGGAGATCATGACAGACGTGAAATCCCTGAGTTTCTTTTGAGTGGAATTCTTCAGATACTGCCTGCTCTTTTCCAATCCTTGTTTCGACACTAGAAATTAAGGCTGACACTTCAATGGCTGGCTGGAATGATGTCTGGTTTCCCACGCACTTGTGGTAACTCTATGTGTGTGGTTGTTTCTCATTAAAATTCATTATCCTTTTTTACATTTTCCCTAACATCTATATTGATTAATTTTACTGTATATATTTCATGCACTTTTTCTAGAGACCACTGTGTCACTCATTACTTTGTAGCAGTAAAGTTGCCATTACCGTTATAATTGTTCCATTTGCAAAAGTTATTAGTTACATTGTGCATTGTTAACACCTACTAGCACACCAAAAAATTAAGGGAAACAACTCTTTGGTTCCTCTAGCAGTCAGTTCTGATAACGCACTATGAAACAGGACAGAAGACAGAACAAACTAACTTTCCTTCCTTCTAAAAATGCCTTAAAATGACCTTTAAAAAACACTTTTGAAAATTACTAGAAAAGCTTACTCATTGCACCCAAAAGTAAATTTATAACTAGAAGCTATTAGTCTACAAACTACTGAAATGTAACTTATTTATATCCTTGTTAGCCCCAAAGTAACTAGTTACAGGTAACTATGGTACTTGTGACAAGTAGCTCTGTTCTCCTATTATTCTAATGCATACAGTATTTGCGCAAATTCTTAACGTTACAGACATTTTTTGTCTCTTTCCATTTTTCAAATACAGCATGTGACTTCTTTTATGAGTGCTTTATTTCATCAAAATATTTCCCACAGTTCACAAATATATAAGTTCTCACAGCCAGCTGCATTTCCTCTCACAATGATCTTGAGAGGTATAAGAAGACTGCCCTTCTTCAAGACTCTCAGATCCATTGGAAGTGGGTTTTTTTTTAATCCCCAGAAACATTAGTAAAAAAAAACCCATGTGGGCAATCTGATGTGGGCGGAAGTACTCCACGAGGTAATCTTTCCATCTGCGTCCACACAAAAGCCCTATTCAGAAGTTATCATATTGACCGGAATCCTGTCGCGCAGCTCCGTGTGCACAATGGGAATGACATCAACTGCAGTGGCAAATTGCTGCTGATTAAAGGCTTCCTTTGGCGAGTCTGGGTGCATGTGGCTCAGTTGCATTATCTATGAAAGGTGTCCATGTCTATTTGCCACTGCGGATGATGTCATCCCCACTGTGCATGCAGACTTGTGCAACAGGATTTCAGCCATTGTGTGTATTCCACACACAGTGGAGGTGACGCAGTATTTCACTCTGTCACCATGGCTCCATTGCAAAAAAGCCACTATCTGAAGTGTGAGAGGGACTGTTCTATTTGTGTGAACTCTCTCCATGAGCAAAGGTGTAGAGGGAAAAGGGTTCTGGCTCATGGGGAGCGCCTAGAACAGCCATCTTGTCATCAGGCAGTTATTCATTGTCTGACAAAGGATAGAGGTGTTAGCCAGCTCCCCTCATTGTGTTTGGAGTACACATGCTTTAAGGACAACCGAACAGGGCTCTGCTGTGTCCCTTCTCTGCCTCTGTGTGTATTCCATGGCTTTTAAAACCTACCAATGCGATCCAACTGATGGCTACTCAGAGCTCGGCCCACTGAGTTCAAAGGGACGCGGGGCCACAGAAATGCACGTAGGACTGCAGCCGAAGTCTGTGCTGGCTTGCATTCGGTCCCACGAACACCCGCTCGGCGAGGCCTGAGCAGAGGCTCCCGAAAATGGTCAGATGGTTTCTATTTCCTCTGCTACGAGCTGGATTTGAACCAAAAACTCCAAGGTGAAAGGGTGATCTGTAACACACTGTGACATCTAAAATAAAATAATGTAATGTCTTTAATATTCAAAGAGAGCAAGTTGGCAGTAAAACATTTGTATAGAGGGAGGCAAACACGGGTCCCTATATATTTTAATTTTAAATACGCACAGATGTTGGGTTTTTAATCACGGCATGTCAGGATTTGACTTTAACAATGGCAAAAATGTGAGATCGGCTTTGCTGAATTGCTTCCATGTTTCGTACGGCAGATTTTTATTGCACTGAGCAGCAAACTGTCATATATTTATGTAAAGTGCCATCGCCTATTGACTTAAGTGCATGTATGGGGCTTAACATACAACACGCTTTGCCGAAAAGGGCTGGAGAGGCATTCCCTCTGTTTATTATCCATTCAGGCACATGTTTCCTACCGCCGTGCCCAGTGGTAGGAAACTCTTAAAGCAGCCATTCTCAACCTTTTGTTTTTGGCCACGGCCATCAACACAATAGGGAAGAAATAATGAGTGAATGAATGGATTAATGAATGAATGAATGAATGAATCTGATGGTTGTTGTAGGTTTTTCGGGTTGTTTGGCCGTGTTCTTAAGGTTTTTCTTCCTAACGTTTCACCAGTCTCTGTGGCCGGCATCTTCAGAGGACCGGAGTTAGAACTCTGTCTGTGTTCTCATCTATCCCACACACTACACCAGAACACAGACAGAGTTCTGGCTCCTGTCCTCTGAAGATGCTGGCCACAGAGACTGGAGAAACGTTAGGAAGAAAGACCTTAAGAACACGGCCAAACAACCCAAAAAACCTACAACAACCATCAGATCCCAGTCGTGAAAGCCTTCAAGAATACAATGAATGAATGAATGAATGAATGAATCTATCAATCCTGGTTGTAGGCATCCTTCAGTCTCGAGAGACGATGGCAACGTGCTCTGAATGGAGGACTTGGAACAGCGTCTAGTGGGGCTGAGAAGGCCAATTCGAGAGTGACCATCCTGTCCACACTGAAGGCAAATACAATCTGTCCCCTGTCCAGCTCCCTGATTTGGCTGGTTTCGGGACTGCCTCTTGGCCTCGGCCTGCTGGACAAGGGTCTCTTCAAAATGGGAGAGGCCATGATGCACCGCCTGCCTCCAGGCTGAACGCTCAGAGGTCCAGGTTTCCCATCTGTTGAGGTCCATTCCTAAGGCCTTCAGATCCCGCTTGCAGGATCAATCCTACATACTAACATATATAGGGTTTCTTCAGATGAACTTGTGGTATTGAAAGGAGGCTGGTGGGGGAGCCATAGGGTGGCCCAGTGTCTGACGTCACAACAGGGCTTGGATGTACCACAATTACAAGTAATTTGGGGGGGGGGGGTAATGAAGGCCTAACAACACCCTTTGTTAAACACTAACACAAACATGAGGTTTCCAGGGAGGGTGGAGGAAAAACAATGTTTACCTGTTGCTCCCAAAAAAGTATGACTTCTTTACATCATGGGGACAGGTTGGAAACAAATCTAATTTTTTTAAAAGGTTTTAAAAATGAAAAAAAAAAAAAGGAAACTTGAACTTTATCCTCATGCATCAAACTTTTTTTCTTTTTAAAAAAAGAAATGACCCATCCTTTTGGAAAAAAACAATGTTCCAAACTTTGCTTCGCAATGGACAGGCCTTCATTTGAAGCTGTCCTTTGTTTTGAAGTGTTACTTGATTCATGGCTGCTCTTGTTGTTACGTGCCAGCAAGTTGCCTCTGATTTACGACAACCCTATGAACGAGGCATAAAATGTCCCGTCCTCAACTGCCCGGCTCAGCACTTGCAAACGCAAGTCCATGGCTTCCTTGAGGGAGTCAGTCCATCTTGTATTGGGCCTTCCTCTTTGCCTACTGCCTTCCAAGCATAAAAAAAGAGACAACAGTGACCAGCTTTCAGGTTGCTCATGAACTGTTAGCACCTGGAGAGCTGATGGAAGGGCAGGCCTCCATCATGCGGCGTGCTGTTCTGTTATGCAAAGCGGTCCGTCCATCTAGTTGACATCAGCTAGCCAGAAACAAAGAGCCCTCCTGATCTTCTAAAATTTACTTCACTATGTTAGACGGTGGCATAAAAGCCTGTGAGAAGACAACCAGTGTACCTAAATGTCATGATACTGAGCAGTAGAGGTGCCTCTCCCTCAAGTTTGGTGGGTCGGGTTCCTCACCCTCAGATTTAAGCGCACAACTTTCTCTGGCCACAAGTTCTCTGTGGGGTAAGCTGGTGCCTGGCTTTTCCTTTCATTACTTTTCAGAGATTGTCCATAGATGATTTCGCTTCTTCCTGTCTGTTTTTATTTTTTATTTTTATAGGGTTTATGCATTGGGTCTGTGCGGGAAAAATGAATTTGCTCCACCCTACAACTCTATTGAGCAAAACCATTACAGTTCGGAAACTGAACCCGGAGATTAAGAACCAATACTCTTTTTTTAAAAACGATGATCTCGCATTTCTGACTTCCAGCTTTGTGCTGGGATTTCCAAAGTGGAGGAGCTCAAGGGGGAGAGAAAAGCTAGGCCCCGTTTTCCGGTTGTGTCTTGATTTCCTTTACACAGGAAACAAAGTTCTTTGTTAACACCCTCAGCCACGTATCTTTCCCACACATCGATCTGCCGGGGGAGCAGCTTCCGAGTCCATGTGGTTCAGGGCCCAAACCTGTGGCCGAGGGCTGGTCCTTCTGATATCACAGAAGGAACTGCCCTTGTGTGACTACCACAAAAATAACCTGCGTGAGAGTATGTGTGCATGACAGAAAAGTCACATCTAACCAATCCACCTGGTTTAGGTTGCAAACAGCCAGCGATGGGGACTTGAGTTGTGGGACTGGCTGTCAAGTTGGACTTAAGTCACATCAGTGATTTGAGTCAGACTCAAGTTGGGTTTTCTTTTCAATGACTCAGAACCCACCCATCCCTCCTCCCCTCCCCCCCCCCGGGGGGGAAAAAGCTTGTTTTTAACAGAGACTTGGACTTGGGACTTGAGACTTGGTTCCAAAAACTCAGACTTGGGACTTGGACCCAAAGACTTGCCAAGATCCCTTCGAAGAGCAACTTGAATCCACCTTCCCCAGTTGGTTGCACCTTCTGTTTCTCTCTTATCTCTCTTCCTTAGGCATCTGGGAAGGCTCCAGTCACTGGCTGTCTCTCCTTTCCAGTCCGTGAAGAGAAGAATGTAAAAGTGACAGAAGAAACACCGACAGCTATTCCCATTGGGCAAGGAGCCGAGATTGTTCAGCGTTGCTCTTCTCGTCCAGACAATGGCTCTATTGTAGGTCCTTCTGAAAGCCTGTCCCACATACCCCATACCTTCTCTTAAGTTTCAGGAAAAAAAGAGATATGTAATACCACGTCAGGAAGCTCTCCTTTTAAGTCGTGAATGGCTTGCATCCCATTGTTCCACGAGGACCGAGTGAAGAGTGGTCCATAGGGGCAAGGCTTCATAGGTTTGGCTGCTTTTATCTTTCCCTTTTGTTTCATTTGAACTTCCTGAGCTTGGTCTTTGATGGGTCGTGTTTCAATTTAGTAGGGTCTTCTCAATACCACGTTATTGTTGGGGACTCCTCTGAAACTGAGCACAACAATAAGCAATACGGCCAGCGTGGAAAAGCAAGGAGACACCAGCTTCAAGGTGCTCACTCAGACACACACACACACAGACACGTATATACGTGCAGACACAAAAGCTTTGGCCGTTGAATGAATCTTAGGAGTAGGTTGAACTGAGTTTCCGGATCTCCCGAGTGGGTTTACAGTCTTTTAAATAAACAAGCAAATAGTTTCACGACCAACTGAGCATTTAGTAGATCAGAACCAGCTGAAGTGGTTACATGAAAGATAAAAAGGGAGCCCTTTTCCATTCCATGTGACAGAGGTGACTCTGGTTGGCTGCTGCATCATCCGTCAACCATGGTGATGGATTGAATCCCCAACAAGACCTGGGAAAACATTTCACAAGACATCACATTTTTCTCCTTAATTAAAGACGGCTTCTCTTAGAGGTCTCAAGGAGAGTTTTCACCTTTGTAAGAGTGATGGTGGCACCAATCATAAGACTGATTTTTGTGCAAAGTCAGATCATGGCTTTCTTGTTCACACAGACTTTTAAAAGGTAGAAGCCTGAGTAGAATATTTGCCTCTTCTTGGTTCACCAGCCAAGGGCTTCCTGTGCTCACTCTTTGAGCACTGGATTTCGGAAAGGAAAAAGACTGTAGTTCGGCGCTGAGACATTTTGCACAAAATGCAGAAAAGCCAATAACCACAGAAAAAGCTCCCTTTTTTCTTCTTGTGCTGGAGGTGAGAATAATCCTTGGAAAGACCTGGAGAGAGTGGCTCCCTTCAATGTTCTAATTTAACAAACGGAGGCACATTTAAAACAGAAGTAAAACATGTCAATTGAAGAATTCTGATTTTTGTTGGTGTGGTTTCCTTTTCCTTTTTTACATGCACTCATCTCATAAGGTGATCTCGCCTGCATGAGATATCAAAGGATAATTGCCCCCAGGGAAATGCTGCGTGATTGTATCAACCAAATTCACGAAGGACACAACTCTTTCCTCAGTTTCCCGGTACATACAGTTCCTATCACCTTTTGAAATTTGCCTCCCTGTTTTATTGGTTTTATCCAACCCAACAACAGATGATTTTCACAGGTTTTACTTCCACATCACAGCCTTTTCTCTCTCGATTTTGCTTTGCGTTATGACAGCATTCCACAGCCTGGTTACCTCCAGAAGCCTTGGGCCATCCATTCCCACCTTTCTTTCTTTATTCATATGAGAGCATTGCGCAGTTTAAAATGATGGATGTATATTAAATAGAGCTAAAATTTAAAAAATTAAAACGTTTACTAAATCATCTTTTGTACACATGGTGGGACATAAATGGCATGCACATAAGTGCTGCATGGATTGAATTTCTCCACAGTCACAGAAAATTTGTCCTCTATCCAAGTAGTCCCATTTCACTTAATTATTCTTCAATCTTCCTTCTTTGCTTTGAAGTCTATTGACTTCCAGCTGATCTAGCCAGAATCTTGTCCTGGTGGGAGACACTCTTCAGCATTCATCCATTTGCCAAGGTGTGTTGTTATTGTTCTCCATAGGCTCAGCCTCGCCTCCTCTGGTTTAATATTTCGAGCTTGAGATGTGGGGCAGAAAAACCTTTTCCTCCTTTCATTTTAGTTATTGCCCAGGAAGTTCGTGTCCATGAAGTGAATGGGTTTGGTGCCCTATTACCTTACCTTATTTCATTCATTATTTGCTAGTGCCTCTCAGTGTTCTGCTAGTGGGGCAATGCCAGCCAAATAATAGACTTTTTCAATGGGGGTAGGTTTCAGGCTACTAGTAAGAATCCTGCATGGTTCATTAAGAGCTACATCCACTTGTTTGGCATGTGCTGATTGGTCCCCATCATCTGCAGGGAGCAGAGACTGCCCTGCGGTATAGTGATCTCTCCAGCCCTGTGGTGGCAGAGAATCTTTCTTGTTTCTTTGCTAATGTTGCATCATGCCATTCACTTGACAATCTCCCATTCTTTGAGGATGCCAGAGAGCAAATTTGATTTCCCACTCCCCTTGCATAGCTGTGTTTACGGAGCCATCCGGATGAAGCCCTCCTTGGTCCGATGACATGTCAAGAAGGCAGTTTGCTGAGATCTTCCTAATACACTCAGGCTCCTGGCACGCTGAGATGCTTGGACCAACATGGAGTGTTTAGGCTTTCTGGGCTTTGGTGTAGTTTGCTGGCTTGCAGGAAATATCTTAGATCCCCCCCCCCCCCGAAATCAATGCTTGTGATCACTATAGGGTTCTCTCTTTCACTGGATGGATGAAGCCCTTGTCCTGTGCAGGCTTTGCTCGGCTGCCATCCACCAATATGGAGCACTCCCTAAGGGTGCAATCAGTGGGTGAGGAAGCCTGGTATCTGATCCCACCGGAAAGGGCTGCTTTGCTAGGAGCGATCTCCCTTAAAGCGAGCTTTGTGTCTGTAAAGGAATCACTCCAGCCCAGCTCCCCTCCCCCGAAAGCAGATCTGCTCCTGGACCAATTAGGTCCACCTTGGGAATGGATCAGGGTCAGGCTGGTTCACAATCTCCCGTGCATCGTGTGATTGAAAGGAATTGACTTGCACCGAATTTTGCCACCAGCAGTCTAAAATGTGAGCTATTTCCCTGTCTGATTGCACCCTTCATTTCATCAAAAGCCAACTTCAAGCCAGCCACCTGGAAACATCGTACTGGATCTGTACTATACACCCGAGCGATCTAAAATTAGTTTGGCTGCCATGGATCTATCTGAAGGTCTCCTGGGATTTAGAGGCCTAATTCAGCACCGGTGCTGTATTTCAGGCAACAGGCACTAGAATTCTCGAGCCGAGAATTCTGAGTATCTCACCAAAGAATAAACCCCAAGATTCCTTGGGATGGATCCATTGCCATTGAATGTGTATCAAAGAAGTTTTACAAAGATTGATGTGAGAATCTTCTCACCAAGGAGATGGTCTCCTTTGCATCTCAGAGTTGGCATAGGAAAGCAGCACCAACATACTGGTTGCAATATTCATTCATTCATTCATTCATTCATCCATTTGCTCATTCATTCATTCATTCATTCATTCACTGAGTTTATATAACACAGAACATAAAGAAATGATAAAAGAATGTATTCTCAAAGGCTTTCACGGCCGGGATCCGATGGTTATTGTAGGTTTTCGGCTGTTTGGCTGTGTTCTGGAGGTTTTTCTTCCTAACGTTTCGCCACTCTCTGTGGCTGGCATCTTCAGAGGACAGGAGTTAAAACTCTGTCTGTGTTCTGGTGTAGTATGTGGGATAGTTGAGTATTTGTAGCTGTGGGATCAGCTTTTTGTCCTTTTCAGGAGATTGGGTGATTATGGTGATCAGGATGTTTTTTGTTATGGGTGTATTGTTGTGATAAGGGGGGAGATTATCTGTCACTGTGATTGATGGGTGTCGTTAGCTAGTGTCGTTAGCTACAACAACCAAATGATAAAATACATTCGCTATCCTAATAATCAAAAACCTTAACAGAAAAGGGCAACTGCCTGGTGACACTGAATTAACTTAAACTCTAATCTATAGACCATAAACTATAACAAATATAATAAAAATATTATAAAATACAGAAATAAGAAAAATGAAAACAACAACAAACAGGTCACAAGAAACGAAGAAAGGATGTTGCCCAAGGCCTTCCTAAACAATTCTGGGTTTTGCTAATTTTCTCAAATTAGCAAGGGAGGGAGGGGGGTCTGTTTCCCCCACCAGCGTTGTCCTTTGCCACATCAGGTTAAGGCAGGTGAGGTTCTTTGAGAAAACAAGAAAAAATAAACCACACGTTGGCTTACTCAATATGTGACCCTATGCCTGCATTTGCTGAAACAAGGGTGCAGAGAGAGAGGATGTGAACTAGGGCTGTGCAGCCTCTCACTTCAGGTGAGAAACGCAGAGAAAACCGGCCCCTGTTTTTTTCATGGGGTTTTTCCCCCCCTGTCCAAGTGTCTCTCCCCCGTGAGAAATCTTATGGGAAGTCTCGTGAGACTTCTGAAATGTACCGTGGTCATTTTTTTAAAAAAAAAGGTTCTGCAAGAAGCACTGATCTGTAGAGAAGTAATCTAATTCCACATTTAGATTTAATTTACACATTTAGAATTGAACCACCCATGGCCATCTGAAAAGCTCTTGACTCTTGAAGAAGGGCAGGGGAATCCTCAAAGATGTGTGCTGTCTGTAGAGGGTTAGGATCAGGCACAGGACCAGTGATCAAGAGAAGACAGCTTGTATATCATGACTAGAATTGTTCTCGTAAGCTTTTGTTTCTTAATTGGACGTTGGAAGATATCATGGGTTCTTTTTCCATACTTCAGAGGTCTTCAGAGCAGGAAATTCACATTTCTTTCAATGCAGGATTTAACTCTTAAGAGATCTGCAGGCATAGAGATCCACTGGCAGAAATACACTGTCTGCTAAGATCTGCTGGAAGAAATGGTGAGAACAAGGTGGAGAAGAGGCAGGGTGAGCGTTTGATCAGGGTATGGGAGAGGGCCTTCTCTGTGGCTGCTCCCAGACTGTGGAACTCCCTCCCACTGGAGGCCAGCCTGGCCCTGTCTTTGCTGTCCTTCTGCAAGCAGACAAAGACCTTTCTCTTCAGGCAGGTTTTTCTTTAAACAACTGGCTGTCTGAGAGTGTTTTTTAAAAATGGATTGTTGTGCCTTGTTGCTTTTAAATGTCGTTTTAGTATTGATATTATTTATCATTTTTAATATATTTTTGTTTAATTATTTTAAAATCTTTTTTTAGTTTTTAAATGTTGTCTTTTTAATGATTTATGCTGCCTTGAGTCCTTTTTAAGGAGAAAGGCAGAGTAAAATAACGGAAGGAAGGAAGGAAGGAAGGAAGGAAGGAAGGAAGGAAGGAAGGAAGGAAGGAAGGAAGGAAGGAAGGAAGGAAGGAAGGAAGGAAGGAAGGAAGGAAGGAAGGAAGGAAGGAAGGAAGGAAGGAAGGAAGGAAGGAAGGAAGGAAGGAAGGAATCCGACCATCCTCCACTCCAGAGAGGTGGCTAGTCTACAAGTGGAGGCTGGGAAGAGTCTCGATTCATCGCAGCTTCAGGTGGCTTCGCATTGGCCCTTAGCCATCCCAGCCCGTTAGGGTCCCCCCCCCCTAGTCTGGAGGCCAACATTAACTGAGTGCACCCCTACCTCTTGATTTCATCCCAGACCTGCCCCCCTCCCCTTATGGTTTAATGCATTAATGCAGTGGCGAGACAGACACCATGTAAGGAACATGCTGTTTGCCTGAACTTTCGTGGAGCAGCACTTATTCGGAGTTGGCAGTTGCTTCAACTCATGATAATAAGTCTGACTGCATTGATAGGGGCATCAGCATTATATACCGATGATCTGCGAGTTCAGTGCCTGTTGGCTGCCCTAAATAGGAAGCTGGATTAGATAGGATTTTTTTTTCCTGCTTGTGTTCTTCCTTCGCTCTGGACCAAAGTAGACCTGAACTCCAACTGGGTAAAAAAGCAAGGCCTAACTCTCTTGCACGATGTAATAGCTTTCAGTAATTTGCCTCCTTGCAATAATCTTTCTGACCGAACATCTACGCAGTCCCAGAATTCTGTGGGGCATCCAGCCGTTTGGAACATCTGTCTTTCTGCCAAACGTCAACCTCTAAGAGGGGCATTGTTTGCATGTGTCCCAAAGATGGAAGCAATTACCATAAAACATGTAAATGGATTATGTCAGAAATTCTTATCCCCGCTCAGCACCGTTGAGGAGCATTTCTGTTTTGCATTACAGAGTTACAGTATGTTCTCTAATGGCTTGGCACGGCAGGCAGGATCTCGGGTCTCCTTCCCTGGTGTTTGAGATCAAGGCGGACGAGGTGGTGCTGAGCTTAAATATGACCAGCTGCTGGACCCTAATGTCTACGCTTCCCGTGGATATGGCAGCTCGGGATATTTCATTTCATTTTTATTTCTTGCAGCGTGGAAATCCAACTCCCAGCATACTTCAAAAATTGTGGGAGTTCTAGCCCATAGACACCCCCCCCACACACACTTAAATTTATAGAGGTGTCATTCTGGGAGGTGCAGTTCTTCAGGAGGCGCCCTCTATAGAGGGCGAAAAGGACAGCAAGACGACACCTCCAGGAAATCACAGCAGCAAGGGTGCGATGGCCAAGACAAGAAGAAAGGCCTGGGACAACCACGAGGCCTCCAAGGAACAGTGTGCTTTATATGAGCAAAATATTGGTATCTGTGGGCTGGACATCCCAAAATTCTGCTTGGGGAATTCATGCTGGAAGATGCTGGAAGTTGGAGTCCAACCCATCCTCTCCATGAATGGCACATCCATAATGGCAGCCTTTCTTAGACTACAGGATCTCTTGGTGTGCTGGACTACAGTTCCCATCATTCCTACCCAGCATGGCCCAGGATAATGGCAACTGTAGTCCAACACATCTCTAGGGCATCAAGTTGAGGAATGCGAAGGTGGGCAGTTCTGTTACAACTGCACCACTACCATTGATAGGAAGAATCAAATGCGTATTTATCATCATCATCTTAGAACTGTATTGGATCATTGAGTCCAGCCCATCAAGGAGGCACAGTGGGGAATTGAACACCCAACCTCTGGCTCCACAGCCAGAGACCTCAACCACTGAGTTATTGATGACATGGTTAGACCAGGCCATCAAGTCCAACCCCCTGCTCAATGCAGGAATACAGTCAAAGGATATCTGCCAGGTGATTATCCAAGTTTTTCTTGAATGCCTCCGGTGTTGGAGCATTCACCAACTCCTGAGGTCACGGGTTCCATTGTCATACTGCTCTAACAGTTAGGAGGTTTTTCCTGATATTCAACCGAAATCTGGCTTCCTTTAACTTGAGCCCATTGTTGCGTGTCCTGCACTCTGGGATGATCGAGAACAGATCTTGCCCCTCCTCTGGATGACAGCCTTTCAAGTATTTGAAAAGTGCTATCCTATCACCCCTCAGCCTTCTTTTCTCCAGGCTAAACATGCCCAATTCTTTCAGCCTTTCCTCCCAAGGCTTGGTTTCCAGCCCCCTGATCATCCTTGTCGCCCTCCTCTGAACTTGTTCCAATTTTTTAGCATCCTTCTTGAAGTGGGGTGTCCAGAACTGGACACAATACTCAAGGTGAGGCCTAACCAGTGCTGAATAGAGGCTATGTTTGGATGGGCTATGTTGCTTTTGTTACCTGATTTAAAACTTCAAATCTTTGCAAAATTAGTTGTGTGTGTGCAATGGCCATTAAAAAAGACAGTTTTGTAGAACCTTGCATCGGACAATGTGACTCCCATGCCTTCTCACTCATGCGCACATATTGTTTTCCAGTTGCTGAACAAGGACCCCACCACCACCACCCTCATGGCACCAAAAGGGCCCATCTCATGATCTCAGGGTTTGGCTATGAAATCGCAGGGAACGAGATGCCACTGACCTGCCAAATCTAACTACAACACCCAGAATCTCACAGCCAATGTGAGCAGTGGTCATGCTAGCTAGGGGATTCTGAGAGTCATCGTCTGGAAAGCCATCTTCAAGCTCTAAACCTAGGTTCTAATGTGAATTTCTGGCTGCTTTTTGGTTTATATTTCCTGCCGTTTCTCAGAAAGAAACCATGTCCACTTCAAAAGATTTGTGCACTTCGAGGAGTGCTGAATGTTGCGTCCACATGTTCTGCAGGAAAAAGCCAGGGTTGCTTGATCATGTGCTTTGTCTGAAAAGGGACAGATACCCAGATTAACGAGAGGAGCCAGATGTTTGGCTAGGATCATAGAATCATAGAATAGTGGAGTTGGAAGGGGCCTTTAAGGTCATCAAGTCCAAACCCCTGCTCAAGGCAGGAATTCAAATCCAAGGATATCTGCCAGGTGGTTGTCTAGGTTTCTCTTGAAGGCCTCCCGCATTGGAGCGCTCACCACCTCTCGAGGTCATGGGTTCCCCTGTTGTACTGTTCTAACCGTTAGGAGGTTTTTCCTGAGATTCAACCGAAATCTGGCTTCCTGTCACTTGAGCCCATTGTTGCGTGTCCTGCACTCGGGGATGTGAAGGAAAGTCTCAGGACTCAACGTTATTCTTCTCCAAGTCTTGAGTTTGTTGGGTGTGTTTGTGGGGCGAGAGATTACCCAGAGCACCAATAAAAGCTTCTGGTAGTTGATGCCCTTGACCAGGGTGAGTGACTTTTTAAAGATATTTGAACCCTGGGTTCTCTAGGTAAAGGTAAAGGTTCCCCTTGACAATTTGTCCAGTCGTGTCTGACTCTAGGGGGCGGTGCTCATCCCCGTTTCCAACCCATAGAGCTAGTGTTTGTCCGAAGACAATCTTCCGTGGCCACGTGGCCAGCGCGACTAGACACGGAATGCCGTTACCTTCCCACTGTGGTGGTACCTATTTATCTACTTGCATTTGCATGCTTTCGAACTGCTAGGTTGGTGGGAGCTGGGACTAGCGACGGGAGCTCACTCCGTCGCGTGGATTCGATCTTACAACTGCAGGTCTTCTGACCTTGCAGCACAGAGGCTTCTTGTTCCTCTCCACAAAAACATAAAAAACAAAATTCCACAAAATGTGAAAATGGAAGCAGCGACAAATCCATTTCTAGTTTCAAGACATGTCTGTTTTGGGGTTATTAAATGTTGCACGAGGGCTCAATAGCCTATTTAAAAAGGTGAATCGTCACACCTGGAATCTTTCAAGAGCTTCCAGTCACATTTTTTCCCCAGAAAAAGAAGGGTTTGTGTGTGTGTGCGCAAAAATAGTCTTGATACTTGTGTGGCCACCCTACGGAGACTTGGCCTCACCATAGTGGGTAGGATGAAGAAGGACCTGCTACCCAAGTCCCTGATGCTGCAGTTGCTGTCCATTGGCCAACTCTTGATGGGACACTTCCTCCTTATCTGCCTCGAGCATTATGGTGGACTTTGATGAGATGGTCCTAAAATACAGAGTTTTGACTGCAGAGAGAGCCATGTGAGTTCAGTGGAGCCTCACCCTCCAGAGGTGGCGTTAGACTGCTGAGGACCAGGAAACTTCTGACTTCCAATCATGATAGAGTTTTGGACTACAAAGACCAAAGGAGATTGGGAATCGCCTTCAGCCCCGAGATATAATTCAATTCTTGGTGGGAGCAGCACGTTCCAGTGGTGAGAGAGGGCCAAAGACAAAAGGTTGGCATATTTTGGCCTTCAGCTCTTATTACACGTAAGCCTTAGGAGAGGGGTGGACAAATTGTGACCCATGAGCCACATGCTGCCCCCCACAGGCAATTCTTATGTCCCTGAGAGGCCCCCTGAAAATATTTCCCCCCAATAGACATGCGTCAACGCCCCATCCCCCAGTGTGAATACACTTCTCTCTTGAATTGCATGGCTCTGAGTAGCATGGTTTTGGTTGTGCACGGTTTTTGCCCATTAATTAATTAATTGTATTTAATTAATTAAATACTTTGCGGCCCTTCGTCTCCAGGAGGTGGACCGAGACACGTGGGCTTGGCGATGGTCCTGTTCTTGGCACTTTGGTGGCCCTTGGTCTGATTTTGGTGGCCCAGCTGGTCCCTTCTCCTGTCATGGTGGCTCCACGTGGTAGCCACGGAGGGTGCTGGGGGCATGCTGGGAGGCTGACGTGGGTCATGGGAGGTGTGTGTGTGTGTGTGTGTGTGTGTCTTAATCAACTGTTTATGCTTTGTAGTTACACGTATAGAGGCATAAGAGTTATAAACTGATTTTTAAGTAAATGGAGGTCCCCAGCACTGCTGAAGGGAGAAGTGTATATAAACACTGAACTACTGGATAGCTCAGCGATTTAAGGTCTCTGCCTGCAGAGCCAGAGGTTGGGAGTTTGATTCCCTGCTGTGCCTCCTTGAGAGGGGCTAGACTTGATGATCCACAGGGTCCCTTCCAGTTTTGCAGTACAGTGATGATGATCATCAATTGGCAGATAAAGTATCGGGAAATCCTCTCTGATTCTCTCAAGTGGCGGTTCAGATGTTGAACCGAAAGAAGACAAAACCAAAAAATAAAATAAAAAATTCTTCCTTACCACTCAGATAAAAGAATGGCCTAAAAGTTGGAAAAATCCTGTCCAAAATGTCTCTAATGTCCTTAAAAAGCAACGTTTGAGAGTAAATAAGTATTACTCATGACACCTCGGTAACTTATACATTACTCTTCACACCTAAAATGTAACTTTATAATGACTAGTTACATTATCTGCTACCCAAAACTACCTGGTTGCAGGGAACTCTGCTATTTGCAACTATTTACCTCAAAATTCTGCCTTCCCCTGAGTTTCTTCCTTGGTTTGAGCCAATGCGATCCTTGGTGACCCTCTGTTGGAAGCAAATGGCGGGCCAAAATGGTGTCCGTGTGTGCCCCAATAGGATTCTTCGTTTTTTTAAACTGACAGACAACCCAGAGGCTGAAATCCTGTTGTACAGTAACACAAATGGTGTAGCTTTTGGAAAAGAATGGCTGTTAGCTAAGTATTCTCCGCAGGCATTATCTGTTGCATACGGATTCATGCCACTTGGGGTGCAACAGATAATGTCAACGGAAATTTCCGAACTGAACCGCAATTTGTGTCTGAAACAAATGCTCTTTGCGTAACCGCATGACAGGATTTCAGCCCGGGTCCAAATTTCACCTCATACTAGACAATTAAGAAGCGTGGTGGAAACACAGTCACTTTCTGAGCTTCTATACACACTGAAGTGCACACCTTGCTACCTTTGAGAAGAGGGGAGGAAGCAGATGGGGCTGTTGAAATAATATCAGTGGAAACCACACTCGGCATGAATTTCTTGAGTATTTTTTTTAAAAAAAAAACCCAAACCGACATATAATATCTGCAGTAAAAAGATTGTCATCGAAGTGGAAGCTGTCAGGCTAATGAGACAGATAAAATCGCTTTGGCAGAGAAAGTGGGAGCAAGAGGAAATGTATATTATTCTAAGCCACAATTAAGTTAATCCAGTCTATCACCGAAAACACATGATAGTGTCAGGCGAAACAAAAGCCCAGAAAAGAAAAGAAAAAAAAGGAGGAAAAGTAAACGGGAGGGAGAACAAAGCGAATGATTCCTGATTAGCAGTTCAAACCCCATCTGTTTATTTAGACTGTCTGTGGGGATCCATTTCTCTCCAAATTGTGTATAAATCATGGAAGGTTGTTTCCGATCACAGCTTTTGATACGGGTTGCCCGATGCCGGCCCAAGGTGCCGATACACAAACGATAGCGAGATTTCAGCCTGCAACCTTAGCAGGTGCCTTCTGTAAATAAACCAATGGAAGCAAACAATTTTGGGAAGGGTTTTTTTGGGGGGGGGCGTTCCTCTGAATGCAGCTCATGAGGCAAACAGCAGGCTTGTTTCGGGTGGGTGGAGGGGGAACAGAAATGTATGCAAGGAGATGTCTATTTGCAAAGCTGGTTTACATTGTCAGGAGGGGAATGAGACTTGGAAGGGGCACAATGAAGGAACTGCAAAAAGGTCATCAAGGGTAAGGATGGGTCAAGGGAGACCAAGTACAAGATCATCCACAGTACACGGTTGTACTCCCGATTATCATAGAATCATTGAATGCCTCCTGCGTTGGAGCGCTCACCACCTCCCAAGGTCATGGGTTCCGTTGTCGTACTCCTCTAACAGTTAAGATGTTTTTCCTGATATTCAGCCAAAATCTGTCTGCTGAAGGAAATAGGGTGCTGAAGGAGAGCTTTTCAGATACCCAAGACTGCCAGAAAGATGGACAAGTGGTTCCTCGATCAAATCAAGCCCAGACTCTCTCTGGAGGCAAAAATGATGGAATTATCCTACATCGGGCACATCATGAGAACCAGAGGTAAATTGGTGAGACCCCCCACAAAGACTAGCATATTTTAGCTGAAAGCTCTCACTATCCAAAACCAAGCTTTAGGAAAAGCGTTTCCGTATTTTAGAGTGGAAGAAAACTGTGCAAAAGGAGAGGAACCATCTGGTGATGGTGTCACAGGAATGGGGATACGGCCAGCTGGAGAAAACCAGGAAGGTTGGTTGGCTTGGAAGCTCAAGGTCTGAGCTTTTCTCCTCCTCCTGCAATCCGTTCATGTGAGGGATGGTTTTATATCTCTGTCGGCTAAACCTACCACTGAGAAAGCCTGACTCCTTGACTCACAGTTCCCGCCAAACCTGGCCCATCGCCCAGATTTGGCTGATGTTACCCCACAGGATAGAACCTCACGTCGCATGTCAGCAACAGCTTTGTGGGGCCTCTTTTATTCATGCGCTCAGATCTAAAAGTCCTTTCAGTCCAGTGTTCAGCATTTCCCCTCACCTTGAGTCACGTTTGTACAGTGTAAACAAACAACGAATAAATTTCAAAAAACATTAAAAGGCAACGGGGCTTTTAAAACCCCAAATAAAAGAGAAGAAAGCAGCTGCTTTGCTGGCTGTTAAGCAAAACCACATGTGGAAAGGTAACGGGGGATGTTAATTTTTTGTGACTTCAGTGGATGGTGATGTCATCTCCATCGTTACATTGGTGTAGTTTCCCAGCAACCCAGGAGAGCATGGGAGTATCTGTTTGTTATGAATTAGTTCATAGCAAATAGAACATATGGAGCAGCTTACAGTTGAAATTGGTCCTTGGGAATGCTGGGTTTCGACAACATATATATGTATACATGTCGTTTCCCATAAGAAAAGATACTGGTTGAGAACCTTAGGCAGCAATTCTATAGACATTTACCTGCAAGTAAACTAAGGTGCAATCAGGTGGCTGCAAAGGTAGGCACCTGATAGCACATAAAAAGGTTGTTTTAACAAGAGTGATTTCTTTTCTTAAAGCGAGGCCAGGAAATTGCTCCACCCAGGTCCCCAAAAAGTAGCAGCTAGAGATGGGCACAAACCACCGGTTCGGCAGGTTGTCCCAGTTCGTTTAAAAGCCCCAACAGGTGTTTAGTGGTTCAGCGCTCCGCCCCCTCTGGTGGGTGTCCACTCAGAGGCAGTGTCCTGGCTTCCCTGCCCCGCCTCCTCTGGGCGCTGCCTCTCAGTGGGCGCCTGCCAGAGAGGGCGGGGCATTGAACCGCCAAACACCTGTTCGGGCAGTAAACGAACCAGGACAAATTGCCGAATTGGTGGTTCGTGCCCATCTCTAGTAGAAGCCCTAGACCTGGACGAGAAAGGCTGGCTTGGGCATGGCTCAGGCTGGAATGCATCTCCCCATGCATTGGGTGACTGCCAGGAAAGAGATCATACTGGATCACTCCAGAAGCAGTCCAAATTGTGATCTCTTTCCACTTGTCATTGCATTTTAACTCATTGAACTCAGCTGGGCCTCCTTCTGAGCAGGCATGTATAGAGTTTGCACTGCACAATGTCTGCTTAAACTGATGAGCCTTCAGTGCTTTGAATTTTCACTAGATTGTTTCACTAGTTTTAAAAATCATATTAATTTTATTTATTTAAAATATTTTTCTCCTGCCTTTCTTCTTAAAAAGGACCCGAGGCAGGTTACATTATTAAAAAGACAACATTTAAAAGCTAAACATAGTCAGTATACAAATATTTTAAAAGAATTAAACAAATATTAGATTAAAACGGTGAATGAAAGCAATACTAAAAATACATTTAAAAGCAACAAGAAACAACATTTGAAAAAAAAACCCTCTGAGACAGCCAGTCAGTAAGGCAAAGCCTGCCTGAAGATAAAGGGGTTTTGCCTGCTTGCGGAAGGACAGCCAAGATGGGGCCAGGCTGGCCTCCAGTGGGAGGGAGTTCCACAGTCTCTGGGAGCAGCCACAGAGAAGGCCCTCTCCCGTGTCCCCATCAGATGCACCTGTGAAGGTGGTGGGACCGAGAGAAAGCCCTCCCCTGATGATCTTAACACTTGAGCAGGCTCATAAAGGGAGACACGCTCCTTGAGATAGTTTGGACCCAGGCCACTTAGGGTGTTATAAGTTAAAACCAACACCTTCAATTCAGCCTGGAAATGGATCGGCAGCCAGTGGAGCTCCTGTAACAGGGGAGAGTGATGTGATCCGTGTAACCAGCCCCAGTCAGCAATCTGGCTGCTGCAGTTTGGACCCGCTGAAGTTTCTAAACACTTTCCAAAGGGAGCCTGACGTAGAACACATAATGTTTGCCTGGTTTTCTTAACAGTCTCATTTGGTCAATCCACTGCATTAATTCGTTGAACAAAGCAGCTCATGCAAAAATTATTTTGCATTCCTAAAAATAGCACCTGCCTTATTAGCAGAGGTGGCGATGCTGCTTTGACCAGGCCGAGAAGGGGATGTGAGCTAATTGATCAGGAAGTGAAGCAGTTGTGAATTTGCCTGGAGATAGAAAACGTAGGATGGCCTTGATGGAGCAAGATGGAAAAAGCTTCAAGGTGCAGCTGCTGCAATGTCCATATTTTGTTTTTCCACAATAATGCTCCCATTTCCATTGCCAAGAAGTAATTAGAAGTACATAGATCAAAGATGGCCATGTTTTAATATCTTTCCTAGCTTCGGCTGCATAATGGGGCATTTGGAATGGCTAGTTAAAGACCGCATAGTCCAACAAAGGTCCGCATAGTCAAAGCTATGGTTTTTCCAGTAGCGATGTATGGAAGTGAGAGCTGGACCATAAAGAAGGCTGACCGCCGAAGAATTGATGCTTTTGAATTGTGGTGCTGGAGGAGACTCTTGAGAGTCCCCTGGACTGCAAGGAGAACAAACCTATCCATTTTGAAGTAAATCAACCCTGAGTGTTCACTGGAAGGACAGATCCTGAAGCTGAGGCTCCACTACTTTGGCCATCTCGTGAGAAGAGAAGACTCCCTGGAAAAGACCCTGATGTTGGGAAAGTGTGAAGGCAAGAGGAGAAGGGGACGACAGAGGATGAGATGAATGGACAGTGTCATCGAAGCGACCAACATGACTTTGACCAAACTCCGGGAGGCAGTGGAAGACAGGAGGGCCTGGCGTGCTCTGGTCCATGGGGTCACGAAGAGTCGGACACGACTTAACGACTAAACAACAACAAAGTTAAAGACCATATACGGGAAGGAAGCTTTGGATGTGATGACTTCCCTTGATTATATTAGAACATAAAGATCAGATAGACATGGGAAGCATTGTTTCTCTGGACTGTTTAATCCAGGATGGTACGACAAGCTGGGCCTGTGATGATCCTGACTGTGGACTTCTGGGAGTTGTAGTCCAAAAGAATTTTGACAATTCTGGGAACAGGTCTTGATAAGGTTGGGGGGGAATTATTGGTTTCGACTACAACTTCCAGTATCCCAGGGCTGGAGAATTTTTGGAGTTGTTGTCTAAAAAAAGGAACTTCTCTAAGCTTTGTAATAATGATCTTATCCTCCCCTCTCAGGGAGACCGTTGTGATTGTCGGCCAAGAACAGTGGCTGTTGGCACCGAATGTTTGACCACAGAAAGACGGCTTAACCTGACTGTTGGGGAGAAAGTATTTTAAGCATTCTTGAGTATAAGATTCTCCCGAGCACGTCACTTACTTGAAACATTCTCCCCCAGGACACACTCAATGAACACTCTTAAATCCCTTTGAAAAAATGTGGTGTTTTCACTGTTCCTTCCTGGTTGGACCTTATGTGGATTTAAAGGTTTAGAAAGGTGGAGGAGGAGTGGTAATGAAGGAATTCGTGCGGCATAATTCCCATTGTTGACTTAAATCCTCTTGATGCCCCCGAGAGGGGTTGCAAGCATGTGTTTAATGTTCTTTTTGAAATCAAGGAGATTGTAAACCACTCAGATACATTGGACGAATCAATTGCGTGTTCTTCTTTCCCCATGTGTTCCTCAAACAATAAATAAATCAAAATTGAGATTCAACTACTTATTAAAAAGCTATGCACTTAAAAAAACAAACCAACCCAAATAAACCCGAGTATCAACTGTATTCATTTTTTTTTTTTTTTTGCATAAAAGGTGCTGAAGTCAAAGCTTTCTCAAACATCTCAGGAAAAACTTCTTAACTGTTAGAAAATGGAACCCATGACCTCAAGGGGCAGTGGTGAGGGCTCCTATCCTGCAGGCCTTCAAGAGAAAACTGGATAACCATCTGTCACATCTACTTTGATTTGGATCAGGGGGTTGGACTCGATGGCCTTATAGGTCCCTTCCAACTCAATTATTCTATTATTCTATAAATGAATGAACAAATGAACGAACGAACGAACAAATGAATGAACGAACGAACGAACAAAGGCCATTTTGCCCTTTGCATCAGGCAGCAAACATTTGGGGACATCCTTACTTCCTCAGCTTCCTTAGGCTTTCTGCTGGAGGAATCCATTCCGCCTGCCCTCCATGCTTTACATCTGGCTAGCAAGGAGATCAAACCTATCCATTCTAAACAACAACAACAATAATTCTTTCAGTTCAGTTCCTTTTCTTTCTCACAGAGTGCTCCAATCATTGTCTACATCTACGCTAGCAAGGTTATGCTCAAAATCCTACAAGGTAGGCTTCAGCAGTATGTGGACCGAGAACTCCCAGAAGTACAAGCTGGATTTCGAAGGGGCAGAGGAACTAGAGACCAAATTGCTAACATGCGCTGGATTATGGAGAAAGCCAGAGAGTTCCAGAAAAACATCTACTTCTGCTTCACTGACTACACAAAAGCCTTTGACTGTGTGGACCACAGCAAACTATGGCAAGTTCTTAAAGAAATGGGAGTGCCTGACTACCTTATCTACCTCGTGAGAAATCTATATGTGGGACAGGAAGCAACAGTTAGAACTGGATATGGAACAACTGATTGGTTCAAAGTTGGGAAAGGAGTACGACAAGGCTGTATATTGTCTCCCTGCTTATTTAACTTATATGCAGAATACATCATGTGAAAGGCAGGACTGGAGGAATCCCAAGCCGGAATTAAGATTGCCGGAAGAAATATCAATAACCTCAGATATGCAGATGATACCACTCTGATGGCAGAAAATGAGGAGGAATTAAAGAACCTCTTAATGAGGGTGAAAGAGGAGAGCGCCAAAAATGGTCTGAAGCTCAACATCAAAAAAACTAAGATCATGGCCACTGGCCCCATCACCTCCTGGCAAATAGAAGGGGAAGATATGGAGGCAGTGACAGATTTTACTTTCTTGGGCTCCATGATCACTGCAGATGGTGACAGTAGCCACGAAATTAAAAGACCCCTGCTTCTTGGGAGGAAAGCGATGACAAACCTAGACAGCATCTTAAAAAGCAGAGACATCACCTTGCCGACAAAGGTCCGCATAGTCAAAGCTATGGTTTTTCCAGTAGTGATGTATGGAAGTGAGAGCTGGACCGTAAAGAAGGCTGACCGCCGAAGAATGGATGCTTTTGAATTGTGGTGCTGGAGGAGACTCTTGAGAGTCCCCTGGACTGCAAGGAGAACAAACCTATCCATTTTGAAGGAAATCAACCCTGAGTGTTCACTGGAAGGACAGATCCTGAAGCTGAGGCTCCAATCCTTTGGCCATCTCATGAGAAGAGAAGACTCCCTGGAAAAGACCCTGATGTTGGGAAAGTGTGAAGGCAAGAGGAGAAGGGGACGACAGAGGACGAGATGGTTGGACAGTGTCACCGAAGCGACCAGCATGAATTTGACCCAACTCTGGGAGGCAGTGGAAGACAGGAGGGCCTGGCGTGCTCTGGTCCATGGGGTCATGAAGAGTCGGACACGACTTAACGACTAAACAACAACAACAAGCTAGTGATAAGAGCGACGTTAGTATGTGTCCCCCCATCCCCCAAAGAAGAAGGAGGAGGAGGGAAGTAGCCTTGCTGATGAGCACAGACACTCGCCAATTCTCTTTCAGCCAGAAAGCATTTCCGAACGATTTGCCTACAGCTCCAACAACAGCAGGTATATTCAAGCCGATGCCTCGTAGAGCCAAGGAAAAGCAATTTGGGTCTAAATGATCCCAGCGCTGTCTCTTGGATGGAAATCAACCCTCTTTAGAAACCACATGCATCAAACCCATCGGCTAAATAGGCTTGTAGACAGGACGTCTCGTATTTCCATGCAAAGTGGCTATATTCTGTGTTTAAAATAGAAATGCAGTTCCATGCGCAGTGTTTGCTTAGCCTGTTTACAAATAGATTTCTCCTTCTTTCTTTTTCTTGACCACTGTGAAGCAGGGCACTAAATAGCCAAAGTTACGCAGGAGTTCAGACTTAAACCATCTTCTAAAAAAACCAACAACCCCTTTTAAAAAGGTGCTGAGCGACCCTCTCCCCACATGCCAGAGATCTGGAAGGAAGCAGGGCAGCTTGGAGGCGAGCGATAGCCCACTGCTTGGTGGGACCCCCTGTTTCCACACACCTCCATGGCATTCCAAAGTCTGGCTGCCCGCTCCGAACCCAGCACAGCTTGCCTCAAAAACCTTGTGTGTGGCATGCTGGCATGCTGTTTACAAGGCAGATGGCAAGCGTTACTCGCCTTTTTGGAAAGGGTCCATGCGCCGGGGGGATTGCGAAGGAATGGGCTAATACATTGCAGCTGGACCAAATGTTTGCATATTTTAGTTTTGGGGCCAAAAATGTAGTTTTCAAGAGGCTGGGAATATTTGTGTAATCTCCTTTTCTTCCATACTTCATGGCAATTGTTTTTAGAACCTGTTCATATTTGACTGATTGCTCTCTCTCTCTGTGTGTGTGTGTCTCTGTGTGTCTTTTTCCCTGTGCATTGGGTGACTTCCAGGCAAAGAGATCATATCAGACCACTCCAGAACCTTTCCAAATTGTGATCTATTTCCCCGTGTGATTGCATCCTAACTCACTGAAATCAGCTGGGCTTCCCTCTGAGAAGGCACATATAAAGGTTGGCACTGTACAAGGTGTGCTTGAACGGATGACCCTTCAGTGCCTTAAATTTTCACCGGACGGTTTAAAAAAATTCTATTTATTATATTATTTGTTTATTTATTTAAAATCTTTTTAGCCTGCCCTTCTCCTTTAAAACAACTCAAGGCAGCTGACATCATTAAACAGACAACATTTAAAGCTAAAAACCGGTTAAGTATAGAAATATTTTAAAAGAAAAATATATTTTTTTTCTTTTAAAAAATATTTCAAAAGAATTAAACCAATATTATATTTCCTTTCCTTTCCTTTCTCTTTTGTTCTAATAGTGCCCTCTTTCTCCTTTAATACCCAATGTGGTGTCATGGATAGAGTGAGGGACTAGGAGTCAGGAGGCCTGGGTTCGAATCCTGACTCAGCCATAGAAGCTCACTGGGGGTGCAGAAATAGTAAAACCACTCCTGAAATATCTCACTTACCTTGAAAGCCTTATTACAGTCACTATAGGTCTGTTCCAATGTGACGGGCTAGAACAAGAAACATATTGCTTCATTTAACCAGGGCACTTGCTATGTGAAATGTACCTGATGGGTCTCTGGACTTCCTGCTTTTAGAGATTTCCATGTACTTGTACAAAATTGGGTGTTAGGGTTGATTTCTTGCACCTTTTTGTTGCTACTCAGTCCTTGGGGTTGTTTTTCTGTACTGCTTCACCATGTGGTGCTGGAGGAGACTCTTGAGAGTCCCCTGGACTGCAAGGAGAACAAACCTAAAGGAAATCAATCCTGAGTGCTCACTGGAAGGACAGATCCTGAAGCTGAGGCTCCAATACTTTGGCCATCTCATGAGAAGAGAAGACTCCCTGGAAAAGACCCTGATGTTGGGAAAGTGTGAGGGCAAGAGGAGAAGGGGACGACAGAGGGCGAGATGGTTGGACAGGGTCATCGAAGCGACCAAGAATTCCTACGGGGTGGGGAGTTAAACAATACTAAAACTGGTGGCACCAAATCCACACTAACAGCGTCCAACGCACTGGAGTTCAAATCCGGACTTGGAAGAGTCAGCCTGGGACAGCCCAGGATGACCAAAGGTATCTATTCTGCTTTCTCCACGTCCTCTCGCCCGACCCCGGGAATCTCAGTGTTTTTCCAATTTGAATGTGAATTCGAGTCAATTCTCCCCAAAACTGACCTGAAAATCTCATCCATGGAGAGGGGAGTACTTGTATGATTTGCTCTGGGCTTTGAACACTTAATTGTTCTGGCTAAAACCCTACTGCTGCCATGTCTGGCTATGGTTCTAGCATTTTACACTGATGACATCGAAGACAGAGTATTGGTCTCTTAGACAAAAACGCAGGCCAAAATTCTATCGCGAAAAGTCATGTGCATCAGGGCAATTGTGTGCTTGGCCAACTCTTGGCCGCACGTCTAGTAGTACGCCCCAACACACAACTGATGGTGCAAATGGAAGATGACTAGGCACATGACAGACAGACAGCAGACAGCCTCCCACCCCTTGTGCGGTTACCCTGATGTGACTGTATAAGCAACTGGATTCTGGTCACAAGTTTTACGAAACGCACTCAAGTTGCCTTTCATTCAATAATCATAATCATGTGTCGTCAAGTCAATTCTGACTTATGGTGACACTTTTCAGGGTTTTCCAGGAAGAGAATACTCAGAAGTGGTTTCCCATCCCCTTCTTTTGGAGGCATCCTGGAACCATACAGCTGGCCCAAGGCCACACAGGCTGGCTCTTCTCCCAGGAGGCACAGTGGGGAATCGAACTCCCAATGTCTGGCTCCGCAGCCAGAAACATACATGACTGAGCTATCCAGCCAGTCTTTACTCAACTTGGCCACCCAGTATTCCATGTCACCACTGCAGTCTTTGAATTACGTTGGCCGAAACCCTACATCACTCCAAACATTGTCTGCATTTCCCCCATTATAGATCGAGTCCCTTCTTCAATTACTCAGAAATGCAGCTGCTCTGTAGATTTTCTTGCTGTAGAAAAGTCAAAGAGACTCAAGTTTTAAACCCAAGCCCCTGTCTCTCTCTTGTTGATATATATAAAACATTCTATGCTAACTTCCCCATAGATAATCATGTACTACTCTGCATAACCAGCATTGATGGTGTTCTGTTCATCTCTCATCAGATACACACCCATGGGGCAGTTATTTTAGGCTTCCACTGATGTACTGAATTATGTTTGGCTTTGTAAAAAGCAAGAGAGAGCCAGTGTGGCTTGATGGGTCGCCTCTTGGGTTTGGAATGTGGCAAACCAAGCTGCAGCTCCATCATCATCTCTGAAACCTTTGTATCTGCAAGCACCCAGCTCTACCCACCAAGGATGGTGGTCTTGAGAACAATTTAATATATTTTGCTTTAAAAAACCCCACGGTAGGTCTTCCAAGGCCCCAAACAGTCTGGGTCTAGTATATTTCTGAGAGCAGCTTCTACCATATAGGATGCATCTAGTCCATCTGTCATGTGGTTCCACTGATGGTGATGAGATTGCAGGTCCTATGAAGCTCTGTACTGGCGATGTTCCCTGGCATTGAACCCTCTACGGCAGCCTTCCGGAATATGACGTCTGCCAGATGGGTTGGTCTACAGCTCTCGTCCTCTCCATCCAACATACTCTGCACACCTGGTGTCCCAAAACCTTTCAACCATGGAGGTGTCCAGAGAGCTGGACGGTCAACTCCCATCATCATCCCTTTCAGTGGGGAGGATCACGAAGGTGATAACAGTTAAGAAAAACAAAAATATATGTATGCTATTGTTGATATGATTTAGGCCCATAGAAAACATTGGTGTTGTGTACACAGCCCAGAGTTGTGTACACCATCTAGAGTAGCAATTTGCTAAACGGGCGATATAAAAATTTTAATGAATGAATGAACGAACAAACGAATGAACAAACGAACGAACAAACAAATGAATATTTCATTCATTCATTCAGTCATTCATTCGTTCATTCAATTTCTATACCACCCATCTGCCTAGAAATCAATCAATCAATCAATCAATCAATCAATCAATCAATCAATCTGTATGTCTATACTTACTTACATATGCCTGATCTGCCTCCCTTCCTCCTGCCTGCTTGCCTGTCCATCATTTATATAGGGGTGTGATCAAATGGACATTTGTCCCATGGCTTGGTCTGAGTTGGGGACAGACCGGTTCACTTCTTTCCCCAGGGATGGCACGATGTGCATGCCATCAGGAACCAACCTGCACCCGATTGATGCCCACCCACATCTACTACTGTTTTCTTGGTGCAGGTAGGATCGCTCCACTTTGATTTGTTTCCAAGGTGTGTGATGGCCGGTATTGAACCAAAGGGGATGGCTTAAGCTGTTGCTCTGCTGAGGCTGCTTAATGATCTTGAGAAATGGGAAGCTTCCTTGGTGCCGGGCTGCGGAAGGGAAAGGAGAGGAAGTTTTGCATTTCTTTTCAATTGTTGCTAATGCGTTGTCATTTAGAAACAATTAAAAAGAAATGCAAAACTTCCTCTCCCTTCCCCTCTGAAGGTGAGCAGCAAGGAAGCTTCCCAAGCAAAGGATGGCGGAGACAGGAGGGTGGATTTTTGTTGTTGCTTGAGAGGCAGCGGGGTTGATCCTTACATGTAAATGCAAGAATTGCCGCCCCCCCCCCCCCCCCCCCCCCAGTTTGCTGTTTAACTTGCTTTGTGTTGTGATGGGTCATCAGGAGAGAAACACAGTCTTTGTTTGCAAATCTGGTTCCTTGGGAAGATCATGTTGCGGTTCCATCAAGATGCTTTCAGCTTCTAATATATGCTGTCCTGTGACATGCAGTCTGACCTACAAATGCAGTTAGGAATGCAGTCAAAAGCCTATTAGTGTTCATGTGCGTTTTGTATAACATGGCACTACGAATCCCAGAATCCCCAGCCAGCATGCCCGTGGCTGTGCTAGCTGCAGGATTCTAGTAATTCTGATTTTCGAAAAGGGATTTTGAAGTAATCAGGGCTGAGATGGCTGGATCCAGGGATGGACTCAGAAGAAAACAAAGCAGATTCAAGCAGCCTGTGTTGCAACCTCTGGCTCATGTCAACCTTCTTATCATGCAATGGGAGGAAAGGTTGCTAACGGATCACGGCCACAGCTAGGGCAGAATCTGGAATATTTTAGGGTGGGTTCTTTTTTTTATTTTTTAAAGAATGTGTTCCATTACTCTTCCCTTTTGGTCAGCCAGATGATTGCTAGCCACTGTTATTGCTACATTTCCAAAAGTATCTAGTTATCAGTGTGTGGTGTTGTTGTTCACCAGCGCACCAGAAAGATACTGGGAAATACTCACCAACTTTCTTAAGAGGAAGAACGTAATATATGACAAAACCTTGAAATGTACTTGGCATAGCACTATGTGTTCGAGGTTCTGCTGTACGGCATGGAATTGTGGATTCTAACACAGATTACTTTACAAAAAGACAGCAGCATCTGAAATATGGGTGTATCACAGGAGACTGGTTGGATGCCACACAACATCAAAGCTGCTTCCAAGGTCAGAATAGCCGCAGTGACAGCAAATCTCCAGAAAGAGAGGACAGGAAGAGCTCTTTGGTTTCCCCTAGTGGTCAATTCTGTTATTACACCTTTAAAATACAAAATATGAAACAAACCAATATTTTCTTTGCCACTTAGGACTGACGACAGAGTGGCATACAGTTTGAATGTCTAATATCTCTGAAAATGTCATTATAAAGTAACCTCTGAAAGTAATGAGGGAAAATTGCACCAGAAAAATAATGTGGTAACCACTCCGTCCCTTACTTTTGAAATGTAACTTAGTTACATCCGTGCCACCCAAAAGTTACTTCTATCATACTTCTTCTATCACAGTTCCTTAAGCTAGTTATATTCAAACCTTAAGCTGAAGGAATTATGACCAGCAGAACTCCCTCTAGGTCATGGTGGAGAAGATTCAGAAGACTGGGGACTTGAGTGCCCATTAAGATTTCTTCCCCCCCCCCTTTTTTTTTTTTTTTTTTTTGCCTCTGGAGCACTTAGGAGAAAATGGTCAGTCTGTGAAAAAGAAGAGAAACTGAACTCCTCGTTGCCTTTGGATCGCCACCGGCCTTCCCCATTAAGGAAAGCCAACCCGTGGGAGGCCACCGAACCTGCTTAGAAAAACATATATTTTTTCCAGACCTGAACATCTGGGGAGCTGCAGCTCAGAAAACACGCCTGGTATGTGTGATGCTTGCCTTTGGCCCAGCTGCTCCAGCACCTAAGAGGAGGTAGCTGTAGAGGAAGCAGCTGGAAATATGTTAACAGGAGGACGAGGAGGTGATGGTGGTGCAGGGGAAGCTGACTAGATGTAGTGCTTGGCTCTCCTGCCAGCAGGTTTGTAACCGCATTGGTATGCAGCACTGAGAAACCGAGCCTTTCGCACTGAAGGCAGGCACACAAACGCATAACCCAAATTCCCTTTCAGCAAACGTTTTCCAGATCCTTCAAAAACCATGGCGTTAGCCGGGGAGGAATCACCCTGTTAGACTGCATTGATTTGCTCTCTTGTCTTCTGTCTCATTTCCCATTACCATTTGGTTTCCAACCACAGACTGTTCAGTGATCGATCAATCGAATGCAAGTTTATTTGTGCGGCCTTAGCGGTTACAAACACACATTACAAATAAATTAAAACAGAAATATTAATCATCTAAATACAAATCAAAACTCATATTAAAAGTAAGTGAGATCCAGTTAATCGATCGGGTCCTTATCACTACAGTATTTCCTTCTTAAAATTGATGCTCTGAAGGCGAATCCGGCTACTTTTTCTGTTATACGGGGTACCCTATCCCCCAGCAAAAAAAATTATCAGATAAGCACCTGATCTGTTGGTTACGAGGCCAATCTCTCTGAACAAGTCTGCTCTTAGGTCTTCGTATATGGGGCAATTCATTAAGTAGTGAATTAGATCTTCTACTTCCATGGCACCGCTTGGCAAAAAAATAAATAAATTATTATTATTTGTTGGTACTCCAGCTCCCGGAATCCGCTAACCAGCCAGGCTAGCAGCCAAAGCAGTTGTGGAATTCCAGGAGTTATAGTTGCAAAAAATAAATAACTTGGTCAATGTTTCACATTGGCAAGTGGCTCTGGGAAGCTACCGGCTGGACAGGAAGGCCTCCCGTAGCATCCGCTGGCCGCCAGATAGACTGCTCTTGAACATGGAGGCTTCATTTAGCATTTGTGGCCAATGGCTGGGAACAGAAGGGATGGCCATCACCATGTCCCGTTGTAGTGAAATCCAGAAATGACCTGTATACCAGCCTTAGAAAGGTTACTTGGTTCTCTGTCCCGTGAACTAGGGCCCAAGTACAATACAGACAACACGGATTCCTTCCCACGTGCATATCAAGAAGACTTTTTGGGTCTTCTTAAAGACCCAAAAAGGAAACATGTCTATTTTAAGTCTGAAATTAAATATTGTTTATTTCTGGAACATACTATGGTTCACCACCACCACCACCTCTCTGAGCTTTTCATTTGACTATTTTGCAGCATTTTGGATGGACCTCAAAGGTATGATCCTCTTGGTGCTTGGACCTCTTAAAACTACATGTCCCATAATCCTCTGGCCATGCTGGCTGGCTGGTGGATTATGGAAGACATGGTCCCCAAAATAACGTCGCCCGAGCTCTCCTTGTTCCGCTGTTCTGATTGGCTGCAGAGAAACAGAAAAAAACTGGACAACAGGCCGATGTGTTCCAGGAAACAGGTTTCCGGAGATCTGTCGGTAGTGCGCTTTGTAAATTAGGCCTGTTTTATCCCTCTCTGGTCCATGGCATTGCAGCTTGGGTAGCCCTCTGCTCTGGGTTCCAGCAGAGAGTTCCTGCAGAGGCTACCTGACACACCTGTTGGCCAGGTGCTCCTCAAGTTGGAGGCATCTTCATGGTCTCCGGTCTCCCTCCTCCAGGGTCTATAAATAAATCTATAAATGAAACTTGAACAGGACAGCTCTTCAAACGGAGGATGGTGCTGTAGCTGTCTTTCGTGTGGAGGACTGACCTGCCTAAAAGGGGATCTGTGGCCACCCTAGCTACCGCAGGAGCAGGCCAAGAGGCAGGGAGAATGGACAGAGCTGCATTTGTAATTCTTTTCTAAATGATAGAAATAATTTCTAATGTTTCCTCTGTGTGTATAAACTACTAATAACTATGTGCCGTCAAGTCAATTCCGACTTATGGCGACCCTTTCCAAGGTTTTCCAGGTAGAGAGTACTCAGAGGTGTATTACCATTTCCTTCCTCTGGGGGCACCCTGGGACTGTGCAGCTTGCCCAAGGCCACCCAGGCTGGCTTTTCTGGTATGCACAGTGAGGAACGAAACTCCTCTAGTTCTGCAGCCAGATGCCTAATTCACTGGGCTATCCAGCCTGCTCTCATAGTTCCTTACAGAGGCACAGATTTAATGGTTTAGGTCTCTGGCTGCGAAGCACAAGGTTGAGAGTTCGATTCCCCACTGGGCCTCCTAAGAGAAGAGCCAGCCTGGGTGGCCTTGGGCCAGCTGCACACAGTCCCAGGGCACCCCCAGAAGAAGGTAAGGGTAAACCATTTCTGAATATTCTCTACCTGGAAAACCCTAGGAAGGGTTGCCTAAATCAGAATTGCACACAATTAATTAATTGATTGGTTGTTGTAGGTTTTTCGGACTGTTTGGCCATGCTCTGGAGGTTAATTAATTGACTGATTGATTAAGCTTTTCTCGTTCCAGTTCATTACATCAGATGCATGTAATGTTACCTACAGGTACCAGGAACATGAGTGCACGAGAGTTTGAACTATTTATTATAGATCCTTTCAATAATCTTTACAATGACCTTCTAGAATAGATGGCTATCTTCATCCCCATATTGTAGATGTAGGGTAATGTTGAGATTTTGATATGAATATGTATTAAATATAAATGTTGTATAGTTGACAGTAAAATGGCTGATTTTACCTGAGTCATGTACCGATTGTATTCAGGTGTAGTTACCAAGGTTTGACACTTAATGTTGTACAGCTGTGGTACATGATGAAACTTTCTGTAACTGGAAAATGAAGTAATGTATTTTCTAATTGGTCCCAGAACTGTACATAAGTCATGTGTCAAGGGGACATTTTATCTGCTGTAAGTCAGATCACTTTTTTCCTATGCTATGTGTTGTATATGTCATGTTATGCTGCCAGATGAATGTCTATTCTCTATGTATATATGTAAATAGACTAAATTGATATTTTACTCTCTCAGTGTCATGTAAAGGTAAAGGTTCCCCTTGACATTTAGTCCAGTCGTGTCCGACTCTAGGGCGCGGTGCTCATCCCTGTCTCCAAGCCGTAGAGCCAGTGTTTGTCCGTAGACAGTTTCTGTGGTCACGTGGCCAGCGCGACTAGACACGGAACGCCGTTACCTTCCCACCGAGGTGGTACCTATTCATCTACTTGCATTTTTACATGCTTTCGAACGGCTAGGTTGGAAGAAGCTGGGACAAGCGACGGGAGCTCACTCCGTCACGTGGATTCGATCTTACGACGGCTGGTCTTCCGACCTTGTAGCACAGAGGCTTCTGCGGTTTAACCCGCAGCGCCACCACGTCCCACACCTCAGTGTCATCGTGTCTATGCAAACCAATATCTCCTTACTCTGCGAATGTTATGAGAATACACGTTTAATCAAAATTCTTAACAGGTAAGAGAACTGCACCCAGTCCAAGGCCACTGAGCTCGGGGATGAGATGCCATCCAAAGTAGTAAGCAAACTTCCTCCCAGCAAAACAACACACGCAGGAGAAGTGGACATTCTTTATTGGTTGCTGAAGACACTGCCTTGGCAGAGCCCTGAGAGAGAGAGAGAGAGAGAGAGAGGATGAGGAAGCTTTGCTAAACACCCAGAGGTCCACCTGCTTTTCATCTTCGTCCAATTTCATCCCTGCACCTTGCCGTGACCCCCAAGAGAAAAGCTTTCAAATGTAACATTTCAAAATGCCTTGCAGATGTCCCGTCAGCCGCGACACAGCCCTCTGGAGCTGGGATTTGGACGGGCCCTTCCCCGTTCACCGCGATACGAACTTGTCTCAGATGTTGGACGTTTTTGGACTTCAAAGGCAACCAGGCATTTGGTGGTTGGGAGGGGGGTTTGAAACAGCTGGCAGGGGGTCTCTCTGGAGCTGAGACACAGCAGGGCTTTGGAAAAAGATCGAGCGGTTTTCTCCCCTCCGTCTCCTTTATTTCTCTGCTTCAAACCGATCCCTTCTGCAAGAGAATTCTCTCCTAATAGGCCAGTTAGACCAGCCGTTCTCAACCTTTTTTTTTTTGGCCATGGCCCTAAACACAATATGAAAGAAATATAGGCTGAATCGGGATTGTATAGGACACATAAAGAAGCTTATAAAGTGGTGTGTGAAGGAGTGTTCTGTGGCCCCCTTCAAATGGGCCCCCACTGAGAGTGGCCGGAGTGGTCAAGTCCTGATGTTATTTGGCCAGCTGGAAAAAGCTGCTTCTGAATTACAGCTTGCAGAATTCATTTCCTGACTGCTCATGTCCTGCCTCGTAATTTTACAGGGATGTTAGCACGTTTTAGGGTCTGAGTCCGAATCTTTGGTACCAAGTCCTGAGTCCCGAGGCCCACATCTGGGTAACAATTAAAAACAAGCTTTTTCCCCCAGGGGGAAAAAAAGGGGAGGGTGGGTGAGTTCCAAGTCCTGAGTTGAGTCCGAGTCATTGGGGGAAAAAAACGAGTCCAAGTTGAGTCACTAGTGCAGCTTAAGTTTGACTTGATAACAAGTCCCACGACTCAAGGTCCTCATCCCTGCAAGGAAGGAAGGAAGGAAGGAAGGAAGGAAGAGAAAGAGAGAGGGGGAAGGAAGGAAGGAAGGAAGGAAGGAAGGAAGGAAGGAAGGAAGGAAGGAAGGAAGGAAGGAAGGAAGGAAGGAAGGAAGGAAGGAAGGAAGGAAGGAAGGAAGGAAGGAGGAATAGAAAGAGAGGGGGAAGGAAGGAAGGAAGGAGGAAGAGAAAGAGAGGGGAAGGAAGGAAGGAAGGAGAAGGGGAAGGAAGGAAGAGAAAAAGAGGGGAAGGAAGGAAAGAAGGAAGGAAGAGAGGAAGGAAGGAAGAGAAAAAGAGAGGGGGGAAGGAAGGAAGGAAGGAGGAAGAGAAAGAGGGGGAAGGAAGGAGGAAGAGGAAGAGAGGGGGAAGGAAGGAAGGAGGAAGAGAAAGAGAAAGAGAGGGGGAAGGAAGGAAGGAAGGAAGGAAGGAAGGAAGGAAGGAAGGAAGGAAGGAAGGAAGGAAGGAAGGAAGTAAAAAAGGGAGGGAAGGAAGGAAGGAAGAAAAAAGAGAGGGGGGAAGGAAGGAAGGAAGGAAGAGAAAGAGGGGGAAGGAAGGAAGGAAGGAAGAGAGAGGGGGGAAGGAAGGAAGGAAGAGAAAGACAGAGGAGGAAGGAAGGAAGGAAGGAAGAGAAAGACAGAGGAGGAAGGAAGGAAGGAACAAAGAAATAAACAAACAAATGAACAAACAAACAAATGAATTAATGAACGGGTGAACAAATGAACTGATTTAGGCTTATTTGAGAATGGAAAAAATGACTTTTTTTAAAAAAAAAAAATTGCAGCCATGCCAGTGACAAGCAGGTTTTTATCGTAGTGCAACTGTAATTGTGACTCATTACTTTGTAAAAGTCACTTTCCAAGCTCTGCCCGTTGTGGAGGAAAGGACTTGCATGATACGAGGCAAGCACAGCTGCTCCGAGCCGCTCTTGAAGTCTGCGCAACCCACCTGCGATTTATGGCCTGGGATGAGACGCTTATTGTGTATGACACTTTAAATACCATTACACTGGAGTTCATACAAGAGAGCCTGAGTTTTGAAAAACTGGACTCTTAGCAGAAAACAGCTGGGCCATTTGTTTACATGATGGACAGGAAAGGAGCTTGCCTTTGGCTCCAGGATGTTCTGCAGCAGGCATTGTGTGTGTCTGTTTGTGTGTCCAGGGTGGGATGGCCGGCGGGGGGGGGGGGTGCACATCAGGCCAACAGCCAGGAGGAAAAACGTAGGAGAGAAGCCGTTTCCCCACTCCGTTCCGCATTTTCCATGTGTCAGTTAATTTATCCCTGATGTTGAGACCTATGCGAGGGTTAACTCTGGAGTTGCTCCATGAGCCGTTGCAACCTGTGAAAGAGACCTCCTGAAACGTCAGGTTCCAGATACTGTACGTCCCTTGGGTTGCAACGGGGGAAACTTGTCTGTAGTTCCTGGATCTCCCCATAGACCGCTTGCATTCCATGGGGAGAGAGGTTATTGGAAATCATAATAAGCACCAGACTGTCCTCTTGTGATGCACGTGAAGAACATGTGAGAGAGACAGACATTCCTGGGATTTGGACCCGAGGTCTTCCCTTATGGCATCCTGCCCCATTCACTACCCAGCTGTGATCGTATTCTTCTCACCCAGACGTTGCCGCTGTCCTTCCGCCTTGTCTTGAAGAAAATAAAAACACCAGCTGTTCCCCCCCACCCCCCCGAAAAAAGTATTAACATTCCCGAGCGGCTTGGACAAAAAGGATCTCACAACGCTGTGTAATACTCGCGGCTTATAGTTACGATTGCATTATTATTCTATGAAATTACTAGTGTCGTTTCAGCAATTAAAATCAAATCATAGTAGGCATCCTTCAGTCTCGAGAGACTATGGTAACGTGCTCTGTATGGAGGTCTTGGAACAGCGTCTAGTGTGGCTGAGAAGGCCAATACGAGAGTGACCATCCCTTCCACACTGAAGACAAATACAGTCTGTCCCCTGTCCAGCTCCCTGATTTGGCTGGTTTCGGGACTGCCTCTTGGCCTCGGCCTGCTGGACAAGGGTCTCTTCAAATTGGGAGAGGCCGTGATGCACCGCCTGCCTCCAGGCTGAACGCTCAGAGGTCCAGGTTTCCCATCTGTTGAGGTCCATTCCTAAGGCCTTCAGATCCCGCTTGCAGATGTCCTTGTATCGCAGCTGGGGTCTCCCTCTGGGGCGATTTCCCTGCACTCATTCTCCATACAGGAGATCTTTTGGAATCCGACCATCAGCCATTCTCACGACATGCCCAAGCCAACGTAGACGTCGCTGTTTCAGTAATGTGTACATGCTAAAAAATGCCAGCTTGTTCTAGGACTACTCTATTTGGAACTTTGTCCTGCCAGGTGATCCCAAAAATGCGTCGGAGACAACGCATCTGGAACGTGTTCAGCTTCCTCTCCTGCCGTGCACAAAGGGACCAGGACCAAACAAATCATGTTTTGGAGAAACTGAATTTTCCCCAAAATACAAAAACCCGGAGAAATCTTTTTGAAAGAGGAGGACTGGGGGCCTAAGGGTTTTCGCTTTGTTTTGTTTTGTTAGCGGGCGTGCAAATTCTGGTTTGTAAAACACAGGTGGGGCCAGGCAGAGTGGAGTCAGGGAGAAAGGAAGGTTGAGGTGAATGGTAAGTTTTTAAAAAATTGTTTGCTTCTGGGATTAGAGGCACTGGTGTCAACAGACGGAAAGCCGCCCGTGACCTAAGCCACTGAACTCCCTGCTGATGTAGTAGCCGTAGTACCACCTTTGGCCAGCAGCAAGGGTGGCGCTGCAGGTCATCAGAGGACAAACTAAGCCATCCTTATTCTGGCAACAGGACGTGGTTTGGTTTCATATCTCCAGTCCCCAGTGTGAGCCCACTCTGTCTCATGCTGGGTCTTCCTCTTTTCCTTCCCTTTGCCCTCGAATTATTGTCTTTTCCAGATAATCCTACATCATGTGCCTAGAGTGAGACAGGCTCCGTTTCATCCTTTTAAAATCCCATCATCCACACGGTAGGGGGCCATGCCGGCTTGTAGAATTCTGGGACTTCCCAAATGTTTCCTACCTCTGGAAATATTTGCACAAATCCAGACTCCTTTTGGCTCAGTCATCTTTGATCCTCCACACCAATGGTTAGGAAACTCTGTTCTGGGAAGCCTTTGAAGCTTATCAAGACTTCATGAATCATAAATTGAGCCAGGGCAGGCGAGGTTCTCTGAAAGACATCTTGTGCCCAGCCTCGTGCTGCCACCGCAGCTAATCCTGCCTCCAAATGTGCAACAGCAATGGAATGCGTTGGGTAGGTGGGTGGCTGCTCTTCCTCAATCCAGCACCCCCCAGATGCATGGGAGGGCAACTTCCCCCTTATCCTCAACCAAAAGGCCGTTAGTGAGACAGGATGGGACACCAGTCCGGGGAAGGTGGCCACGGTCCCTGTTATTGCTTCATACCCTCAATGGGGAGAATTGATCAGCCAGTCCTGAACCTTGGTGAACACATTCAAGAAGGAGGGCCTGAAAAAGTGGCGTTGTTTGGATTACGACTCCCAGAAACTCCCGACAGGTGACCAGTCTGGTTGGGGGATTCTGGGAGCTGTCGTCAAAAGGGAACTTTTCCAAATTCTCATCAGTAAAATGCATTCCGTGAGCATCAGGGAATCCTACGGACGAGAGGCAGGATCTGTTCTCGATCATCCCAGAGTGCAGGACACGTCATAATGGGCTCAAGCGACAGGAAGCCAGATTTAGGCAGAATATCTGGAAAACGTTTGTGACTGTTAGAGCAGTACGACAATGGAGCCCATGACTTCGGGAAGTGGTGAGCGCTCCAACGCTGGAGGCATTCAAGAGAAAATGGGACAACCATCTGTCAGATCTGCTTTGATTTGGATTCCTGCCTTGAGCAAGTGGTTGAACTCAAATTTTCTATGATTCTATTATTCAGTATTCCTTGAATGTCAAAAGCTTATTGATGCTGTTGCTGCTGCTGCTGTCGTTGTGTACCATGAAGTCACTTCTGACAAAAGGCTAGCCAATGCATGAGCAATCTCCAAAACATTGTGTGCCCATCAGCCCTGCTCAGCAGATGCAAACTCAAGACTGTGGCTTCCTGTAGGGAGTCAATCCATCTCGTATCTGGTCTTCCTCTTTTCCTGCTGCCTTCCACCTTTCCCACCTTTATTTTCTTTCCCAGAGAACCTGGCCTTCTCATGATGTGCCCAAAGTACAAAGCATCTGATATGTCATGCTCTTAAGTGGCAATAACGCGGGCCTACATGAAAGCAGACTAGCGAACTAGAGAAAAATGTGCCCAAATTTTCAGCATGCATGCATGTGCATCCGTGAGTGCCTGCACATGTGCTCCAGGTTCAATTTGATTATCTTCAACCTTTTATCATGGGAGCGTCCCTAAATCTGAGGTGAAGCCAGGCTGGGTCATGGTATTTGCTGACTGGGACAGAAAGCCTGTAGCAAGAAAGCAGATGTTTCTAATTAAGCTGCACAAGTGTGTTGACACAGCACCTTCGTGACCTCCATTAGAAATAGTGCAGATTTTCTTACAACTTGGCACGGGGCTCAGGGGAGGAGGGAAAGATGAGCGCACTTCTTTGTGTTAAGTCCGGCCAGTGGAAGCCCCCCACCGACTTCAGGCAACAGCCTGAAGTCCCTGGGGGCTCATCACAACCCATCGCTGACAACTTACTCGGGGCCCCACCTGTTCAGGAAAATTCCCAAGAGTACCAGAGAAGCTGGATCTTGGGGGGTGGGTGGGTTTGACTCTCACCCACCCTCTTGAACTCTTGTGCTGACTGGAGGGAGGATCTGGGAATTGTAACCCCGAAACAGCATTCTTCCAAAGTCTGGATCCCACCACGATCTTCATTTCTCAAGCCGATCCCAACGGGACATTTATTTGGCTTTGAGGCCAAATAAAAGGGCGTCCCATGGTGGACGTTCACCTGTTTCATTGCCTTCCTGGAAAAATCTAGGACTTCCCAGAAGTTTTTGCTTAGTCCATATGGGAAACAGGATTTCAGATTAGGCTGGGTCTGATCCAGCCATGGACCTCCTCTTGTGTTCTTAAGAGCCTCACCTGTCGCTCTTGCTCTCTCTCTCTCTCTCTTCCTTTCTCCTTCTTTTTTGGTTATGGAGACTCAAATTTGGCACCCCTCATCTGGTTTTCAGCACTTCCTTTAGAATCTGAGGGGAAACCCCCCCCCCCTTGCTCTTCACTATATACATCAAACACCAGCACACATACCACGGAGTTCCCCCCTATGGAAGCGCATCCTTCAGAAGGAAAACGTTGGCCCAGCGTTGCCTGCGAGATTGTTTCCTTTCTGGGTTTTGAACTCTTGCCACTGGTCGTCTGTGACTCAACGAAGCGTGAGCAAGGTTGTGAGCAAGAAGGCTGCTTCTCCTCCCCTCTGCCTTCCCCACCACCACCCGCTTGAACCACTGTGGCGGCCACCTGTTGAACTCGCAGCCAAACCGGGCGAATCCACCATGTGTTCCTGCCGACCTCGGCCAAAGGGTCTCGCATGAAGTGGCGCGTTGCACAACAGGCGGCCTGCGCCAGGGGGCCTTCGCCTCGAGTCAAGTAGGGTCACCCGCCGTTCAGAATTTCACTGGATGCTTCTTAAGGGAGATACGTTGTTTGGAACCAGCAAAGAAACCCCACAAAACAAAATCCCCATATGATCAGCAGAAGCTTCCCCCTTCGTGATTTTGGCATGCTATTCCTGACCAGCTGTACTTAGGCTGGCTGCTTTCATCTCGCTACACACACACACACACACACACACACACACACAGAGAGAGAGAGAGAGAGAGAGAGAGAGAGAGAGAGAGAGAGAGAGAGAGAGAGAGAGAGAGAGAAGGGAAGACTACGGAGGACACAGACCTGCAGAAAAATATGGGTGCTGATTTGTAGATGATGGCTGGATTGCTCAGGAGTTGAGGTCTCTGGCTGTGGAGCCAGAGGTCGGGAGTTCGATTCCTCCACTGGGCCTCCGGGGAGAAGAGCCAGCCTCGGTGGCCTTGGGCCAGCTGCACAGTAAACCACTTCTGAGTATTCTCAATGGTTTAGGTATCTAGTTGCGGTGCCAGAAGTTGGGAGTTTGATCCCCCCACTGGGAGAAGAAAGGAATGGGAAACCACTTCTGAGTATTCTCTACCTGGAAAATCCTGAGAAGGGGTCACCCTAAGTCAGAATTGACTTCACGGCACATGATTATTATTATTATAAGGAAGTATAAAATTTGTCATTTTGCAGTGACATACATGGCAAATATGCGGGAGAAACACTCTATAAATGTTTACGTGGAAAAAAACTACTTTCTGGGGGGCTTCAGATCCAAGACTCTCTCAACTTACTGGCCATTCTGGGTGAATAATTCCTTAAGTTGGGTTCCAAAAGCATAACTTTTTTGTGCTCTGATAATGATCAACATTGGTAAGTAGAATGAGGGAGCAAACTTGAACTCCTGAGGAAAGATTGAACCACCTCCTCTGGGAGGCACACCTTAACGTGGGGAGGGTTTTTTGAGTTTTCTAGGGAAGTCGAGAGCAAAACCATCAGGAGGTTAGTCTCCATGACGAGCCTGGATTCCCAGCAGGGTCACCCAAGGCCAGACTAAGAAGCACCCGTTCAGTTCAGGAATAATGACTGCATTATCAGAAGAGAATAGACAGTCCCAATGGTGATGGAAGTGGAGAAACCTCTGGAGGGCAGCTGCTGGGCAGTAGCAGTAGCTGAAGATGACGTCGGCAGAGGATCTTTCACAGATATCGGCGGCGACACTCAAGCTAACTCTTGTTAGTACTGCACAGAAGGAGACAATGGCAAACCCTTGCTGAACCTTTCCTTCCTTGAAAACCCTATGATGAGACCTTCCAAAACGAAACAATTGATAGTTACAATTATAGTTTGTTGTTGTTTAGTCGTTAAGTCGTGTCCGACTCTTCGTGACCCATGGACCAGAGCACGCCAGGCCCTCCTGTCTTCCACTGCCTCCCGGAGTTTGGTCAAATTCATGTTGGTCACTTCGATGACACTGTCCAACCATCTCGTCCTCTGTCGTCCCCTTCTCCTCTTGCCCTCACACTTTCCCAACATCAGGGTCTTTTCCAGGGAGTCTTCTCTTCTCATGATAATCCCCTTCATGGATTGCTGCCTTGTCATGGTGAAGGGGCTTGAGTAATTCAGAGAAGCTATGGGCTATGCCGTGCAGGGACACCCAAGACGGACAGGTCATAGTGGAGAGTTCTGACTCAACGCGATCCACCTGGAGCAGGAACTGGCAAGCCACTCCAGTATCTTTGCCAAGAAAACTCCATGAACAGAAACACAATTATAGTTATATAATTATTAATGTTGACAAAAAACCAAACTTGTTACTGGTTTTCTACACCTTTGCTCAATCATCATCTATGAAAACAGAGGTGGCAGCCAAGAATTCACAAGACGACTGAGAATCAGAAGAGCAGCAACAAAGGAGCTAGAAAAGATTCTCAGATAGAAGGGTGTGTGGCTGGAGATCAAGGCCAAGATCATCTGTACAAGTGGTATTTCCAATTGATATGGGGAGATTTGAAGGCTGGACCATAAAGAAAGGTGAGAGGGGAAGAAATTGCTACCTGTGAAATACAGTATTGGATGTGAGCTTTATGGCTACCATGGAGAGCTGGAAAGACAAACAAGTAGTTCCTGGATCGAATCAAGGCAGGAATCTCCCTAGAAGCCAAACCAGTTGTACTTTGGACACATTGCGAGAAAACAACATTGAGTGGAAAATACAATGGAAGGCAGCAAGTATAGTTACACAACTGCAGTGCTTATGAGAGGACCTGTACATGGGTTCCCCCCCAAATTTAGATCAGAGAGCAATTGCGGGCTTCAGAATAGATCCCGATTTGATCCTGATTCATACCCATATCGAATTCAATCTGTGTCCTGAATCTGATCTGACTTAGTTTGTGAAGCCTCCGTTTGTTGACTTGAATTGAAGAACCAAAATGGTTGTAACTTCCCCCCCTTCCTTTCCTTTCCTCCTCCTCCTCCTCCTCCTTCTTTTTGCATTGGCATACATGAAATTTGATAATGTGACAGACAATAAAGAGTGAAGTAAATCTGCCAGATTTCAGAAAGTTTCCTTCAGGGCTTTGTGCAATAAACATCTAAATTTTTTTTCTTCCAAAAAAACAAAATACACACACCAAAACAACAACAACAAAACCTGTATCTGATGCAATTTGTGCCCCAGATCAGACCTGATTTGAAAACTACTTTTACTTTGCCCTAGAGTTGAATCTGGCCCTTCTGATTTGATTTAAACTTCATAAAATCACTCCAGATCAGGCCGACCAAGGTAGTAATTTGGGCTTTGGCTGAACCTGGTGCCAAGTGGTGCTTGTCAGGGATACCCCTCGCCACTATTTTCTGGACACAGCATGGACTAGAAACTTGATTGCCCTTTTCTGTTTCGAAACCAAAGCTCGATGTAAAATGGCAAGTCCTGTAAGCTACTCAGCCTTCTCTCGGGTACTTAAATCCCCTTCAAGCAAGTCTGTCATCACACACAGGGCCGAGGAATGTTCCCCAGACATGTGGGCTGCTGCTGGCAATATTGATTCATCATCCTGCGAGCAATTAATAACCCCCAGCTGCCGGTTCCCCCTATTTATTGGGAATGATTTGCAATTGGAACGGCCAGAGTCGAGGTTGTTTTTCACATGGAATCAGTTTAATTAATCACACTGTTTGAACAGCTGCTTGGCCATGTATTTAGACTAGAGTTCAGTGCCCCGAGAAAACTTGTCAGGCCCAAATCAAAATAATACAACTGGACAATTAATCACGGATCTCCCCAGCTTGAAAAGAAAAATTCATTCACACTTCAGTGTCTTGTAAATTAACATTCCCGAGTCCAAAGCCAAACCATAACTTACTGTGCAGGAAATGAAACAATCCAGAAAGGATCTGGCTTTTTACCCAAGGAAAGAGAGCAGCTGCCCTCTCAGCCCATATACAGAATTTTTTATTTTTTTTTGGAAGGGGCAACCTTGAAGGGTTGGTACCGAGACAATTTGAGTCCTCTTATGCCTACCCCGCTCTTCTATCAAGAAGCAAAAGTTTCCTTTTACCTGCTCTGGTAACTGTTGCAAAATTTTGAATTTCTTGTAAAATTCCTTTTTTGCTCTGCAGAAGAAGTACAGAGACTCGCGGAGGAGAATAGCTTCAAGTTCCCCAGATAGTCCACCCCTTTCTCATTAACTGGCACTTAAAGTCTCAATAGCTCACTCTGAGAGAGGGTAAGAGAAAGAATAAAAACATTTCGTTATTTACTGTTGTGAAATAAAAACATTTTATGATTTGCAGTTCCATTATTTACAGTTGGTTTACAAATCAACAGCAAACCAAAACAAATTGACTGCTTCCAACAACTACAGAGAGGGGAAAGAAAGCACTCAGAGGAGAGGCGGGGCTCTCTTTGAATCCAGAGGTGGGGGGGAATGATTGGTTAGTGCTGGATAGATTGACAGTCACCCCAGCCCATAAAAGCCCCTCCCAGTCACTCAAATTACAGGCAGCATGCAAGGTTGTAAAAACTCCAAAAGTAATTTCTGGACTAGACTGTATCCAAGACATGCCTAATTTTCCCATTTGCTTTTACTTGTTAAAATGTGTGTAACTTTGCTGTTATTTTTTTTAACTCTCAATGTTTTTTAGACTTGAAAAAAGGTACCTTTCTGGAAGACAACTCCAAGAATCCACCTGCCAGCTTGGCTGGAGGCTTAGGGTGGCCGGGTGCCCTCTTTGACGGATGTGTGTGTGTGTTCCTCTGTCTGTGGCCTCTTTTTGAACGGTTGTCCAGTTCAAGTCCAACCCAAAGGTCAAAAAATAACAGAGACGGAAATCAGGAATCTAAAGGCTGCCAATCCACTATTTGCCCCAGGAGAGTGGATGCAACAGTGGGCAAAAAAGCTCCATTTCATGATGTAAAGTAACATATACAATTTATATTTTTAATCCTCTTATTTTAGCGACACACAAGTAGCACTCACCATTCGTGCTGAGGGATTCTGGGAATCATAGTCCAAAGAAAGTAACATCTTCAAACTAGAGTCCTAAACAAACCAGACCTTTTGGCAGCATCTCCAGCTGAAGTTAAAAACGAAACAGGTTCATACATGAGCAGCTAGTCCTTTCATACTATTATTTCTTTAATCATTAATTCATTGAATGCCCAGCCGGTCACTCAACAAAGAGTTCTAAGACAGCTCACAAAGCATTCTTAAAAAATATATCAAAACAGCTGAAAAATGGAATAAATCACACTATTTTTAAAAAATGTAACATACTGTATTACATAGGGAAACCACAGAATAAAAACCACTTAAAACAATTTAAAGGCAGGCACAGTTAGAAAGATTTGAAAAATGCAATCCCCCCCATGAAAACCCCTTGCTTAGTGTCCCGTGTTTTACTGAAAGTCTTGTATCCCAGAATAACTTGCCTGGAATTCGGGGTTGTGCACCTTGACTTGGATGGGTGAAGAACACCATACCCTGTTGAGTCAGAAGCATGAAAATGTCTTTTTTCAGCCCCGTGATCTGGCCCCCAAACATGAACTGGAAGCCCGTGCAAATGTTTGCTTGTAAAAAGGGGGGAATCGTCTACTCTTCACAGGAGCCTCGTGGCACAGTGGTTAAACTGCAGCACTGCAGTGAAGACTCTGCTCACGAACTCAGTTTGATCCCGACAGGCTGAGGGAGCTGGCTCAAGGTTGACTCAACCTCCCATCCTTCTGAGGTTGGTCAATGGAGTACCCAGCCTGCTGAGCGGATGGTGTGTAGTCTGCATAATGAATTATAAACTGTCCAGAGAGTGCATTAAGCAGTAATATAAGCAGAAAAATTTTGAGAATACAGAACAATTTTGGTTTGCTTTTCTGGTGGTCGCATTCCATATGTTATCTATCCCAGTTTCTACCCACTTTTCCAAGTCGGCCCCAGATATCATCCTCTTAGAACAGCAGAGCTGGAAGGGACCCCGTGGATGAGTCCAGCCTCTGCCAAGGGGGCACCGTGGGGGGAATCGAACTCCCAACCTCTGGCTCTGCAACCAGCTGCCTAAACCACTGAGCTATCCAACAGTAGAAGGAAGGAAGTCCCATGGAAGTCAGTGAGTCTTGTATCTGAGGAAGCATGTTCAGGATTGGGATGTGATCCATATAGCATAGCCCGGGCTGGCCACTCCAGTGAGGGACTCCTGCAATAACAACAAAACCGATTGATTCTAGAGCCTGGACAAGTTACTTTTTTTGGGTAACAAAGCCCACCGTTCAATTGGGAGATTGTGAGAACTACCATCTACAAAATTAACTTTACCGTCCTCTGATTCTTGAGACTTGATCTGCCTGCCAAGGCGCTAATCGACCTACCCCTTGGCACTTATATGCAGAGTCAAGCCGATCGCTTTGCTTCGGCAAGCTTCTGACAGTATCTATATTCATCTGTACGACCAAACCATCCTCGTTGGCAACCACGGTTTGCATGTCCAAGGGGCTCTGCAGAAGCTCCTCGGGGGCTCTACTCAGAGGAAAGGTGGATAAACTTCTATGGAGGATCTGGATGCCCTTGGATGATGCTATGGAGGTTCATCAGAGAATCATAGAATCATCACAGGGTTGGAAGGGACCTTGAAGGTCTTCTAGTCCAACCCCCTGCCCAAGGCAGGAGACCTCAGACCATCCCGGACCTCATACCCTCCCGGACAGATGGCTGTCCAATCTTTTCTTGAAAACCTCCAGTGATGGGGCACCCACAACATCGGGAGGCGATTTTAGATTAGATTAGATTAGACATCCTTCAGTCTTGAGAGACTATGGCAAAGTGCTTTGAATAGAGGTCTTGGAACAGCATCTAGTGTGGCTGAGAAGGCCAATTCGAGAGTGACCATCCCTTCCACCCTGAAGACAAATACAATCTGTCCCCTGTCCAGCTCCCTGATTTGGCTGGTTTCGGGACTGCCTCTCGGCCTCAGCCGGCTGGACAAGGGTCTCTTCAAAATGGGAGCTGCTTGTCGGCTTTCACCCTAAACCCCATGCACCCCATGAGGTTAACAGACCGTGGCGAGGCAGCACCTTACTGGCTGGGGGCTGCCCAGCTTAAGGCGGGCGGTAGCTACCTAGTGAGGTGCAATGACCTCTCCCACCGTCGGAAGTAGCCCCTGGCGTAATGCTCTACGCCAATCGAGCAAAGACTTATAACTGGTAACTGCTACTTCCCGTGTTATTTTGATGCTGTATGCAAAGCTGGAGTGTCCTCTCCACGAAGCCTGGGTAAAATAATATGGAGGATAGGCTGTTACCCAAGCAGCAAATCCCCCCTCTCCACGTCGCTGAAATAGTGGCAAGCTGTTCTACTGCTTAATGGTTCTCACCGTCAGGAAATTCCTCCTTATCTCCAGGTTGGATCTCCCTCGGATGAGTTTCCACCCATGGGTTCTTGTCCTACCCTCAGGCGCGATGGAGAATAAATCGATGCCCTCTTCCCTGTGGCAACCCTCCAGAGATTGGAAGACTGCTCTCATGTCTCCCCTCCGTCTTCTCTTCATTAAGCTAAACAGACCTAGGTCTTTTAGTCGTTCTTCATAGGATTTAGCCTCCAGTCCCCTTATCATCTTGGTTGCTCTTCTCTGCCCCCCTTCCAGGGCCTCGGCGTCTTTTTTGTCTTGTGGTGACCAGAACTGGACACAGCACTCCACGTGCGGCCTCACCAGCACGGTATAGAGTGGGACTATCATGTCCCATGATCTTGATTCCTCTTTCCTGCAGCGGCCAACCAGGTGTCTAGGAAGTCCAGAGGGCGGTCATGGAGAGGGAGGGTCTTTGCCGCAGCTCCAGGGGGTGCGGGGGAACTTGCACCATGCTAGGGCTGGGCCAGAAAGAGGGAGGCAGAAATCCCATCCAGGTTGCCTTGCAACGGACGCCCTGCTTCACACTACGGGGCTTTGACAGCAGTTTGCAGATGTTCGACAGTACAATGTCTGCGATATATATTTAGTTCTCATGTCCTAGTCTAGCATCTGTGGACAGATCTACCCTCCCATAACCCAGGACAGCCCTTGCTTGGCCGAGGAAAAAGGCAATCCTTGGAAACCCTGTTTATGACAGGACAGCGTGCCTTTCCCCCCAATCCAAATTAAGATTCCCCTATTAGTACACTGGCCCTCTTTTCACTATGCCGATACAGTAGGACCCCTTCTCTGTGTGATCAGTATCCACGGATCCACTGGCTGAAAATACTAAATAAAAAATGTCAGAAATACCTATTTATATTTATTTCCTGAGCGTAGTTACTAAAACCGACCACAAGAGGGAGCCAGAGACCATAGCGTTCAGTACTTCCAGGTTTCTCAGCATCCGTGGGGGGAAGTGTTTGGAACTGATGATCCTTTGTGATGATTTGTTGTTGTTTAGTCGTTAAGTCGTGTCCGACTCTTCGTGACTCCATGGACCAGAGCGCGCCAGGCCCTCCTGTCTTCCACTGCCTCCCAGAGTTGGGTCAAATTCATGTTGGTCGCTTCGATGACACTGTCCAACCATCTTGTCCTCTGTCGTCCCCTTCTCCTCTTGCCTTCACTCTTTCCCAACATCAGGGTCTTTTCCAGGGAGTCTTCTCTTCTCATGAGATGGCCAAAGGATTGGAGCCTCAGCTTCAGGATCTGTCCTTCCAGTGAGCACTCAGGGTTGATTTCCTTCAGAATGGATAGGTTTGTTCTCCTTGCAGTCCAGGGGACTCTCAAGAGTCTCCTCCAGCACCACAACTCAAAAGCATCAATTCTTCGGCGGTCAGCCTTCTTGTGATGATACCGCAGTCCTATTGTGTTACATTGGATCTCTTGGCCAAAACAATTCTTAGGCGAGGAGATGGAGACCACCAACCTATAATACGTTGTTGCGTACGTCACCTCTGCAGACTATAAGGTTCAGCCCCTATGAATGGGGAAATCTTACGAAGGGGCTGTGATTAAATACTGTATTTCAGTGGATAAAAAGCAGGCGAGGCAGGCGCTGCTGTTCCTCTGGAGGCCAAACTTGGACGGGGGATTCTGGGAGTTTCCAAGCTGTGCTTGTAACATACAGTGCTCAGAGTGGGTGTGATGGTGAATGTGATTTTTCAGGCTGGCTTTGTGCCCCACGTTGGCAGTTGGGTTGGGAGTATGATTCCCCACGGTGTTCTATGTTCACGGTGTTCTCCCCAATCTTTTTCGAGCCACGACTGCCTTTTATAATAGCCAAGTAACCTGTGGACACCCCCACATGTGCATAAAAAGGCATAATGGTAAAGAACACCCCTTAAAAACAGGTCTTTCCGAATGTAATTCTAACCTAACATTGAATGCAATGGTTGTACTGGCGTGGGAGCGACCAGTTTCTAAAGGCGCGGTTCCTCCTCCTCCTCCTCAGCCAGATGGTGGGTGGTGGCAATGGCTTTTTCCTGATGGCCACCATTTCTCCTACTCCCCCTCCAGCCTGCTGCTGCCTCCCCAGGAGCCCCAGAAGAGAGCTTGGCCGGTTGCCGGGCTGGGGGGGGGGGGGAGAGATACAAGGAAGGGAGAGACTGGGGTATGGGCACAAGAGAACTGGGGAGGTGTCCGAGTTGAGGGCAACACATCCTCCTCTTCCCAAAACTGCGGCAACCCGCCAGAAAGCATTTTGTGACCGTCTTCAGGGTTGTGACCCACAGGTTGGGAACCCGTATTATATCCATTCAAATCACCTCCACCTAATGGGGACTTTATGAATGTGTGACCTCAACAGCCCTGCTCAGCTCTTGCAGACTCAAGCTGGTGGCTTCCTTTAGGGAGTCCGCCCATCTCGCATTTGGCCTTCCTCTTTTCCTGCTGCCTTCAACCTTTCCCAGCATTATTGTCTTTTCCAGTGAATCCTATCTTCTCATGATGTGCTCAAAGTACAATAGCCTGAGACTTATCCTTTTTGCATCTAGAGCAGGGGTCTCAAACTCAATTTACCTGGGGGCCGCTGGAGGCAGAGTCTGGGTGAGGCTGGGCCGCATCAGATTTTCCGCCAAGCGGAGCAAGAGCCCGAGGAAGCCGCCCGGGAGTTTCCTTAGCCCGGCTGGGGCTCCAAGGAGGAGGAGGGGGCGCGTGAGCCCTCGTCGCCTGGCCACGACCCCCTCCGGCTCCTTCTTCACCACCACCAGCAGCAGCAGCAGGACGAAGAAGCGGAGAAGGGAGGGAGTGCCGGCAACCGCCTAGCCGGGGGGAGGAGGGCACAACATAAAATTTTAAAAAAAACCCCTCACAGAATTCGCCTTGCCAAAGGAGAAAAGCCCCCACAGGTACCCGCGAAATTAAACAGAACGGGGCGGGGGGGCCCACAGGTGCGCGCGCGCACACACAAACACACACACACGGAGGTCCAGCAACCTTCCTCTGAGGGCCCCCCTCAAAAAAAGGCGCACTCAGCAGCAGCAGCTACCCCCACCACGACAGAGGAGCAAACTTTGCAAGGTGAGCCCAGGCAGCCTCCAGAGCCGAGGCGGCTGAAGCAGGACGAAGAGGAGGAGGAGGAAGCACCGCTGGGCACTGAGACGGCCGCTGGCCGGGCTGGTGCTGGGGGTGCCGAGAGAGAAAGAGAGCCAGAGAGCCGCTTCCCTGGAAGAGGTGGCTGCGGCAGCAGCTGCTGTTGGCGGTTTGGCTCGGGCGCTCGGGGAAAAGGGCCGGCAGCGCGCCTTGCTCCCTGGCTCTCCCCCAAGACAGCGCCTCTTGCACCCTCCATCCGGAACTGCAGCCTGCCAGCCGGCAGACAAGCAGGCTGGCTGACAGGCTGCAGTTCCGGATGGAGGGTGAAAGAGGCGCTGTCTTGGGAGATAGCCAGCGAGCGAGGCGAGGCTTTTTTTGACTTCTGACAGCAGAGGACGTGTGGGCACTTCAGGGGGGGCAGGCAAGGCGGGGGCCACAAACTATCGTCCGGCGGGCCGCAAATGGCCCGCGGGCCGCATGTTTGAGACCCCTGATCTAGAGAGTCGTTAGATTAGCAGCAGCAATAGCAATGAGCCTTGTGGCACTTGATAGATTTGCACATTTCCTTTCACATAAGCATCTTGGGACTTGGTACCAAAGACTCGGCCTTGGGACTCAGACCCAAAGACTTGCCAACATCCCTGTCGGTTCCATCGTCATACTGCTCTAACAGTTAAGAAGTTTCCCCCTGATATTCAGCCTAAATCTGGCTTCCTGTCGCTTGAGCCCAGTATTATGTGTCCTGCACTCTGGAATGATCAAGGACAGATCCTGCCCCTTCTTTGCAGGACTACTGATTGAGTACTTGAAAGTACTATCATCTCTCCCCTCGGTCTTCTTTTCTGAAGGCTAAACAGGCCCAGTTCTTTCCTCATGAAAACCTACCATATGTTCATCTCACTATTGCCACATTGCTGTCTCTGTTGTTTCATCAAACAGAGCACTGTGGCAATTCCTCAGACTAAACCGTCTTTGCTTGTTTTCAAGCCAGGACGTGGCGTTCCAAGTTTCTGCAGTAGAAAGGCGTGGGAGGCTCCTACCTCCAGGCAATCCAGAGACCTTCCTTGTGCAAGGCGTGCGCCTGGCCCATTCCTGCACGGCTCACTCCATGTTCGAGAGGCTGTGCTGTAATTCCCTTCTCCGGCACCAGCTTCACCTTTCCACTAGTGATTTTTGAGAAGTACCAGATGTTCCCCCTTTAGCTCCTTATTGGCTCTAATCTCTTTTTATTCTTTGATCCTAACCCCACGTAAAAGAAACCCCATATTTAGGTCCTCTTGGGTGGTCGTCATGGACAGCTTAGCTAATTCCAACCCCTCGTTACAGCTCTCCCAGCACACGGGCCTGGCTGTCGGAGGGAGCAAAATTAACCCTAACCCTTATCCCACCGAAACAATCATTTTTGGGTTTCCGGAAGGGGGTATTTCAGGGCAATCAATATCTGCTGGGTTTTTTTTTTTTTAATTTTCATTTGTGTGTGTGTGTGATTTATTCTTGTAAGTGCCACAACATTCTGTTCTGGTAAACTCTGTTTACCAGTTTCAGGAACACCAGCTATTTCTGGGGAACAGAACTCTATCCCAAGGCCCACAGTGCAAATATCTTTTTTTTTAAATTTAAAAATGTATATAAAGAAAATCTTGGCTGGTGGTCAGAGTTTTTTCCCCCCTCTCCTGTTGGTGGGTGCTTCCCCCCCCCCCCCCTTAATGGTCATTTTCTCCAGTCTGTGCCTGTTCCTCTTCCCTGGCATAGCCTATCAGGGATCAAGCAAGGCAAAGGAAAATGACATTATAACACAACAGTCAATCACGATTGCAGGATGCCTCTAGTGAGGGAAACTGCTCTGTGATGGCAGAGGAGAGAATGGAAAGATGACAAAGGAAAGGTAAGAGCAGATCAACCTGGAAAGGTATTCCCTGATGTTTCCGAAAACATCGACTCCCAAATGGGGTCATTTTAACACAACCTTTCTATTGTTGAATTAGGACCCGTGGCATTTCATCTGTTCAAAAATGAACTGGAGTCAAGGAAAAGGGCATGGAAATAAGAGAAAAGAAATCCCAAGCAGATAATAATAATAATAATTCCTCTGAGAAGTGCCAACTGGTGCCCGGAGGGACTGTGAGAGCGGCAGGGGAGGGTGCGGAGGGTCAAAAGGATGTCAAGCCAACCATATCCCTTTTCTGCTGCAAAGACACTGCAGTGCAGTTCTTCTCTTTAACATCTGCCTTGGGTCCCCTTATCAGGAGAAAGGAGGCCTATAAGTCAAACAAGCAACCAAGCAAGCAAGCAAGCAAGCAAACAAACAAACAAACTTCTAAGTGGACTGAATGGTAATAAATATGGTGGTTCAGCTGGCTTCGGCACCACAATACTTGTTATGGTGGGAAGTGTTACCCCATTCATTCATTCATTCATTCATTCATTCATTCATTCATTCATTCCACTTCTATACTGCCCCATTAGTGAATGATATGATATCACTAATGGGGCAGTATATCTGAGTGGTTTAATGAACATTTCTAATTAATTAATTATGTGCCATCAAGTTGAGGCTGACTTATGACAACCCTCCCCAGGGCCTTCTTGGTATTCCCCGTTGTGCCTCCTGGGAGAAGAGCCAGCCTGGGTAGCCTTGGGCAAGCTGTACACAGTCCCAGGGCTCCCCCTAGAGGAAGGGAAGGGCAAAGGCACTTCTGAGGACTCTCTGTTTAGAAAACCCTGAAAAAGGGTCACCATAAGTCAGAATTGACTTGACGAGAGCTTACATGAAGACGGCAACTTGACAAGGATCAGATGTTGGCATCGTTTTTAGGGGTTTTTTTCTTCAGGATCCACCAACCCATGTAGGAAGCATCCAGGCTGATTGGGGGGGGGGATCTGCGAGTTGTAATCTAACAAAGCAAGCGTGCACAATTCTGGTTGGTCTTCGAAAAGCAACTAAGAACTGTTTGAGTGACTTTGGTGCAACAGGAAAGAAAAGAATGACTCCATCATTTATACAATCTGAAGAGAATCCAGTGTATAACAGTTACACTTCTATTGTTGTAATTATAAGAATAACTGCCTACTGGGGGGTGGGGCGGGGGCTTCTGTCTGTTGACTATAGCCAGTAACTTTTAAAAAGTAACTTTCCAAACTCTGCATATCTGGACGGTGGTGAGGACTGGGGGAACTGCGGTGAAACGAGGTCCCACAGAGTGTGCCTGTCCAACGTGGCCTTGACAAACAAGCACAAGCTTTGGCCGTGGCATTGGTTTGAGTGGCAAGTGGGACCCCGGTCGTTTTGATCCACAGATTCAAACCAGTGACACATGCCACCTTCCAGCCGGTAACCTAATACAGGTATTCTATTCCAATTTTACCTCACCCGCCATATCCTGTTATTAGACCTTCCGCTCTGCTGTTGTTCCTTCTTCCATTTATTTACCAAAGAATATTCATATTCCATAAATCCCTGGCTATTTATCCCCTTGATTATTTTGGCACCCGGATGGATGGGGGAATATTTGCTTTGCTTTAAAGCAAACTCTCTCTTCCCTGGAAAGGGAGCGCGCTAGAAAAAACAGAAAACGGCCGGCGTATTTGTTAATGTAAGCCCATTCTCCTCAAATATTTATACGGATTCATACGAAGAAGATTAAACGCTTGGAAAAGTCCAAACGCGCACGCGCGCACACACACACACATGTTTGAATCAGAAGTGGGGCTCTGGAGAATTGCTTTAGTGTCGAGTTTGTACAAAAAAAAGGGGGGGGAGAAAGAGAGGAGAAAGAAACTCTTGGCCTTCGGTGAACTCCACTCTGTGTTGCGGACGCCAAAAAATTTCATTTCAGCATGACCTTAGAAGAATAGTGATACTTTTAGCATTTCCTGGTGTTTGGAAGGAAGGAATGTTTTTCTTTGAATGCAGATGTCATTTGGTTTATAAGAAGGATTTGGTAACATGTCTATGCCAGTTCTACACTTATCCCAAATTTCCTGCGATGGAGGGAGAACATATGTTAGATCTCCCTGTTTGTTCAGCGGGGGGGGGGGGGGGGAGAGAAGAGGGAAGGAGATTCAGCCGTCCAGAAGCCTTTCCTCTAAACATTGTGACTTTGCACAATTTACAAAATGTTTCATCTCCATTAAACAATAAACCCCTTGACCCCCATGGCTGGGTTTCAGGATCCTGCGATTTGAGAAGGGAGGCATGTAATGGATGGGGAGTATAAATGGAGAGGGTCGAAAGGTTAAGGAAAACTGTTTAATTATTTCTGGGCCCATGGGCTGGAGCGATGATGGTCGTGGAGGTGGTGTTGCATGCCTGCTTCCCGCCCCTCCCGCCTTCCTTCCTCCTCCTCCTCTTCCCGGCCGTGTGGAAGGAATCTGTCCCAAGGAAGGCTGAAAACAGGTTGCTCACCAAAGTGCTCAGCTGTGTTTATGGACAAACAGTCTCCGGATACCTCTTCCGTCTTCGAACCATGCGGCTCTCCGGGTTCCCTGCTCTTTGCCAAGAAAGGATCGGTGCCAGCCCCACGGCATCTGTTTGGCAGAGAAAGGATTTTAAAAATCTTTGATTTTTTACCCTGGCTGGAGAGAACTGTGGTTCTCTCATTGGCTTCCCAGCTGTAGGATTCTGGAGAGCGGCTGGTGTTTCTAAAAGGAAACCCTTGGCTGGCTTTCGCTTGTTCACTTTGTACCCATGAAGCCAAGATCCTCTGTGCCCACATCCATCCCAGAAACGGCATGGGAAACAGCAACAGCGGAAGCATCCACCCCACCTCCTCTTCTCTTTCTGGAAGAAGGAAAACATTCCAAGGGAAATATTCCTGATTTCCTATTTTCCAATACCCCCCCCCCCCCAATTGTTTCCAGGCCAGCTCGATCTCCCATCCAGCATTCTTGGCTCTCTGCCTGAAAGGAGATCTTATTAGCAACTGACCTCCAGACCTGGGGATTCATCTTTGCTGATAGTCGTGCTTGAGAAAGTTACTTTAATAGACCAGGAACATGAGTCGATGGCGTGATGTGGCGGCAAAAAAGGCTAATGCCATTCCAAGCTGCTTCAACAGAAGGAGATCCAGAGAAATAACAGTAGCACTCTATTCTGGTTGGTTCAGACCTCACTTGTAATCCTGTTGTCCGTTCTGGGCACCACAATTATTATTTTTTCCAGTTTTTTAAAATGAATATAACAAAATATAACAAAAACATAAATGACAAATAAAACCACAACTCAAATATACAGTGTAACCCATCACCATTGGGAATATAAATTTATCACCATTGGGAACATACATTTATATATTCTCATCAATATATTTCATCTTAATTTATACTGTGTGCCCCCATCTCTTTCCAAAAATATAATGATTCTTGTGTTGGGGGTATAACCTTTATGTTTTGTAAACACATATTCTATATAAGGGTTCCAAATCCCATTAAAACTATTTTCCTTCAATAATCCTTCTCTAACCTCCAATTCACAAGTTAATTTATCGTTAATAGCTAGATTCAACACCTCATTATACCATTCTTCCAACATCAATTGATTATTATTGTTCCAATTCCTTGCAAATATCAGTCTAGCTGCTGTTAACATGTCTATGCCAGTTCTAAACTTATCCCAAATTTTGTGGGCATCACAATTTAAGGAATACCGAGAAGCTGGAAGATGTCCAGAGGAGAGCTACCAAGATGGTCTAGGGCAGTGGTTCTCAATACTGGGGTCCCCAGATGTTCTTGGACTACAGTTCCCAGAAGCCTTTTCACCAGCTGCTATGCTAGCCAGGGTTTCTGGGAGTTGCAGTCCAAGAACATATGGGGACCCCAGTTTGAGAACCACTGGCCTAGGGTCTGTAAACCAAGCTTCAAGAAGAATGGCTATAGGAGCTGTATATGATAAGCCCAGAGAAAAGAAGACTGAGAGGTGACATAAGTTTAATAACCATTCCCAAATATCTGAAGGACTGTCTCATAGAATCATAGAAAAGTGAAGTTGGAAGGGGCCTACAAAGCCATCAAATCCAACCCCCTGCTCAACGCAGGAATACAAATCAAAGCATATCTGCCAGGTGGTTGTCCAAGTTTTTCTTGAATGCCTCCAGTGTTGGAGCACTCAACAACTCCCGAGGTCACTGGTTCCACTGTCGTACTGCTCTAACAGTTAGGAAGTTTTTCCTGATATTCAACCGAAACCTGGCTTCCTTTAACTTGAGCCCATTGTTGCGTGTCCTGCACTCTGGGATGATCGAGAACAGATCTTGCCCCTTCTCTGTAGGACAGCTTTTCAAATATTTGAAAAGTCCTATCATATCACCCCTCAGCCTTCTTTTCTCAAGGCTAAACAGGCCCAATTCTTTCAGTCTTTCCTCATAAAGCTTGGTTTCCAGCCCCCTGATCCTCCTTGTCGCCCTCCTCTGAACTTGTTCCAATTTATCAGCATCCTTCTTGAAGCGTGGTGTCCAGAACTGGACACAATCTCAAGGTGAGGCCTAACCAGCGCTGAATAGAGGGGGACTAGCACCTTGTGGGATTTAGAAACTATACTTCTATTAATGCAGCCTAAAATAGCATTGGCCTTTTTTGTAGCCACATCACACGGTTGGCTCATATTTAGCTTGTGATCTACAACAATTCCAAGACCCTGCTCACTTGTAGTTTTGCTGAGCCAGGGATCCCCCATCTTGTAACTGTGCAATTGGTTTCTTTTTCCGAGGTGCAGGACTTTGCACTCATCCCTGTTGAATTTCATTCTGTTGCTTTCAGTCCAGTGCTCCATCCTATCAAGGTCATTTTGAATTTTGTTTCTGTCTTCTAGGGCTGGGGTCCTCAACCCCCGGTCCGTGGCCTTGGCAGGACCGGGCCATGGAGACAGATCTCTCGCCCCCCTGCACGCTCTCCCCCCCCCCGCAACCCACCCGCACGCACATACCCCGCCCTCCCCAACTGGTCTGCGGTTTGGAAAAGGTTGGGGACCCCTGTTCTAGGGTTTTAGCTATTCCGCCCAATTTTCTATCATCTACAAATTTGGCAAGCATTCCCTCATCCAAGTCATTAATAAAAATGTTGAACAGCACTGGGCCCAGGACTGAGCCTTGGGTTACCCCACTTGTGACCTCCTCCCAGTTAGAGAAGGACCCATTAATCATCACCCTCTGAGTACGATCCTGTAGTCAATTGTGTATCCACCTGACCCTTGATCTATCCAGCCCACACCTAGTTAGCTTGCTCATCAGGAGATCATGGGGCACTTGGTCAAAAGCTTTGCTGAAGTCAAGATATACTACGTCTACAGCATTCCCTCTGTCTATCAGGGAAGTGACCTGATCAAAAAACAAGATCAAATTAGTTTGGCAGGATTTGTTCTTGACAAATCCGTGTTGGCTTCTAGTTATTACTGCATTGTTTTATAGGTGCCTTGTTTGTTGCTGCGCACAGACTCTGGAACTCCTTCTCACAGGCAGAGAGTTCTGGAGCCAACTCGTAAGGGGTGGGGAGACTATAATCTATCTATCTATCTATCTATCTATCTATCTATCTATCTATCTATCTATCTATCTATCTATCTATCTATCTATCTATCTATCTATCTATCTATCTTACATAATTAAAAGGACAATATTTAAAAGCTAAAACAGTAAGTATGCAAATATTTAAAAGTTTAAGGAAAAAATAAACAAGTATTATATTAAGAGTGGTAAGTACAATCAATACTATGGTTTTAACAGAGCCCAACAGTGCATTAAAAAAACAACACCTTTCAGACCACCAGTCACTGAGGGAAAGCTTGTCTGGAGAGAAAGGTCTTTGCCTACTTGCGGAAGGACAGAGAAGATGGGACCAGCCTGGCATCCAGTGGGAGGGAGTTCCAAAGTCTGGAAGCAGCCACAGAGAAGGCCCTGTCCCGTGTCCCCACCAAATGCACCTGAGAAGGTGGTGGGACCAAGAGAAAGGCCTCTCCTGATGATCTTAACATCCAAGCAGGCTCATAAAGGGAAGCACAGTCCTTGAGATAGCTTGGACCCAAGCCATTTAGGGCTTTATAGGTTAGGACCAGCACTTTGAATTGTGCGTGCCTGGAAACGGATCGGCAGCCAGTGGAGCTACTGTAATAAGGGAGTTAAGTCTTGAGGAGGGAAAGCCACCCGCTGAGACCTCAGCCAAGGGCCCCAAGACCTGGTAGTCCTTCTCCCTGAACATCTTAACTCTTTTATCAAAAACGTCTGGTGGTCTCCAAGCCCCCTGGACCTCAGCTGGCAAGACCCCCCTCTTTCCTGCTCAAGGGGTAAAACATTTGCCCTCCAATGTGCCCAGAGCTTGGCAAAGTTATATATCTGAACTACATCACCCTCTCTTCTAAGCGCTAAGTGCAACGGAGCATTCTGCAATCAGATGCATGACCAGGCATGTGACCAAGACACAATCCAGCACCTTGTTGATTAGTGGCAATTAGCTGGGGTGAATAAAGCAAAGAACTGCAGGACCTTGCGCAGAGAGAGCTACCAATTATTTCAGCAATAGCTCTCCCCTCTCAACCGTTTTGGGATTCTTTCCTCCCTCCATCCCTTCTTTTCGAAAGGAAAAGTTCCTATCGGAAGTACCAGCTTAGCCCTATTAGTAAGAGAGAGGTTCAGGGGGAGACTCCTGGTTTTTGGAAGGGAAATCTCATCCCTTTCTTCGCATCGTGGAGCAGTATTTGTAATCTCAGAAGCGAACTGATTTTCAAATAATTAAACTGCACACATAAAGACTCTTGTGCACCCATGAATTCAACTTATCTGCTGTACACCAAAGAATGTCATCGTCAAACAGATGGAGAGCAGTATATGCTTGCTTATTCAGCTGGGTTTTCAGAGGCCTCGGGAATTACGCAACGGGAAAAGTGAAAGCCGCATTTGGGGTTTGGAAGGAGACCTTCAACGATTATGAAATTTGGGGGGAACTGGTGTTTATGGCACCTGCTGGGTTCGACTTCCCCCTCTCGCCGGGAAAGGGCAGCCGAAGAACCAGCTGCAGAGCTTAAATGTCGGGACCTCTTCTGTGACCCCTTAGCAAATCCGCTCGGGACAAAAACCAAGCCAGAAGAAAAGGAGCCAGCTCCCAGTCGCTGGTTGAGCCAGGGAAAGAAAGAAAGAAAGAAAGAAAGAAAGAAAGAAAGAAAGAAAGAAAGAAAGAAAGAAAGAAAGAAAGAAAGAAAGAAGAAGGCAACTGGTTAAGAAAGAAAGAAAGAAAGAAAGAAGGCAACTGTTTAAGAAAGAAAGAAAGAAAGAAAGAAAGAAAGAAAGAAAGAAAGAAAGAAAGAAGGCAGCTGGTTAAGAAAGAAAAGAAAAGAAAGAGTAAAATTCTCCTGGCTTTTAAGTGCTCTCTGTTTATTGCTTCATGTTTCCCCTTGGAGGAAAAGAAGGGTGTGTGTGTGTGTGTGTGTGTGTGTGTTATGGCTGGCATGCTTTTTCAGAAACCACAGGTGATGTGATGCAATCTGGGTTGTGTGTGTTTTTTTTTTCCTTTTCCAAAATTGAATTTCAACATCGGTCGTCTGGAGCAGATGGGAAAGACATCAAACCCGCTCGCCTGTAGGTGGAAACTTCTTCGCTGAAGTCATTAAGGCTTCCCGAGAGGAATACTGCCTGTATTGAAGGCAAGCAAATCATTTTTCTTGCTGGGCTTCGACACAGAGAAATAACAGGAGGGAGATAAGCTGTCTACCAGTATGGGGGCCGGGGGGGGGGGGGGGCGGGGAGGGGAATTAAAATAACTTGGCCACGGTAGAAACAAGACCCAGTTGGAAGAGTGCAGGTCCGTGTGTGGGGCAGGGTGCAAGGTGCTCCCCAGAGGTGTCAGGATGAGTAGTAACGGCAGCTTCTGTTCTCCACCCTCCTTCCCACCACTGTGAATACATGGAGGAAGGAAAGTGACAAGATTAATGAACAGCGAGATCTCCAGAAAAGGGATGGTCCAGATGGCTGGGTTATAATTTTTTAAAAAATAAATGTAGATCTGACTGTTGCTTCTTTTAACCTTATAGTTTTCGGAGCTGCTACTGAAACAGACCACGGGGAAAATATAACAATTCCCAGAAACTGTTGTCCAAAAATTAACTTTTCAGAGCATTGCTCTGGAAACAGTTTTCTGCACAAAGGGATAATGTGGCCCACTTCTGTGTTCCATTTCTATATTCTTATGCCCAGGTTCAATTTCTGTCAACACCAAATACGTACAGCTGTTAAAAGTCTTCAGGCTAAAACCATTACAAGTCACAGTTCCTTCCTTCCTTCCTTCCTTCCTTCCTTCCTTCCTTCCTTCCTTCCTTCCTTCCTTCCTTCCTTCCTTCCTTCCTTCCTTCCTTCCTTCCTTCCTCTCTCTTCTTCCTTCCTTCCACCCATCATCAGCTCCTTCCTTCCTTCCTTCCTTCCTTCCTTCCTTCCTTCCTTCCTTCCTTCCTTCCTTCCTTCCTTCCTTCCTTCCACCCATCATCAGCTCCTTCCTTCCTTTCTCTCTCTTCTTCATTCCTTCCTGGATTTGAGACTTGAATTAAGATTCTGAATACAATTTAAACAAAAAATTCCAAATACAAAATGGAGCTGGTTTTCATTCGTCAGCTCTTGATCACCATTCTGCACAGAATGCAAGAGGACCGGTCTTTGCCAAGAGGATCCGTTCTGGGCCTCCCTCTTTGAAGGATCTCAGTGATAAGAAAAACAGTCTTTTCCAGATCCTGGAAAGGCCCATCTTTTTTGGTGGGGTGAAAAAAGGTCTGGAACATTTAGTGGCGAAGTCCCAAACAGCTGTTTAGATTAGACACCTGCTGGCTCAGGATGATGCGAGTTGTCATTCTCGCAAATTCCGTGGGTTGGGGAAGGCTGCTGATGGAATGGATTTGCCAGAAAGGACTGTAAGAAGCCTTCATGCAAATCATCATCACCATCATCCTCATCTTAGAATTGCAGAACTGGAAGGGACCTATGGGTCATCGAGTCCAGCCCCTGCCAAGGAGGCACAGCAGGGAATCGAACTCCCAACCTCGGGCTCCTCAACCAGAGACCTCAACCACGGAGGTCTCTTCCAGATTCTCCCAGAGGGGATAATACTGACCAGCCTCCCTTGAAGGGCTGCTCTTAAGGACGATGCAGGTACTAAGAGTATAGTCCCGACCACACCTATGTGTAAATTCCTGAACTCCATGGAACTTTCTTCCAAGTAGAATCAAGTAGGATTAGAAGACGTATATTCCAAATTTTCTTCCTCACAGGATCTTGGGGGCCTGGTCCAGGTGCACAAAATGGAGGTTTCTGTTGGTGTCTGTATGTGTGGGTCTGTGAGCCTGAACGCCTGGAATTCTGCCTGGAGAATTCTTAGAGATTTCTAGGAATCTGAGTCTAAAAACTCAGAGTGACATACCCCTACTCATTAGGACAGGGCCCCATCACCAGGCCCTCAAAGGAACTGAAAAATGGGCACTATTATCAGCAAACCAATTCAAGTGTTTGCATCTCTACCAGGAGCAGAAGTCATTCAAAACCAAGTCTGGGTCAGGGCCCTACAGGTTGACTGGATTAGGTAAAGGTTCCCCTTGACATTTAGTCCAGTCGTGTCCGACTCTAGGGCGCGGTGCTCATCCCCGTCTCCAAGCCGTAGAGCCAGCGTTTGTCCGTAGACAGTTTCCGTGGTCACGTGGCCAGCGCGACTAGACACGGAACGCCGTGACCTTCCCACCGAGGTGGTACCTATTTATCTACTCGCATTTGCATGCTTTCGAACGGCTAGGTTGGCAGGAGCTGGGACAAGCGATGGGAGCTCACTCCATCGCGTGGATTCGATCTTACGACGGCTGGTCTTCTGACCTTGCAGCACAGAGGCTTCTGCGGTTTAACCCGCAGCGCCACCACGTCCCTTGACTGGATTAGAACCGATCATAATAATGTGGTTCTTTTTTAAAAAAAAAAACCAGTCCTTTCCCCTGACTACTAGTAGTATTTCTGGTAAATTCTGAGAGAATAGGGAGGCCATGGGAGGATGGCGGACAACAACATTGTCCCAGCTAATCAACATGTCTTCGCGTTTTGACCCTACGAACCCTGTCTCCACTCCGGTACTGGAGAGTAACATTAGGCTAACGCAGTTGTTCCCAACCTTGGGTCTCCAGATGTTCTTGGACTACAACTCCCAGGAATCCTGGCCAGCCCAGCTAGTGGTGAAGGCTTCTGGGAATTGCAGTACAAGAACATCTGGAGTTCCAAGGTTAGGAACCACTGGGCTAATTGATAAACAATGTCCCCCTCCAATTACCATGTGAACTTCAAGAATGCAGAGGAATTTTAGAGTCTGGAGAAGGTCCTTTTCTAGACTACAACACCCAGAATCCCCCAGCCAGCCATGCCACCAATTCTGGCAGTTGACATCTGGAATCTGAACTGTGTGGGCCGGATCCATCCTAGCCTCCACTCTGCTCTCACTTGGTCCCTTCTGTCTTCCTGTTATCCTTTGTCACCTTAAAACATTTGATGGCGTGTCCTCCCCTTATAATCCACCCTGCACCCCTCATTCCTTTCTCCAAACTTTTCCCACTGCCCAACATGTCAGGAAATCCAGTTACAAAACTTTGGCTTCTTGCTCTCTGGAAGAAACATCTCGTTGTCCGCAGTACAAAATGCCCCGTTTTGACCGTGGTCGGTTCGCCAGCAAATTCAGAGCATGCAATGGTGTGTTACAAATAGGAAACAAATGTGCGTGCGTTTTGCTTTTTTTAATATAAAAAAGCGGGCGGGGGGAGAAAGAAATGGACGAAAACTGAGCACACTCATCTCACGAGGTGTCCGTTGGAGATTGGGCAGATGTGAGAGAAGGCAGGCAAACCTTTGCAGGTTCTCAGCGCGTTTTTCTCAGCCTGGCTGAAACGCCGAAAGGATCGGCAGAGGAATAGCTCTGAATGGACTCCAGCCGCTGTGTTCTTCCTTGAGCAGAGAGCCGTCCTCCTGAAGGCCTTGGTAAGGAGAGGGGTTGGTGCCTCCATCATCCCCCTCAAGTCCCTGTGGTCGCCCCTAGCTCCCATGTTTGTTTCCAATGACACACTGGCTCACGGGCCTTTCTGATGACCCTGCTCAAAGACCTGCACGGCCAGGATTTTTTCTATTTATGAGAACACGATGTCACCCAGCCTCTCCTTGCGTCCTCCTCCTCTTCCAGAGGTTTCATGCAGCAGACCAGGGGAGAACCGCTGGCTGCTTGTACCGTCTGACTTGACAAGGGCCGTTCTTAACAAAGAACTGAAGCCCGGGAGAAGAGAGTGGTGAGGCTGGTGCACGGGAGAGGGGGTGCCGGTGCTCAACAATGCAGAACAGCCCCCGGGGTAGATGGCCTTGGCCACCACAGCTGGGCTTATTTTAGACTTGGCAAGGGGTGGTCAAAAAGAGAGTGATCTCAACATGAGGATTCTATTATTAATACACTTATTACTCCAAAAATGGGGGAAATCGCAGTGCTTTTTGTATACTGCATGGAGGCTGCATTGTCCCGGGGCTTCCTCCACCCAGCACTGATGTCATACACACCACAGACATCTGGAGCTGTGGGGAGGCTCTCCTGAGTGTGTGCACGCGCGTGTGCACGGATGAGGGATGAGTTCATCTCTGTGCATTTCCAAACACAGAGAAAAGAAAGCTGCATTCGGAACGGAACGGCACCAACACAAGCCAGGTGCATCAAAAGCATGTCAGGTCACATGTCTTCTATGTAACAGGAGGTTCTTTGTCATTGGCTGCCTGTCAGGATGCCACAGAATGTTCAGAAGCATTCCAACCGTTTTGGATGAGAAACCAGCAAAGAGTGGGGAAAAAACTTTTCAAGAAGAGAAAATGACTTTGTAAAAAACATAGGGATACAAGTGGATGCATTTTGTCAGTCAGTGGAGGAAAGCTACAGGATGGGGGCGTATACGTCTTTGGGGGAAAACAGGATAATCTTTTTTTTCTGCTCCCCTTCCTTTGAGGGTCTCAGAGTAGCAGATGACCTTCAAAGCAACCCTACCAAATAGTCTTTCGTGTCACACAGGGCGTGCCACCACTCAGCAAGGGCTGCGGTCCTTTCACCCCCTTAGTGTAGATTAGCGCAGCAGGTGGAAGATGCTTATAATGCCCTCTTCTCCCCAGCAGGGGGCAGTAGCTCTCTCCTTCCTCCCCTCCCTCCCAGGGCTAGTTCTTCTCCTCATCTGGGAGAATGAGATGAGGGGAGCAGGAGAGGGGGGCAGCTACTGCCCCCTGCTGGGGAGAGGAAGACGCTGGAAGCCACTCTGGCCTGTTGCACCACTGCAGTCAGAAAGATGGAAGGTACTTATACCATGCCCAGTCTTGCATCCAAATTGATGGAGGTTCTGCATCCCTCAAAAGGATGGTCTGGAGTGGAATTTGATCCCGGCCTGAGAAAGTTTCAGATGCCTTGGACTGGCTCACTCATTCTTCAGTCTCCGTGAGAAAACATTGGGTAAACCGGAGCTTGGAGGGAAGTAGTTACAGGTAACAGAAATTATCTATAAGGACAATGCAAATGCAGAAGCAGGCGATCCCTTTATTGGACCACTGGAAAAAAAATCAAGATTGGCAGCACAAGATCTTTTCAAGTGGACAGAAAAGGGTCCACCCTACTGTTGGAAGTGAAGAAAAGAGGCAACCACACTTGCATATGTTATGTGCCCCTAAAAGACAAATCAACCCAGGTTGCTGGAGTTTCCTGGTGTAATTCCAAGCACCAGCCTCCCCCCATCCAAGCGAATGCTGAGAGCCTTCTGGGAGCGTGGTGCAGGCGTCTATCTGACCCCTCCAAAGAGATGCTTCCAAATCTCTCTCCTTGGGGGGGGGGGAACCCCCCTGCCCTTTAGCAGATGGTATATAAATCTGCTAGAAAGGCCAAAGGCTACAAGCTACCATGAACTGTGCAAGCTGCAGTTCCAGAATTAATTTTAGAAATTCTCCCAGTTAAACTGGAGTTCAGGAGGGGGTGGAGGGACAGAGCAGAGAAAGTCTATGAAAGAATCAAAGGAGGGGGGGGGGGGAAATCCTCTCCTCTTGTTTTCCTAGTAAATTCAATCGGTCTGGACTTCATGCTCCTTCCAAGTCAACATCAACACAAATTCAAGACGGATTCATTTCTAAATCATTCTGACTACCATCCATCCTCCGAATTCTCCTGCCCTGGCAATTGTTTTGACAACATTTGGCAGTCTTCCATTTTTGCTGCAAATAAGAGACAGTTAATTTCCAAGGCACACAAGGAAGTTATCTTTGACTCCTGCCAAACCGTGCCCCATCGTCTGCATTTCGTATGTTCTCGGTTTATAGCATGGGCTGGCTCCCCTGCACTCACGTCCGCTTCCTCCTCTTCTCAACTCTCGCATGGTGACCTTGCCTCCAGACTGCACTGCACGCCTGAGCAGAAGTGGAATTCACTAGTCGCAGATGTACAGGCATGACTGTCTGGCCACCTTCAAAGAGAAAAGTACGCTATTTGACTGTCTGCCAGCATTGGTCTTGTTGTTATGTGCCATCCCATAGTTTCCAACATATGGCAGCCCGATGAATGAACAGTCTTCAAAAGGTCCTGTCCTGAACATCCCTGCTCAGCTTCAGGTAGACTCAAGCCTATGGCTTCCTTTAGAAAATCAGTCCATCTCGTATTTGGTCTTCCTCTTTTCCTGCTGCCTTCCATCTTTTCCAGAGAATCCAGCCTTCTCATGATGGGCCCAAAGTAGGACAGCCTCAATGACAATATTTTTGCCTCCAGTTCAGGCTCACGTCCCACTTGTTCATTTTTCTGGCAATCCGGGGCATCCACAAAGCTCTCCTCCAGCACCATATTTCAAACAAATCAATTTTTCCCTATTAGCTTTCTTAACTGTGCAGCTTTCACACCCATACAGGATGAATGGAAATACAAGAGTGTGGATGATCTTGGTCTCCAGAGACACATCCTGACACTCGATGGGCTTTTCCAGTTCCTTCATTGCTGCCCTTCCGGGTCTCAGTCTTCTTCTTATTTCTTCACTGCTCTCTCCATTTGAATTGATGATTTAACCAAAGTATACAACATTTCTAACTATTTCAATTTCTTCATCGTCAACGCTAAAGTTGTGTCTGCTAACGTACAGTCTTCTGTTTGAATGGTTGCCTGGTCCAAATCTGATTTAAAGGTGGAAAATCAACAGGAGAAGAGTTCAGAGACCTTGAAGCTGCCCATCCCCAGAGAGCAGGATTCAGCAGAGGCACACAGGCCACCTGGTCCAATTCCTCCCGGATTGAGAGGGATGCATCGTTGTTGTTGTTGTTTAGTTGTTAAGTCGTGTCCGACGCTTCGCGACCCCAAGGACCAGAGTACGCCAGGCCCTCCTGTCTTCCACTGCCTCCCGGAGTTGAGTCAAATTCATGTTGGTCGCTTCGGTGACCCTGTCCAACCATCTCGTCCTCTGTCGTCCCCTTCTCCTCTTCCCCTCACACTTTCCCAACATCAGGGTCTTTTCCAGAGTCTTCTCTTCTCATCAGATGGCCAAAGTACTGGAGCCTCAGCTTCAGGATCTGTCCTTCCAGTGAGCACTCCAGGTTGATTTCCTTCAGAACGGATAGGTTTGTTCTCCTTGCAGTCCAGGGGACTCTCAAGAGTCTCCTCCAGCACCACAATTAAAAAGTATCAATTCTTCGGCAGTCAGCCTTCTTTATGGTCCAGCTCTCAGTTCCATACATCGCTACTGGAAAAACCATAGCTTTGACTATGTGGACCTTTGTCGGCAAGGTGATGTCTCTGCTTTTTAAGATGCTGTCTAGGTTTCTCGATGCTTTCCTCCCAAGAAGCAGGCGTCTTTTAATTTTGTGGCTGCTGTCCCCATCTGCAGTGATCATGGAGCCCAAGAAGGTAAAATCTGTCACTGCCTCCATCTCTTCCCCTTCTATTTGCCAGGAGGTGATGGGACCAGTGGCCATGATCTTAGTTTTTTTGATGTTGAGCTTCAGACCATTTTTGGCGCTCTCCTCTTTCACCCTCATTAAGAGGTTCTTTAATTCCTCCTCACTTTCTGCCATCAGAGTGGTATCATCTGCATATCTGAGGTTGTTGATATTTCTTCCGGCAATCTTAATTCCGGCTTGGGATTCCTCCAGTCCAGCCTTTTGCATGATGTATTCTGCATATAAGTTAAATAAGCAGGGAGACAATATACAGCCTTGTCATACTCCTTTCCCAATTTTGAACCAATCAGTTGTTCCCTATCCAGTTCTAACTGTTGCTTCCTGTCCCACATATAGATTTCTCAGGAGATAGATAAGGTGGTCAGGCACTCCCATTTCTTTAAGGACTTGCCATAGTTTGCTGTGGTCCACACAGTCAAAGGCTTCTGTGTAGTCAATGAAGCAGAAGTAGATGTTTTTCTGGAACTCTCTGGCTTTCTCCATAATCCAGCGCATGTTAGCAATTTGGTCTCTAGTTCCTCTGCCCCTTCGAAATCCAGCTTGTACTTCTGGGAGTTCTCGGTCCACATACTGCTGAAGCCTACCTTGTAGGATTTTGAGCATAACCTTGCTAGCGTGTGAAATGAGATGCATTGTAATGCTCTTTAAATTACAAAAAAATCTTTCTAATTTCATATGTATACATATATTTTGTTGGAGTTTTCGCAACCTCGCATGCTGCCTTTAGAAAGTTTGACTGGGAGGAACCTTTCTGGGCTGGGCTGACTGTCAATCAATCCAGCAGTAACCAATTGTTCCCTCCCTGCTGCTGATTTCAAAGAAAGCCACACCTCTCTGCTCTGTATGTCTTCTTCCCTCGATTTTAGTTCGTGTGCAGTTAGGAGTCAGTGTGCATTGTCTGCAGGAAGCAGGCAGTTAGTCTGTTGAGGCCTGCTGCTGGAAGCAGTCACTTTTGTACAGTATGCTCTTTGTTTGATCTGTTCAATTGTGAGTAAATGGAACCTTTTTATTCTTTCTCTTACCAATGTTTCAGAGTGAGTTATTGAGACTGTAAGTGTCAGTTGATGAGACAATAAGGGGTGGTCTACTTTGGAGAGACGTGAACCTAATTTTGCTTTGTAAGTTCCTGTGCTTCCTAAGCTAGATATTTATTTAGCCAAAATTTCAAAACTCTAAACATATATTACCATATGTAACTGTAAGCAAATCATAATGTTGATTTGTTCCTCTTTTTATTGCTGTATGTCTTCTCAATGGACCCATAAGTCACCTGCTCACGGTGTTCCACGGTTAGGTGAGAGCCGAGGTACTGTAATTCGGATTTCAGCCGCTGAATGTTAATCAAACTGCTTGAGCATCAGTTACTATAAGCCATTTCTTTGTCATGAAGAATGAAATAGCAAACAATGAAGACTGTGATAGCCCTCATTTTGCGGAGGAAATGTCCTCCACATAATCATAGGTTCTTTTCTTGACGCTTTTTCAGTAATGGGATTCAGTTGTTATGTTATATTGGCTCAAAACCTGTTGGTGTAACTGCACCTGCGGAAGAGTGAAAATATCACCAGCAAGGGGAGATTTTGAGTAATGAAACAGTTCCTCTTTTTCTCCTGCTGCTTTTCTGGCTGGCAAATAATTCCCTTCTTCACATAGAAGCCATGGGATCCATGGGACAGGGAGAGGAAGTTGTCCATTACTAAAAATCACAGCCACAGGTTCTGTTATTGGAAGGGATTGATTTTTGGTAATAAAAGACTATTTAAACCAATTTAACTGGTGACCTCAAATAGCTACAATAAGAAAAAACTTTAATGCATATCATTTGACTTATGATCTCAGGGATTATATTCATACCTCTAAATCTTTATGACAATTTACACCAATATTATCCAAATACATATAGTGGTTTTGACAGCAAACATTGCAACTCTGTTTATAACATATAATTTGGATGTTAGTAATAAATAATCCAATTTCTCTGAGTTGCTCCTATTTTTTATTTTGTTTAAAATAGACCGTAAAAATTTTTTCTCTTATATCTGTGTATAAAGGGCATGAGCTAGGTCCTTGAGGACTGGATTCCCACATACACACAGTCTGTCTTCTGTTGGGTTTCCATGAAACCGACCCTGGGGCTGAAATGTCAAAAATCACCAACCTTGAAAAAAACACAATGGCCAAGATCTCAAGACATCGCTGTCCCGAGCCTGTGTACAGTCCAGTTCACCAGGAAGTGGCAAAGAAAACCTTAATAAAATACAGAATTAATCCATGAAGGCTAGAATCCTATTGTTTAAATATGCCAGTGTGATTCCATTGGTGTAGCTCTCAATGGCAAATCGACAGCAGGTTTTTCTGGCTGCACCCCGAACCGTGGCATTCTTCTGTGACAAGAAAAACCAGCCCCAACTTCTTAATTAACTGGCGGCAACTCACCCCTGGAAGTTACGCCGAAAGCCCTAAACGGTTTAGGACCTCGATATCTGGCAGAGCGCCTTCTCCCACCCAGTTCTGCCAGAGTCACTCATTCCAGCCAGGCCGTGCGGCTGAGGGGCCCAACGCCGAGGGAGGTCCAGAAGGAAAGAACGAGGAACATGGCCTTCTCAGCAGTGGCCCCTTGCCTTTGGAACAACTTGCCAGTGGAGATCCGCCTGGCTCCCTCTCTGGGTGTCTTCAGGAATAAACTTAAAACCTGGCTATTTGGGCAGGCGTTCCCTCCTGCCATATCTTAACTGCCATATCTTAATTATTTAAACTTTGCCATCTTGGACTTTTTGGTTTTTGGTTTTATTGTTTTTAAATTTGTAAACCGCCCAGAGTAGACCCTTGGTCTAGATGGGTGGGATAAAAATCTAATAAATAGATAAATAAATAAAATAAATTGCGCTTATGCTGATGAACGTGATTAAAGGACTCTAGGTACATGACTATGATGCATTGGTCCATCTGTCCCTTTTGCATGCATAACGTGAAATGTCATTATTAAGGTAAAGAAAAGAAAAGGAGGACAGGGTTTTGGAACATCTAATAGTTGATTGGAAGGTGCAGGTGGAGGTGTAAAGGCAAGCTAAACCTGCTGAAATTTCTTCCTACACACATTTATTTCAGACGTGAGAGGAACCCTGTGGTCTTGCTCATCTGGTCACCCAAGTCCAGTGGTTCCCTACCATGACTTCCCAGGTGTTCTGGGACTAAAACTCCCAGAAGCCTTCACCGCTAGCTCTGCTGGGCAGGATTTCTGTAGACCAAGAACATCTGGGGACTCAAGGTTGGGAATCACTGCTCTACCCATTACTGAATCAGAATTAAATGGGGCCCAGCGAATGCAGGGTGCAAATAATTTTACAGTTCCTCAGAACTGCTGGGATAGATATTTACGATTCCTATGATGCTAAGGGGCCTCAGAGACAGGTCCACAACAACTATCAGTGGTTTACGTATTTGGCTGCAGAGTCAGAGGTTGGGAGTTCGATTCCCCATTGGGCCTCCTTGACAGGGGCTGGACTTGGTAATCCATTGGGTCCCTTCAAGCCCTGCAGTTCTAAGAGGATGATGATTACACTTCACCCTTCAACAATGCTGGGTTTAGGGTCACTGAACCTCTGTGTACACCCCCCCAAGCAGTTCTCTCTTATTGGGGTTCTCTTCCATATTGTTGATAATCCTTTCCATACAGTGTAATGAGCCTTGGAGGTCTTTATGACCCCCTGATCTAGAAGATGAATTAGAGATGTTGTGTTTGGGGGCAAGGAGACCATTTTGACGCCTTCGGTGTTGAACGCATACCCCTGGTTCTGGGTGGCCAAGGGACCCAGTATTTATGGAATATTTATTTATTTATTGGGGGGGGGGGAAATCTGTGTATAACCAAAACGGTGCTGCTCAGATCTGTGCAATTCAAGCGAGACGTGTCTAGCCCAAGAACCAGAAGGTAAAACAGAAGGCTAAGGTCACGGAGTGTTCTTTGGATGTTGTACAAGTGTGAACATCACTTCAACGGTCAGTCAATGGAGAATGGAAGAGGAGGCCATCAAGCGTGGCAAGGAGGCAGCTCAGTCCTCCATTATCCTCCAGGCCCCACCTTCCCAACCGGAGTCAAATAAATCCATGTCATACGACTAAAATGGTGATTACAGGTAGCCAGGGCAGTAGGGAGAGAAAGGGGGAATTAGCCTTTGCAACATCCCCTCACCTTTTATCTCTTTCCGAAGGGACACAATGAAGGGATCTAGCGGGGCTGTAGACAGATACCGCCACACAAAAGGATCAAGGCAAGAGGGAGGACAAAGCCCTGCGTTGAGGGCTGGCCCCCTCCAGCCCACGGCCCTTGCTTGGCGCAGGTGCGGGGAGACCCAGGCCAGGTGGCTCTGAAGCGCCTTTTGTTTGGAGTTGTCAGAGGAAGAAGAAGCCGCTGATTCATCTTCTGCCTCATCCTTAAACTCCCTTTCAACGGTGTCAAGACGTCTCTCCTCTGCCCTGCCACCCATCGCCCCCAAACATACCCCCCGCCAGGAAGCCAGCAATGGCACACCAATCCGCTAAGCTCCATTAACGGGGTCTGGGGTTGAGACACGCCACGTTGAAAGTGGGCAACGGCCGTTGGGCCGGTTTGAGGACGGGTCAGACGTAAAGGGTCTGTCTTTCTCTCCTGGAGAGCCTTTATTTATTTATTTTCCTCCTTCTTCTCCCATACACTTTCTTCTTTCATTTCTCTCCCCTCCCCATGCTTTCCCCAAAAAGCGCAGTTTTAGACGAGGTAGCCGGGTTAGTCTGTGCAAGCGTAGCAGGCGAACCCCCCAAAAACCCAAACCGAACGAGACAAAAACATGTGGCCCCTTAAAGACTATACTATTATATTTAAAAATATAGTTAAAGTAGAGTTAAAATAGTTAAAATATAATAGTCTTTAAGGGGCCACGTGTTTTTGTCTCGTTTGGTTTGGGTTTCTTTGGATTTTACCTGATATGGTAAAAAGAGCAGCTTTTCTTTTGATCAGGAGCCCCCAGGGCCCTTGTCAGAACTGTTATTCCTTTAGACCTGCATGTTCCGAATAAAAAGGGGGAAATGATCCCACATGTGCCCTCAAAGCCTTCCCTGCCCTGCCCGAGTTACACCAGAGATCTATAGATTGTCACCCTGGCACTCAGCCAGTCAGTGAATCAAGCCCCCCCCCCCTTTCTCTCTCTCTTTCTCCACAGCCAAGATGGGAAGACCGTTCACGTCAAGGTCGAAGGACTCTCTGATTTAGAAAGGTCATCCTTTGTGATGACCTGATGTGAGGTGATGGGAACCCAAAGGAATAAGCACGGAATGCTAGAGTCAGAAGGGATCCCAAAGGTAATCTAATCTGACTCTCTGCTGAATCATAGAGTCATAGAATCATGGAAGGGGCCTCTAAGGCCATCAAGTCTAACCCCCTGCTCAGTGCAGGAATCCAAGTCAAAGCAGATCGGACAGAAGGTTGCCCCATTTTCTCTTGAACGCCTCCAGGGCTGGAGCGCTCACCACCTCTCCCTGAGGTCATGGGTTCCCTTGTCGTACTGCTCAAACAGTTAGGAAGTTTTTTCTGATATTCATCCAACCTCTAGCTTTCTGTTGCTTCAGCCCCTTATTACAGAAATCTACAACTAGAGCCATGTCCACACTCTCTAAAGAAGGAAACTCTGCCACCTTTGGAGACAACGTGTCCCACTTACCATCTGCAGAGTCCAAGTGCTGGGACCTTCTGAGTAGGAGGGACTATGAAATCATCTCCCCCCACCCCTCTTTCCCTCCTCTCTCTGAGTTTAGCTCCCATTTTCAAAGTCTTTGGGTAAGGAAAGGATTTTTCCTAGGAGAACCTATTATTGCAAGGTACAGTGCATGGTATTGGAGGGTGGTTTGGCCTTGGATGAGCTGTTAAGAGTCGAGATGGGGACGAACCACGAATGCCCCCCCCAGTGACCAACGAACAACGAATCAATTTGTCATTTGTTGGGTCATGAGGGATAGCAGGGATCAAAGCAATCCTGCGGCACTTTGATCCCTTTCCTCCTCCTCTTGCTAAGCCCCGCGGCAGCTGGGGGATCCCTTGGATCCCTCTTTGATTCCTTCCCTCCTCTTCTTATGCTGTGCAGGCATAGGAAGAGGAGGAAAGGGAAACCAAGCCAACCCCCCCTCCAGCCCCGGGGGTGGGATTCCCTTCGGGCAGGCTTTAGCAAGCTGCCCGAAGGGAAAACCCCTCTCTGCTTATGCCCCCGAGGAGCAGCTGATCCGCGGGGGCATAAGCAGAGAGGGAACGAAGGGACGAATAGAAAAGGGTTATATTCATTGCTTCGTATTGGCTGGCGTCTCTGGACCCCAAGAATACGAAGTAACGAATATCTGACGAATCAGGGATATTTAACGAATAACCTGATTTGTTTTTATATTAGTCCCCGTGTCTAGTGAAGAGCCATTAACTTTACAAAACACCTGCTCTTCTTTTGTCAGTATAGACAGACCAGCTATCTGCAGTTTTGGCCTTTCCTCATGGGAAAGGGCTGACTGTGGGGGCTGTCATGGTAAGCCATTGCTCTTTTAAATTTATCATTACATCACTGCATATATAGTAGTAGTTTTTAACTTTATTTGAGGTGGGGTCACCCCTTTGACTGCTTTGAGAGCTTGATGAAAGCTATGGACCTTCCTCTCCCCCCCCCCCCCCATTTTACATAAACACATACAAACAACATTTTGGGGACAATTTCCAAAGAAACTGGAAGGAGATGGAAGAAAATAATCTGTTTTATTTTAGGTGTACCCTATTCACACATAAATGGTCTTGGACCCCAGGTTAAGAGCCCCTGATATATAGGAAGCAATTCTATTGTATCACCCCTCAGGGACATAGAAGAAGTCTCCCCGAAGAATGGAAAAGCATTGTGGGCACACGTGAACCATGATGTGCAGCCGGCAACTCCTTCAGTTCCAGAAGCTTTGCACTGGAACAGCACCAAAGCAACCCAGTTCATGGACGACCCTTTGGATGACGGCTGAAGTCCAGGAAATGTTTTGGCACACATCCTTTCTGGTTGGAGTGAGCTACCCTTTTCCAGTGCAATCACAAACACCCCTTTCCCACAAGAAGCCTCGTGGTGCAGTAGTTAAACTGCAGTAGTTAAACTGCAGTACTGCAGTGAAGACTCTGCTCACAACCTGAATTCAATCCCTGGCTATGGTAGCCAGCTCAAGGTTGACTCAAACTTCCATCCTTCTAAGGTCAGTAAATTCAGCTCATGGGGCAATGTGTAGCCTGCCTAATTAAATTGTAAACCACCCAGAGAGTGCTTTAAGTGCTATGGGGTGGTATATAAGCCGCACGCTTTGCTTTCACTTTGCCATCTGATTGGGCTCATTGCCCTGAGACTTCAGGAGAGTTCCTAAGATGGTTCAACCCTAGATCTATTGGCTCTGGCTGGGGAGGAGAAAACTATTTACAAGAGAAGGGCTGCTCCAGGAAAGTGAGATTATGTTTTGCAGTCATTCCTGTTATTGTCGTGGGTTCTCAAGTGGTTTCCGGCTTATGGCAACCCTATGAAGGAGTGACCTCCAGAAAGTCTTATTGTCCAATTCAACCCAACTCAGGTCTTGCAAGCTCAAGGCTGTAGCTTCTTTATGCATTCAGTCCATCTTCTATTTGATCTTCTTCTTCCTTTCCACTTTTCCAGCCATTGTTGTGTTTTTCTGAAGAGCCTTTTCATTATGTGCCCAAAGTACAACGGTCTCGACTGGCTGCCTGGGTGGGATTTTTAGATGGATTGTGATGCATTACTCCTTTGACTGCATTTTAAGTATTGCTTTGGTTTACCGTTTCTCAGAGTGGTATTTGTTTGCTCCTTTTTTAATATTTGTATATTTCTTGTTTTTTGGCTTTAAAAATGGTCTTTTAATGATGTAATCCGCCTTTTTTAACGTGCTTTCAGCTTTAAACATTGTCTTCCGATGATGCCAGACGCCTCGGGTCCTTTTTAAGGAGAAAAGAAGGGTAAAAATATTTTAAATACATAAATAAACAATAAACCTGCCGTATCTCATTAGCTGTATTGCATTGCGTTGCACGAACCCCGTGGTTACCCAACATCATCCACTGTGGGCAAATCAAAAGAAGCAGCGGGGGAAGGATGTTCTTCTGCAAACAACCAAGTGCATGCACACATACGTACATGCGTGTGCCCTCACACACACACACACACCTCAGGTTCAATTTTATTGGACAGAGAAATTAAAGGTTTCTCCCGAATTGTACAATCAGACAATCCATCGCCAAACTGGAACAAGGACTACACATTACGAAAAATACAGTCTGCCACCCACCTGAGCCTCCGTCCTTCAGGGGTGTAAGTGTGGGGGCACTAAAAGGGGGCGCCTGACCTTGTCAATGGGTGCCACCAGGATGTGCCTTGCATAGAAGCCTTGGCAGTGTGTCAAAAGAGCTGCCCTCTTGTTTACACCTTCACCCTGCCCTAAAAACCAAGGGAACATTTTCTAAGCATGCCGTGTCAAGTTCCCTCCTTCAAAAAGGAAAAGAGAAAACGCAGTCGCTCCTGTGACAGAACTGATGAGGCCGCCTGTCCTGGTTCTAAACACTTTTGCCCACGTTTCCTGCCTGCACCTCATTTGTCTTGTGCTCCCTTTCACCCATTAGCTCTCTCCAGTGCTTGTTTGAAGTGCTTTGACAGCCAGGCTGAGGAAGAGCTCCCTGCCTCAGATTTATAACCATCTCCTGGACTGGAGGCAGTACAGAGGCTCCCTCTGCCACCCCCAAACAACTTATGGAAATATATTTTCGAATGATGATCACTGCACACAAAAGACTAGCTAACGACACCCATCAATCACAGTGACTCCCCCCCTTATCACAACAACACAACCATAACAAAAAACACCCTGACCAGCATCATCACCCAATCTCCTGAAAAGGACAAAAAGCTGATCCCACAGCTACAAATACTCAACTATCCCACAAACTGCACCAGAGCACAGACAGAGTTCTGACTCCTGTCCTCTGAAGATGCCGGCCACAGAGACTGGCGAAACGTTAGGAAGAAAAACCTCCAGAACACGGCCAAAGAGCCCGAAAAACCTACAACAACCAACTGATGGAAAGCTAAAGCAAAGGATGTTACAACTGTGGGCGCAGTAGAGCTTGAAAAAGATTGTGGGTTTGGTTTGGTTTTTGACTACAACACCCAGAACGAGCACAGTGGCTCGAGTATTATGGGAAGTATAGCACAGAATAAAAAAAGTTTCCAAACTCTATGGCTGGAAGCCCAGGCTTGAGTTCAGGACTAAGCTGATCTGGAGTGAATGAAAAGTTCCTTTTAAAAGTAATTCATTACCATGATGGTTCTAAGCCCCCGGAAGGGTGTTATCTCTTGTAGTTAGAGTGCTCCAAATCCTATTGCCAGTGTAATGTAGATGGATATAGAAAGCCACTTTAAGCAGAGTTGGGGTTCCCCCCGCCCAACAGTCCCACTCCTCATTCACCAAGCCAACAACGTTTCGCTCCCTCGGACCTTTTCCTGCATTAGCTGGGATGGTAAACCTATTAACAGAGCTGGGGAAGGTAACCAGCGGACGGGCAGAGAGCAGAATCCTGGTGGATTTGACAGATGTTTGCAAACTTCCCACTGTGATGACTTTTCAGAGAAGACCCACCACAATCATCGGGGTAATTCTACGTGTGTATAATTATTGTGCTCCAAACCCGATGATGGATGACCCCGGTGGGCTTTCATGTAAGGCTTGATTGACTACAGGAAACATACAGGGATGGGTCAATCTGTCAATTTCCGTTCCTCATTTTCCAATATCAAGCTTCTTTTGGCCCAGCTCCGTGCAAGTGTCCGAAAGCTGCATGAAAATTTGAATGTATTTTGGGTGCCTTTAACTGTGTGCATGTATGTACACATCTTCCCTCCATAAATACATTTTGGAAAGCATTTTTTCCCAATGCAATGTGTTTTTCTGTGTAATTCTCCAACAATACTTGTGATTTTAAGTACACTGTTCCCTAGTGGGTGCATTTTTAATTATTTTTAAAACAGGAGACTTGTCTTGCCAAAAGTGTAAATTTTGGAGTATGGCTGTGTTTCTGTTAGGGGGTGATTTGGACATTTGGGCGGGGGAGCACTGTGACCTTTCCCAGTGCAAAAACAGTCACTTTTTTTATGGTTCGAGAAAGAAGATTCGATCGGGGGGGTGTTGGGGAGAGCTCAAGAGCTTCACTTCACCTGCTGCTAGGTTAGGAGTTGATTGCCCAGCAGAAGCACTGTCTGGCAAGAGTAGTGCATGGTCGTACCCTTCTTAAGCAGCATCGTAGGAAATAAAAATGGCATCTGCCAGAAAAATTGATTGTCACCTAGATGTCAGATGACCACCCTCACTACCTACTGTGGTCTCCTTCCTCAAATTGCCAATAGTGTCCACTGTTTTTCATCGAATCATGGAAGCATAGAATGACTGAATGGGAAGGGGCCCTCAAAGGCCATCTAGTCCCACCCCCTGCTCAAGGCAGGAATCCAAGTCAAAGCAGATCGGACAGAGGGTGGTCCAATTTTCTCTTGAATGCCTCCAGCTTTGGAGCGCTCACCATCTCCTGAGGTCATGGGTTCCATTGTCGTACTGCTCTAGCAGTTACAAAGTTTTTTTCCTGATAGCCTCAATCTGGCTTCCTATAGCTTGAGCCCCTTACTACAGTATTGACTGTGTTTTCTCTTCCCACAGATGCAACCGTCAAGAATTGCCGGCAGAAATTCCAAGACATCTCTAGCTGTGGAAGAATTATAAGCGGTGCTGTTTTTAATTGGAACGATTTGGAGCACCACGTTTGTTCGTTGGCGTAAAGACCCTGCATTCTTAGCTGCCCTGAGACATACAGAAATCTGGATTTCTCCATTTTCCATGTCAGCTGTGACCAAAACACTTTCCCAGGTAATGACAGAATGTTCTTTCTAACCCCGGTTTCGCTTGGCAGTCAGCACTGCCAATGCTTCGTTCATTCCGTCGCTGACCAAAACCTTCCCCAAATGTTATGTTCTTATTTCACTCCCTGTAAATAACTCAAATTTGGTTCACTTGCTACCCTCTGAGAAATCTTGGACTTCCCATCCTTTCTTCTCCAAGAGCGTCAACCACATAAAGTGAATGGGGGGGGGGGTGTAAAGCAAGGGCCAAAACTACACGGTCGAGCAAAAATGAATCAAATCTGCCGTCAGACCCTGTCATCGCTCATGACACCAAGCCCTACTGCAATTCAAAATGGCAACCAATCCAGTTCTTTTCCACCCCAGTTTTTGTTGCAGAGTTGTGAATTTCTGATAAAAACTCTCATTTTGATACACAGCAGAATTATTGAGACTCATAGAGGAGACTAGCTTAAATTCCTCAAACAGCCCACCCCTTTCTTATTAACTGGCACTTAAAGTCTCAATAACTCACTCTGAGATATTTGTAGAATTAAAAATAAAAAGGTTTCATTACTTACAGTCAGGAACAGTGAACAGCAAACTAACCAACTGACAAAACTGACTAGAATCATAGAAAAGTGAAGTTGGAAGGGGCCTACAAGGCCATCGAGTCCAACTCCCTGCTCAACGCAGGAATACAATCGAAGCATATCTGCCAGGTGATTATCTAAGTTTTTCTTGAATGCCTCCATTGTTTCCATTGTCGTACTGCTCTAACTGTTAGGAAGGTTTTCCTGAGATTCAACCGAAATCTGGCTTCTTTTAACTTGAGCCCATTGTTGCGTGTCTTGCACTCTGGGATGATCGAGAACAGATCGTGCCCCTCCTCTGTATGACAACAGACAAAGGAGAGGGAAATAGAACACTCAGCACAGAGGCGGGACTTTCTTTGAATTCTGAGGCAGAAGGAAACAATAGGTTGGTGCTGGATAGATTGACAGTCACCTCAGCCCAGAAAAGTCCCTCCCAGTCTCTCAAACCAGAACTGGGAGAGGGGCAACAATCTACTAGAGACGTTGGCAAGTCTTTGGGTCCGAGTCCCAAGTCTTTGGTACCAAGTCCAGAGTCCCAAGTCTGAGTCCCTATTAAAAACAAGCTTTTCCCCCCAGAAAAAAAGGGAGGAGTGGGTGGGTTCCGAGTCGCGAGCCATTGGAAGAAAAAACCTCGAGTTGAGTCCAAGTTGAGTCACCGGTGAGACTTAAGTCTGACTTGACAGCAAGTCAACTCCTCATCCCTGCAATCAACAGATTTATAAAACCTTTAAGTGTCCCCCGGCCAAGTGAGGTGCACGGGTCAACCATCAGTCTCTATAGCCTTTTGTTCCCTTTACACGGAGGTCCGTGTTCTCCCCAATGTCCCTAGTTTTCACCCTCAAGGAAGTTGGTTGTTCACTGGTTTCTACACCAACCCCGAGGCTCCGTTGATATAAACCCACCGGTAGTAAAGCGCTCTCTCGCTCTCTCTCTTTCTCTTTGTCTGTGTCTCTGTGTGTGTCCATTTGCTAGTTTTAGCCTCCATTCTTCTCAGCCTCTCTGGATGACAGATGCTGTATCTCCCCCCCTCCCTCCTCCCCTGCCCGCTAGGATGACTGGTACGACTGGATGAGACTGGGGTTTGGTGTTTTTCACATTCCCCTTTCGGGGTCTTGATGGCACTCGGATCCCTCTCCAGGGATATAATCCCATAGCTCTGAGAACTCCTCGGCCCAATAGGTCTCTGGCAGGTCCTCCTGAGCATCCTCTCCCCACCCCCACCCCAGCCCCTTCGTCTGGACCCTCCTCCACTTTAATGGCAGAAACCGAACTCGGTCCCTCTGGCCTCTTCAGTCGGACAGCCCTGCTCCCGACAGGCTCTCTCGTCTGGGGTTCTGCTGGCAATGCCGCTCTTCTATCCCCCCGTGCGCCAGGGGCAAAACACCTCCCGCCTTTCTTCTAGGGACGGTCTCCCTTCCCCGGGGGGTCTCCGGTGCCATTTCCATCGGCAGGACCTCACTTGGGGGGACCCAGTCTCCCGGGCGTGGGGCGTCTCCTCCCTTCCTGAATCCCTCTGTTTATCCTCTGGTTCTCTAGACCCCTTGAGATTTTAAGAGTACCTCGGTGGGAGGTCTGGGCCCTGGGTGGGAGTGAGACGGCCCGCCAACAGGGGTATCCCTGCCACGGTGCTCTTCACACTGGCTCTAGTCAGCAACCTGGCTGTACTCTTTTGGACCAGATAAAAGTTTCTGAACAGTCTCCAAAGGCAGCCCCAGGTGGAGCGCATTGCAGTAATCTAGTCGGGATGTAACTCAGGCCTGTGTCACTGTAGCTCAGTCAAACATTTCCAGGAACAGGTGCAACTGGCACACCAGCTTTAACTGTGCACATGCACTCCCGGCCACAGCTGAGATCCGGGCATTCATACTCAGGATTGAATCCAGGAGCACATTTAAGCTGCAAACCTTACTTTTTAGGGGGAGTGTAACCCCACCCAGCCCAGGCTGAATCCCGATCCCCTGAGTTGCCCTTCAACCGACCAGGAGCACCTCTGTCTTAGCTGGATTAAGGCTCACCTTCGTCCAGTCCATGACAGGCTCCAGACAGAAACAGACAGAAACAGATGTAGATGGCAAGGACAGACAGCCATCGCCGTGTTTGGGTGACATCACCCAGCGTAAATAACTGCAGCCTGGAGCACAGCATGTGGGAAGGTCTGATGCTCTTAGAAAAGCTTCCTGTTTGGGCTTTTTTGTTCGAGTGACATGGGGACAGAGAGAGTCTCCGGCTGCAAAACCCACCTTTTCCACTTGGCCTGCAGGACAGCTGGACAGTTTTGTTTGCTTTCCGCTATTTTATTCTGTCTGGGATGGGGCTGTTTTCTTGTCTTTTCTTGGGGGTTGGTTTTATTCCTTGCAACTGGTCTCTTGGTTTTACTTCATGACGTGCCAATCTGGAGCATAACCTGAGAAATTATCTTATATGGAAGGAAACAAACAGCTGGCTGGAGAGCTCAGTGGTTTAGGAATCTGGCTGCAGAGCCGGAGGTTAGGAGTTCAAGTCCCCGCTACACCTTCCCGGGAGAAGAGGCAGCCTGTGTAGCCTTGGGCCAGCTGCACAGTGGGAGTGCACTAAGGGAGATCCCAGAAGAAGGGAAAGGCAAACCACTTCTGTGTATTCTTCACCTAGTAAACCCTGTAAAGGGTTGCCATAAGTCAGAATCAACTGGATAGCAAAGAGGTATTATTATAAAAGAACAAAGCAGCACCTTACTAGTTTGTTCCTCAGACTCAGTGGCTGAAATCCATCAGTAGGTGGCAACTGGAATAGGGCCATGACACCAGGGAGGGCAACTAGAGTAGACCCATTTGAATCTATGGAACTTACAGAGGAGCGGACTCACCAAATCCTCACTGATTCGATGGCCGTATTCTAGTTGCAACTGATTCCTAGATTTTAGCCACAGGCTCAGTCACACAGCTCTGCCCTCTTAAGATCTCAGTGGTGCAGAATCTGGACTTTAACCAAAGGCAGCACTTCATATATTCATAGGATGCAAAAAAAATATTAAAAAGTGGTTTTAAAAAAATCTTCTTGAAAGAAAAAACGCCAAGATGGAAATGCCATCCAAAGGATCCCTCTCAAACCCTGGTGCTTTTTTCCTCTCCAGCTACAGCTGGGAACTGAGGTCAAAATTACACTTCTGAGGTTTCCCTAGGCAATAATCAAAGCCTGGAAAAATTACTTTTAAAAAGAGCTACTGTGGCTATTCCATGCCCCACTCCCAATAGTTACTCTTATAATAATAAATCATAATCATGTGCCGTCAAGTCAATTCTGACTTGTGATGACCCTTTTCAGGGGTTTTCCAGATACAGAATAGACAGAAGTGCTTTACCCTTCCCTTCCTCTAGGGGGCGCCCTGGGACTGTGCAGCTTGCCCAAGGCCACCCAGGCTGGCTCTTCTCCCAGGAGGCACAGCAGAGGAATCGAACTCCCAACCTCTGGCTCCCCAGTCAGAGACCTCAACCACTGAGCTCTCCAGCCAGCAAATAATCATGTGCTGTCCAGTCAATTCTAACTCAGAGGTGTATTACCATTCCCTTCCTCTGGGGCTACTTATGGGATGGTGCAGCTGGCCCAAGGCTACCTAGGCTGGCTCTTCTCCCCAGGAGGCACAGTGGAGGAATCGAACTCCCAACCTCTGGCTCCCCAGCTGGAGACCTCACTGAGCTATCCAGCCAGTTACTGTTCTAGTTAAAGAAATTTCTGGTTGGTAGGTTTGTTGATCGGTAGCAGCAGAACCAACAAGACCAGCCCAATTTGATTTAGTGTAGATTTTCACTGGCTACATTTGAGGGAGCGTGCTCCAGTTCACAAACATGTATGCCAGCTGAAACCTGATAGTCTTTGCGAACCATGAGCTTTACTGCAACAGGTAAGCCCAGCTTTCCAGCTGGCCATCTGGAAATAATAGTTCTTGGAACTCCTGACAGAAGAGCCAGGCTTCTAGTCCTTATGGCTGGCTAGACAGAGAGAAACGTGAAACCATGCCTCCCTTGGCATTTCCGACTGGCACCCTCGATTCGGGAGGAGGGCCACCCTTTTTGCCAAGCAGAAGATTCCCCAGTTGAACTTCCAGCATCTGCAGTTCAAATGGATGAAGGTGATGGGAGAAAGGTCTCCTTACCTGGGGCCTTTCAGACTTCTGCCGATTGGAATTAGGATCCTGGATTAAGGTTTAAATTTGGTATCTGCTCTGGTGCTTGGGGTTGGTGACTTTGACATACGTCCCCATCATCTGCTCATTTTTTTTTAAATCCTTTATGTAGCAGCCAGCTGCTTTTTAAAAAAAATAATTTGAACTACGGAGCCCAGAATCCCCCAACGTTTAGGACCACTTTGAAAGGAACAGTCCCAAAAGTTCACTTCTTCTCCAACCTCTGGTCTCAGCGTTCTTTAACCACAGAGCGGGTGTTCCTTGGCGTAGCTGACGTCCGTGGTCTCTTTCTAGCTAGTCTGAAGGTCACACACAGCTATAAAGAGCGAGAAGGTTTTGTGCAAACGGATTTAGAATTCTAGGCAAAACCGCGCTCGGCCCGGAGTGAGTGCCAGCCGGCCCCATCGCCCTTGTCCATTTGGCGCCCTTCCCACCTGCTCCTCTTTGTTTATATGGAGAACGATGATCTGTTTGCTTCGGCCAGTGACCACTCCCTCTTACCTCGTAGGATAACTCTGGCAGCCGTTCAAGAATTTGATGCAAGACCTGGATAAGTTCATACGCAGATGTTGAGCAAGGAAAGATGAGAAGAAGGGGGTGAATCGGGGCAATCGCTTTTTCTATCCCTAGGCTGCTTAAAAAAAAAAAAAGGTTTCTAGCTACCTGTTTGCTGTCCTTTTTTATATTGCACCTATTCTGAATCATCAAGATCTCTTTGAAAATATATATTTACTGTCATGGTAGAATGAGATTTTGCACACATCTGGGCTAGACGGCTGTCCTTATATCCTCATGTTTCTTCCATCTTGTCTCTTTTACTCATATGGTAAAAGCAGCCTTACTGCTGCTCCCCCCTTTCTCCTCCTCTTCTCAAGATTGACTTAGCAGAAACTGTTATTTCAGTAGGAGATGATGCAAGATGGACTGACCGTAATGTTGTCAAGTGGAGATTTTGCTTGGATTAATACAGAGCTCAGAAAAGTGACTTTTTGCTTGGATTAATACAGAGCTTGGAAAAGGAGCCTCATGGCGCAGTGGATAAACTGCAGTGCTGCAGTCAAGACTCTGCTTGCGACCGGAGTTTGATCCCAAAAGGTTCAGGGACCAGCTCAAGGTTGACTCAGCCTTCTGTCCTTCCGAGGCTGGTAAAATGAGTACCCAGCTTGCTGGAGAGGCAACATCTAGCTTGCGTAATTAAATTGTTAACCACCCAGAGAGTGCTTTAAGTGCTATGGGGTGGGATATAAGCAGCACACTTTGCTTTGCTTTGCTTTTTGAATGGCAAGTCTCACAATCTCCAAGCCACATTAGCCGAGAGAATCTGGGGCTTGTCTGAATAGAGAAGAACAGAACTCCCACAGCTTAGCTGGAGAAACTCCTTTGAGCTACATTTAACCCGTGGAGCAGAGATTCCTCACACCTCTTTTACACACTTTTCCAGGCCCAGTAGCAAAGAGGGAGTGACATGGCTGCCTCGGGCAGTGGACTACCGGGAGGGGGCCAGGGAGGACCCCTTCCGCAGTGGAGACCTGCCACTGGTTTTTTTTACGGCTCTCCAGAGTGGGTTGCTTCCCAAATGCCTTGCTTTGAAAGATCCTCAACGCCAGGTATTCAGAATGACCTGGGAAGTGGCCTTGCACTGCCAGGTATCGCTGGCAGGGTGTTGTGTCGCAGAGACGACAAAAAATCCAGAAAGTATTCTGGGTGTTCCAGCTCCATAAACCCATACCTGATAGGGACACCTACCTTTCGCTAACTTGGACCAGAGCCTATTCTGGGCTTTGCTTCCTGTTGGTAAGGTCAGAAACGGCCACAGTGCTTCCTGGGAGGCATAGTTCTTTGGGAGGTGCTCTCCATAGCACCTAAAAAAGCAACGAGACTATGTCTCCCAGCAAGCACTGCGGCATATTACTTTTTTGTACAAGAAGCAAGACACAGGATAAGCCCCTGTCCAGGTGAGCAAAAATGTGGGTGTCTGTCAGTGCCCTGTAGGTGTGGGTTGGGACTCCCAGAATTCTGCTTAGAAATTCCTGGAGAATTTTTCTGGAGTACAAAAAGATTGGGAATGCATAGGTAAAGGTAAAGGTTCCCCTTGACATTTAGTCCAGTCGTGTCTGACTCTAGGGACATGGTGGCGTGGTCGGACACGACTGGACTAAATGTCAAGGGGAACCTTTACCCTTTACCTAGTCCGACTCTAGGGGGCGGTGCTCATCCCTGTTTCCAAGCCGTAGAGCCAGCGCTTGTCCATAGACAGTTTCCGTGGTCACGTGGCCAGTGCGACTAGACACGGAACGCCGTTACCTTCCCACCGAGGTGGTACCTATTTATCTACTTGCATTTTACATGCTTTCGAATGGCTAGGTTGGCAGGAGCTGGGACAAGCGATGGCAGCTCACTCCATCGCGTGGATTCGATCTGACGACGGCTGGACCTCTGACCTTGCAGCACAGAGGCTTCTGCGGTTTAACCCGCAGCGCCACCTCGTCCCTTTGGGAATGAATAGCACACCCTTATTGCTTAGGTTCTACATGTCGCCCTCCTGGCCTCTGATGGCGAGGGTGCTTCTGTTGCATATATGGGGATAAGGGGATAGCCATGTTGACCAAGGATCTCCGGAATTTTAGTCTGAAAAATCTACATTTCCAAGCTCTGCTTCACATAGCGAGACCGATTTCTCTGTCCGTGCCACTCATAAAGTGTGAACAGGCGACGGAAAGAGGGCTGGATGAATAACAGGTCTTCTGTCCCCCAGCATCAACTCTGCTAAATGAATGATCTGGGGTTGCACTCCCCCTAAGGGACAGGGTCCGCAGCCTGGGGGTGCTCCTGGACCCCAGTCTAACTCTGGAAGCCCAGGTGGACTCGGTGGCCAGGGGCTCCTTCCTTCAGCTGCGGAAATTATACCAGCTACGGACCTACCTGGACGAGCAGAGTGTCATGACTGTTACACACGCACTGGTAACATCCCGTATAGATTACTGCAATGCGTTCTACGTGGGGCTGCCTTTGAAGACGGTCCAGCGACTGCAACTGGTCCAGAATTGAGCTGCGCAGCTGGTGAGTGGTGGGGCCGCTAGGGGACACATCAAGCCGATTCTGTTTAAATTACATTGGCTACCAGTCGCTGCCCGGGCCCAATTCAAAATGCTTGTTTTGACCTATAAAGCCCTAAACGGCTTGGGCCCTGGATACCTGAAGGACCACCTCCTTCCATAGGAACCTACCCGGCAGTTAAGATCTAGCCAGAAAGAGCCATCCCTCCAGGAGGTAAGAGGGACGGCTGGTAGACAAAGGGCCTTTTCGGCAGCTGCCCCCAGACTATGGAACGCCATCCCGAGTCAGATTCGTCTGGCGCCGACGTTGATGATGTTTTGGCGCCAGGTCAAAACCTTCCTGTTCCAGAAGGTCTTTAATTGAAATAATATCAACAGTGGGTCCTGATGGCAATTTTTAGAGCACTGTATTTTTAATGGTATTTTAATTGTTTTATCTTTTTATTGTATTCAAATTGTTGTAAGCCACCCAGAGACCTTTGGGTAGTGTGGGTGGCATATCAATTGAATAAATAAATAAATAAATAATGTGACCAGGAACGATATCCCTGTGATGTAGCAACGGTAAGAAAACCAAGGTCCCTCCCAAGTGTCCTCAAACGAAACGAGAACTCCGAAGTGAAATGCCAAAGGAAGTCGGCTGACGGATGCCAAATATTTAGGAGATACTCAGACCAACTATGTAGATCTTGAGAGCACATTATCAGAAGGTTTGCACTGAAAGATCCAGCAGAACATTCTTGGGATCAAGCTTATTTCTCTTTGGGGTCTGTGAGTTGCAATTGAACAGGATGTTAGCCAAGGCTTACGTCATTGCTTGCTAATTAAAGGGGTGGCCTGTTTTCCTGTAGCCCCTGCAGCCGTGAAGGAGAATAACTTGGCCTCGGGTCCTAGATGTTTACTCTGGAGCCAGACCCGAGACGGGCTCAACTTCTCACCTTTGTCCCAGGGCTGATTCTGGGATCTGAAATCTCACTTAAAGGAGCACAGAAGCTGGCGAACCTTGCGTGGCCCCCTCGGAGGAGCCAAGGTTTGCCGTCCAGCTGGGTTTGCTGCTGTACATGTGCTTATCTGCTTTGTTGGTCAGAGTGACATATTTCCCCTCGATCCGCCATGGGAAACTCATTTATACCAAGCAGGAAGGAAGCTGCATTGCTGGTGCGTGATGAAGGCTTTGGCATCCATCATCTTCCCACTCCTCCAGAGCGTTTGCCGGAATCACGGCACCTCGGAGAATGGTAAAATCCCTTTGACACTGAGGTCATCGGCAGCCCACGCTTCGGGGCTGTTTGGCAACCTCCATGCCAGGCAGCCGTGCTTTGGCTGATTCCAGGATTCGTTCCCGGCACCTGTCTGCAAAGTCACTCCTTAGCTTAGGTCCAATGAAAGCGAGTCTTCAATGGGTAAGGGTCCCCAGGTCCCCAGCAGCCTTTTGTATGAGATTCAGGCTGTGGCCTCAGAGGGGCTGGGATCAGAGGGTGGGCCCTTGTGATGTCACAGAGGCAGGGCAGTCAAGAGTTAGGATTGGGGACGTAATGGCTACTGGACAGCTGACTGTAGAAATGGGTTGACAGGGAGTGTAGATAAATAGGGTCAGGATCTGGGCAACCCAGAAGCAAGGGGAGAAAATCCCATTTTTTGGCAAACGTACATGGACACACGCACCTGTCAGGCACAGTGATTGCCCCCTTTTCTTCTAGGGCTTGCACTCCACCCAGCTTTACCTAGAGCAGGCACATGGGGAGCTTTCCCCGGCCCTACATTGTGGCTAGAGTTTGTGGAAGGCTCACTGCCAAAACATGGAGAGGGGTTTCTCCCATTTAGGTCCTGTGCCACCGCTGTGAGTTCTTGTGCAAGGAGAAGGCTCATGAGTTCCAAAGCTGGTGCTCCACCTCCTGCCTGCTCACTCTCCCCAGTCTCCTCCTCTTCCTCTGGGTTTTTTGGTATGCAAATATTCTGCAACACACACACATACACACACACAAAGACCTTCATGTTGGGCCACTGAGCCCTGGGGCCAGCTGAGAATGGGTGGAAGGATCTGTTCTCCATCATCTAAGACTGCAGGACACGCAGCAATAGGCTCAAGTTATAGGAAGCCAGATTTCGGTTGAATATCAGGAAAAACGTCCTAACGGTTAGAGCAATACAACAATGGAACCAATGACCTTGAGAGGTGGTGAGTGCTCCAGCACGGGAGGCATTCAAGAGAAATATAGACAACCGCCTGGCAGATATCCTTTGATTTGTATTCCTGCATTGAGCAGGGGGTTGGACTCAATAGCCTTAGAGGCCCCTTCTAACTTCATGATTCTATGATTCTGTGAAGGCATGCACAAACTTGTTTGAGGTGTCCTTAAACACAAAAATCACACTTTCTCCTCCTCCTCCTGTGAGGCCTGCCTTGATATTTGCTCCCATGCCTGCAGACCAGGGGGAGCCTTACAGTTCCCTGACATGGTAACCCTAATTCTTTAGAACATACATCTCTGAATGCACACGTGTTCAAGGAAGAAGCTGAATGACTGGGCTGGGTTTGGGATCAGGTGCACTTATTTGGTCAAGAACTTGCTTCTCATTTCTTGTGCAATGGCATCAACTGTTGACTGTTAAGTGTGGCTGGTTCAGAAAAGATGCTTAAACCCAACAGAATGCTTCAGAAACAGGTAACCCTAAAAGTTATTGTGCATTATACGTGTTGATGGGATGTCTATGGATCACTAGGGTTCCTGTTCCAATACATAACTTCCAGAATCTAGTGGTGCATCATATATAATGTGCATGCAATTTGCATACAATAAATTGCTCTCCAAAAGCATCTGTAGCATTTCTTCCACCCCATCGTCCATGAGCAAATCGAGAGCCTCCGTTGCTTAGGGACACAGAATATGAAACACACACTTGTTAGTCTTCTGCCCTAGGCCTGTCGGTCACTTCAACTCTATGTCATTCTCTCATGTCTTCCGAAGAGAGCATTATCGGATGCGGTGCCCTACGAAAGGAGCAGAAGGGCCACAGCCCAAGAGTTTTACACACAGCCCCATAAATTGCCCCTGTTTCCTCCACAGTCAACCTGCCACCTTGATAAATGGGAAGCCTCACCATAACTCAATTCTGAGTCATTCTGAGATGTCATCAATTCCGTTTGGCAATGATATGTGGCGGGCCCTTAGCACGGAATGCATGATTACTGGGTGCTTGCCAGAGAACGTTAAAATGCGGCAGTAAGAAACCAGGGTTCTGTAATTCCCAGAAGAAATACGTTGCTCAGAATTTGGCTACCCCTCGGACAGCCCAGACACATTTCCGGTTGTTATTTCCTCTTGTTTACTGCTTCCCAACTGCTTGGCCCTCCATCCCACAGCTTCCTGCTGAATTGCTGAAATACAGAAATGGAAACAGAAAGGGGCTCAGTGGTTTGGGTCTCTGGCTGCAGAGCCAGAAGCTGGGGGTTCGATTCCCCCACGGGGCCTCCTTGACAGGCGCGGGACTCAATCATCCATAGGGTCCCTTCCAGTTCTGCCGTTCTATGATGACGAGGATTATGATGATTTCAAAAAAAGCTGAGAAACAATCCACTTTCTTTTCTAACTACGAATCTCCTTGGGATTTTCAAATTTATTTTATTTTATATTGTTTTACTTTTGCTCCGTTGTGTTTTGTTTTCACAGCATGGAAACCCATTGCTTCTTCACAGAATTTCCTCCACTTCAAGTTGAGCTCAGGAGAGCTTCATGATGATGCTCACCATTTTGGGTACAGCACACTGTTATTTGTGGCAACTTGTGATGTTCACATCTAGTACTACGTCCCATCTCTATACACCAGCTGGAACCCTGATAATACCCCTGTCTGATTTCCCCCGGTAACCTCCTTATTTATTTATTTATTTTAGCCAAAAGACTCAGTGTGAGTGCATGTTTTTTCAGCTTTTTCAGGCGTGTGGGCAGCCTGCCTTTAGGCTCCTGTAGGCTGCTTTTGAACTGTGGTGCTGGAGGAGACTCTTGAGAGTCCCCTGGACTGCAAAGAGAACAAACCTATCCATTTTGCAAGAAATCAACCCGGAGGGCTCACTGGAAGGACAGATCCTGAAGCTGAGGCTCCAATACTTTGGCCATCTCATGAGAAGAGAAGACTCCCTGGAAAAGACCCTGATGTTGGGAAAGTGTGAGGGCAAAAGGAGAAGGGGACGACAGAGGACGAGATGGTTGGACAGGGTCATCGAAGCGACCAACATGAATTTGACCAAACTCCGGGAGGCAGTGGAAGACAGGAGGGCCTGGCGTGCTCTGGTCCGTGGGGTCACGAAGAGTCGGACACGACTTAACAACTAAACAACAAAGGCTGCATATAGAGTGCAGGTGACATGTTGCTCATGTCCAGTGTATGTAAAGTGCTCTGAACACAATGAAGTCCTATATAAATCTTAACTCTACCCCAACTGCTGCATATCTCAGTGGTTTAAGAGGCTGGGAGTTCGATTCCCCACGGTGCCTCCTTGATAGGGGCTGGATGTGATGATCCATAGGGTCCTTTCCAGCTCTGCAGTTCTAAGATTATTATATAAAGTGTCTCCCATAGCAATGCCGGAAAGTGGAAAGTGCCTGTAGGCTGTTACACCTTGGTGTAAACAGCCAGCAGCTGGCTTGCCCATCCCGTTAGAAAGAGATTTTTTTAAAAGGAATTTCAACCTTGACAGCGTGAAACATCTCTGTGTCCCTGCCCTTCCCAAATCCACAGATGTCTGTTTCAAAACCGGTGGTTTTCCAAGGCCCAGCCCGATGCTGGAAGCCATGTTCTTTGTTGAAAGATGCCGCATGGGGTCTGTGTATCTCCAGACTTTGGCATTTCCAAGCGTGACATCGTTCATCCGAATCAACACACTCGCAGAGAGGAGAACATGTGGCTTCCAGATTCATTTTCTGCCCCAGGACAAGCCTGCATCTCTTAATGACCCATTTCCAGTTTCAAATCTGCACTTCCAAATTCTGCGGGCTGGATGTTCTGGGACCGCCTGAACAGCCAGATGAAACCAAACAAACAGAGAGAAGCGTGGAGCTGGAAAATGTAACTTGACTCCTCTCAACTGGTTGCAACATCAGCTCGTTGGGCTTGGGCATGGGTTGAGAAAGTCCCTTTTTTGGGTGGCAAATCCCAGAATCTCCCTCATGTTCATGGCCAGTTGGCTTCTACATTCTTTCATATCGCTTTTTCTCCAACGGCTAACTTGGTCACCAACACTCCCCTCAACGTTTTGCCTATAGTGATGCTCAAAGCAAATGGAGAACAGCTGGATGCCTCACACATGCACACATAAAGTTTAAAAGAACGTTATATTAAAAAATATAAACAAAGCCACACACACACATACCAAGTTACTGATCCATGATGGGAGTGTTGCAGAGTTTTGAATGTCTTCTAAAATTCCCTTTCTGCTACGCAGTAGAAATACAGATCCACAGAGGAGAATAGCTACAAGTTCCCCAGAGTCTACCCCTTTCTCATTAACTGGCACTTATAGTCTCAGTAACTCACTCTGAGATCATTGTAATACAAAGAGTAAAATTTATTTCTTTACTTACAGTTGCTTGGAATGACAGACTTATGTATGCTGCTTTCTTTTCCTTCACACATATTTGGCAACCAACTGAAGAGATGAGCAGCAAACAAACACACTCTGCTTCCTAAAGAGAGGGAAAAGAGCATTCAACAAAGAGGTGGAGCGTTGTCTTTGAATTCAGAGGTGGGAGGGAATGATTGGTTAGTGTAAAGTCCCCCCCCCCCCAGTCACACAAACTACAGACAGCAAATAAAACTCCAGGGAGTAGATGGGAAATTGATGGCTTTCAGCCTGTGAGGTCTGGTTGGACCGGATGGATGTTTTGCCACTTGAGCTCTGATTCCACCCAAACATGTGAGCTTTACAGGAACAAGGTATTCTCCTACCTAGAAGTGTCAGGACGTAAGATCAATCATGTGCTTCCAACCTGATAATATGAAACCAATTGGGATTGGCCGGTTCCACTTAGTCGTGCTTTTGAAATTCTTCTTCTTTTCAACATCAGCACTGGCTCCACATTCTGCAATGTTCTTAAGTACTAGCCTGGGCGTTTCCTGCCGTGCCGAGCTGTCGAATTGAGGACTTGCAAAGTTTGTATGTAGGACCACAGAGCTCTCCGGCAGCTCAGACACCGCTATGAGCATTTAAGAAAAGTTCTTTGCTTTGATATATGCTGAAGGCCCCAGGAAGACCAGCTGCCACCTTCTTACATTGCCATGAATAACGGCGTGTGGTGTCCAAGATCATCAGTAGAGAATGCAGAGGACAGAGTCTTCCGAAGGAGAGGGATGGTATCACATAAGGATCCAGGGTGTTCCTACTCCATAAATCCAGTTTCTCCCCCCTTTTTTGTACTTGGATGCAATGGTATTTCTGTCCCAATCACCAACAAATCAGGCAGCCCACAATGTTCCAATTTCTTCCAGTTTCCTAGTCAAGATTGCAGATTGGCTTATTTGCCTATATCCCGTAAATGGAATCTCAACCAATTCGACACTCTCTGATATAAATGGTGGACATTGGAAACAGAGGGTCACATTTAAGAGCCTCATGACTGGGTTAAAGAGAATAATACCCACTAGAGACAGGCATGAAGTGCAATGGATTTGTGTTCGGTGATTTGTGTTCGGTGATTTGCTGGTTCGTCCTTTACCCAAACAGGTGTCCGGAGGTTCCTGGCCCTGCCTCCTCCAGTAGGCACCCACTCAGAGACAGTGCCCTGGCTTCCCTGCCCTGCCTCACCTGGGCACTGTCTCTGAGTGGGTGCCCGCCAGAGAAGGCGGGCTGGGAAGTGCCAAACACCTGTTCATCCAAATGATGGTGAAGAGCACCCGAGTCCTTCCTCCATTGTAATTTTTACTCTTGCTCTCCATGAGGGAGACCACAGTATCGATAACTGCTCCTCACACCATTGGGAACATAGTTTTCTACTATGTCAACAAACTTGGGAGACATCAGAAGCTCTTCTAATTGGGAAGCCATGTTTGAGTTTTTGCAACCTTGCATGCTGCCTTTAAGTGGTTTGGCTGGGAGGGACCTTTCTGGGCTGAGCTTACGGTCAATCTATCCAACACTAACCATTTGTTCCTTCCCAACCTCTGGATTCAAAGACAGCCCCGCCTCTCTGTTCTGAGCTTCTTTTTTGCATTGGGTTGTCTGTTGGCAGTCAATGAGCCTGTTGAGGCCTCTTGCTCATGTTTTTAGCTTGCTGTTATCTGTTCACTGTAAGTAAAGGAAACCTTTTTTATTCTTTCTACCACTGATGAGTGAGCTACTGAGACTGTAAGTGCCCGTTGATGAGAAAAGGGGTGGTTAAACCGAGGGACTTGAAGCTATTCTGCTCTGCAAGTCCCTGGACGTCTACTGCACAGCAAGAGGAATTTAAACAAAAGGCAAAACTCCACAACAAACCTTGCCATCCTGCAAGAAGTTGAAAACCACCTGAAGATTGCAAAGGGAGACTAGCTAAGCTTGACAAAAGACCAGTTAAAGAGGCTGGAAGAGGCACATCTTGCAAAACTTCCCTTTTTATAATAATAATAATAATAATAATAATAATAATAATAATAATAATAATAATAATAATAATAATAATAATAATAATAATAATAATAATAATAATAATAATGAGAACTCCAAATCAAAATTTGCTTTCTTGCAATTGGAATGGGTTGGTTTGGGCCCTACTCTCTGGTAGGGATGGGATTTTTGGATTTTTCTGGACAACGAATTCCATAGTTTTCCCATCCTGGACATTCTACTTAACTTTACAGTCACTTTATAAACACCTAGATGTGATGCACGTGGGAGAAAGGTCTACCTTGGAAGGCTTTGTGGCACAGCTAGGCCTAGCTCCCCCCAGACATCTTGTCTGGAAAGAAAGCTCCCAGCTAGCACTGGGGCAGGAACAGGAAGCATTGATGGAGCTTGGCCTAGCTCAGCCTCAGAGCCTTGCACTGAGGCCCTTCCTCTAAGTCGCATCACATTTGGGTGTCCGTAAGGTAGATAGTGGTGCTGTGGTGTTGGAGTGCAAGGAGAACAAACCCTATCCATTTTGAAGGAAATCAACCCTGAGTGCTCACTGGAAGGACAGATCCTGAAGCTGAGGCTCCAATACTTTGGCCATCTCATGAGAAGAAAAGACTCCCTGGAAAAGACCCTGATGTTGGGAAAGGGTGAGGGCAAGAGGAGGAGGGGACGACAGAGGACGAGATGGTTGGACAGTGTCATCGAAGTGACCAACGTGACTTTGACCCAACTCCGGGAGGCAGTGGAAGACAGGAGGGCCTGGCGTGCTCTGGTCCATGGGGTCACGAAGAGTCGGACACAACTTAACGACTAAACAACAACAAAGGTAGATAGAACTTGCAGAATGGAGAATTATGGGATTTGTCAACTGGAAAATCTCTACACTGTGGAACAGCATAAAACAAGCATGTTCTAATTTCCATGTGGCATCCCTTCAGATATTTGAAGATGTCGGTCAACACTTCTCAGTCTTCTCTTCTCCCGGGTGACCATATCAACCTTCCTCAACCACTTCACAAAAGACTTGGCTTCCGGAGCTTTCCACCATCTTAGTTAGCCTTCTCTGGACACATCCCCACTTCTTGAAATCCTTCTTAAACTATGGTGCCTAGGATTGCACACAGTATTCCAGATGGGGGCTAACCCAAGCAGAAGGTGAGTCGATCCTATTGCTCCCCTTGATCTGGACACCGTCCTTCTATTGATTACTTCCAGAAGGAGGTCTTTTCTGAGGGACACCAGTATCGCCCCCTTCTGATGGATGGAGAGGGGCTAGGAGAAGTTAGCCATAGGCCAACCAGTATTTCTCAGCCTCTGCTGCCTATGACTCAGGTGTGAATTCTACTGATCCAGTGAGTTTGTGTCGGAAATTAAGTGACAAAAGTTTAATTGCAGAATGATTTTGAAAGAGAAACCAACACACACGAAAAGGCTGTGCTTCCAACTTCCTGCTGGAGTCAGAGAACAGATTTCAGCACCATCTAGTGGAGTGTGATGATCTCTCGTTACTCAACCAGAAAGCAAAAGAAGAAGGGTTCAAATGGGGCCTGGCACGCTCCGAAGGAGGCGAGGAGGAGAGCTGCCCTAATCCAACACCTGGAGAGGACGTGTTTTCGGCTGAGCCCAGCATGGGCTCCCGCCCGCCCCCTTGCCATGGAAGGGAAGGGGGGCAGCTTAGAGGAATCCCAGATGTTCTCCTAGGTCTGGAAGGACAACCCCGGCGAAAGCATTAAGGGCCAACCTGCGGTGGGCTTGAAATGTGCGGGTCTTGCGGCGATCCAACATTGTGCGTCCGGGGTTGGTGCTCTGCAGGCTTTTTCCGCTGTCCTTTGGATTGGCTTCCCATGTGTATAATCCGTGTGTCCATCTGTACAGCTGCCATCCTGGGTCAGGAGGCTTAGCCAGGACTTGGAGAAGTTCTGTTTTTGGACAGCAGCTCCCAGAATCCCCAGCCTCCCCAGCAACGGCACAATTCTTTGTGGCCGGGTGTCCCTCCCAGCACCTTTACGCCCGTGCAACTTTACCCGGGGATTCTCAAACTGTTGGTGATCTGGGACAGTGTCCAAAATGGCAAAATGTCCAACCCGTTGGCCAGCAGTAATTAGAATGATAATAACAATATGCACGTAGTATACTAGAATTAGCCACAAAATAGTTTTTTTAAAAAACAAAACAAAACAAAAAAATTGAATGACCAGCCAGTGAATCAGGTTCCCAAAGAAAAATGGGGGTCAAATCTAAGTAGTAGGGAGAGAAAAAAATCAAAGCCAGAATCCCATCCTTGCCATCTTTCAGATAACAATGGAACATGATTAAGATCAGGGACAATGCTGAGTCTTGTGGCAATGAGTTACGCATGCTAGGTGCTTTCAAAGAAAAGACCCTGGTTTGTGATCCCACAAGCCTCCCTTCAGAAGTCAGAGTGTAAGTAGACATGGAGTGCTATGTACACACTTACTAAACCACCTGAGCTAGTAGGCTGGACAATGTTGATAAAGTAATATATGTCTTCTAATCCTACTCGATTCTACTTGGAAGGAAGTTCTATGGAGTTCAGGAATTTATGCATAGGTGTGGTCGGGACTATACTCTTAGTACCTGCATCGTCCTTAAGAGCAGCCCTTCAAGGGAGGCTGGTCAGTATTATCCCCTCTGGGAGAATCTGGAAGAGACCTCCGTGGTTGAGGTCTCTGGTTGAGGAGCCCGAGGTTGGGAGTTCGATTCCCTGCTGTGCCTCCTTGACAGGGGCTGGACTCGATGACCCATAGGTCCCTTCCAGTTCTGCAATTCTAAGATGAGGATGATGGTGATGATGATCTGCATGAAGGCTTCTTACAGTCCTTTCTGGCAAATCCATTCCATCAGCAGCCTTCCCCAACCCACGGAATTTGCGAGAATGACGACTCGCATCATCCTGAGCCAGCAGGTGTCTAATATAAACAGCTGTTTGGGACTTTGCCACTAAATGTTCCAGACCTTTTTTCGCCCCACCAAAAAAAGATGGGCCTTTCCAGGATCTGGAAAAGGCTGTTTTTCTTATCACGGAGATCCTTCAAAGAGGGAGGCCCAGAACGGATCCTCTTTGCAAAGACCGGTCCTCTTGCATTCTGTGCAGAATGGTGATCAAGAGCTGACGAATGAAAACCAGCTCCATTTTGTATTTGTATTTTTTTTTTTGTTTAAATTGTATTCAGAATCTTAATTCAAGTCTCAAATACAGGAAGGAAGGAAGGAAGGAAGGAAGGAAGGAAGGAAGGAAGGAAGGAAGGAAGGAAGGAAGGAAGGAAGGAAGGAAGGAAGGAAGGAAGGAAGGAAGGAGCTGGTAATGGGTGGAAGGAAGGAAGGAAGGAAGGAAGGAAGGAAGGAAGGAAGGAAGGAAGGAAGGAAGGAAGGAAGGAAGGAAGGAAGGAAGGAAGGAAGGAATTGTAGTAGAATTGCCATTAGTTAGTGCTTTCAATTATTCCTGCCAGGGTCCCATCCATCCTAGGTTTTTATTTCTTCAGGGCCTTTGGAACGAACTCCAACCAGATATTTCACGGGTTGAGGCTGGGATCCTCTTGAGTGAACTCACTGGGTTGGTGTGCATGTGCAGAGTTCTACAAAAATCCAGCCCTGTGACTACCAGGTGGTACGAAGGCTTTGGATTTGCTAGGCTTCATGTAAATGTTAGGATCTGAGCCACCTCTTTGTACCTGGGAAGCAGAAATGGCATTGTCTGGCCTAAATCCAACTGGCCGTTCCGTTCAGAGTAGAGTAACTGGACGAGCAGCTAAATCAAACCTTATGTAAATCCTGCGTCTTCTGTGCTTGTACTCCCACTGGGACAAAGAACTGGATTTGGGCAGGCTCTCATTTTCGTTCCGTTCCTCCGAATTTCGCCTGTTTTTCCCTCCTCTCATCTTTGTTTCATCTTTGTTTGTCCCGCCTTCATTGACAATCCTACACATTTTTGTTACCTTTTTCCTTGCACCTGCCTGTAGTTAAGCACTCTACCTAATCAATGCATTTCCCCCCATTGACGAAAGAGGTCCCTTGGCTTAGCTTGTCTACTGTACTGTCTTTTCGTTTTTCACTCTTTGAAGCGTGCATGCCGTTTTTTGAACACTAAAGGTTTCTAAAATGCAGGAATTTAGATGTTGGCAGGGTTCAGCTCTGAGCATTCTGGAGGTGACGTGTATTTCTTCTCCTAGCGGCTTTGGGAGGTGCGAATATCTTATTTTCGTCAAGATTGTGGAATCCTATAATATTATTTTTCATCTTCACTTGCTGTTTGCTCAAGCAAGTCGTAGGAAGACCTTGAACGTGGAGAATGCAGCCTTGTGGGGAAATGGAACGGCATGAGGCCACCCAGCCATCGACCCCGGGGCTCTTCTGCCATCGGTTTGCATTAGAAACTCAGGAAATGCACCTGGTGTCTGCCCCTCACCTCTCCTGTTGGGTGAGAATCATCCATCCCCAAACGTACTTTTCAGGGCACCCAAAAAGCACATCTACAAAGAGGATTAAAAGCCAACAGCTCCCCTTCGCGGCTGCTTGTGATTTCTGACTTCAGTAAGAATTGCCTGTCGAAGGCGCCCCCTGGTGGGGAGACACCCCCCCCAAAAAAACACCGGTCACCTCTAATAATGATGGAGAAATAAAGGGGGGGGACATGATGTCTAAGGCAAAACGCACATCGTCACAAGTGACACTGGGGTGCAGGCTATATAAGGGAGTGATCACGATGTAACAAAGAGTCACACATTTTCTGATGATGAGATTTCTCAGGATAAAAGAGGCTGTTTAAACAATCCAGGGGGGAAAATAAACATGGATTCACTACAAGATTCAAGGAGCTTTTTTTCCATTCAATCATGCAAAAACTGTGTATTTAGCACCAAATAGAAGCTTTTGCTAAAAATACAGCCACTTCCCTTACCTAGTTTTTTTTTTTTTAAGCCCTGGAATGGGGGGAAAAATGCACTCTTCTGATCCTACCCAGCAAGGAGAAAACTTGATATTATTTTATTGTTGTTGTGCACAAAACAGAGAGATTCCCCCATCCCTCTTACATAGCTTGGAAAAGTACGACTTCCAGAATCTCCCAGCAAACCTGACCAACTGATTCCATAAACAATCATGATGGCTGGGACTTCTGGGAGTTGTAGTTCACAAAGTTACTTTTCCAAGCTCGACCCTGCCCAGAAGCAGGTTGCCCAGCTGTCGGCCTTGTTTTACGTGACAGCAATGCCTGGAGATGAAAACAACCTCTCGCACGATCCCTTCGAGTGATGCAAGGCACATTGGCGGGCTGTTTTTCTTCAGAAACGGAGGACATCACGACATCTAAATATGGAATGCTAAATGATAACATCTGGAGCGCACAAGCGAGCTGTCTGTTGCAGAAGATCCACATCAAAAGGGCCAGAGTAATGTGCAAATATGTCCCGGAGGCGGACCCTGGCCTTACGATCCATGCACCGGGAGGATGTATGATTTAAATCAAAGATAACGCAGGCTCCATCTGTGAAGGCGGCTCAGGAGGAGGCCCTTTGGAGAGCATTAACGCAGAATTAACACTCTGAGTCAAATGCAAAGGGAAAGACTCATCCCAGCTAGCGTGTGAGGCCCGCGATATATGTTAGTTTGGGAACGTGGGGCTCAGTCCCAATGGATTTCTCCTTCTTCTCTGGCTATTTCCCATCTGATACAGAGTGCAGCTGTCTGGTGCTGAGCCTATGACTCTTAGAAGGGTCATCATCCTGGAAACTACCATTCTCCACCAAACACGTTGATTTCCTCTGATTTCAGGGGCTGAGCATGGGGAGCCAAGAGAGACATTTTATGAAATCAGTTCTGCCGCCAGTCAATCATTGCTTCACTCACTTTGTTACCTGAGGGTCAACAAAGAATTCCGAGTTGCAGTGTATTGGGTCGAGTTGTGAGTTTCCTCTGCTCCTTTTTGTGTTGGGCTTGGAATTGTTCACGCAACGGGGCAGAGGAATGCTAAATCCACAACCGGTCTGGAGGGATGTTGGCAAGTCTTTGGGCCCAAGTCCCAAGTCCCAGATCCCAAGTCCCAAGTCCCAGATCCCAAGTCCCAAGTTCCAGATCCCAAGTCCCAAGTCCCAGATTCCAAGTCCCAAGTCCCAGATCCTGTCCCGTCCCAAGTCCCAGATCCTAAGTCCCAAGTCTCAAGTCCCAAGTCCCAGATCCCAAGTCTCAAGTCCCAAGTCCCAGATCCCGAGTCCCAGATCCCGTCCCAAGTCCCAGATCCCGTCCCAAGTCCCAAGTCCCAGATCCTAAGTCCCAAGTCCCAGATCCCAAGTCCCAAGTCCCAGATCCTGAGTCCCAAGTCCCAAGTCTCAAGTCCCAGATCCCAAGTCCCAGATCCCAAGTCCCAAGTCTCAAGTCCCAAGTCTCAGATCCCAAGTCCCAAGTCTCAAGTCCAAAGTCCCAGATCCCAAATCCCAAGTCCCAGATCCCAAGTCCCAAGTCCCAGATCGTAAGTCTCAAGTCCCAAGTCCCAGATCCCAAGTCCCAAGTCTCAAGTCCCAAGTCCCAGATCCTAAGTCCCATGTCTCAAGTCCCAAGTCCCAGATTCCAAGTCCCAAGTCCCAAGTCCCAAGTCTCTATTAAAAACAACCGTGTTGTTTAAAGTTATAATGCTAATTTAAGGGGGAAGATTCAAAAACTCTTTCACAAAAACCACTGCCATTTGTTGAAATGAGACAGGAAAGTTTCCCTCCACATTTGTTGTGGGTGTGTGGGTGTGAAAATGGGATGGTGTTCTTTTAAACAGATCCTGCATGGAGCAGGTGGATAGACTCCTTGAGCTCTGAGGTCCCTTACAATTCTGTCACGTTAAAATGATAAAAGAATCACCACCACAGTTCAACACGGAAACGGAAGCACCAGCCAAAATGGAGGAGTTTTCTCACAATACCAAAAAATTGAAAAAGAACGGCGAAGCGTGGTGATGGGGTCAGCTCCACATTCCTGGAGAAGACCACATCTGAGGTTCTCGTCTCACTTCATGCAGAAATGGGGTGAAATGGGTTTATGACTCACATTAAAACGGATAAAGGGGCCAGAAGTAGACCTGTCCTTATCCCTACAAGTGGCAAGATCCAATCCGGGAAGATGCGTAAATAAAACCAAGTAGCTGAAACACAGCTTTCTTTGGCTGTGGGAAGCCATCGGCGAAGGCAAGTGAAGGTTTCTTAAAAAGAATAAGCCAACGTTTCTGTAGGAAATGTCAAAAATCAGAGGGAGAGACGAGAGGGAGGTGGCCCAAAATGGCAGCATGAATCCTTGAGTTCATTTGGGTTCAATCCTGCTGGGGAATATATGTGTTTAAGCCAGCCCTCCTCCCCGCCAATACCACCCTGCAGAGGTGGCCTCCCTGTTGTATTTGCCGAGTCAAAATCCGCTTCACGTCACTTTGTGCGTGAGCGCACGTGCTGGAACTGGGACAGCCTCACTCCCCAACTGTGCTCTCTAACTGGCAGGAACCCCTAACCCTTCCCTCTCTCTCTCTCTCTCTCTCTCTCTCTTTTTTTTTTTTTTTTTTTGCAGCTCACTTCTAATTTCTGTCTTATTAAAGACATGTCCCAACTTTAATCCGTGTAGCATCAACAGTATCAGAAAGAGGAAGAATTAAAGCAGGCTGTGGCCGAGTGCAGCGGTCAGGGGAGGAATTTCACATCCTTCTTTCTTTTGGGACTGCAAAGAGGAGGCGGCGACAGGGCGCTCTCCAGAAAAGACGGATCGAATCCTGTTGTAGCGCACCATGCTCAGCCATACGGCCGTTCAACATGGCGCCCGGTCCGGTTCTTTTCCCCCTCTGGTTTACTTATTTAATGAATTTTTCATTATTTCTTTATTATTTATTCACATTAGAGGGTTGCACACTTATGGACCTGTATGAAATGCAGTCCAAATTAAAACCAAATTGAAGTGTTAAGATAATTAAACTGTTTTTTACCAGAAGCAGACCACTTCTAATGGGTTATCTCAGCCCTTTGCTAGATCCTCTTTTGTACACATGGCGGGTTATAAACTGCATGCAGGTAAGTCCAGCATGGATGGAATTTCTCCACAGTCATAGGAAAATTGTCCTGTATCCATGTTGCCCCATTTTTACTTGATTATTCTTTGATCTTCCTTTGCTTCAAAGTCTATGAAGTGACTTCCAGATGGTCCAGCCAGAATCTTGTCCTGCTGGGAGACACTCTTCGGCATTATAGGGCTGGATAGATCAAGGTCAGGTGGATACACAATGGGCTACAGAATCGTACTCAGAGGGTGATGATCAATGGGTCCTTCTCTAACTGGAGGAGGACACCAGTGGGGTACCCCAAGGCTCAGTCCTGGGCCCGGTGCTCTTCAATATTTTTATTAATAACTTGGATGAGGGAGTGCAGGGAATGCTTGTCAAATTTGGAGATGATACCAAATTGGGCGGAATAGCTGATATCCTAGAAGACAGAAACAAATTTCAAAACGACCTTGATAGGATGGAGCACTGGGCCGAAAGCAACAGAATGAAATTCAATAGGGATAAGTGCAAAGTCCTGCACCTCGGAAAAGGAAACTGTTACAAGATGGGGGATACCTGGCTCAGCAAAACAACGAGCGAGAAGGGTCTTGGAATTGTCGTAGATCACAAGCTAAATATGAGCCAACAGTGTGATGTGGCTACAAAAAAGGCCAATGCTATTTTAGGCTGCATTAATAGAAGTATAGTTTCCAAATCCTGCGAGGTGCTAGTCCCCCTCTATTCAGCGCTGGTTAGGCCTCACCTTGAGTACTGTGTCCAGTTCTGGACACCACACTTCAAGAAGGATGCTAGCAAATTGGAACCAAGTTCAGAGGAGGGCGACAAGGAGGATCAGGGGGCTGGAAACCAAGCCTTATGAGGAAAGGCTGAAAGAACTGGGCATGTTTAGCCTGGAGAAAAGAAGGCTGAGGGGTGATATGATAGCACTTTTCAAATATTTGAAAGACTGTCATACAGAGGAGGGGCAGGATCTGTTCTCGATCATCCCAGAGTGCAGGACACGCAACAATGGGCTCAAGTTAAAGGAAGCCAGATTTCACTTTGTAGGCCCCTTCCAACTTCACTTTTCTATGATTCTATGATTCATCCCTTCGGCAAGGTGTGTTGTTATTGTTCTCTGTAGGTTCAGCCTCGCCTCTTCTGGTTTAGTATTTAGAGCGTGAGAGGAGTGCAGAACACCTTCCCTCAACTTTAGTTGTCATCTCAGTGGTTGATGTCCAGGAAGTCAATGGTTTTGCTGCTGTATTACCTAATTTCATTCATTCTTTGCTAGCATCTGTCGACGTACTTCTGGAGGGGCAACGCCAGCCAAATAAAAGACTTTTTCAATGGGGGTAGGTTTCTGGCAGCCAGTAATAATCCTGCATGATTATTAAAGGGACACCATAATTTCTGGCATCACACAACCGCCCCCTTTCCCCCCACCAGTTGTCTGTCTGACGTTTCCCCATCTTTCTTTGTCAGCCCCCCTTCCTCTTTCAACTGCCCTAAAAGTTTGTCTCTGCCCTTTTGTCTTTGAATTTTCTTCTTCTTTTCACTTCTGTCCACACAAGCAGAGGACTGATTTTGGGGGGTTTTTTATTTTAAAAAAAAGCAACACCCTATATTTACGAGCACATATCTGTACACCCAAAGATTTATGGCTGTGGAAGGCGAGAGTTTCTGAACAAATTTTCTTTTGTAGAATGGGTCTCTTAATGCATGGGCTTCTGCTGGGTTTGGAAAGTGGATGCTGCCCCTTATCCTAAATTCATTTACAGTAGGACCCCCCCATATCTGCAGAGGAGTGGTCCCAAGCCCCCTGAAGATGCTGAAAACAGTGGATAATAGCGAACACTATATATAATATGGTAAAAGAAAAACATCCAGGAAAAAATATTTTCACCACGTATTGTCAACCTGGCCACATCTTGTTGAATATATAGCATGGTATCTGGCTCCCTCTAGTGGTCAGTTCTGGTAAATGCATCATGAAAATACATATTTCTAGGTCTTTTCTTTAAATTTTTAAATATTTTTAGACTGCAGATAAGTGAGACCGCGGATACCAATCCCACGGATATGGGGCTCCTAATGTATTTATTTTAACATACACAGGCAGACACTCAGCCTTGCAAACAAAGGGAACTATATCGCAATCGAATATCTGCATATGCACAGAAACATCTTTTAAAAAAAAAAATTAAAAGTTGGAGTGGCATGACATCCAGCCCTCAATATATGCTCATAGCAATACCCATCTACACCACAGTATCTCCTGCACATGTATCCCATTGTACTGGGAAACAACAAAGAAAGAAAGCACAGAATCCTGGGCATGTATTTAGAGTAATACCACAAGACCACAGCGGTTTGCACCCAACCTGCAGCGACAGCACCTTTCCCGGCTTTATGTAAAGATGTCATTTCAGCTGGGGAGATATTAAAAAAGATCAACTGAATGGATTATTTTCTGCACGACTTGGAGAGACTCTTTGGCCTGGACCCCTGGAGGATTTTTCCTTTTTGTTATTCTTCTTGGAAAGTTTGCGATATTTCTCTCTTCTCTCTCCACCCCCCCCCCCCAAGCCCTCCAATAATTCTCCTCGTCGAGTCTGTCTGGTCCGTCGAAAGAGAAAGTTGGAGCAGAGCTGCAGCGAGCATCTGGAGAAGGTGCGGGCGCTTGAAACCGCAAACCCCTCTCCTTAATGCCCCCCCTGAGAAAAGGCTGACGGATCGCATACTTCTGCAAACCCTTTCCAGAATGGACTAATTTCCTGACTTCCATGTGGTGTCAATAATGGAGCCATGCCGATGGCTCTTAAGAAACATTAAATCTCCTCGCTGGACACGAGTTGGCGCAAATTTGGACCACCTGCGAGCGAGTGGCTTGCTGTCGATCTCGGTGCATCGGAAAAACCTGTGGCATCGTGACAGATCAGGCATAATTGACCTCTTTCGGTTCATTTGGCCCCCAAAACATCCCAACAACAGTAACGGGAATCCACAGGACCAGGGGACGGGGCGGTTCCAAACCCCTTCAAACAGTATCCAGTCACGGGCCTTATTAAATTTACTGTCCTTGGCTGTTAAAGGGGGTTATTATTTATTGGTTGTGGGGGAGGGAAGAGGAGAAATGAGTAACATTTTGAGGCAATTGTATTAGATCATCTTGGCCCGTGCCAATAAAAACAGCATCACAGTGTTTAAATTTAATGGTTTAATCCATTCATTGGTACTGAGGGACAGCGAAGGTTCTTCAGTTAGAATTGGTGGGCCCTTCAATCACTTGGTTTGCCTCAGTCAACGATGGAGCAGTTATAGGACTGTCCCATTTCCAGCTGGGAAATGCTTACAACAGTGTTACTTGCTCAAGCCGGCCATGTTTCCCTTCTCTTTTCTTTACGGGGGGAAAAATACTAATAAATTTGAGGGCTTGCCTAAGCAAACAGAATCACATCTGGGCTCCTTTCTTCTGGCACCGAGACATGGATGCTCGACCTCGGAGTGAATTCCAAGATCTAAGTGCTAATGAACGGGGATAATCTACGGTTCACGTCTTCCTGTGCCAGTTTTGGGGCTTAGAGGAAGGACCCGTCCTGGAAAAACAGAGCTGGCCGAGCATTTGGGGGGGGGGGGGAAGTGTAAACACCTAAGGGATGCCAGGGGTGAGCCTGGTTTGGCCAGAGAGTGTCACTTCCGGCCGGAAAAAAAAAATGCGCCTCGCTGAATCACACCCCAAATCCGGTTCCACCCAGCTTTCTGTCACCACCAGACAGAGGTCGCCCCTCCAGGAATGGGGGTGGGATCACAGGGCCCTGAAAAACTCTTGGTACAGCTTGGGGGGGTATCAGGATGAGCTCAAAGTAGGGTCACGCTATGCCCCGAAAGGCATGCCACGAGGCGAAGGTAAGACGGGAGGTGCCAGTGTGGAACAGGGACGATGCCTGCCCTTTCTCCTTATCAGTGAGCACCTGGGTGGGTGGGTGGGGAACGCACGATCCTCTGCCCTCAGGAGTGTGCTTCTGTGCCCTATGCACCGACTAATTCTTAAGCACAGCAGGACCACCGTATCCACAGGATCGGTACCTGCGGTTTTACTTATCCGCTGCCTGAAAAGTCAGTCAGTCAGTCAATCAATCAATCAATCAATCAATTCCAGAAATGAATGTTTCCAAAATGTATTACCAGGACTGGCCACTAGATGGAATCAGAGGCTATGCTCCATACAGGTGGCTTAAGGAAAACACACTCGTGGCCTGATGTCTCCGAGGGAAATGGCTTTGCATGAAACGGAGAAGCCGCATCTGCGTGGCGGGTGGGTGGAGGCGGCAGCTGCTGGTTTCAGGAGAGCCTCCCTTGTGAACAGAAGGACAGGAAACCCCATCCTTTGGGAAGACTGGGCCAGGGGTTCCCTCTTTCTCTCAGCCGTGCACAAACACCAAAGAAACTGGAAGTGCTTCGATTATCCGCTGTTTCCAGCATCCACAGGGTGGCTCGGGACGGATCCCCTGCGGATACCGCAGTTCTACTGTGCATTATGCATTACGTGAGTACCAGGGAAAGCCAGGATGTGGACACCGACCTTGCACATTTCACTTGTTTAGAGCATGCCTCCTGAAACGATAGTGAGGAAGGAAATGTCAGTGAAGAAGAGCTATATGAGCCAAAAGCAGAGGAGGAAATTGTCTAAGCTACAAAGCTACTACTGGCTGATTTCTGCCAATAGGAAGATGTCATCTGCATCCATTAAATGCTTCTTCCATAATTTCTACTCCTTTTTCATCTGAATCTAATCCAGCTTTCTCTATGATATGTTCTGCGTATGGATTGAACAGATAAGGGGATAAAATACAGCCTCGTCTGACACCATTCCGTATAGGAAACCATTTTGTCTCTCCGTATTCTGCCCAAATAGTAACGTCTTGTCCACCGTACATGTTATACATCAGGACAGTCAAGTGCTGAGGTACCCCCATTTCCTTCAGAACAACCCATAGTTTTTTGTGATCCACAGAGTCAAAGGCTTTGCTACAGTGTATAAAGCATAGAGTGATTTTCTGAAATTCTTTGATGCACTCCAGTAGCCAGCGGATATTTCCAACATGATCTCAGGTGCCTTTTCATTTTCAAAATCCAGCTTGAACATCAGGTAGTTTTCACTCCATATATGGTAAAAATCTTTGTTGAAACACCTTGCTTGCATAGGAAATTAAAGCAATGGTCCTATACTTACTGCACTCTTTGGCATCTCCTTTCTTGAGGACTGGAATATATGTTGAATGCTGCCAGTCTATGGGTCATTGTTTTATTTTCTGTATTTGTTGACATACTCGTTGGGATTTTGACAGATTCCATCTTTGTGGCCTGAAACAGATTTATTGGTATTCCAACTACCCCTGGTGATTTATTTCTTCCCAGTGCTTTCAGAGCAGCTTTTACTTTACTTTCTAAAACTGCAGGTTCTTTATCATAGAATTCCTCTGCAAATGAATTTGTCCAAGTAGGAGTTGCAGTCCAAGAACACCTGGGTTACCCAAGGTTGGGAACCACTGTCTTAAAAGTACAATAAATAGAATAGGTACAACTTAGCACTCAAAATGCATTCCAATAAAATGGAACACTCACTGAATCAGTGCTAAGCAGGGTAGCTCAATGTTGTACCTCAAAGCAGATGTAGGCAGACTGGGGCCCCAGGTCTCTGGAGAGCAAATATTATCACTACTCAAAATTATTTGGTAGTTCAATTTCATACCCCAGGTTCAGGCCAAATTTTGGGTAATATTTATATTCCTTCAGCAATTTCGCAGTATTAGTCCACTGATGTCTGCTCAACATTGCTTTCAAATTATAGTCTTAGTGTCAAAGCTCTAAGAGTGTTCAAAAGAGGATGAGATATCAGAGCACAAGCAAATATAGCTGACCTCTCCTTTCTCTAAGGTCTGTGAAATAATTGGCAAGGGCGAAGACTCGATTTCAAGAGGAAAAATCATTGTCTTTCCCAATGAAAAAAGATCAGCAAGTTTAGGGTGCAACAGTTCTGGAAGGAGATACTAAACCAGAAAAGGCTGGGCTAAACCTATGGAGAATGAAAACACACCTTGGCCAATGGATGAATGTTGAAGAGCATCTCTGACCAGGACAAGACTCTAGCTGGAATGAATGAACGAACGAATGAATGAATGAACTCGCTCACTCGCTTGCTAACTAACTAACTAACTAACTAACTAACTAACTAACTAACTAACTAACTAACTAACTAACTAACTAACAGCTGGACTATCTGGTAATAGACTTCAAAGCAAAGTAGGAAAATCAAACAATAATCAAGTAAAATGGGACTACTTGGATACAGGACAAATTTTCTGTGACTTTGGAGAAATTCAATCAATGCAGCACTTACAGTACGTGCATGCAATTTATGCCCCACCACGTGTACAAAAGAGATAATGCTATTGAGGTAGCCCACTTCTGGTCAAAAATAGTCTAATGATTATCTTAATACTATCATTTGTTCTAATGTTACCTATATCTCATATACCTCCTTAATTTAAAATTATGCAATGCTCCAATATGAAGATAATCCCTCTTTGTGGTTGAATCAGATAATCTCAGGAAGGCAGAAAAAGAAAAACGGCTTAAATGAGCCATGTAATGTTTTTGTCCCTAGTGGAGTCATATTCGAATAACAGAAGTCTGTATTACTATGATTAATCGACCAACTAATTTAAGTATTTTATAATGTTAACACTTTGTTTGAAATAATAGTTTTGTGAGTTGAATATTTGGTTAATAATAATAATAATAATTGCATGCTGTCAAGTTGATTCTGCCTTATGGCAATCCTTTCCAGGATTTTCTAGGTAGAGAATAACTCAGAAGTGCTTTACCCTTCGTTTCCTCTAGGGGCGCTCTGGGGCGGTGCAGCTTGCCCAAGGCCACCCAGGCTGGCTCTTCTCCCAGGAGGCGCAAGTAGGGAATCGAACTCCCAACCTTTGGCTCTGCAGCCAGATTCCTAAACCACAGAACTATCCAGCCAGCTGTTTTTGTTATTAACATGTTTTCCTGTACGTACTTGAATTTGAAATGATCTGAAGATGTATTCAATAAAGTGTCTATCGATCTCCCCCCATGTCTGTAACACCACTCAGGCCCCTGTTTCTCTTAACTTTCTCTGAACACATAACACACCTCCTTGTGGTGGTTTTTGTCTTCTTTGCTGTGAATTCTTTCTCCTTTTATTTTGAAATGTCCTCTCCCTCTCCATCGGAAAGACGGCATGTTTGGACAGAATCCACAGGGGTGGGGAAGACTTTGTTTTCAGTTTGGTTTTGATAAGAAATCACCAAGCGACTCTTTTTACTCTTCTACAAAGGTCTGTCTGGCTTTTCAGAAATGCTTACTGACAAGCATTCAACACATTCAAACTAAGCATTTGCCTTCAACGAACCAAGAGGTGGCAGTAAAGTTCTTATTATTGCATGATCAAGTTGGCAGTGGATGGGGGAGCCGAGGACGGCCATCATCCTGTTGCTAATCTCAGCTGCAATAGACGGCCTGAATCAATTGCTGAATAATAAACCTTTGAACGGCAGAGCTGGAAGGGACCCTATGGAGCATCAAGTCCAGCCCCTGTCAAGGAGGAACAGCGGGGAACCGAACACTCAACCTCTGACTCTGCAACCAGTTACCTAAACCCCTGAGCTATAAATCAGCATTTATGTAAGCCCCACTGAGTCTATGGATCTACTCTAGTTGGGATTAGCAATCAATTACTGGCTCATATGTTTGAAATCTTGCAGCTCTGAATTTTACCTTCCAAAAAATTAGAGGAGTGTTTACTGGATATCACAGCGACCGGATTTGCTGTGTGTAGAGAGAGAGGAAAAGCGCCCAGGCTTACTGGAGGATTCTGGGAGCAGTAGTCCGAAGAAGTCAAAAGTCGAAAAGAAGAGTCTTTTCCAAGCTCTGGCTCCTGTGCCAATTAAGGGTCATGTCTCTTTTTTCTCCTGTGGATTTTGTTGTTGTTTAGTCGTTAAGTCGTGTCCGACTCTTCGTGACCCCATGGACCAGAGCACGCCAGGCCCTCCTGTCTTCCACTGCCTCCCGGAGTTGGGTCAAATTCATGTTGGTCGCTTCGATGACACTGTCCAGCCATCTCGTCCTCTGTCGTCCCCTTCTCCTCTTGCCTTCACACTTCCCAACATCACGGTCTTTTCCAGGGAGTCTTCTCTTCTCATGAGATGGCCAAAGTATTGGAGCCTCAGCTTCAGGATCTGTCCTTCCAGTGAGCACTCAGGGTTGATTTCCTTCAGAATGGATAGGTTTGTTCTCCTTGCAGTCCAGGGGACTCTCAAGAGTCTCCTCCAGCACCACAATTCAAAAGCATCAATTCTTCTCCTGTTGATGCCTCACCGAAAAAGCAGTGTTAAGAGAGGTAGCCATGTTGGTCTGTTTCCACAAATAAGAAAGAGTGAAAGCAAACAGCAAAGTGTGTTGCTTACAGTATATACCACCTCCTAGCACTTAAAGCACTTTCTGGGTGATTTATAATTTAATTATGCAGGCTACACCTTGCCTCCCCCCTGCCAGCAGGCTGGCTACTCATTTCACTGACCTCGGAAGGATGGAAGGCCGAGTGAACCTCAAACCGGCTACCTGGGATTGAACCCAGGTCGGGTTCAATTCCAGGCCACGAGGTACCTTCAAGATTTACGGACTGCTGGATAGGTCAGTGGTTTAGGCATGGAGTTTGATCCCCACTGGGACTCCTTGACAGAGGCTGGACTCCGTGATCCATAGGGTCCCTTCCAACTCCGCAGTTTTACGATTGAGATTATTTTAGTGCACATTTTTTTTGTAGATTACAATCCACCTCCACGGATGTATGAAATGCCATAGTTCAACCTCAAGCTCGTATATTTTGTTGGGTGGGGTGGGTGGGATCACAGTGAAATGGGATACAAAACAGGTCTATTGTATTATTGATACTATTATTAATTAATAAGCAATTATTTAATAATTATTAATCATAATAAATGAGTCATAATAATTAGTAATTAATTTAATAATTATTAAATATTAATAATTAAATTAGTTTATTTATTTTATTAAATATTAATAAAATTAATTTAATAATAATTAATATTAATAATTATGAATGAGTCACAAACTTCCAAAGGGCTAGTTAGCGTAAGTACTAGCCGTCTATACCTGAAGCTTGGCTATTGTAATCCATGCATCACATAAAGTGCTTTACAGGGCTTAGAACATGAGTAAAAGTTACACTGATCAGCCACAACCTTAAAACCGCCGGCCTAATATCTTCTACGCCCCCCTTGTGCTGGCCAAACAGCTCTGATGCGTCGAGGCATGGACTCCACAAGACCTCTGAACGTGTCCGGTGGTTTCTGGCACCGAAACATTACCAGCCGATCCTTTCAGCCCTGCAAGTTACGAGGGTGGGGCCTCCATGGATTGGATCTGAGGTTCCCGCACATCCCCTAGATGCTCAATCAGATTGAGATCTGAGGAATTTGGAGAAGGCAACACCTGGAACACTCTTTGTCATGTTCCTCAATCCGTTCCTGTCATCAGGGAGCACACCATGGCCATGAAGGAGCAGACGTGGTCTGCAACAATCTCTAGGTACATCTCAAAGTAAAATCCACATGAATGCCAGGACCCAAGGTTTGTCACAAGCTAATGTTGCCTGGATTGTTTGCTGTGTATCGAAGTGACCAAATCACTCTAAGTAGAGCTAGGAAAAGTGTCAGTGCGCTTTCCCAGATCCTGTGTCTTGTGCCCAAGGACATTTCAACACACACACACACACCATGCCCAGGGAGGGTTCAGAGGACCAGAAGGTCTCAGGGCATTGCTCTGCTTGTCAAGATCTCCAGGTGAGGAGACCTCTGTCTCAGGGCAAGTAATACTGGAGGAGGAGGAAGAAGTTAGGTTTTTATGTATGAAGTGGCTTCAAAGACTGAGGATCCATCTCCACCAATCCCCAGCTGGTGCCAGGGATCCCTGCGTAGGCACAGAGGTGGTTGGAGATGGCTTTTGCTTACTTCTTTCTCAGTCCTTGCTTGTCCCCAATTTGGTGGCGTTATAAGAATCACAGAATAATGGAGTTGGAAGGGGCCTCTAAGGCCATGGAGTCCAACCCCCTGGCTCAAGGCAGGAACCCAAATCAAAGTAGAGTGGACAAGTGTTGGTCCAAATGTCTCTTGAATGCCTCCAGTGTTGGAGCGCTCACCGCCTCCCAAGGTCATTGGTTCCATTGTCATAACAGTTGAGAAACATTTCTCCCATGACATCATGAGGGCCCATCATCTCCTAGTCTTGGGTTTTGGCTCTGAACCGTAGGGAGTAGGATGCTGCCGACCTGGCCACCCTAAGCACAAGCAATGAGTGCAGCTGGAAGAAAACACCTGGGCCAAAATGGCATGGAGCAAGCCACTTTCTCCAACATAGGGCCTTCCAGATGTGTTAGACTAGTGATTCCCAACCTTGGGTCTCCAGATGTTCTTGGACTGCAATTTCCAGAAGTCTTCCCCACTAGCTGTGCTGGCCAGGATTTCTGGGAGTTGTAGTCCAAGATCATCTGGGGACCCAAGGTTGGGAGCCACTATCTAATAGACTATCACTCCCAGAATGCTTTATACTATGTCCAGCTGCTAGCAGCTGTTGGAAAACTGGTTTTTATCACCCTTTGCTTTCCTTTCCTTTGCATTTCAACTCCCAGCCTCTGATGCTGGCTGTGGGATTTCAGGAGTTGTCATTAAAACACACACAAACAAACACCAGGAAAACCTGTAATTCTGGACGCCTGTCACCCCCTACATTCCCTTTGATCATCTACATTTTATGCAGGACACATAATTAAACAAAGGCAGCTGCTCTGGTTAGGCGAGGTTCATCCCTTAAGATCTGGGAGCTTAAGAATCGTAAAGACAAAACAAAAGCCCACTTGTGGATCAGATCACAAGCTCATTTCTCATTCTACCTCCTCCTTTTTGAAGGGCCCAACACAACTGGATCTCCAGGGTCTTCAGACCAACCTCATTCAGCCCAGCACCATTCCAGAATAGGGACAGAGGAAGTTGTAGATGCTTAGTTGGTTTAGACCAGTGGTTCCCCACCTTAGATTCCCAGACATTCTTGGACTGCAACTCCCAGAAGCTTTCACCACTAACTCTACCGGCCAGGATTTCTGGGAGCTGGAGTCCAAAAAACATCTGGGGACCCAAAGTTGGGAACCACTGGTCTAGACCAATATTGTCAACTCTGATGAGTAGCAATGGCTGACCAGGGCTTCAGGCATGAGTTTTTCCTAGCCTGCCCTGGAAATCCTTGGCATTTTCAGGTGGTCTCCCATTGAGGGTCAACCCTGGTTGGCTTCCAAAATCTGTTCAGGATGGGATCTTTTCAGGGCCGTACGGTGTTCATAATGGGGACTGACACTTTGGGTTTGTGTCATTTTAGGGCTGCAACATCCTGGTGTAAATTGTTTCCTTGTAATAAGCCCTTGGAGAACATTGTCTTCTATGACTCAGTCAGCAGAAGTACAAGATGTTTAAGATCCAGCTGGCAGGGTCTTCTGTAGAATCAGAAGCCAGTCGAATGGAATTCAGCTGTCAAGATGTACCTTCATACAGCACTTGGCTTTGGTATCAGAAGTGGGAAAGATGGAATCAGAAAGTTTTCCAGAGTTGTTTTTTCTTTCCCTATACAGAGAGTACTTGGATTGGTTGGTTGGTTGGTTGGTTGGTTGGTTGGTTGGTTGGTTGGTTGGTTGGTTGGTTGGTTGGTTGGTTGGTTGGTTGGTTGGTTGGTTGGTTGAAGATATTTATATCCCCCTTTCTCCGAAAGGATTTAAGGCAGCTTTGAGTGGCAAAAGAAATGAATTCATAAATAAGAGCAAAAAATATTTGAAAGGAGGAGGCACTCACAGAGAAGGCTGTATCAGAATTCCACACGAGTGTGATCCCACAGACATGTGTACATGCAAGCCAAAAATTGGGAATCCAGTCTGTGCTGCTTGCATTTTGGCTTGACAGTTCAGCCATGCAGGGATGCCTGGGGTGGGTCCATTCATGAATGGGAAGAATGCTTGCTACATTTCTTGTTTCCAATTCTTCATTCTGATTGATTTGGGCTATCTCCATGATGAACGTTTAAGGTCCTAAGAATTCCTCACCTCCAGATGAGATCAAGAAGAAAAAAAAGCTCCTTTATTCCCTGCCCTTCCAGGGTCTTTGAATGTTGTACAAAACATCTCTATTGTCCTTCCCCTCTGAGATGTAAGGCAAGAGAGAGAGAGAGAGAGAGAGAGAGAGAGAGAGACCCCACCAGGTAATTGTCAAGGAATATGTAAACCTATCCAGTCCTTAACATTTTAAAATGAATCAACAGTCAGCCCACTTTCAAGCAATTTTGCACAAAATATTTATTTAAAATAGTTTTCAGCCCGCCTTTCTCCTTAAAAAGGACCCAAGGTGGTTTACATCATGAAAAGACAACATTTAAAGCTAAAAATAGCAAGTATACACATCCTAGAAAGGGTCAAATACCACCCTACAATGAGGTAAACAAAAAAGCAGCAAAAATACATTCAAAAGCAGTAAAGGCGCAACAATCTATTTAAAAACCGCACTCAGGCGGCCAGTCACTGAGGGAAAGCTTGCCTGAAGAGAAAGGTCTTCGCCTGCTTCCGGAAGGGCAGCAAAGATGGGGCCAGCCCGGCCTCCAGTGGGAAGGAGTTCCAGAGTCTAAAGGAGCAGCCACAGAGAAGGCCCTTCTCTCCCATGTCCCCTGCAGATGCACATGTGACTTTCTCCTGATGATCTTAACACCAATTATATCATTTTCAAAAGTACAAGAACTGTGAGCACGAAGAAATTCCATCTTTGCCTGCCACAAGAATGTTCCAGTTCTTCAGCTTCCCAAGGACACAAGACAAGAGAGGATTTCCTTTGCTCCGTCCCTGATCAGAACATGATGATGCATTCATATCTGAAGCGAGATTTGCTTTGTGCTCTTTCAGACCTACATAGAAAGAAACTTAATCCATTCTTCAGAAGAGGGATCTGGTTTGATAAAGGATTTCGGGATCAAGAGAAAAGGCTGTGTAAGCCAGTGTTACACCTCATCCAAAAACCATTTTTGTTGAAATTACTAACAGCACTGAATCAAATTCGTTATGCAGGAAGCACTCTTTCCATCCACGCTTTGACAGAGAAGGGAGTTACTGCAGTGTGCTTTCTCTTTCGCAAATATATACGCAACGTCTGGAGAGGAAGTAATAAGTTTATTGCAGTAAATCAGCTTAGAGGGGCTATGCCAGCCGGAGAGTCTTCCTTTAACTTTTTATTGTTGAAAATTCAAATATCGCCGAAACAAAATGTGTTATGCAACCAACAAAAAACAAAAACAGAAAAGGAATTTCACTCTGCAATGGAAGAAGAAGTAGCTGCAATGCGTGCTCTGCTCTTTTGTTCTCCCCAGGGGCCAGAATCCTATCCACTTACAGGATCCCGTAAAGAGAATTGCATAAGCATCGCCCCCATCTCCCGAAGGCCTTGCTTTGTGCAGTGGCTGCAAAATAAACTTTGTGACAAGCCACCTATTGTAGGGATAAAACATCCATGCGATTGCCCTTATGCACATAGAAACAGCACAAAAGGATTTTGGCCCAGGTATGCAAGCTCAGGGCGGAGGCCACATGGTGTCTAGGTGAAGGACAATCCATCCAAACGTGTACTAGAGATCCGATCCGTAAGATTTGTGCAACTTGCCGTGGCTCACGGACAGGATAACAGGCTGCATCTCAATGACCCGATCAGGCACGTGACCAGGCTCACAGCCATGATACACCCTGTCGGCAGCTTGTCAATTAGCCACAATTAGCTGCGATGAGCTACGTAAAACCTTATGCCTACGCTAACTGGATTTTGCCTAGAGTTGCAATTTTTAGTATGGAATCATTTCCTAAAGAAACTGAAAGGTACCAGAACTAATTTCTGGACATTAACCTGTCTCTGATATATTTTCAATTAACCAGGGACAAGGAGATCCGATATATTTTTGTTTATTTTCAGCTGAAGAGAAGCAAGAGTATATGGACGCCGCTCCGTCCGCCAGAACAAGCGGAGGAGAGGCGTAAGGCACCTATACAGAATATACATTTTATAAGTTCAGATGAAAAGGAGGGAGGCAAAGGAAGGGTCGTGGGTGCCTAGACTCTTGGCCATAACTCTTCTCTCCCGTCTTAGCGCTAGGTACCAAAGCTCTCTTACCAGTAAGCAAGGACAAATTCCCAATTAAAACCAGTTACTTGCAAGCAAAGGAATGCAGGTGGCTTTTCTCCTTTGTCTATTTCTGTCTACTAAGGAGAAACCTGATATAATAGGTTACACATTCATGTAGCAAAGCAAAGCAAATGGCAAGATGGCTGCTGTTAGGCTAAGTTATTCTTTTATATAAATGTGTTCATTTGACTCCTTCAAAACATTTATTCTGCCAAAGATATGACATTTTCTCCGTGGTGAGCATGAACGTGTCCAGAATGAGGTCTTTGCTCCACTGTCGGGAAGTACTCAGCACTGAATAATCATTTTTGAATTACCCTTCACAGCTTCCGTGGCTCGTAGCTGTGCTGGCTGGGAGATTCTGGGAATTGTAATCCAGAAAAGGAATTTGTCTCTGCTCCGGTGAGCCGTGTCGAAGGCAGTGCTACCTAGGTTTGGACTTCCTCTGAGAGAACAGGAGCGGAGGTGGTATTTTAAACAATGTATTATTATTTCTGGAGCCAAGGACCTCTGCTTCCAATCTGGTCTGCTCAACTTCCCTATCCAGACCTTAGAAGTTCTGACCCTTCTCCAAGCCAGAGAAACACGGAGGGATGTCCCCATGTCCCAAGCGGAGATGGGCGCAGAACGCTGGTTCGGTGGTTCAACATGATTCGTTTATTGTCTGAACAGCTGACTCAGGGTTCGGTGCCCTGCCTCCTCCAGCAGGCGCCCACTCGGATCAGCGGTTCGGCTGGGAAACGAACCATACCAAACCGCCGAACCACCAGTTTGTGGCCATCTCTACTCCCAACCACAGGAGGCTGCTGACTCCATGGTGATGGTGAACCCACACGGGGTTTTAGCCTCGGTTTTATAAGAGCTTTCAAAGTTGCTGAACTTTGGAGAGGTTCTGACAAGGTCAGATTAAAACCCAGAGAGAATTCACAGCCCCTGTGAAATTGGTGTCAGCAGCTTCACTTGGTACCGACTGAGGGAAACACTGTTGTTCTCTCTGATCAGGGTAACATCATGAGCAGACAGGAACAATTTGTGACCAAAGCAGGCAGTAGACGTGCTACTCTAATTCCCATGCCAGATTCACAGAGAAAGGCATCTTGCTGCTTGTAGGAGAGGTCCTGCTAGCCCGGGTCAGAGGCTGGTATTCAAAATAGTTAATAAACATCTGTCTTTAGTTAAAGGAAAGATGTTTATCTCAGAAGCAGATTTACACAGGAAAAGAAAGGTGCGGTCTGCTACATGATTAATAGAGGAAAGGGAGAGAAGTATGTGGGAACCAAGCCTAAGAGTGTCAATCTACAGGTGAAGAAGCAACAGAGAAGAAAAGACCAAGAACTAGCATCCCAAGGAATCCTAACTACCTGTATCCATCACACCTTGGAAAAGTTACTTTTTTGGCCTGCAGCTTCTGGAATCCCACAGGCAGTAACTAACATTTCCAGCTCTAGCTTGACTCAACCTTCCATCCTTCCGAGATTGGTAAAATGAGTAGACACCTTGAGAGGGGCCAAAGTGATGTTTGCATAATTATGTTGTAACCACCCAGAGAGCACTATGGGGAGAGCACATATGCCGAAACAACAACAACAACACTGCTTGTGTGGAGTGCTGTTTTGTACCGCTTCAACCAGTCTGCGTGCCCTGCTACATTTCGAAAACAGATGGACTTGTTCTGTTCTGTTTGTCGTGATGAAGAGTACGGGATAACTAGCTGAGTCGCTCAACCTTTGCCTTGCCAGCTGACTGGGTCAAAGCAGACATGTTTGGACAGAGCAAGCGCTCATGACTCATGCCATGTCATCTTCGAACCCTGTGAATGAATGCCTCTTTAGGCGGAGCACCAAGGCGAGACAGAACTTGCTGTCCAGCAAGCAGAAGGGACAATGTAAGGCGCGGTCTCCTTGTCCTCATCGGATACTCTGCCTTGGGTCCACTCCGGATACTCCGGCCCTAGGGTCCAACTCTTGCTGTCAAGATGCAGAGGAACCTCCCTGGGTCTTGCTTTCATTGAACAGGCAGCAGAGGTGGCGTCCAGAGGAGAAGGTCAGGGGAGAAACATCAGACTCCCCTTGGCATGGGATCTTCGATGCCAGTACAGAGCTGTAGCTACAATGGGGAAGCAGGTTTTGGACCAGGGTGCCCAAACTGAGAGGGAGCGAAAATTTGCTGCTAAAAGAACATGAGTCCAATTGCTGGTGTTCGCTGCTGGAAGAATGCATGACCACCACCATCACCCCGTCCTGCCTGCTATGACATTTCCCACTGTTCTTTTCTAGATGACAAAGAGAGAGAGAGAGAGAGAGGCAGGCTTAGGGCAGAAGTACAGTAGGACTCATGGATCTGCGACATCAGTATCCACGGTTTCACGTATCCACGGTCTTTTCCTTCAGTATACTACCAATGTTGAAGGAAAACACCCGAGAAACATGTATTTCCATGATGTAATGATCAGAACTGGCTGCTAGAGAGAGCCAGAGACAATATTATGTATAGGATTCACTAATATCCACGGTTTTGAGCATCTGCGGGGATCCTTGGAACTGATCCCCCATGGATACTGCAGTCCTCATGTAAGATCGCTGTTGATGTCCAGACCTTGGCATTCCTCCATATTCCTGGACCATTCCCACCTAATCCAAACTTAACCAACAGGGCAGAGTCCCAGGTGCCGAGATTGCTAACTATGGCTCTCCACACCCATACTATAGAGCCTTCCACTGGTCAACATTATACTGGAGTCAACTGAGGCTGGTCCATTGGGGCAAATGATTACTCTCTCCCTTCCAGGCTCAGGCTGGTCCACCCTCACCTGCTTCCTTGCTTGCAGCCAACCTGAGGTGGACTTGGCTATGCACTTCTTCCAGCTTCAGTCTCTCCATCTTGGTGGCACCTGGTGAAACTCAGTGACCACCTCCCTCCTTATAAAGGCCCATCACATTTTGATGTTCTTCCTTAAAAGATCCCGGATGAGCTGGATGGATGCCATGAAGGAAGGAAGCCAGATTTAGGGCTGAATATCAGAAAAAAATTTCTTAACTGTTAGAGCACTACAACAATGGAACCAATAACCTCTTGAGGTGGTGAGCGCTCCAACAGCGAACACCGGAGGTGTTCGAGAGGAAGTTAAGCAACCCTCTGTCCGATCTGCTTTGATTTTGAATTCCTGCCTTGAGCCAGGGGGTTGGACTCGATGGCCTTAGAGGCCCCTTCCAACTCCATTATTCTATGATTCTATTAAACCACACCCTTGAGTTTGCAAGACCTGAACAGGGCTGTTGGTGACAGGGTGATCCAGAGGTCACTCGTTCACTCGTTCAAGTGAGAAATGAGTTGATGGCAGAGAACAACGAAGAGATGGTCTTCCAGGACTAAGATCTCTCCACCCACAAAGAAACCATAAGAAGGAAGAACCCCAGGGGATGAGGAAGGAGACGGAGTTAGGCTTAGATGGCTCCAAGTAACCCTTGACTTTGGCTTCAACTTCCTGGGACCATCCTGCATAACCACTCTCAACGGTCCCCAGCCGCCTGGAGTCTGTGTGTGTGAATAACTGTGCCCAGTATGCACCCCTTGAGTGAAAAAGCAGGGAGGAGGATAGTAAGGGATCCCTAAGAAAGAACACAAGAGTCCAGCATCCCCAGCACTCTTGTGGTTGCCTCATTCTTATGATTTCTCATATTTAAAAACCTTCCAGCTATAAAAACAGGCTTATCGCCTTCTGCCTTGATCTTCCCCACCAGCAGCGGTGGTTCCTTTAGCAAACCTCCCCGTCATTACCAGGGTTTCCAGATGTAACTTTTGGGGGGGGGGGTCTACAACTGGAGGATTCTGGGAGTTGTAGTCTCCCGCCAAAGAGTAACATTTACAAGTTCTGCTGCTTACACGTTGCTACGACTCAATACATAAAGCCACAGGAAGGGAAAAAGACTTGCGGGGTTGTATCTTTGAAATGTAAATAGGGGGAGAAAATCTTTTCCAGACTGTGTAATCTCCCGAATGACACATCTCGTCTATAGAACATCTATCATCAAGCTTTCAATGAATGGCTGCCTTTTCCTAAATAATTTTATGTTAGAAAGTTCACGGATCGTCTGTGTTTATGAATCCTCCCACAATGATGCCATTGTTCTGGCGGCACACTCCCCCTGCTAGTGTTTTAATAAGGATGTCCCACAGGGTGTTTGCTTCAGGATTTCATAGAATCATAGAAATCATAGAAAAGTGAAGTTGGAAGGGGCCTACAAAGGCCATCAAGTCCAACCCCCTGCTCAAGGCAGGAATACAAATCAAAGGATATCTGCCAGGTGATTATCCAAGTTTTTCTTGAATGCCTCCAGTGTTGGAGCACTCACCAACTCCCGAGGTCACTGGTTCCATTGTCGTACTGCTCTAACACTTAGGAAGTTTTTCCTGATAGTCAACCAAAATCTGGCTTCCTTTAACTTGAGCCCATTGTTGCATGTCCTGCACTCTGGGATGATCGAGAACAGATCTTGCCCCTCCTCTGTAGGACAGCCTTTCAAATATTTGAAAAGGGCTATCCTATCACCCCTCAGCCTTCTTTTCTCAAGGCTAAACTGGCCCAGTGCTTTCAGCCTTTCCTCATAAGGCTTGGTTTCCAGCCCCCTGATCATCCTTGTCGCCCTCCTCTGAACTCATTCCAATTTGATGGTGTCCCTCTTGAAGTGTGGTGTCCAGAACCGGACACAATCCTCAAGGTGAGGCCTAACCAGTGCAGAATAGAGGGGGACCAGCACCTATACTTCTATTACTGCAGCCTAAAATAGCATTGGCCTTTTTTGTAGCCACATCACACTGTTGGCTCATATTTAGCTTGTGATTGATGACAATTCCAAGATCCTGCTCGCTCGTGGTTTTGCTGAGCCAGGTATCCCCCATCTTGTAACTGTGCAATTGGTTTCTTTTCCCCCGAGGTGCAATACTTTGCACTTATCCCTGTTGAATTTCATTCTGTTGCTTTGAGCCCAGTGCTCCATCCTATCAAGGTCATTTTGAATTTTGTTTCTGTCTTCTAGGGTATCAGCTATTCCGCCCAATTTGGTATCATCTGCAGATTTGACAACCATTCCCTGCACTCCCTCATCCAAGTCATTAATAAAAATATTGAAGAGCACCGGGCCCAGGACTGAGCCTTGGGGTACCAGAATGTGACCTCCTCCCAGTTAGAGAAGGACCCATTAATCCTCACCCTCTGAGTACGATTCTGTAGCCAATTGTGGATCCACCTGACCCTTGATCTATCCAGCCCACACCTAGGTTGCTTGCAAATCAGGACATCATGGGGCACTTTGTCAAAAGCTTTGCTGAAGTCAAGATATACTATGTCTATAGCATTCCCTCCATCTATCAGGGAGGTGACCTGATCAAAAAACGAGATCAAATTAGTCTTCCAGGATTTGTTCTTGACAAATCCATGTTGGCTTCTAGTTATTACTGCCTTGTTTTCTAGGGGCTTGCACAATGACCGCTTTATGATCTGTTCCAGAATTTTGCCTGGGATTGAGGTCAGGCTGACTGGGACTGTTGTTCCCAGGTTCCTCTTTTTTGCCCTTTTTGAAGATAGGGACCACATTGGCCCTCCTCCAATCCTCTGGCACCTCCCCCGTTTCCCATGATTTCAATAAAATAATGGATAATGGTTCTGAGAGTTCTTCAGCCACTTCCTTCAGTACTCTCAGATGCAGTTCATCCGGCCCTGGAGATTTGAAGGTATTCCTTGACTATTTGTTTATCAATCTCCAGCTGCAGTCCTGTCCCCCCCCCCCCCTTGCACTTCCAATTTGTTTGGAAGTTCATAGTCTGTCTTATGGGAAAAGACTGAACTAAAATAGGAATGAAGCCCCTCTGCCTTTTCTTTATCCTCTATTATCATTTTTTCATCTCCATTACGGAACTGTGCCACTACGTCTTTGGTTTGTCTTTTGCGACTCACATACCTGAAGAATGCTTTTTTTATTGCTTTTAGTGTCTCTAGCTAACCTCAGCTCATTCTCAGCTTTTGCCCTCCTCATGCCATCCCTGCATTTCCTTGCTACTTGTCTGTACTCATCCCTGGTGGCCTGGCCTTCTTTCCATTTCCTGTACATGTCTTCTTTGGTTTTTAGGTCCTCCCTGAGCTTTTTGTGAAGCCACACTGGCCTTGATGGGATTTCTCCCGATCAAGTCCAAAGGAAAAAGGCTTGGGCCAGGTGGGCCAGTTCGATTCAGTGAGTCTCCCCTATGAATGAGCAAGTACGCCGTAACGGCACTTCATTATCTTCCCAGCCTGTGTTTCAAGTGCGTCTTCGCCACTCAACAAACAGCTCTACTCCTCAGGTTCAAAGCTTGCTTTTCCAAAACTAACGGGAGCGTTTATTACGGGGGGGGGGGGGGAAATAAATTTAAACAACAGAAGGCCCCAAGCCCATACTGTGGCAGGACTGTAACCTAGGACTTTGCCCCAGGGCATCAAAATCTAGGCAGCACCAATATCTAAGGAGGAAACTCTGATGAATGTTGCAGTGGCAGGCGGGGAGCAGCCCCTTCCAATCCAAGTCACTTTTCTTTTCTTTTCCCAGCCGTAAACTTCCTCTTTGTTTTTCATGGGGGCATCACTTCCTTCTCCCTTTTTTGTGGGGGAATCATTACAGAAGCCTCGTGATACAGTGGTTAAACTGCAGTACTGCAGCCAAAACTCTGCTCACCACCCGGGTTCAATCCCAGGTAGCCCACTTAAGGTTCACTCAGCCTTCCATCCTTCCGAGGTCGGTAAATTGAGTACCCAGCTCATGGGGGGGGGGGGCAGCGGAATGTGTAGCCTGCATAATTAAAATTGTAAACCACCCAGAGAGTGTTTTAAGTGCCATGGGACAGTATATAAGCAACACATTTTGCTTTAATTTGGTTTATACCCATACACGAAGGTGCAGGAGGTGGAAGACACTCCTGGTTATCCTGAGTGCAAAAATCATTAGTTACCACTCCGAATAGCAACTAATCAGAAATGAATCACAAAGCTGAGAATGAGCTGGCTTATTCAAAGTGAGGCTGTGACTATACTAGCAAGCTGAAACGCTCCAATTCACTTTTGCTGTGATTGGATTCACAGCCTGTATTATTTATTTATTTAAAACGTTTTTTAAATCCTGCCTTTCTCCTTAAAAGGGCCCGAGGTGGCTTGCATCATTAAAAAGACCATATTTAAAAGCTAAAAAACAATAAGTATTGAAATATATATATTTTTTAAAAATCAAACAGGTATATTAGAAACAGTAAATAAAATCAATACTAAAAAGACATTTAAAAGCAAGAGAGCACCACAATCCATTTAAAAGCCCCACTCAGGCAGCCAGTCAGTCGCTCAGGGAAAGCTTGCCTGAAGAGAAAGTTCTTCTTAACATGTGCAGAAATAAAACATACCATGGGAACATCTCTTATTTCATCTGGGTTGTTTCTGTCTTGTTCATCTTTTTTTTTTAATCATGTAGATGTGTTATACCACTAAACTAGTATATCAGTGGAAGTGATAAGATGATTTAGTGCTAATCTGATAATGTAAACATTTTTAAAACAATTACAAATTTCAGAGAATGCAGAGGCGGCTCTTCCCACAGTCCTGAATATCATGCCCCAACTGCCTACATCAATGAAATGCCACCCACAAACACACATCCCATCTTTTGCACAAATGAATCAACTAATCACCCAGGAAAAAGTGAGTTCAAATCGTTCTGGCTTGAAAACAATAGAAGCCCCCCCCCCCCCCCCGGTGGCAGAGGAAAAAAGCCGATTTGGGAGCAAAAAAGGGCTCGACTGATTTGAATTCAAAATACTTTGAATTGTTCCATTGTTGTACTGCTCTAACAAACTTCTTAACTGTTAGAGCAGTATGACAATGGAACCAATGATCTTACTGGTGAGTGCTCCAGTGCCGGAGGCATTCAAGAGAAAATTGGAAAACCCTCTGTCAAATCTGCTTTGATTTCTATTCCTGCCTTGAGCAGGGCGGTTGGACTTGATGGCTTTATAAGCCCCTTCCAACTCCATGATTTGATGATTCTATGAATGGACTCATACTATAACTTCAGCAAATCCCACAGCATTTAATGCTGTACTCGCAGCCTGACACACATGCAGTTCAATGCCTGATCTTTGCTTTGCGTTTATGCCTTCCTGGTCCCCCAAATGCCGCAATGGCTTTGCCCTTCTGTGCCCATTAGAAACGCACAGGAGAATGGAAAAGGTCTGGTTCCCAGTCCCCCAAAGAAAAACCTTCTCCTTGTCTTTGAATCGTTTATCTCCCATTCATGTCTTTTCTCCCGAGGCAGGACTTGCCTAGCTCTGTCTGATTCTTTCAGCTCTTCTGCCTCTGTTTACTTAAATTCCCCTGTCTTATACAGGACCTCTTTTCAACAGCTTCAGAAAATCCTCCAACCCTCCAACAGAATGGCTACTAGCTGGGGATTCTGGGAGTTTGAATCCAGTTTGCTACACAAAATGTAACTTTTCCAAGCTCTGTTGCTTCTCACTTTTTTTAGACACCTCTCTTCCTTTGGCTTCAAGCAAGATTGTTCAAATCCCAGATGCACATTCCCTTGCTAGACAAACAGAATGGGGGAATTTGGTTGCTGACCTGAACATCTTTGTTCACTGAGCAGCTGGAATGTTTGTGTGTATTCCGTTACCAACCGCACCCACTTATTCAATGAGGAGAAATGAAACCATGCTGTCAACTCACTTCTGACAACAAACTGGGCATTTCAGAGTGACGTGTCAGGCGGTGCTGCCTTGTTGGGAGAATCCAGCCTTAATGTCTCCGGGCTCCCGTTGAGGTCAAAACATCATCGCTTCTGTGTTATTTATGGCAAGTGATAATACAAGGGTCTCCGTGGCATGTACTCAAAAGTTACTCACACTTGTGAGTCTAGACTTCGCAGTGACAGGGTACGAAAGGTCTTTTCAGGCAAATGTTTCTGAAATAAATTATACCTTTGTTTGGACTGGGATTGGAAAAGAGAAAGGAACCACAGTTTGTTCTCCACCGTCAGCCTGAAAGGAAAAGATTGGAGGCAGGATTACAGGGCACCGTCTCCCTGATAGTAAGGGAGGAAACCAGGAGGGCCCCCCATTACCAGCCAGAGAGGGAATGGTGTTTTTCTCCCACCATTCTGCCAGGCAATCGGCCTCCTGCCTGGAGGATTCTGGGAGTTGTAGTTTCTCAATCTCTCCTGTTAGGGCCCAAAAGCTATACATTACTAGTAGCACGTAATTCTGAAATCATGTTAGTGTTCCAGAGACATGATTCCAGCAGACTTTCATGCTTGTGAAAACAGACTTCCAAATGAAGCCTGGTTTTCCGCCCGGAGAGCCAGTCAGAAAACAAAGTAAGTTATCTGCAAATTACGGGAAGTGTGAGAAGCTTCTCTGTGACAACCAGAGGCTTTTGCACTTAAAGAATGCCCTCTTCTGCTGACGGGCTATCTGTAAAATCTGGCTTGACCTGCAGTTTTACAGCCCATCATCGAGACCAACAAACTACTGAAGCTTCAAATGTCCATTTTCACTACTATATGTTGCATTAGCGAAATAGTTTGATCTGCTGCAGAATTTTGAATTTCTGGTAAAATTCCCCTTTGCTACTGCTACACAGTAGAAATAAAAGGATCCACACAGGAAAATACCTACAAGTTCCCCAGAGTCCACCCCTTTTTCATTAACTGGCACTTAATGTCTCAACACCTCACTCTGAGACATTTGTAGGAGAATTTAAAAATAAACAACAATATTTCTTTACTTACAGTTGCTTGCAATTACAAACTTGTGTATGCTTCCTTCTTTACTGCACACATACTTAGCAACCAAACAAACAGATCAACAGCAAAGAAACAACTCCCACCAACTGCGGAAAGCGGCTCTCTTTGAAGTCAAAGGCTGGAAGGAACAATTGGCTAGTGCTGGATAAATAGACAAGCACCCCAGCCCAAAAAAAGTTCCTCCCAGCCACTCAAACTACGGACAGCATGCAAGGTTGCAAACAAAACTCCAGCATGATCTCCCTCACATTATGTGTTGATATAAACAAGAGCCCCTCAGAAAGACTGAGGCCCTCCAGCTATTAGGCTAAAGACGGAGGCAAGGGATAGTTCTCTCTTGGAACTGCCCCCATCTGCCTGCATGCTCACCCTTAGGAGGAAAGCTATGGGTGTTTGTTTCCCCCCCCTCTTTACGAATGTTTTCCCTTAGCAGGGCAAGGACAATGATCTCAGAGGAGAACTCAGTAAAGCAAACTCGGCAGAGCTCAGAACAACAGCCTGAGGGCTGATTGGCAGAAAACCCATCATTTCTTGTTGAGATGCCAACACATTTCAGAGATGCCGTCTTCGGATGGGTGACTTTTGTTCGCACCCTTGTAGAAAGGGCAAAGCTCATGATACAGAGGCTGAGAAGAGGAGACACATGGCTGTGGTGAGCGAGGGGAGCCCGTCCTAACCTGGTGCCAACCAGGTAGGCTGGACTACAACTCCCATCCTCCTCTGAGCTGTAGACCATTTTATCTGGAGGCTCCAATAGACCCTATCTTGCTATTTGTATTTATTAAATTTTGGATGGCATGACCATGGACGGTCAGCTGTCAAAGGTCATCATCACATCTTCTTATGTCCCAGGTGGCATCTCCAGCAAGGCTGCAGAAAAGAGGTCTGTAAATATTTAGGCTAATCTGCTGAGGTTCGGCTGAACAGAAAGTCTACCAGCAGCGTTGTTTGCACAGGAAAAATGCCTTCACAAGCAGGGCCACCCCACATTGCTACATCAGTGTGCGTTTCCATACAGAAGAACATAGATAAATAAATACAGTAGGGATCCTGTATCTGTGGGATTGGTATCTGTGGTTTCACTTATCCGCGGTCAGAAAATATTAAAACTATTAAAAGAAAAAGAAAAAAACTAGAAATATGTATTTTCGTGATGTATTTACCAGAACTGGCCACTAAATGGAGCCAGAGATCAAGCTATGTATTCTTGTTGTTACATAGCATAGCATGAGCTCTACCTCCCTCTCGTGGTTAATTGTGGTAATACATTTTAAAAATACATTTTTCTGGATTTTTTCTTTCTTTTACTATCCTATGTACAGTATTTGTTATTATCCATGGTTTTCAGCATCTGGGTGGGTGAGGATTGGAACCAATCCCCCCACAGATACAGGGGTCCTACTGTACTGTATAAATAAATAAAAATGGCCTTAGGGTATTTATTTGCTTTGAAGTCTCTTAAGTGACTTCCAGATGGTCCAGCTATTTATTTATTTATTTATTTATTTATTTACCCCACCTTTCTCCTTAAGAAGAACACAAGGAAGCTTAGATCACATAGTTAAAGCTGAAAACTGAGTATACAAATATGAAAAAGGAATAAACAAAGACCACTCTGGGAAATGGTAAACAAAAGCAATACTTAAAAACACATTCAAAGCAGTAAGGCATAAAACCATCCATTTAAACCATAAAGAAGGTTGAACGCCGAAGAATTGATGCTTTTGAACTGTGGTGCTGGAGGAGGCTCTTGAGAGTCCCCTGGACTGCAAAGAGAACAAACCTATCCATTCTGAAGGAAATCAACCCGGAGTGCTCACTGGAAGGACAGATCCTGAAGCTGAGGCTCCAATACTTTGGCCATCTCATGAGAAGAGAAGACTCCCTGGAAAAGACCCTGATGCTGGGAAAGTGTGAGGGCAAGAGGAGAAGGGGACGACAGAGGACGAGATGGTTGGACAGTGTCATCGATGCGACCAACATGAATTTGACCCATCTCCGGGAGGCAGTGGAAGACAGGAGGGCCTGGCGTGCTCTGGTCCATGGGGTCACAAAGAGTCGGACACGACTTAACGACTTAAACAACAACAAAAGCATGATGGGTTCCTAGTAGGGAGGTCCACGGTGTTTTCAGGAATATGTAAACATGAACCAAATTAGGGATATTTGTGCATTTCAGGGGTGTATGGGGAATCTTCTGTTGATAACTTTAGAACAGCAGAGCTGGAAGAGACCCTCTGGATCATCACGTCCAGCCCCTGTTAGGGAGGCACCGTGGGAAATCAGCAGGGATGGGGACTTGAGTGTGGGACTGGCTGTCAAGTCGGACTTAAGTCGCACCAGTGACTCAACTTGGACTCAGCTTAGGTTGGTTGGTTTGTTTCAGTGACTTGGGCTCGACTGACAACTCGGAGCCCACTCACCCTCCCTTTCCCCCTTTTTAATAATAGGGACTCAGACATGGGACTCGGACCAAAAGACTTGCCAACATCTCTGGGCATCAGTCTCCCAAGCTCTGGCTCTGTATCCAGATGTTTCCACATCTTTCATTTGGGAATATGGCCAAACTGTGGAGCATTGATCTGAGGCTGTGCTAATGCCTCCATTTTTACCCCAAAAGCATGCTTCAGCCACTTAGGTTCTCATTGGAGCTGTGCTCAGCCAATATCAACATGCCCGCAAAGGATGGATTCATGGTTCTAAAGGCTGGTTCAGGAGAGTGGGCCAGGGGCCATGCTGACTGGAGGATTCTGGGAACTGTAAGTTAACAAGGAACTTTTCCCATCACTCTGCTTGGCATTAAAGGTGTCCAGAAGAGGGAACCCAAGATGGTAAAGGGACTGGAAACCTAGCTTTATAAGGAGCAGTTGGCCACATAAGGGTGTTCAAAAGCTTCCTGTCTCCCCCACCCATCCGTGGCTCCATCCTCAGGCAGGTCGAAGTCCAATTCACTGGACCCCAACCTTTCCAGTCCAGGGCTGGGACTAGCTTGCAGCACTGACTTGCCAGCTGATAGGAAGGGTCAGGATGGCTGGGCCATTGAAGGTTCCAGAGTCCCAGCAGTTCGTCCTGCCTCCAAAGGATCTGTCGCATGTGCTCATGGTGGCGCTCCCTCCACCAGTGCCATTTCTGAGTCAGGGTGGGACGGATGGATCAGGGCTCAGCTGAGAACGTGTGCTGTTGTTGCATTGCAGGGGCCCAGGTTGGCCTACCACTGCGTTCTTCCCACAGGTTCTTTGCCCTTAGAGAAGACTATCAAGGATGTGTGGACTGTCCTTCAGGAGAAGGTCCATCTCTCAGCACATAATTACCTGCTTCCTCCACTCAGGTGAACCGGGCAGCCTGAAAGGGTGGGATTTTCCTTGTCCCAGTGCTCACTGAAAATCCACTAAATGGTGGTGCCTGCATTCAGAAGGTGCTGTGCGAAAATATACCAAAATATAAACCTGTGATTTCACCCAGATACAATTTGGTCTAGTGCCACCTAGTGACTAAAGTATATAATGAGAGTATCCACATGGGGGATGGAAGATGAATAAATCATGTGGTTTTTTTTTTCAATTCCAGCCGAGCTTGTCCTTATTTTGATCTTTCAGAAAAGTCTGCAAACAAGATGGGACTAGTCACAGGGAGGGGAAGTTCCATTCAGCAAGCTTTTATAAAGAATTTACAGCCCTAGTTCGGGAGCAGAAAAGGGAAAGCCATGCGGCAAAGCCTTTCTCCCTTGGGTGATTCCCTTTTCGTCCTGCAAAAGCCACTCATGTTTGCAAATGCTCAAAGCTTATCTGCACAGAAGGCTTAAACATTAATAACAAGCACAGGGATTGCTTTACTGGGTAAAACAGTCTTGTAACCTTTTGAAACTTCCCCAAACATCCATAGTTACAATTAGCCATCTGCTTGCACATTCCTCTTTTTCCGAAATGGAAAGTTTCCACGCGGTTAAAGATGTTGGTAGAATGAGAGGGTGCCTCATAGGAAACTTTACCTATATGAGATTCGGTGTGCTTTATAAAGCAGAACCTTCTTCAGAACTCCCAGTTTCTGGTTTTTGCTCCTTGGTCTGATAGGTTGGCAGTTAGAGGCTTCCTGATGGGTTATAAACAGTATAAATAACTCATGCTTGGCCTTCCATAAGGGTTGTCCCATTATTCTCTGAGGTTTCAGGACTAAAATTTGAAACCCAGGGGCAGGGTCTTGTGATATCACCCTTACACAACAACTGTAAAGTAGTTTGTGTGCACCATATGTGCCTACGTGCTTTTGTGTGTGTTACAAAGATCATCATCATCCTCTTTGAACTGCAGAGCTGAAAGGGTCCCTATGGATCACTGAGTCTGGCCTCTGATCCATAGGGTCCTTTCCAGTTCTGCAGTTCTAAGATGAAGACAACGACAACAATATATGAGTCTTTATGACACACACAAATGCATGCACGCACATATGGCACATGCACACCACTTTAGATGGACAATGTAGAGGCTCAGTGGCATGTCCCAAAGCCAAGAGAATGAACCAGGATCCTGGAAAAAGGGACCCCAATCTCAAAGCTGAGGGCCAACATCAGATCCCTGACAATCTCACTTTCTGCTCCTCGGAAGGGAGCCGCTTAATCATCACCAAAGAGAATACAAAAGGAGATGTAAGGCAGACATTTGTGGGGCCAAAATCCCTAAGAGGACATTTCAGAAATGGTGGGAACTCTTCCTTCCAACCTCCTCCAGAGCAGAGAATTCATTCAAGTTCTAATCTGATGCCTACTACAGTCAGGGGATGCAGCCAAATGATAAGGGAAGATTAAGTATTAAGCCCTAGGGTTTACATTCAGACTGATGATGAACGTGGTGGAGCTCCAACAAAGGCACAGGTCTCTCCAACAGTGCAAGAATGCTCCACTTCATACCAGGACGTTGTGTGGCTTTTTCGGCCTAGATGATAAGGGGTTAAACATTCCTGAAGCTAGCCACACCATGTCACTGTCCTTCTGTATCTTGGAGGTTATGAGCTTCACTGGCTGGCTGGGGAAAGCAGTCAATTATGAGTTGCACAAGGGAAAAGCAATCAATTATGAGTGTCAACTAGAGATGGCACGAACTGAAAAACAAATCGCCAAATTTGTTCAAAAATCGCTAATTTGTTGATTCGTATTCATAAAAAATCAGTGTCCCCGATGAAAACGAATCAATGAATTTTTAGTGATCTTTTATTTGTTTGGCTATAAAATGATCCCCTAGGTACCTAGAGACACCCATATTGCAAGGAAAGTTCCCCTGACTCTTTTCTACAAGCTCTCCAAGATTGGTGGAGATTGGGTTTCGGATGTCCAAGTTATACACACACAAAGAGGGTCCCACCCCAGGAAAGTTCCCTCCAGGCACCTAGAGACACCAAAATCATAGAGAAGCTTCCCCCGACTCTCCTCTACAATCCCTCTAAATTTGGTGAAGATTGGATTTCCCCAAGCCAGCTTCTAAAGGGCACTTTCCTGGGGAGACCCACTTTGGGGGTGTATAACTCAGATGTCTAAAACCCAATGTCTGTGGAGTTACACAAGGAACCGAACACAGCTCAGGAGCAAGAGGCCTGGAAACTGAGTCAGGATTAGCAAGGTTGTTTAGACAGATTACACAGAGGTAAGGTGAGTGTTATTACAGGAGTGGAAACTAAGTTTTGAGGTAGATTGGTCCACCAAAACCCAGCCTGAAATAAGCGAGCAAGGTATCCTTCTTCTAAGGAGCCGCCTACTCTTGAGTAAACATGTAAATCTTCACTTTTCCTTAAGTTCAAGAAAGGCCATTGTTCTTCTCCGAGGGGGCAAAAAAAAATATATGAAAATTTTCTAGAATTCTCGCTAGGGTTTTTGCATGAGAAGGACCTTTTGTGTGAAATCGTGCGGTTCTGCCAGTTTCACAGATGGAAAAAAAAATGAGGATGACTGAAGTGTGTTTCAGAACTTGAAGCACTCGATAGGTTGTGTGTGTCTTTCCTAGCCATTGGCAGCACTGAATGGGTTTTTTTACATCTCACTTAATCACCAGTTGGTCTTTCTTCACTGGATATACCGACCAGGAACAGGGCAGGCATGCTGGGAAATTAACAACGACTTCAGGGTTTTGTTTTGTTTTTCAAAAGCAATAGCGAAGAAGCTGACAGATGCCCTCACACATCACCAGTCCTGAAAATACCACCTTTTTACACCCGCTGAAATCCAAGCCGCGCCTGTAACACATGAAGGCTGGCTTTGTGTTAACAAATGTTACACGTGGAACATGAACAGTACTGCTGCTCGTGACAGCTCTGGGGGTTACTTCTTTGCTTTGACCAAAAAATGCACTGTTGATATTATGGGACGTTCAGCATTCTTTAATTCTTTAGCACATATACCAACAAAGCCAGTGAGTGACAGAGAACATTTGAGTTCTCTCTCCTATACAAAACTGGATTTATTTATGATGCTTTCAAAGCATATTATTTTCTCGTTTTTACACAAACGCACAGAGGCACGGCACTTCCTCAGGACTACGGGGTTCATGAAATGGACCTACCTTATAGGTCCGTTGTTATAAGGACCAACGTATGTCGTATCACGTGTGTAATCTTTATTTGTATCAGAGCGTCACACAATTTAAAATTCTGAACGCATATGAAATGTAGGCAAAATTAAAAACAAATTAAAATGTTAAGATAATTAGACTGTTTTTGGCCAGAAACGGGTTACTTCAATAGCGCTATCTCAGCCATTTGCTAAATCTTCTTTTGTACATGTGGTGGGGCCTAAATTGTCTGGATGCACGTGAGTGCTGCATGGATTGAATTTCTCCACAGTCACAGAAAATTTGTCCTCTATCCAAGTAGCCCCATTTCACTTAATTATTCTTCAGTCTTCCTTCTTTGCTTTGAAGTCTATTGACTTCCAGCTGATCTAACCAGAATCTTGTCCTGGTGGGAGACACTCTTCAGCATTCATCCATTTGCCAAGGTGTGTTGTTATTGTTCTCCATAGGCTCAGCCTTGCCTCTTCTGGTTTAATATTTAGAGCTTGAGATGTGGGCAGAAAACTGTTCCTCAATTTTAGCCATCGTCTAAGGCAGTGGTTCCCAACCTTGGGTAACCGAGATGTTCTTGGTCTGCAGTTCCCAGAATCCTTCAACACCAGCTGTGCTGGCCAGAGTTTCTGGGAATTGCAGTCCAAGAACACCCAGGTGACCCAAGGTTGGGAACCACTGGTCTAGGGGTTTGATGTCCATGAAGTGGGTGGGTTTGGTGCTATGCTACCTAATTTTGTTCATGTATTTGCTAGCATCTGCCGGCATACTTCTGGAGGGGCAATGCCAGCCAAATAACTGACTTTTTCAATGGGGGTAGGTTTCAGGCAGCTAGTAATAATCCTGCATGATTCATTAAGAGTTACATCTTGTTTGGCGTGGATGTAGGGGAACATAGAAGGAGCCTCCCTGAAACGTAAAAAAAACATTGAGGGTACACTTTGGCGTCCCCCTGGGCGCTGGCATACAGCCAGCCAATTCTTCACTTCCAGAAGCATTGCACTGGAACATGTGTGACAATGGATGTGAATACTCTAAAAGCATCATATAGATTTGCCCATTAGGAGTACTATCCTTGAGATTGTTGTTAGCCTTATTTTGGCTGTCATTTGGGTACAAGAGATCTCGTACCCTTTGAAGAGGTTCAGCCATCCTGTGTGAAACTCGGTCCCCAGTAAGAACGTCCTCTTCAGCACGGAAGGATTTCTGCAGAGTGGAAGTCTCAACACAGCATCGTGCCTCTTCTCCCACCCCATCAGTAGCTCCATTTCTTCTCAACCAGGATGCCTAGGCGACCCTCCAGTCTTCCTGTGGATCAGTGATGACCCTAACCACAGGCTGAATTCTGCTTGAATGCAACTCCCCTGGAGAAATCATGGCAAACAGACTTACCACTTTAAAAAGCAAGGGGGGCTCATGTATAATTGAAGGGCCAGATGGGTCATTTTTCCTTCTATTCTCAATTATTTATATTGTGACGGCATATGGCTGTGAACTCCCAGCGGGCTATCAAAGCCATAAGGTGCAAGATTCTGTGTTTACCCGGAGTCATTCCTCTTAGAACCATGTCCAGCCTTCCCAGATGGGAAGTCCTTCCTCGTTCAGCCATGTCGGGGGAAGAAAGGTAAACCACACACCTCCTCCAGAAGGTTTTGCCTTCAGTTCACTGATCCTGCACGCTCTAATGGGGGAAACAAAGCCTCTCTGGATTTCTGCGTATCACATGTTGATGCCGTTGCCTTGCTGGTGTTGACAGCGAAGCAAGCAAGGCTGTTAAACTGGGTTGGCAGCTCTCCTCTCTTGCAAGCAGCCAACCAGAGAGAGCGGAGAGGAATGAATGGCCAAGCTTTCAATTTGGGGGAAGAAAATATACGGCCTTAACATAAGAACATATAAGAAGAGCCCTGCTGGATCAGGCCAAGGGCCCATCCAGTTCAGCTTCCTGTATCTCACCGTGGCCCCACCAGATGTCTCTGGGAGCACACGAGACAACGAGAGACCTGCATCTGGCATTTGGAGGGACCTTCCTTCTAAGCCTGGAGATTGTACATCCCCATCATGGCTTGTCACCTGTGATGGACTTTTCCTCCAGGAATCTGTCCAATCCCCTTTGAAAGGCATCTAGGCCAGATGCCATCACCACATCTTGTGGCAAGGAGTTCCACAGACTAACAACACGCTGGGTCAAAAAACATTTTCTTTGGTCTGTTCTCAGTCTCCCAACACTCAATTGGAGTGGATGCCCCCTGGTTCTTAGCAGTGGAGAATCCCTGAACTTGAAAAGCAAAGCAGGCAAGACTGCCCTAGACTCCTCTGGAAGGTTGGGGTTCAAATGGGTTTAGGAAACAAAAAACTCCAGAAACTTGAAGGTGATTTGAATGCAGTTGTTTGCCCCTTGCTTGAATGACTTGTGGCGTCCAATCAATGTTCCCTCTAAGCTGCGTGCACGCTTGCCCAGAGCTCTGTCGGGGTTGCACACAGGTAGCTGGCTTGTTTACTTCCTGTTTTGAATGAAGCCCCGCCCACCACCACAAACACGGAGCGAGACTCCTGCACAGCAGGACAGAAACTTAAAGGGAACATTGCATCCAACTCATTACATTTGGTTTCATCGGTTACATTTCTGTATTGCTCCCCATGGCAAGTGTGCTGGTGGGATGGCTCAGTTGGGAGTTCAATTCTTCACTGTGTCTCCTGGGAGAAGAGCCAGCCTGTGCAACCTTGGGCAAGCTGCACAGCCTCAAGGATGTCCCCAGAGGAAGGGAATGGGAAACTACTTCTGAGGACTCTCTACCTATGAAACCCCGAAAAGGGTTGCTGTAAGTCAGAACTGACATGACGGCACGTGACTATTGCCATGGCAAGTACAGTCTCAATGTGACCAATATAAATCATAATCAATGTAACATAACATAGGTGAAGTATGAACAAAATAAATAATTCTAAGCGGGAACTGAAGGCCTTAGGAATGGACCTCAACAGATGGGAAACCTTGACCTCTGAGCGTTCAGCCTGGAGGCAGGCGGTGCAGCGTAGACTCTCCCAATTTGAAGAGACCCTTGTCCAGCAGGCTGAGGCCAAGAGGCAGTCCCGAAACCAGCAAAACCAGGGAGCTGGACTGGGGACCGATTGTATTTGTCTTCCGTGTGAAAGGGATTGTCACTCTCGAATTGGCCTTCTCAGCCACACTAGACGCTGTTCCAAGTCCTCTATTCAGAGCACGTTACCATAGTCTCTCGAGACTGAAGGATGCCTACACTAGAAGGGATAAAGCATTAATTTGCAGTGCATGGGCTGAGCATTAAATAGTTCACACACTGACACATCCACACCCATCTTACAAGGAGCATCACGAAGTCCACAGTAAATGCAGCCTGCTCAGAAATAAGGCAAAATAATTCTTTAAAAATCATCTTTGCCAAGTGGCTCATTAGCACGAGGCTTGTTCCCAGATCACCACGCTCCTTCCACACTCTCTTGCAGAAGGACCTATGAAGACAACCTCTACTCCTGAGGAGTTATGCAGACATACACCAGTATCAACAACCAGGGATGGATGGATTACTTAACCTCTGGACCATGTCAGTTTTGTATGTGTTCCTTCCTTCGTTCACCCCATCTCACTTCCACAGTAACCTGCATTTTTAAAAGAAATCAGCTCAGAACCATTGCATTTAATGGAATACAGTGTTTTAGCTGCATTTCTCCCTTCTACTTCATGAGAAGGATAGGCCTACTGGATATTATCCTTTTTTCCTTTTGGTTCCAGTGGAGAAAAACGTCTTGGAAGACAAATGAATGGGACTTCGATAGAGGCCCTCCGGAAGAAGCAAGACTCCTATCAACACTCTGTATTAAAGATGACCAACACATCCATGTGAGGACTCTACCATTTGAGTCGGCTGCATCCTTTTTGATGGCCGCATCTTCAAGAGGGTTGCCAAAAAACAAAACAAAACAAAACAAAACCTTCACAAGTCACAGTTGTTGGTTTTTCAACTGGAACTCTGCCAACTCCCAGAGCATTTTGGAATCTTCAAGAGGGTGGTGCTGGAGGAGGCTCTTGAGAGTCCCCTGGACTGCAAGGAGAACAAACCTATCCATTGTGAAGGAAATCAACCCTGAGTGCTCACTGGAAGGACAGATCCTGAAGCTGAGGCTCCAATACTTTGGCCACCTCATGAGAAGAGAAGACTCCCTGGAAAAGACCCTGATGTTGGGAAAGTGTGAAGGCAAGAGGAGAAGGGGACGACAGAGGACGAGATGGTTGGACAGTGTCACCGAAGCTACGAACATGAATTTGACCTAACTCCGGGAGGCAGTGGAAGACAGGAGGGCCTGGCGTGCTCTGCTCCATGAGGTCACAAAGAGTCAGACACGACTTAACGACTAAACAACAACAACAATGTTGGTCCATGGGGTGGAGGGTTGGTTGTGTTGTCTTACTGTAAACCGCTTAGAGCAGTGTTCTGTACTATGTCAGTGGTGTAGAAACACATTAAATAAACAAGCAAACAGATAATTCATCAGCAAAAGCTTTTTTCTTTTTATAAGTCTCTTGTGCCAAAGCGTGACACACCATTCTCGGGCTACAATCCAAATAAAAAGGTATTTTTTTCCCCCACCTCCCTTTTCCTTTTCAGCTTGGAGATACCATTCTCATCCTTCCTGAGGACAGGATTTGAACCTTTTCTGGTCTTTGCCAAACATCGTAACCACACTTCAGCAGCTGAAGGTCTGCAGTGAGAAGATGCTACAGGACCAAACCGTCATGTATGAAAATCCCACTGACATGTCAACAATGCCCCCAAACAATATATAAAGTTACTCAGCAAGAATCCTTTGTGACCTCACCCCCTTCCTCCACTGAGTCATCGCCAACAACCTAGACTTGATTTGGATGAGGCTCGTATCACAGAGGTGCCTGCAACACCTCATTCTCCATAGTAGGCATCCTTCAGTCTCGAGAGACGATGGTCACGTGCTCTGAATGGAGGACTTGGAACAGCGTCTAGTGTGGCTGAGAAGGCCAATTCGAGAGTGACAATCCCTTCCACACTGAAGACAAATACAATCTGTCCCCTGTCCAGCTCCCTGATTTGGCTGGTTTCGGGACTGCCTCTTTGCCTCGGCCTGCTGGACAAGGGCCTCTTCAAATTGGGAGAGGCCATGATGCACCGCCTGCCTCCAGGCTGAACGCTCAGAGGTCAAGGTTTCCCATCTGTGGAGGTCCATTCCTAAGGCCTTCAGATCCCGCTTGCAGATCTCCTTGTATCGCAGCTGTGGTCTCCCTCTGGGGCGCTTTCCCTGCACTCATTCTCCATACAGGAGATCTTTTGGAATCCGACCGTCAGCCGTTCTCACAACATGCCCGAGCCAACGTAGACGTTGTAGACATTCTCCATAATCACAGCTTTTCAAGCAATGGTCCTTAAATTTCCCCCCATCCATTTTTTATGCATATTACTCACCCCCTTCCAACACTACTAGTAATTTCATATTTTTGTCATCTTAATCTATCTTAATTTTGGGATTCTGGCTTTTGGTTTTTTTTTCTTCTTCTCGGCCTTCATTTTCAATTCCGTATTGATCACCGGATAATGGTGACATTTTTGTTTAACACAGATCACTACAAATGCATTGATGCAGAAATCTCCTTCCTATCTTGAGTGCAAGGGGAAGAAAGCAGCTTTCTCTCCGGAGAAATTACTGGAGACGGAGGAGTCTTTTATTTAACAATAAAAGCTGAACAGGAATGCTGACTAATTAGTTTCAATCTTGATTGGACTGAATAGCAATTCTTTGTGGAATTAATTTTCATCTAAAGATTTAAAATAGTAGACAAGAGAAATGATCTGTCAGTTAAGCGAGTCTACAACTGATGACATTCAGTGATGATGATTCGAGACCTCTATAAATCTAAAGGTGGGATAGCTCAGTGGTTTAAGTATCTGGTTGAGAGTTCGATTCCCCAGTGGGAGAAGAGTCAGCCTGGGTGGCCTTGGGCAAGGTGCACAATCCCACAGCGCCCCTAGAGGAAGGGAAGGGTAAAGCACTTCTGAGTATTCTCTGCGTGGATAACCCTGAAAAGGTTTGGCATAAGTTCAGGTTTAGACTTGATGGCATATGATTATTATTATAATAAATCTAATCCCCTTGTAAAAGGCATTCCAAAATTGGCTCAAGAAGTGAAGGTAACGCTTTTACAACAAACCATAGTGATGGAGGCAGTGACAGATTTTACTTTCTTGGGCTCCATGATCACTGCAGATGGTGACAGCAGCCATGAAATTAAAAGACGCCTGCTTCTTGGGAGGAAAGCGATGACAAACCTAGACAGCATCTTAAAAAGCAGAGACATCACCTTGCCGACAAAGTTCCACATAGTCAAAGCTATGTTTTTTCCAGTAGCGATGTATGGAAGTATGGACTCATTTGGACCTATGCATTCAACATGTGTACATATAATTTAGAGTAGTTGATTGACTAGATGGGCGGGGGTATAAATGTAATAAATAAATAAATAATTTAAAGGGGGGGGAAACTATTTTTATTTTCCACCAAAACACAACTGGTTTGCCTTTTAGTAGCATTTATTTTCAGAATGTGTCATGTCTTTAACCTTGAGCCTTTGAGCAGAGATAAAGAAACAATTATACCCCTTGTTGAAAAAAGTCATCTACAGCTGCAGGAATAGTTTAACTAAAAATTATGTTATCTTTTAAGCAGATTGGCAGAAAATGAAAATAGATTCTCTACTAGCCCTAGCACACAAAAAAGACAGGATATATTTTTAAAAAAACGTATTGTGAGTACTGTGGTAGGATTCTGCATTTCCCAACGTTGTGCAAATGGCCCCAGTAAGTTCCTTCTTTTGAGAACACAGATCAGAAGTTAAGTGTACTTCCAGAAACAGGAAAAAATTAAAGTCTTTGGGTAGTGGATGTTTTTATTAGAGCTTGCAAGCTGAACATTTATGTAGAAATAAGAAAAAGTAATTTCGCAGCCTTAGTTGTCACGAATTCTATTGACTGACTGATTGAAAGAAAGGGCTTGCACTGAAGATGCTAGGAAAAAGTTGAATGTTAAGCTCAAGTGCCCAGAACTTAAGCAATTAGTTAAAGAAATAATATAAAAACAGACAAAGCAAGTAGAAGTTTCAAAGCTGAGTTGAAATGAAGTATATTGATGTTACTGAATACAGTAACATCACCTTTTATGAGTTTGGGCAAGCATTCAGATCTTTCTCTCGATCCCATCACCTTTACAGGTGCACTTGGTAGGGATACGGGAGAGGGCCTTCTCTGTGGCTGCTCCCAGACTTTGGAACTCCCTCCCACTGGAAGCCAGGCCTTTCTTTTCAGGCAAGCTTTCCTTTAAATGACGGGTTGACTAATGGGATTTTTTTTTTAAAGATCGCTTGGTTCTGTGTTTTACTTCTATTTTTATTCTTGCTCTTAGCATGAGTTTTAATACAATATTTGTTTTGCGCTTTTTAAAATATTGTAATAATTTATTATTTGGCTTTTAACGTCATTTCTTTTCGTGTTGTAAGTCGCCTTGGAAACATGGCATATAAACAAACAAATAAACAAACAAACAAACACATGAACGAACAAATGAATGAATGAATCAATCAATCAATAGTAGACAAGCAGCTGAATGAGACAGAGAGGATTTTAGGAGAAAAAGAGAAAAAGCAACATAAACAAAACCTAAAGAATTTTTGCTGGGTGGTTTAATTCTTGTAAGGTAAAATATACATTACATTATACATGTATACATTACTGGAACAGCGACGTCTACATTGGCTCGGGCATGTCGTGAGAATGGCTGACGGTCGGATTCCAAAAGATCTCCTGTATGGAGAATGAGTGCAGGGAAATCACCCCAGAGGGAGACCACAGCTGCAATACAAGGAGATCTGCAAGCGGGATCTGAAGGCCTTAGGAATGGACCTCAACAGACGGGAAACCCTGACATCCGAGCGTTCAGCCTGGAGGCAGGCGGTGCAGCATGGCCTCTCCCAATTTGAAGAGGCCCTTGTCCAGCAGGCCGAGGTGAAGAGGCCGTCCCGAAACCAGCAAAACCAGGGAGCTGGACTGGGGACCGATTGTATTTGTCTTCCGTGTGAAAGGGATTGTCACTCTCGAATTGGCCTTCTCAGCCACACTAGACGCTGTTCCAAGTCCTCCATTCAGAGTACGTGACCATCGTCTCTCGAGACTGAAGGATGCCTAAACACCTTAATTCTTGTGGTAAGACAACTTCATTTTTGTATGTTGGTGTGAACAGTTTGCAAAGGCTGCTTAACTGATGGCATGGCTCTCAGCTTCTATGACACACTCAACACCCTTCATGTTAAGGTGGGCATCCGCAAAGGGCCATCAGTTTTACAAAAGACTTGCTCTTTATTTGTTGACATGGACCAATCCAGCTGCCTGCATTTTTCGACTCTCCCAGGAAAGGTGTAAGGGAGATTCTCCTGATGAGAACCTCCTCCTCTAAACTTGCCATTTATACCTCTGGTGCTTAGTAGCCAATAACATTCCCTGATAAAGCAGGAAGTGGTACACCACATTTTAAGGCCCTGGTTCAGTAGCTACATATATACTCTTCCACGTTACGATGCACATGAGACCAGAGCCAAATGACAACACCTTTCTCTCTTAAATACATGGAGCTTCCACTGAGCAGAAGGTGCTCCGGCACAGTAACATGACATCCCACCAGCTGTGCAAAGCAAAAGCAAAGGGTGTTGCTTATATATAATAATATATATAATAATTATTATATATAATATTATTATAGTATATTATATATTATATATAATAATAATGATGATCTTTGAACTGCAGAGCTGGAAGGGGCCCTCAGGATCGTCGAGTCCAGCTCCTCTCAAGGAGGCACCATGGGGGAATCGAACTCCCAACCCCTGGCTCTGCAGCCAGAGACGTAAGCCATATAAAGCCCCATAGTGCTTACAGCACTCTCTGGGCAGTTTATGACATAATTATGTAGGCTACACATTCCCCCCCCCCCCCCGCCAAGCAAGCTGGGTATTCAATTTACAGACCTCGGAAGGATGGAAGGTTGAGTCAACCTTGAGGCAGCTACCAGAGCCCAGGATCAAACTCAGGTCATGAGCTGAATCTTCACTGTAGCACTGAAGATTAATCAATGCTCCACAAGGCTCTCTGGACAAGCACTGCCTTCACAGAAGTGGAAGACAGGTTTTCTTCCTGGAGATCACCACCTACCCAATGGCCATGGTTGGTTGGTTGGTTGGTTGGTTGGTTGGTTGGTTGGTTGGTTGGTTGGTTGACTGGCTGGCTGGCTGGCTGGCTGGCTGGCTGGCTGGCTGGCTGGCTGGTTGGTTGGTTGGTTGGCTGGCTGGCTGGCTGGCTGGCTGGCGGGCGGGCGGGCGGGCTGGCTGGCTGGCTGGCTGGCTGGCTGGTTGGTTGGCAGGCTGGCGGGCTGGCTGGTTGGTTGGTTGGTTGGTTGGTTGGTTGGTTGGTTGGTTGGTTGGTTGGTTGAAAATATTTGTATCCCGCCTTTCTCCTTGAAAAGGACCCAAAGCAGCTTACAATAATGAAAGACAATATTTAAAGTTGAAAACAATCAGTATATAACAGTGGTTAACATCATTAAAAGACCATATTTAAGACTACAATGAATAAGGAGGTATTACATCTTACATCAGTAACAGGCAATATTAAGGCAAAGATCAATCAGTATACAATTTTTTTTAAAAAAAAAATCACTCTGAGAAATGGAAAAAACCCAAAAATGGAAAACACGAGTAATACTAACAATCCAGTCAAAGCAATAATACATAACAATCTATCTAAAAATCACACACAGGTTGCTGGTTACTGAGGGAAGGCTTGCCTGAAGAGAAAGGGGTTTTGCCTGCTTGCAGAAGGACAGCAAAGATGGGGCCAGGCTGGTCTCCTGTGGCAGGGAGTTCCAGAGTCTGGGAGCAGCCACAGAGAAGAATGGGTGCACAAGGACTGCACGCTTTAGTATACTAGCTGGACTTTCCATCCATGGAAACTCAGCAGAATAGCGTCCATGCGGATCGGACTCCCATGAGATTAAATCATGTTCAAAATAGTCTCAGATGCAAACCAACAAGAAGCCACTTTCGGTTCAGGATCACTAACTGTTACCCGTATCTACAGCAATTCACAGCACAGTTCTCTACATGTCTACTCAGAAGCAGGGATGAGCACTTCAGTCGTGGGACTCGTTGTCAAGTCAGACATAAGTCACACCGGTGACTCAATTCAAACTCGACTTGGGTGTGTTTTTTTTTTTCAAATGACTCAGACTTGACTCGTGACTCAAAACCCAGCTACCCCTTCCTTTTTTTCTGGGGAGAAAAAGCTTGTTTTTAATAGGGACTCGGGACTTGGTACCGAAGACTCAGATGTGAACTTGGGACTCGGACTCAAAGATTTGCCAAGATCCCTGCTCAGAAATACATCCAACCAAGTTTAATGGGATATGTTCCCAGCTCATGAGACAGATGGGGCTTGGAAATCACAGCCTTGAGTTTGTAAGACCTGAGTCAGGCTGTCTTTGACGAGACACTGTGGAAGTCACCAGTTCATCAGATCACCAGACGTTGGAAGCCACAGAACAACATGGGGCACATAACAGCAACGTTCCAACCTGTTGAGTACAGGAGTTGATTGTTAATCCATTCATTGCCCCCAAACATCACACATCATTTGGTTTTGCCTTGACTGACTGTAGCTGGCTGAGTTAGGTATCTGGCTATGGAGCCAGAGGTTGGGAGTTCTAGCTGCTATTACTATCCATCTCAGAAGAGCCAGCCTGGGTGGCCTTGGGCAAGTTGCACATACCCAGGATGCCCCTAGAAGAAGGGAATGGTAAACCACTTCTGAGTACTCTCTACTTAGCAAAACTAGTAAAGAGTCACCATAAGTCAAAATTGACTAGAGGGTGCACAATATTATTACTGGGCGATTGTGAGAAATTGTTCAGTTCTGTTGATTTCAGTGTGGTTGTCAATACGCAGCTGGACAGCAGAGTTTTACCATTTGACCTGCTCAAAGGCATCAGCGGAGGCCTGGTGAAGGAGAATATGCTATTCAGTGATCCACACCATGTTCCCATCAACCGATAAAATGTACGTGAACAGCGGCCGGCAATGTATTCATTTATTGTCAATTGCTGTGTAATATTGGCTAACACAGCAGTGGAGATGGTGGAGAAAATACAACACTTGGTGCCCAAATTGCAGAAAATTGGTCTAACAAAGGTAAAATTGATACATAACAACCTCAGTAGAGACAGTTCTATTAGAATCGGTGGCAAAGAAATGGACGATGCTGCGAATCACATTTAAAATGGCCAACAAATGACAGTGGTCATTGTTTATGAGTACAACAGAGACCAAGGTAGCACAAGAATGTCTTGAATGTACCTGTGCTGCACAGTGATGGCAGTTTGATGCAATTCTGGTTGTGATAGGCAAAGGTTGCCCTTGACATTTAGTCCAGTTGTGTCCGACTCCAGGGCACGGTGCTCATCCCCGTTTCCAAGCCGTAGAGCCAGCGTTTTGTCCGTAGACAGTTTCCGTGGTCACGTGGCCAGCGCGACTAGACACGGAACGCCGTGACCGCCCCACCGAGGTGGTACCTACTCGCATTTACATGCTTTCGAACTGCTAGGTTGGCAGGAGCTGGGACAAGCGACCGGAGCTCACTCCGTTGCGTGGATTCGATCTTACGACTGCTGGTCTTCTGACCTTGCAGCACAGAGGCTTCTGCGGTTTAACCCGCAGCGCCACCACGTCCCATTGTGGTGTGGTTGTGATAGCTCCATCCAAAAGAATCTGGGTGACTGCAGTGCAGTGGAGTTAGACTTCTCAACAGCACAGAATTCCACACACCTCCGATCCCAGCATCCCCATAGAAGGGAGCCAGGGCAATGAAAGTGGAATCCAACTGCTCCTAATTCTGTAGCACAGAATTCAACAAACTCATTGCTGCTTGAGTTATGAATTGCCAGCCGCAGAGCACCAAAGGATGTAACAGCTCAGCTAAGATGTATATGATGGAGTCTCTGGTTGGAAAAGTTGTTTCCTTTAACTTTCCTGCATTGAGCAGGGGGTTGGACTCGATTGCCTTATAGGCCATTCAATCCAAAACCCTGCTCAATGCAGGAAAGTCATCATGGCTTTGTTGGCTCGGAGAGGGGTTGTGGAAGCTTTAATCTAAGAAAAAAATATCCCCCCCCCCCAGATCCAGGTGAAAGAGTGGCTGTTATGGAAATCCGCTATTATGCATGGATACATGGAATAACATATGTAAAAACAGATTTCTCCATGGCTCTAAGTCAGATGGTGAAATACACCAGGTCACAGGAGTATCAAATTGTGTTGTGGGCTTAATGGTCTGGCCAAGCAATACCTCGTAAAGATGACAACTGGGCTTTACAGATTTGGTTCCCAGGGATCAAGCTACGCCAACCCGGTGATGGCCCAACTGTATATGACAGAGAGCCCAATCTTCGAAGAGGGAATTCCTTAAGTGCTATAGGCATCTGATGCTCAAAGAAGGAGCTATTTGGGGGAATCAGGGGAGAAAAGGGATGTTCAGAAGGAGATTGATTTGCATCAATTAAAGATCATTTTGCTTAAGGCAGCAATTTGCGGATGTTTTCCTTCAACGCTCCTGCTGTTCGGCACAAGAGGAACTGCTGACATTTGCTTGATGGGATTGGATGAGGAACCAGTGGGGTGGAACGGCCAGCAGTGGGATGATGACGTCCAAGATCAACTGGACCACAATGCCTCTTTCCCTAGCCAAGTAGAACCGCACTGGCTTGGAGCCTCTGTAGACACCGGATAGGTGGTCTGCCTCTTTCTCAGGAGCAGAATATGAAGAAAGAGGAAGAACGCTTTTCATTCACAGCCTAAAACAGGGGTTCCCAGCCTTGGGTCCCCAGAAGTTCTTGGACTATAACTCACAGAAATCCTGGCCAGCATAGCTAGGGGGGAAGGCTTCTGGGAGTTTTAGGGGATGCAGTGTTGGGAGCCATTGGTCTAAGGTATCCTTTCACAAGTCACCCCTCCAGTTGTACTGGATTACAACTCCCATCAGCCATGGTATCTGGGGATGTGTGTGTGAGGGGGGTTGGGTTACAGGCCATTAAGTTTGGTAGGTGAAAGGTTGAGGGGAAGGTTGACATACAGCATGGTTAGAGGAAGGCTGAGGGTAGATAATCATAGACTTTTGCATTTATTCAGCACGGAGCAGGGTTTATTTTGCCCTGATCTGCTGTGAATTCGTTCTTGACCATGTAGTTAGTCTTTGACCTGAATATTGTCTCCGAATACTGTGAGGTACTAGTTCCTGGCAATTGAGCACTGGTTATTCCTCATCTAGTACCACACTTTAAGAAGGATGTCGACAAACTGGAGCAAGTTCAGAGGAGGGCAACAAGGATGATCAGGGGACTGGAAACCAAGCCCTAGGAGGAAAGACTAGAAGAACTGGACCTGTTTAGCCATGAGAAAAGAAGACTGTGGGGAGATAAGATAGCACTCTTCATAGACTTGAAAGGCTGTTATACAGAGGAGGGACAGGACCTGTTCTCGATCATCCCAGAGTGCAGGACACATAATAATGGGCTCAAGCTACAGGAAGCCAGATTTAGGTTGAATATCAGGGAAAAGTTCTTAACTGTTAGAGCAGTATGACGATGGAACCAACAACCTCTGGAGCAGTGAGCACTCCAACACTGGAGGCGTTCAAGAGAAAATTGGAAAGCCATCTGTCAGATGTGCTTTCATCTGGATTCCTGTGCTGAGCAGGGGGTTGAATTCAATGGCCTTATAGCCCCCTTCCAACTCTATTATTCTGTGATTCTCTGTCAGGATTTGCACCAATTGTGTTATGCTCTGAACAGGATTTTGGCCAGTGTTGGTGTAATTATTCTATGATTTTATCATCATCATCTTAAAACTGCAGAGCTGGAAGGGCCCCTATGGATCATCAAGTCTGGCCTGTCAAGGAGGCACAGTGGGGAATCGAACCCCCAGCCTCTGGGTTGGCAATCACTGAGCAGATGAAGGAAGGAAGGGGGAATTGTTTGGCATGAGCTCCATACTTTGCATCTGTTTCCTCCAACATCAGTCATAAGTTGTAGAAGATGCTGCCTCTCCAGACAATTGGCAATGAACCCAGGAGGAGAGCACCATTTCCAACCCACACACAACACATCCAGTCCATTTCCTGGATCCCGACGGATCTGGTATTCCTGCCGTGCACTCTCTTTTCCTTGAATCTCTGGTTAGGCTTGCCCTAAGAGAGGTGGGTAGCTTTTAGGTAGCAACTTCAGAGCAGCCTTCTCCAAACTGATCTGCTCCAGGAGTGTTGGACTACAGTGCCCATCATCCCTCAGGCCCACTTGTCCAGTGCCACCTGGAGAGGCCCTTGTGGCAGTGACGAGTCTCTCAAATCAGAGCTCAAGTCTTCGCCCATTGGTCTTGATGACTTTCCCAGGCATTTGGCATGGCCAGGCTGGGTGGGGGAACTCCGGAGGCTGTTACATAAGGCCCTTCTCGCCACATCTGATTCCTCTCCAAACCATGGAAACTGCCTGTGTCAGCGAAAAGAGGAAAACGCCTCCTGAACTCTCCGAAACATAAATTTTTCATTGCCTCAAATCTGTGTGTGTTTTGGCTCCTCTGGTTTGGCCTCAGCCGGAAACCGAAGGGTTTGAATTACCCAACATAAGATATTTTGCATCTGCATCTGGAGAGTAAGCAAGGCGGTCTCGTCTCAAAGTACAAAGCAAAGATTTCCTCTTCCCATGGAAAGGTTAGCAGAGGCAGAGAGAAAAGTGACCGTGTAGAATCATAGAATCCTGAAGTTGGAAGGGGCCTAGAAGGCCATCGAACCCAAACCCTCTGTTCAAGGCAGGAATCCAAATGAAAGCAGACCTGACCAATGGTTGTCCCATTTTCTCTTAAATGCCTCCAGCATTGGAGCGCTCCCCACCTCCCGAGGTCATGGGTTCCATTGTCGTACTGCTCTAACAGTTAAGAACTTTTTCCTGATATTCAGCCTAAATCTGGCTTCCTGTAGCTTGGGCCCATTATGACGTGTCCTGCACTCTGGAATGATCGAGAACAGGTCCTGCCCCTCCTCTGTAGGACAACCTTTCAAGTCTTTGAAAAGGGCTATCCTATCTCCCCTCAGCCTTCTTTTCTCAAGGAAGTTCTTGACATTCCCTGATAGCCCAGTCTTACAGAGGTTTACTTAGATTAAATACAACCGCCAGCTCACTTTGTATCATGTGATCAGAAGAAAATTACTTCGAATCAACCCATACCATAACCGCAGCAAATACTGTGGTATTTGATCAGGTAGCCACAGCACTTGACTACAGCACCGGCTGCAATCTACAGCACAGAGATCTAGGTATCCGGCTGCAGAGCCAGAGGTCGGGGGTTCGATTCCCCCACTGTGCCTCCTGAGAGAAGAGCCAGCCTGGGTAGCCTTGGGCAAGCTGCACCGTCCCAGAAGTGTCCCGAGAAGGAGGGAATGGGAAAGCACATCTGAGTATTCTCTACCTGGAAAACCCTGGAGGGGGTCGTCATAAGTTTGAATTAACTTGACGCCACACAGTTATTATTAGTCATAGCATAACGCAGACTATTATGAAAAAAAATAAGCATTTGAAATAAGAAATTACGTATTTCAGAATGGTAGGAATTTTTTGGATCAAGGGGGAGCCCAGCGATGAAGGAGTAAGGTGATTGATCAAAGAGGGAGGAATCATAAACCACAGAAAACCTAGAAAGCTACCCTACGTACTTCTGTAATAAGAAACAGAAAGTGCAGATAGAAAGAGAGCAGAGAAAGAAGAAAAGTCTTGACTGAAGAACCTGGCAGGCTGGCATCGATGCATCATGGTTTAAAGCTGCTGGATCTCCGAAGTCAGAAGAGCCACAATTATAGCCAACGTTCAATCGAAGAAGTAAGAGAATCTGTCTGTCTGTCTGTCTGTCTGTCTGTCTCTCTCTCTCTCTCTCTCTCTCTCTCTCTCTATCTATCTATCTATCTATCTATCTATCTATCTATCTATCTATCTATCTATCTATCTATCTATCTCCCGCCTTTCTCCCCAAAAGGACCCAAGGTGACCCCAGACATTTCTTTTATATGTTAATTAAAAAAGAAAGAAACAGGCAAAAGGATGAAAATTGGTGTCACTATACACATTTGTTTAGGTAACAAGATCTAGGACGGCAATGCAATTTTTTGTCCCAAATAGAATCAAGATGTAGATTTTGCTTCCTTTGTTTTCATAGGAACAAAGACTTCCAGAAGCTTCTTCCAGCTGGTTAAGATTGGAAGAGGTTCTGTGCCATTTTTGCATTTGAGCACTTTTTAATTTTTTTTTTGGGAGGGGGGGGATTCACATTTGCATTTTCTGTACAAAAACTACATTGTACACAGAACACCTTGAATTTTGTTCGCAAAACCTTGTGTTTTGCACAAATTACAAGGTTTTTAAAATATGAAATGAAATGGGTCATGCAAAGAAACCCAAAACATTGATTTTTGATTTGTGAATGTTTTTGCTGATGAAAAATAAAAGCTGTTCTTTTTGTATTGGAACAAAAAAAGATTGGTGATAATGGCCTTTTTTGAAAGGAGGTCAAGACTAGAGATTCACACTAATCACTTATTTGGTGGTTCGTTTGTTGGCTGAGCGGTTGTTCCGCACTTCCCAGTGCCACCTTGTCCAGCGGGCACCCACTCAGAGGCAGTGCCAGGAGAAGGCAGGGCAGGGAAGCCAAGAAGCTGCCTCTGAGTGGGCGCCCACCAGAGGAGGCAGGACTAAGGTAAAGGTAAAGGTTCCCCTTGACATTGAGTCCAGTCGTATCCGACTCTAGGGCGCGGTGCTCATCCCCATTTCCAAGCCATAGAGCCAGCGTTTGTCCGAAGACCGTTTCCGTGGTCACGTGGTCAGCGCGACTAGACACAAAACGCCGTGACCGTCCCACCGAGGTGGTACCCATTTATCTACTGGCGTTTTTACATGCTTTCGAATGGCTAAGTTGGCAGGAGCTCGGACAAGCGATGGGAGCTCACTCCGTCGCGTGGATTCGATCTTACGACGGCTGGTCTTCTGACCTTGCAGCCCAGAGGCTTCTGCAGTTTAACCCGCAGCGCCACCACGTGGGAAGCACCAAACACCTGTTCAGCCAATAAACGAACTGGCACGAACCACCGAACCAGCGGTTCGTGTCCATCTCTAGTCAAGACATAGCTTTTTCATCAAAGATGAGAAAATATGCAAGTAGTCTTTATGTTCTTAGAGTAGACTCATTGATTCGCTGGCCAGAATCATGTTCAGATTTTATATACAGGCTAATTCAGAAGCTGCCTGGTGAGTGCCATGCGTATGGCTGGCATGTGCCCAGCATTGTGATCATTAGTCACAGCAACCTACGTGATTCCTCTTATAAATCTGGAAACCCCAGCAAGATTTGGGCCTCTGTGATTTGGCAAATTAACTCTCGTGTCAACTGACTTGATGGTCTGTTCTACTCAGGCTTAAGAGCTGGATTTAACTGTAATTCAACACAGTGTCCATAACAAAATGTGACTCTAGGGCAGCGATGGCAAACCTATGGCACGTGTGTCACAGCTGGCACGCAGAGCCCTCTCTATGGGCACGCGAGCCATAAGTCGCTGGATCGCTACCCCCGGCAGCCGCAGTGCTAGCGCCCCGACAGAGGGCGGGCCAAGATCTGGAGCAGCTGGCACTGGCGGCAGAGGGCTGGCCGAGCTATAGGTAGTGGCCGGGTTGGGCACGACGGGAGGTGGATCCGGAGTGGGGTCTGGAGGCACCTCCGTGCCCGGGATTCCCACTTCCGCTGCCGCCCTCCGCCCGCTGGGTTGGTTGTTGTTGTTTTTTCTTTTTCTTTTCTTTTTTTTTCCAGTTTGGGCACTTGGGCTCAAAAAGGTTCACCATCATTGCTCTAGGGCAACGGTTCCCAAACTCGGGTCCCCAGATGTTCTTGGACTACAACTCCCAGAAATCCTGGCCAGCACACCTAGGGGTGAAGGCTTCTGGGAATTTCAGTCCAAGAAGACCTGGGGTCCCAAGATTGCGAACCACTGCTCGAGTGGAAGTAAAATGTCTTGCCTTTGTTGTGCGCGAGGTTTAATCTTCTTTTTTTTTCACCCTCTGAACTTCAGCTCAGCCAACCCTTGCAGGGCAGATGTGACAGCTCACCGTGTTCCCCTTTTCTCAGCAAACGTTGGGAGCACGCATTCACTGTAACAATGTATACTCCGTACCTAATAATTTAAGTAATTGGGAATTAAGGACACCCACTGAATTAAAAGGACGCTTAATGGATGGAAAAGCTGAAAGCGATCTTGTTTTCCTTCTGCTGGTTAATTTTGGCTCCTTGGTGAAGGGAAGTGTGTGCAACCAAATGGGGGCTCTGCAGCTTGACGCATGAACAGAGCATGCCCTCATGTCTCTGTGGCGCTCTGTGGTGGAACTCAATCCCCCAAACAAAGCATGAATTCAAAAGTCCTAATTAAGATGAGGAAGGAGTAATTGAGGCCATATGTTGGGAGATGCAAACAACCTTTCCAGTGATTACGGCCTTCTGTGCAACTCCAGGAAAAGGTTGTTCGGTGGCTTGCCTGGACCGTTTTCATTCATTCGCGGCTGGAGAGAAGAGTCGGCGGCGATCCTGGAAAGACGGTTGGGCTTGATTCGTCTCATGGTGACACCCAACTTGTCAGCAGGATGTGTAAACCTATTTTGTTTTCGATGGTGGTTGTAGGTTTTTCGGGCTGTTTGGCCGTGTTCTGGAGGTTTTTCTTCCTAACATTTCGCCAGTCTCTGTGGCCGGCATCTTCAGAGGACAGGAGTCAGAACTCCAACCCAAGGCCTATTGTTCAAAATTCTGTTCACACACCAGCCAACTGGCTTCTTCTCCGGGAAAGTTCCTTGCTTGGACTACAACTCCTAGAATCCCCTGTCGAGTTGTAGTATGATTGGAGGATTCTGGGAGTTGTCATCCAGAGAGTAACTTCCCCCAGGTTTGTGCAAGGAAGCCCAGCTAGCTCAAATGAACCAACAGATGGGGGGGAAAGACTCTTCCCAAATCTGTTTCTCCAAAGCTCTCTTCCATGTCCTGTAAAGCCGTACATGGAACAGAAGCACTTCGGAAGGAGATGTTAATTCAGCGGCTCTGGAATCTAATTGCTTAATGCCAGAGAAATTAGCAAACAAATGACTGCTTAAGGTGACTTCTTCAGCTCTTGATTTCAGGGGAAGAAGATGTTTGCCTTGAACATGCAATCCTTGGGTATTAGACATGAAGGAAGCCAGATTATATGCATCTGTCATCCTTCAGCTTTTCCGTGTACAGTGTTCACAACTGAGCAAACCACATTCCTGCCCCATGCCATAATCCCAGCTGCTCCTTTCTTTCTTTGGAGGAAACGAGTTGTAACTTGATGGGAGGCTGCTTATTCTAATGCTGGTTGTCTTGCCAAGAAACGAAATCCTTAACAAACCTCTGGTATCACTCTGCTCTACAAGTCTTGATCAAGTATGCAACCCTTGGCAACATATATATATATATATTACACTCTCAGGCTTTTAAAGACGGAAGACTTCCAGACAAATCGTGGTATGCGCCATTCGAAAACAAGCTCTGCTGGTATCAACTCTATCTGAACATTTCTTACCATCTTCTCTTTCAGCACAACCTGCCTCTGCACCAGCAGGTATGGACGTGCCCGGTGAGAACCTGGAAGCCAACCAGAAAGGGTAGGTCTTCTCTTAATAGTACAGTAATTTCCAGCGAGTAACACCCTGCTTGTGATGCTTTGTTTGCAGGACAGGTGAGATAGGTGGTTCTCATCACTTCCCTCCTCTCTGTTCCAGCCATTCCTGCTCCATCTCTTGTTAAGGAATGTGACCAGTCAAGAAGGCAATACATTGTATGATCTTTCGGTGGCAGCTGTTTTCCAGCTCAGTTGAGCTACAGTTGGGGAGTTAAGCATGGGGCGAGGATCGACAACCTAAACGTCTCTGGCAGCAGGTAGGAAACATTTCGCCCATTTTGATAAAGAGTGTCTCCTTTTGGTAGGGCAACCGAAACACGGTGGCCTTCATGTCCCAGCTATTCTGAGAGTGTGTGGTTTGTTTGTCTCCCATAAAAATGGAGAGATCCATTCATTTACGGCAAATGAGATGTGAAGAGGGCATGGCCCACGAAGCCGAATGGAGTGGCATAGTGGAGAGCTGCACAAAGACAGCACACATGGTGTTTTTGTTCTAGAAATGTAAATGTATTTAATAAGGCAATTGTGCATGGTTGATTAGGTACAAACTCCACTGGATGCGGTGATAGTTCCTGGAAAAAAGACAGGCTTTGCTATTGTTGGAGCTGCTATTGGAGAAGTGATCTTGGGTTGAATTAGCTGTGCAATTTATTTGATGAGGGCTCCAATCCAGCCAAGAGGCTGGGTACATGGATCGTTCACTGGATCCTGAACCATAGGTTGTAAATAGGAACATGCGCCAGAAGGCCATGTTTCCATTGTTTTCCAATGATTGTTTTATATTTGGAGGTGAATATTCAACTATATACTCCATCCGGATGCCCTCCACTTCCTCCAGAGGAGCAGACTCTCCACCATCTGTCTCGTTCAATCTTCTTGACAGAACTCATGATATCTAAGTACCGTTTTCCAAGCACTTAGAACAGGGATCATCCAGTGTGATGCAGGGATTAGAGTGTCAGACTAGAGCTCAGGAGACCTGCTTCAAATGGCTGCCTGCTCGTGGAAATACACAGCAAGGAGGGAGGGGTTGCAATGGCGAACCATTCCTTGAACATCGGACATACCTCAAAACCCCTACTGGTCACCATAAGTCAGGAGTGACTCGACAGCACACAAAACCATTCATTCATTCATTCATTCATTCATTCATTCATTCATTCATTCATTTATTTGTCCATCCATCCATCCATCCATCCATCCATCCATCCATCCATTCATCCATCCATCCATTCATTCATTCATTCAACTTCTATACCACCCATTTGGCTACTAAGGCCACTCTTGGTGGAAAAGGTGGGAGCTCACAACTCAAAATACAATTTGCTCCAACTCTCTCTCTCTCTCTCTCACACACACACACACACACACAATCCAAATTATTGCTGTTATCCTGAAGCCACGCTGGCCGTGACATTTCTCTTAAAATAGATTAACCCTGGGGGTAGGTCAAACTGAGGGATGTGGTACAAGTCCAAAGTCCCCCAATGAGTTTCATAGTTCAGAGGAGACTGGAACTTGGATGTCCTTTGACCCAGTCCCGTCTTCTAACTACCACCTCCCACGGTCTCTCTGATCGGTGTCTCTTTCAACAAGTCATTATTTCTCACTCCCTTTCTAGCTTTTACATGTTCAGCTTGCCTCTTGCTGAAATAAAAAGACCCCTGTTTAGAATTCTTGAGAGGACACGTTGAGATTGCACCCTACAGCCAAAATGAAATTAAATTCTTCAAAAAAAACACCCCCTCTGGTTTATTAACTTGAGATACTGTGCTTCTGTGCCCACAATTCAAAAAGCCAAGAAGTGGCCCAATATTGCGGCACAATATGGTGCCTTTGTCGCCAGCAGGAAAAAGGAGGCCAAGCTTTACATAGTAGAGGGCAGCCTGAATGTTGACAACACTGATGGTAGCAGTCAAGAGGGTCTACAGTAGGGGTCCCCAACCCCCGGTCCACGGCCTGGTGCTGGTCCATGGGCTTCCTGGAACTGGGCCGTGGAGACGGATCTCCGCCCCCCCCCGCACTCATGCACGCTTGCGGAGGGGCGTGTCGTGCTTGCAGAGGGGTGTGTTGCGCTCGGGTGCATGCACGCAAGCACGACATGCTCCTCCACGAGCACGACATGCCCCTCCGCAAGTGCGACACGCCCACCCGTGAGCGTGACACGCCCCTCTGTGAGCACGACATGCCCACCCCGCGAGTGCGGGGGTGCTCCCGCCCCCCACGCACAGAGCCCACACACCCCAACCGGTCCACAGTCCAAAAAGGTTGGGGACCGCTGGTCCACAGGATACCCCCTTCTACTCAAGAGCAGACTTTGGTGCTGATCTGAGGTCCAGTTTTATAGTTATAATTTTTTTGTTTGGGGCACCCCGATTTTTTGAGTTGGCTTATGGAATTCTGAATCCTGCTGTCAACACAATATATTGGTGTCCTCCTGGGCACCAATAACTATTTATGCCTGTTGGTGTCCATCCATTGGTGTAAATATGAGCAGCACATTGCTACTAGTTAGGTAGTTGTGGCTGTATTTCCTGTTGTGCAGTAGCCACATACCTTGGTGTGTGACAGGAAACTCCAGCTATAGTAGCAATTCACTGCTGAGATTTCACTGATGTGCTTACACCAACATTTAATTATCCCATTGGATTCTGTCCTGTATCAAGTGGTGTTTTAAATAATTAGACACTTTCCTAAATCAATCGTAAACTCCCACAAAGTGTAGCTGACAGTTCAGAAGATGCTGTTGGTTTACTCTGTAGGGCCCAGGCCAGGAAGCCATGAGGTTGGAAAACTCCATGCTATGATGATGGAGAGGTCAAACATGGATGTTTGGTTCTCATCGCCTATCACTCGATCTAGTTAAGAGACCACCAGAGAATGCCCGGTAAGGCTCAGAAAGACAGCCTGCCTGAATCCCTGAAAAGCCATGGCTGTCAATCAAAGTTGGCCATGTGGGGCTCGATGGAGAAAAGGTCAGGAGAAGACAGCTTCCAATACCCCTGGGTTCTAAACGGGCCAGGCATGGAGTATTTATTCCAAGGATACATAAAGAGAACGACAAAGTTTAGAATCAATAGGAAAAAAAATGTGCCAGTGTGGGAATGAAGCGTAGGAAGCACTATTTCTGATAAGCGAGAAAGGAAATAAGTGGGAAGAAAATGGAAATAAACACCTGCACCACTCAGCACAAGCCGGCCTTAGTTTTGGAACTGACATAGTAGCAGTCCCGTGCATCTCTCTGGCTCAGAATGTTAGCATTGCTCAGCCTAGGGCGCGGCTACACTGACAAGAAGAACCGCTGTTGAATTGGGTTTTGCCTAAATAAAATCAGTTTTAAAAATCCTAGCAACACGACGCACAAAGAAGCCTGGGCTTTTTTGGGTCCCCCCCCCCCCCGCCCCCAGAATGTGAGTTTTTTTTCCAGAGAGGCAGGCAGGAAGTTTTGAAAATACAGTGTTGTTTAAATCAATTCTCTTCGCATCCGTTTGGCCAATGTGAACGCCGCTGTTGTTGTTGTTGAAAATTGTGCCTCTGTGCAATGTTTCATGGTTTTGGACGGTGGTGGCACTGATGTCTGTCCACTTTTGTTTTTTGTTTTTAATTTTCTATAAAAAAATTGAGTGCTGCATCACTTGATTACATTTTTTTTAAAGGACGTTCCATTGTATGGGAACTTTGCAGACTGCTAACCTTTAGTGTGGAAATAGGATGCATAGGAGGGTCTCACTGAGGAAGGGTGGAGGTAATGGTTTGGAGGGGCCCATGTTCCCTGTGGTGTATCTTCCATACATCATGTGGCCTTCATGTGATCTAGACAGCAGTTTTGGCTCCACGTTGGCAGCTGGTGATGGTGGAGAGAATCTAGATTCAGGCCTGATCCATGGAGCTGCTGATGCATCACTTCAGGACAGGATGTTAGGATCACAATGGGACTGGATCCCGTTCATCTGTTTTACCAGGTCAAATTGCGTTGTTGTTGGAGACGATGAACCTCCAAGCTACAGAATGGCGGAGATGGGAAAACGTACATTTCTGGATCACACCTTCAAGAATCACCTAGCCTACATGGTCACTGGCCTGGCTGGTTGAAAGCACCTGGGAACTGTAGTCCAAAAAAAGTAATTTTTCCCATAGATGGAGGACAGCCTGGCAATTGACACACATGGGGTTTTGTCACTGTCAGACAGGCCAGGGTTTAATCACAAAGGGCCCTATCCATCAGAACATTCTTCATTGCAAGTCCACTTGCAAAGAAAGAAAGAAAGGGAAGTTCTACTGTCTTGTAGGCACCCTACTCAAAAATCTTGCTGGCGGTGCATTCTTAGTACAGTCTTTCCTCATGCAAATCCACCATCTCCCATTTAAATTTCTCCTGGGGAAGGATCTGGAGGAATGTTTGGGGCTTGCCAAATATCTGGTGCCAGTGCCTGCCGTACATCATGGAATAAGTGGCATGCTGGAGCAACCCCCTAATTGCCAGCTTGGGAGAGGCCTCGGCAGCAGGAAAACATCCCAACCCCTTAATCATCTCTGATTCCCTTCTGGTCTCAACCACCTCCAGTTTGTCAACACCCTTGATAAAAGCGTCTGCAGTCCAGATTAACCTCTCTTGTCAGGGCCCTGCTAGGAAGGATGGGGAGACATCATCAGCATGGGTCCCCTAGGCTGTGTGACCAGGACTGGGCTTGTCATTATGTGCAAATGACTCTATAATGTAGAGTCTGGCTCCAGCAACTGTCTTTAATTTAGAGCTGAAAGCCACTTACAGAGCGGCACAATCAAGCCAACTGGAGGCAGACAAGGCTAGGGGGCAGGGCTTGGAAACTGGATGTGATATTCTAGATATAACCCGGAAAAGATAACTTTTCCAAGCTCTGCATCAGGGTATGCATTTTGGGGGGATGCCTCCTGCTGCCCTCCCGATGTTGTGGATGGAAACTCTCATAAATCCATCACCATTGATAGCTGGGATTTATGGGAGTTCTAGTTTTGGAAAGCACCGGGTTCCCTATCCCTGATGCATCTGATCTGCTCAGTGCCTGATGTGATGGTTCCACATGCACACCTTGGAAATCATCTATCAAATTTGCACAATATTCTGCTGCGTCCTGTAGAAGTGTGCCTTTTCCTGTTAGGCTGGTATAACTCTGTCTTAACCTGTAACCTGATGAAGTGGGCTGCAGTCCATGAAGGCTTATGCCCAATAAAAGTTATTAGTCTTTACGTCTCTAGCCTAAAGCCAAAGAAAGAAATGTTTGCAAGTTCTAGTATTTAATTTAGTTTAATTATTGATTTAAAATGTTTTTACCCTGCCTTCCTTGTTAAAAAGGGACGTGGTGGCGCTGCGGGTTAAACCGCAGAAGCCTCTGTGCTGCAAGGTCAGAAGACCAGCCGTCGTAAGATCGAATCCACGCGACGGAGTGAGCTCCCATCGCTTGTCCCAGCTCCTGCCAACCTAGCCGTTCGAAAGCATGTAAAAAAGCGAGTCGATGAATAGGTACCACCTCGGTGGGGCGGTCACGGCGTTCCGTGTCTAGTCGCGCTGGCCACGTGACCACGGAAACTATCTTCGGACAAACGCTGGCTCTACGGCTTGGAAATGGGGATGAGCACCGCCCCCTAGAGTCGGACACGACTGGACTAAATGTCAAGGGGAACCTTTACCTTTACCTTGTTAAAAAAAGGACCCAAGGCGGCTTGCATCGTTAAAAGCACAATATTAAAAGCTCAAAAGAGTGAGTTATTCAAATGTTGAAGAAGAATGGGTATACCTTTCTCCCAAGGCAGGGACTCAGGGCCATTCAGAGCAAGATTTAAAAAACAACAACAACACACAGATACAGATAAAAACACAGAAAGTGGTAATATTCAACATCCAGCCCAACAAATAATAATATTAAAATGCAGTTGGGTTCAAGCATTTTAAAAGGAGATCAGTAAGATCTGGATGAATTAAGAAGCACAGCACCCACCAGATCTGATCTCGTGCCCCATAGGCCTGTTGCCGTCCTGAGCAGGAAAGGGCCCTGTCCTGTTGTGTAAGTGTTGAAGAAATATTCAGCTGTCCGTCCAACCTGTGTGCCTGGAATGGGAGGGGGAGGCCGCATTGTTCCTTGCCTCAGGCAGCAAAATGTCTCAGGTGGCCCCGGGAACAGCATTGGCGTCGGAAGCATTGCTGTGGTTTCAACGTCTCCTAACATTCACCATGGTGCAACCGTGGGGGCTTTATCTTCTCTCATTCAGGGGCTGAAATCCTGCTGCAAAATGCTGCAAGAATATAGGCAATCACACAAACTCTTTTGCATTATCCCTGTTGTCCGTCACATATGTGGACATGCGGCCGAGCACAACCTGCATGCGTATGAGCGTGCAACAGACAGGCGGCCAGACAGTGAGCGCTGCTTAGGCAATTGCCCATTTCCACAGGTGATGCCAACCAGGGAAAAAGAAGTCAAAAGCAAACTTTATAATAATAGCAATAATAAAAACAATCTTTGAACTGCAGAGCCGGAAGGGACCCTATGGCTGATCAAGTCCAGCTCCTGTCAAGGAGGCACAGTGGGGGAATCGAACTCCCAACCTCTGGCAGCCAGAGACCTAAGCCACTGAGCTAGCTTTGGCCCAGATGATCTTCTAAAGAGTCTGAGCTGGGGGCTGTGCTGCGATGGGATTCGAGGCATCACAGACCAAAGAAATACCTTTCTCGGCTTCATTCTAGCATAGTGTCACTGCAAAGAGAAAGCCCATGGGCTGGCTATCAAAGCTAGACATCTCTGTGGTCCTTTTTCAATAGGATATATACGATCTTCCGTTTGTGAGGGCTGCTTTCTTTCCAAGGACTGGCTCGCTTGGGGCTTCTCTGTACAAGATCGCTCGGGCATAATTGGTTGGCTCTGAGACCAAGATCGTTCGGAACGACCCCCCTGCGGGCAGGGCATCTCAGCCTGGCGAGACTGTGACTGCGCAGGTCTTTCTATCCCCCTGGAGGGTGCTTCAGCCGTTGCACCCGGCACAATGGGGTCCGGAAGTGAAACATGCTTCTTAGTTACTCCGAAAGCTCCTGGCATTTGCTCCTCGAGGGTCTTTCATTAAATGCATTCCTTCCTTGGGATGAAATGAAAAGTGAATAATTGTGTATGTTCGGGGAGAGGTGGAGGAGTTCTAAATGCAAGACCAGTGCAGCAAAGGGAATAAGCGTCCAGCAGACGTAGTGGTAGAGGAGGTGGCAGGAGAAACATGGGACCAATTGGGGGAAAGATGGAACTGGCTTCAGGATTCAGCACCATGTGCCACTGCAAAAGAGAATTCAGCTCTCAGAAGATAAATTCACTTTGCACTCTTTTCGCTTGTATGCAAGTTTCTAGTCCTTAGGACTATGGGCGTGTGTTTAGAAGTGGGGCGGGGTGTAATAATAATCTTAGAACTGCCGAGCTGGAAGGAACTCTCTGGATCATCAAGTCAAGGTACCCATGTCAAGGAGGCCCAGTGGGGAATCGAACTTCCCATCTCTGGTGATCTAAATACTGAGCTATCCAGCAGTAACGTCTGCTAACATCTCAGGAATAGGAACCGTCGGTCCAAAGAATAAAGACTCTTGTGGCTCTTTAAAAACCAACAAGTTCAAATGGCAGAAGGGTTCCTAGACTACAACCCACTGCAGCCGACCAATCCATGGATTTATTTATGCTAAATAAGACGTGTTAATCTTTCTTTCTGCCTCAACAAGTCAAGGTGGCTAACCCTCAGAAGGAATGGTCAGCACGTCTGGCCCTTCTGTGCAACCAGCAAAGCCACTATAAATGGTGTGGGAAAAGTTGTGAAGGTGGATCAGTTGTTAATTTGCGCACAACTGATGTCGGTTGTGCAGTCTTAAGCTTTCCTGGTGTAGAATTTGAGTTGCCTGAACCCATATATTCCCTCATGCTTTGGTATAAAGGAGCGGCTTAGACCAGCCTTCTTCCACCTCATCCTCCAGAAGTCTTAGAGCTCAGCCGCCATCATCCCCAGGCTGCATAAGTTGTTCTGACACGATCCAAATTCGAGAGATGGCTTAGTCCAGCCTTCTTCAACTTGGTGCATGTCTCAATGGCCATGCTGGCTGGGGACTTGTAGTCCAAAATATCCAAATGGCATCTTGTTAGAGAAAACTGATCTAGGTGGACGATCTGAGGAAGCTGTTCCTTGTAGAAAGACTGTTGGGGGCCAATAAAATTATGAAAAGTGTGTGCTGTGGATGGCTCTCTCCATCTTTCATCCCAACGTGTGTGTCTGTTGCGTGTTTTGGCAAGAGGAACCAGCCAAACTGGTGTTCCTGGAACTGCTAGATGCAGGAAGGAGGGGTTTGCAGCTCGAGGCATCCGCCTCCGTGTCACCATGAAGATATTAAATTCCTCTGAAACCATGGTGCTGAGATTCCTAGCCATGGTGCTGCTTCAAAACGGAAACATAGACTATGAGTGTCACCCCGGTGTGTGGGTACCCTTGTCCACGGGAGTCCGCTTGTCTTTAGGAGCACCAGAAGATCACTTCCTAAGACCCCACAGTTGGAGAAACAGTGGGCCTCCTCTAGAGGAGGGTTTCGAAAAGTTACATTTTGAGCCTATCCTCCTCCAGCTGCTCATGCTGGCTGGGGGATTCTGGGAGTCGTGATGCTTTGCCCATCTAACTCCCCTGCACTGCCGGCTCTGTTTGTCAAAGCTCACAGCAAACTGAACCCCACATGTGGTGTTGGTTTAGCATAGGGGTCGGTCACACAGTCAATTTACATCAATTCCAGTTCCAACTTTGCTTGAAATCACTGCAAAGTCATGTGGTATATAACTTGATGGGCATGTTTACATTGACTTAAATTATTTTGACTCATTTTCCAACTTCATTACTTTGTGATTCTGTGATTCGTCGGTTTACAGCGCACACTTTTGGTTGAATTTTTTTTTGAAAGAAAAGTATAAGTGATACATCGCTAAACTGAGTGTCTCCTAGTGCTGTTCCTGGCATGTCCACCATCCTCCAAGTCCTGGCACGCTTGCTCTGTGGTGTGCAGAGAGGGCACGCCATGACACCGAGGATGTTCTGTGCCCACTCTGTGCTCACTCTTCACCTGCTACTCTTCTGCTGTTCCACTGGCTCCTTCATCAGCAGAATGTAGAAAATGGAGTAGGTGGTTGTAATGCCAAACGTATTAATGAAGTGATGTAGCAATAAACATTTCCAGAAAGGATTTTTGAAAAATGAAAGGGAAAATGGCAGTCCCCTGGCAACCCAAAATCCACATAGGAACAAATTAAAATGGCAGCTGCATTCACATCCACACAACGGCATTGAATTGAATCGATTTAGAAGCAAAGTATTTTTAAAAATCCTTGTCGGCCAGCTGAAAAAAAAGAAAAACTCCCTTTGCAGCCAAAATAAATCAATTTCCTCTTTGCGTTGTGTGGCCAGAAATATATACATTGATTTAAATGATGCTTAAATTGATATAACTGCGGTTCTTACGACCAGTGTGACTGCACCCATCATCAGCTTGCCACCTCTAGCCATAGGGTGGTTGTGTGAATCAATGCTTGGTCTACCCCAACACGGTATAGTTCCTGGCTTAAAACACTGGTTCTGAATGTTGAGAATCCCAAGCCTGGCCCACCCATGTGGTTCATTAGGTGGTGCAGGATGAATCATTTTCCTTCTCTCTTATCATCTCAGTCACTCTTATTTAATCTACCTCCCAGGATGTTGGAAGGACAAGATTGGGAAAATCTATGAGCCTCTTTCTCACAGCACAGCTCTTCCTGTCATTCCACTCCAGTTCTCTGTGAGGTTGTGACGTTTTACTTCCCCCACCCCTCCATTTTCTAGAAAATTTGGCACATACGCATGCATGGTTTTTCTCCAAAAGCGACACATTCTTGTTACCAATTTTCTAATGCGTTTGATTTCTGTGCTTCCCCCCCCCACTGGCGAACATGTGTTTGTGGACATTTTCCAAATGCACATGTGTTTGGTTGCGCATGATCCCCTCCACAATACATGGCAACCCTTGGGAATGTACAGGTTCCCTGGGAAATGTGCTCCATCTGTTGCCATTCCCAGGAGAATACAGCGAGATGTCTTTAACAGAGCTTGGGGAAGTTAATCTTCTTGACTACATTTCCGAGAATCATGATTGCAAAATACGGCATGTACTTTGAAACATATTAGACCAATAGAAAACTTTTTTTTTCCTGTACTCCTGTGATTTTGTCTCGTTTCTGTTTTCTACCCTTTGGTCTCTTTAGTGCAAATCTGTTCCATTTCTTATGTCTCAGGCTTCCCTCTACCTGTTTTCCCTACTTGCTGCCGTCCAGATGTGTTGAGTCACAGCATGCTGGCTATAGATTATGGGACATAGGGCTCTTCCAGATGGACTGTTTATACCTCCTTCTTTCCCTTCCTTTTCTGTTGCTGGTGATTATGATTAGTGCCAAAATGCTTGTCAAGTGCTATAGCGCCAAATGCCTCCTCCTACTACAAAGTGGAAGAAAGAATAAACCAAGGCGCTAAAAAAGGTCCATGTACAAAGCAGGATAAGAACATTTTGATGCTTGGGAAGATCTCAGGAAGATCAGTGTACAACCTGGAACAAATATCAATAAAACATTATGTGTGGAAGAAGCTTTAGAGAGGATTGCAGCCACCACCATGTGTATATCAAGGCATCCCTTCCCAAACTCCAGATGCTGGGATTCATTTCAGCTGGATAGCTCAGTGGTTTAGGTCTCTGGCTGCATGGCCAGAGGTTGGGAGTTCGATTCCCCACTGGGCCTCCTTGACAGGGGCTGGACTGGATGATCCCGAGGGTCCCTTCCAGCTCTACAGTTCTAACATGATGATGATTATTAGAGTCCTTTGAAATAATGAAAGATCTGCTTTTCTACGAGAAATGAGAATTGCATCCCCCCTTCCTCACCAAGTTCTTCTTGAAAGCAAACCATTTTTTTAGTTATTTCTCTCTGAGTCCCTGTCTGTAGATGGCCAACAAATAGGGAAGCTGCTCCAAAATAAAACGAGGAAATCACATAATGTGGAAGAAATCTGTCAGGCTTTCCAAGTTCTAAAACATAACATAAATAGCTGCAAACGTTTCTGCGTATTAAAGGAACTGGTTGTTTGAAGAAGCCCCATTTAAGAGGCAATACAACAGTCACCATCGAGCCATTAGAAGGGTTGACACAAAGATGGTGACGTAATTCTGTTTACTGATTTTTCCTGGGGTAAAACTTAAAAAAAAACCAAAACAGGCTCCAATTGAAGTAAAAAGGATTTCAAATCATTATCAAGAAGAACAGCCTGAGAGTATATCTTCAGTGGAAATAGACTTTGTCAACAGTGGAACAGAATGCCTTGGGTTCTTTTTAAGGAGAAAGGCGGATAAAAATATTTTAAAGAAAATAAAATGCATGAATAAATAAATGCTTTGCATCAGTGGTTCCCAACTCTGGATCCCCAGATGTTCTTAGACCAAAACTCCCAGAAGCCTTCACCACCAGCTGAAGATTTCTGGGAGTTTCAGTCCAAGAACGCCTTGGTGACCCAAGGTTGTGAACCCCTGCCTTAGATGATGGTGAACTCGGTTTCCTAGGAGGCTTTCAAGGCAGAGCCTGGCGGGTTGTCCATCAAGGAAGCTGTAGCAGTGAACTTTCCGCATCTGCAGCATGAAATCATAGAATCGCAGAGCTGGAAGGAAACCGAGGGTCATCTAGTCTAACCCCTCTCCAATGCAGGAAATCTATAGCTAACACATTCTTGAGAGATGGCCATCCAATCCCTGTTTAAACACCTCCGACAGAGGAGATTTTTAAGGGGCCTGAAGCTCAGCTCAGTGAGAGATCCTCAGATTAATGATAAAGAACTTATAAAATGTTAAAGACTGCCAGCAGTATTGCAGTGGCAACTCTTATTAAAACTCTGTAGCATGGATTAATGAAGTTAATGCAACTGCTCAGGGTTCTTCCAGAGACATCACTGGTTCCACGGTCACTTAGTGGCGAAGAAGGGGAGGTTTACCAGGATTTGCATCCAAATTTCTCTTTTCAAACAAGTTGTCTTCTCTTCAAGAAAGTCACCTTCTTTGAGAAATCTTTAAGAAAGCTACTCCTCTGCTTGAACTCCCCTGCTAGAGCCTTTTTTTAATTTTTTTTAAGAGTCCGACTTGACAGCTTTGGATGGCGGGTTTTCACTGTGGAGGTCAGTTTAAAATAGGAAGCGCTAAACTCTGCCCTCCACCCTGCACAAAGTATTAAAAAACAAAATAAAAAACACTTTCAGGAGGGATAAAAGAATGGAAATTGACAAGGAAAAGTACTGTACTAAGTGAGACAAGAGAAACATCGGATGGATGGTGAGAAAAATACTGATACCATCAGTACAGAACCTGTTTCTTTAAGGAGAACAAATGTGGTTGAACTGCAGCAGTGCAGCCTAGACTCTTCTCAAGACCTGAGTTTGACCCCAACGAGCTCAGGTAGCAAACTCAAAGTTGACTCAGCCTTCCATCCTTCTGAGGTTAGTCAATTGAGTACCCAGTTTGCTGGGGTGTGGTGGGGGGCAATGTGTAGCCTGCCTAATTAAATTGTAAACCATCCAAAGAGTGCTTTAAACACCATGGGGTGGTATATAAGCAGCATGCTTTGCTTTTTCTTTCATTCATTGATTCATTGATTCATTCTAGGCATGTATACTCCATCCTGTAGCCTGGTTCTCAGGACAATTCATAACCAGAGTAAAGACAGACTTAAAAAAAAAGCAGGTCAACAGATCAAAGCAGCATGGGAGAAGTAAGCAAGACCCTCCTCAAGCAGTCCAGAGCAGTGAAAACCCAGAAGAACAGAGCAGATGCAGTGAGAACGGGACCCACGTTCAGGGCATGGGCTGGGAATGATAAGGAAGGTGTGGAACAGCTGTGTACCTTTTTGCTCCCTACCGTTCACCTGCACAGGTGACAGCCTGCCTCTACCTGTCCACACCAGCGCTGACAGCTCAAGTGGCCCACACAATAAACATGGGAGGTGTTCAGACCCTGCATTTTGGAGGCCCTCGATTTGCTAGGACCAGCCGATGTGAACCGCTTAGCTCAGCAGTATTGTATCTCGCAGCTTTCCATACATGGACTTACATCACCCATTCCATTGCATCCCATCCCACCACTGCTTCCATTTTTTCATGCAAGATCATCCTTCCCCACCATTTTGGGGTTAAAACGCTGGCTGTTTCAGTCTTTTTTCTTTTCTTGTTCATTCTGACAGCCGTCTGGGCTCTGTTTTCACTGTACATTAGATTCACACACCAGGGGAAGGTGTGCGCTGCAGGCGGTCCGTTCGGAAACCTCTTAATCTCCTTTGACGTGGCATTTTTCTGATGTGTAGATCAGACCCATGACTGTGCCAGTCCGTGCCTCTGTTAATTTATACAGATAAGCGGCTCGTTTACATCCTGACGCTTTTCCCACCCCAAATGTGGTCTTGAAGACACAGCGCTCTGACACAGAGTATGAAATGGAGAAAAAACCAAAAGCCATGAAAGCCAGCACAGCAGTCTGTGAGCATGGCAATCCGCCCTATAAATTACATTTTCCCCCCCGTCTTGCCTGTTTATAAGAAGGCTGGGAAATCCACTTGGTTTGTTTCCTCCCTGAGTGTGATGCAATCGCTGTGCTCTGCTGGGAAAGCCACTGGAAGCGAGAGAAACAAGTTTTCCATTCCAGGCCTTTTATTTTTGGGGTGAGGAAACCTCTATCTAGGTTGTTGTTGTGTGTTTTTTTAGTTCTTGAAATAACTGCTTCTCGGGTTGGTGTTAAAATCCCCTAATTTATTTCCCCAGAGTGAAAACAGTGAGTAAACATTAGATGTGTGTGTGTGTGTGTGTGTGAGGGAGTGATGCCAGTCATACAGTTGTATAGAAAAGAAACTCTGCAGTTCTCCTTACTAACATCACACCAACGCTGGCCAAAATCCTCTTCAGTTTGTGTGAGGGCATAACACAATTGGTACAAATCCTGGCAGAGAATCCTAGAATAATAGAGTTGGAAGGGGCCTGTAAGGTCATCCAGTCCAACCCCCTGCTCAAGGCAGGAATCCAAGTCAACGAAGCTCTGAGAGATGGTTGTCCAGTTTTCTCTTCAATGCCTCCAGCGTTGGAACGCTCGACACCTTCCAAGGTCATTGGTTCCATCGCCGTACTGCTCTAACAGTTAGGAGGTTTTTCCTGATTTGCAGCCAAAATCTGGCTTCCTATAGCTTGAGCCCATTTTTATATGTCCTGCACTTTGGGATGATCGAGAACAGATCTTGCCCCTCTTCTGCATGACTACCTTTCAAGTATTTGAAAAGTGTTCTTCTATCTCCCCTCAGTCTTCTTTTCTCAAGGCTAAACATGCCTAGTTCTTTCTATTTTTCTTCATAGGGCTTGGTTTCCAGCCCCCTGATCCTCCTTGTTGCCCTCCTCTGAACTTGCTCCAGTTTATTGCCATGCTTTTTAAAGTGTGGTGTCCGGAACCAAACACAGTATTCTAGATGAGGCCTAACCAGTGCTGAAAAGAGGGGAACTAGCACTTCATGGGATTTGGAGACTATACCTTCGTTAACACATCCTAAAATCTAATTGGCTTTTTTTTTGCAACTGCATCACACTGTTGGCTCATATTCAGCTTTTGATCTACAACAGAGTGTTGCCACAAGTTAAGAAGTCAGCATAGGCATTTACTGTTGTGTGCTGCAGCACGGAACAGCTAGTGCCTATACTAACTTAATGATTTACATCAGTTGCATTACAGCAGTGGGCATAACTTATAGGGTTTGGGCTATTGTTACTTGCAATATATTGTTTCCAACTGCCAGCCTCCAGACTGAAGCAAAGCTGAGAGAAGGTGACATTCTGTAGTCCAGACAAGACTGACTGAAGATGTGAAAAACTGTTTCTTAGAATTAGTGGGGTGCGTTTTTGAAAGGTACACATGCTTTGCGAGTCATTTTTTTTCCTTGCAAAACGGCATCACGAGTATTGGAAATGTGCAGAAATGTGAGATGGACTTGTAAGATGAGTTTTGTCCCATGGCGATCCTCACATGTTCCATATGCGTTGTCTCCGATGCATTTTTGGTATCACCTGGCAGGACAAAGTTCCAAATAGAGTAGTCCTAGAACGAGCTGGAATTTTTAGCATGTATACATTACTGAAACAGCGACGTCTACGTTGGCTCGGGCATGTCGTGAGAATGGCCGACGGTCGGATTCCAAAAGATCTCCTGTATGGAGAATTAGTGCAGGGAAATCGCCCCAGAGGGACACCACAGCTGCGATACAAGGAGATCTGCAAGCGGGATCTGAAGGCCTTAGGAATGGACCTTAACAGATGGGAAACCTTGACCTCTGAGCGTTCAGCCTGGAGGCAGGCGGTGCATCATGGCCTCTCCCAATTTGAAGAAGAGACCCTTGTCCAGCAGGCCGAGGCCAAGAGGCAGTCCCGAAAGTAGCAAAACCAGGGAGCTGGACAGGGGACAGATTGTATTTGTCTTCAGGGTGGAAGATGGTGACAGAAGATGGTGACAGCAGCCACAAAATTAAAAGACGCCTGCTTCTTGGGAGGAAAGCGATGAGAAACCTAGACAGCATCTTAAAAAGCAGAGACATCACCTTGCCGACAAAGGTCCGCATAGTCAAAGCTATGGTTTTTCCAGTAGCGATGTATGGAAGTGAGAGCTGGACCATAAAGAAGGCTGACCGCCAAAGAATTGATGCTTTTGAATTGTGGTGCTGGAGGAGACTCTTGAGAGTCCCCTGGACTGCAAGGAGAACAAACCTATCCATTCTAAAGGAAATCAACCCTGAGTGCTCACTGAAAGGACAGATCCTGAAGCTGAGGCTCCAATCCTTTGGCCATCTCATGAGAAGAGAAGACTCCCTGGAAAAGACCCTGATGTTGGGAAAGAGTGAGGGCAAGAGGAGAAGGGGACGACAGAGGATGAGATGGTTGGACAGTGTCACCGAAGCTACGAACATGAATTTGACCAAACTCCGGGAGGCAGTGGAAGACAGGAGGGCCTGGCGTGCTCTGGTCCATGGGGTCACGCAGAGTCGGACACGACTTAACAGGGTGTCCTCTTCTGCTGATACAATGACTGCAGAGGGCACATGAGGGGCATTATATAGAGACCTGTGTGTTTCCCTTATAGCATCCATTTCCAGCTCCATTCCAGTTACTCCCCATACGGATGTAAACATTCACCTGTCTCTCCTCTCCGTGCACATAAGGGCCCTTAAGCATCCCCAGGTTTGATTTTTTTTTTACAACTGTGGCCATAAAAGATCTTCATACTGCCTTCCCAATGATGAAAGGGGAAAGCATTTGAATGGCATGAAGCTGGACCACCATTGACAGGGGACGTACCTGCAAGCAGAGCGCTTACGACGCCAGGAAAATTGGCAGGCAGACGTTTTAAAAATAACTAGGAACCATTTTTAAAATAACCGCAAAATCTTTGCGGGAGTTCAGGGTGACTTTTCACTTTCAAGCCAATAACAATGCTTTTCAGAACGAAAGCGAGTTTTTTGCCCACAGGACTGGAAGCATAGATGTTTGCCCTCAGAATGCCCCACTGGCATAACTTTGCCTGCATTGCTGGTGCCAAAATCCTGGACAGGGCACCATTTTCATGGTGCCAAATGCTTACAGGTTGCAGCGTTCGCATCAATATGCGCTCGGCCCGAGGATGCCCAAATTATGTAGAACGTCAGGTTTGCCTCTTCTAAAGTGGGGTCAATCTCTCAGAGTTACATTTCTCTTTCCAGTGGTGGTGTCTTTGAATGGGCACATAGGGACCCATCCTCCTGATGGTTACATTATCAGCCAGAATCCTATTAGTGTTCGTCTGAGGTTCGGGCAACCTGCTACAGCTTATCGTGGCTAATTGATAAGGTGCCAGGGTTTTGCAACCAAGATATACCAAAGCGCTTCATCAGTTAGCTGCAATTAGCCCTCTTAAGGAGACCTTATGCTAACACCAAGAGGATTCCGGCTGAAATGTAGCAACCGGAAGTACAATGACATTTTAATGTGACACGAAAGGCTAATTGGTCAAATCTTGTTTATGTCAACACAGCCATCATCTCTGTGATGATGTCAGCAGGGGGCTGCCATTCCTAATAATGTTTGAGGATATTGGAGAAAGAGAGAGAAATATATATATTGCAAAGGGAATCCTTTTTTTAAAAAAAATTAAAATGTAATTGGAAGATTTAGGAACAGCCCTCGTTTGAACCTTTCTGGCCACTGCTTGAAAAAGTTACTTTGGGGCACTTAAATCCAGTTGCTAATCTAATTAGACCCCTTGAAGTACTTGCTGAATGAAGAAATAAACCTCCATTAGTCATGGAAGCTCCTCTAGTTGGGATTACAAATTGCATTCAGACTTCAGACTACAAGGCTCAGAATCCCTGACTAACATGGCCGCTGGCTGGCTGGCTAGAGGATTTTGGGTGTCGTAGTCCAACACAGTCACATTTCTGAGCCCTTGGCCTTCCAGCCTTTGGCCGCCCAAAGAACGTGGGCTGAGACACGGGGCCGCCGTCTCCTCGACCCACCCATCTTGATGGGGGTAGCAACTGCGTCAAGAACTCCCAAAGAGGAGGGGGGCCGAGGGAGCCACTCCACCTCGGCCAGCCTGTGTTGACTTGCTCCCATGCCTGTTAAAATTCCTGCCAAGCAGCTAATGATGTAAGAGTGCTGCCTTGCCTCACCCGAGCCTTTCAAAACAAAAACAAACTTGTCCATTTTAATGACTACAAGCCTAGAGAGTCGGGTTTTTTGGTGTTTTTTTTTTACAGCATGCTTCAAAGATGGGTGGGTCAGGATGCAGAGAGCTTGTCCGACACGCATTCCTCAGGCAGCCCATGCCAAATATTCAGTGTCTCATCTCAAGCACGTGCTTGTGGCTTCTTGTGTTGATCCTTCGTTGTCGGGGGTTGGATTAGATTATCTCCGAGGTCCCTTCAGATCTTCTGTGATTCTGTGCTCAAGAGGAGGGTTCAGATGGCCATCCTTAGATCGTGTGACCAAAGAATTTTTGGCACTCCAGGTTTCTCCGGACAGCAGCTCCCATAGTCTCTGGACCATGGTGTCTGGGGATTATGGGAGCTGCAGTCCAGCATCTGGATGGGCCAAGACTTCCTGCCACATCATACAGTGATTCCTGCATTTCCCACATATTGAGACCAGAACATGGACCAGTTACTTTTTTTTTTAGACTGCCTCAACCCAGAATCTCTCAGCAAGCCTAGGTGCAGGGCAGGATGATGGGAACGAGGATCCAAAAAGCAATTCATCCGCTGTTTGCATTTAATTCATTTAAAATATTTTTATCCTGCTTTTCTGCTTGAAAAGCACCCAAGGCAGTTTACGACAATGAAAAATCAGTTTATAAGCTAATATACAATTTTGGTGGAATATCAGGAAAATCTTCCTAACGGTTAGAGCGGTATGACAATGGAACCCATGACCTCGAGAGGTGAGGAGTGCTCCAACACTGGAGGCGTTCAAGAGAAATTTAGACAACCACCTGGCAATGAGCAGGGGGTTGGACTGGATGGCCTTAGAAGCCCCTTCCAACTTCATGATTCTATGATTCTAATTCCAGAAAGCATTAGCAATACCAAAACATCTTCAATGCACTAAGGCACAACAATCCATTTAAAAAAAAAAACCCTCAGAGATCGAGGCTGGTGGGTTTCTGGCATGGAGATTCTGGCCATTTTGATTCCAAATCAGAACTTGCCCAGGCTTTGTTTTTGAGCTACGGTGGGCCTGGTGTTGCTTCTACAGAGGCCACAGGATCTCATTCCAAGGGTTATTTTAAAGGAGTGACTTTTCAGTTCATGCTCATCCCAATGGCCATGGCACCCCATTTACACATCCTTGCAGTCTGAAAGCAATCTCCTGGCGTAGTTCGATCGGCCACCTGAATCTTTAAAAGTGCCTTGATTATGCAACTCAAGACACAGAGCAGGTATGCTTGAGCAGGAAAGCATTTGATGGCACGGGCTGCACTCCGACAAAACCATCTCTTGCAATCATCAGATTTTACACCTGGGGAAGCTCATTTCTGAATTAAGCATGCAACCAAAGCCAACAGAGAGTTTTTGACGAGTGGGGCCAACTCTGTACCTGGATGCCTCAGGCCGCCCATCTTTGCTGAGTTCTAGAGCTGCCAGATGTGACACATCAGCCGTGCCATGAACTGATCAAACTTGTCACCTATCTAAGCCTTACCTGTCTCACAGAACTCTGCCACTTACCTTTCCATCCGGCTGCTGTTTTGGAGTCTCATGCCTTACCTCACTGTCCCACCGTCACCACCACCACGTCCGCCCAAAACCTCCCTCCTGCTTAAGGATTTCCTTGCCAACCTAACGAACAACTTTCCATTCCTTCATGTGAGCCAGGCAGAATTGATTCTCCTTATGTGCCCTCAAGGCAGTTTCAACGTATGATGACACTATGACTTAGCGATGCCAAAAGGCCCAGAGGCGTGAAAAACTCTGCTCGGGTCATGCAATCTCAAGGTCGTGGCTTCCTTTATCGAGTAAATCTATCTCAGGTTTGGTCTTCCTCTTGTCCTCCTCCCTTCCTCTTTTCCTAGCTTGATTGTCTTTTCTGTTGAGTCTTGAGTCCTTCCCAGAATGGACTAGATGTTTTCTGCTGTCTTCTTTGGAAAGACCTTAAATCATCTCAGCTAACTGCAGAGGAAGGCTTGCATTCAGAAATAAAATAGAAAAAGCATAGATCCCTCTGGCTTCTTTTCAAGAGACGTAGGAACCCATGGTATCTAAGATTGCAGTATATTCTTCTGCTGACTCAGATCCTTGATCCACCAGTGCTGCCTACTGTAACCGTGGTTCTCCCAGCTGTCAGCTAGGCAGGGTTCTTTCCTAGCCCCGCTTAGAGATCACCAGGATTCTCTGCTGGTCTCCTGGCCAAGAACTCACAATGCCTGACCCTTCCAAAATCGGCAAAGCCCAGTGTGTTCTGGATGGGACAGGGGTACGTCTAGCTCCTAACAAGAGTGCTCCGATTCTGGTTTTCAGCCAACCCATAGGACATCCATGGGAGTCTGGGACTCCTCACATTAGGGTATTTAAAAAATCAGAATATTTAACTTTCTCCAGCGAATCAGCCGCTCCCGAACCTGAGAACTTCATTCCTATACAATGAAGGCGTTTTCTTGGGGAAGTCTATATTTTCTCCAGTGGCAATCAAGAGCCTGGAAAAGGTGGGGGAGTTGGACGATGATTTCCAGAATTCCCTGGTGAGCACGGCCACTGGTCAACCTAGCTAAAGGGTTCTGGGAGTCGTAGTATTCCAAACCCCTGGGATCTCCAACTTTTTTCCTAGCCACCCCATGGATACGACATGAGATCATAGTTTTGTTAAGATTTAAGATTATGGCACATCTTTGCTCTTGGAAAGAAACAGAACAGAACATTATAGATATCCAGTGATTAGAAGAGAGAATTCCTTAATTGCTGAGAGCATCTGAGTGCACAGCAGAAGTTTCTCCACTTCATGTAATTTGCAAGCTAGGAGGGGTTTTTTGTTTGTTTGTTTGTTTGTTTGTTTGGTGATTGGTCTTCAGGAGCACACAATTCCTCTGAAGTTTGATTTCTCAAGTATGAAAGGCTGCCTGAATCCTAGCTCTCCATTACTGATTTGCTTTCAACAATTATGACATTTGTATCTGCCCCTTGACACCATAGTGTCAGATGCTGAGGGCTTAAGCAGGTAGCCTCCCGTCTTACCTCTAAGTCCTGTGAATTCCTGAGCATATGGCTTTGTTGGGGTGTTCCATTTTTAAGTTCATTTTCAGTTTACAAATGCATAAGAATTTTGGCAGGGGGCAAGTCCCCCAAATATGACGATTGCTCCCTTTCTAAGGGAGAGTGAGGCTTTTGCCGCCGAATAGATAAGCACAGCATTACTTGAAGGAAAAATTTATATTCCTTTTCTTAACATGGGCATGTAAGCCATAACTTTCTCATTGGGCTGGCCCTTGTTCCACACCCACCTGCTTTCAGAGAATCCATCCTTTTGTCTACAGATTTTCCGGCTCATCTCTTCAGACCTGAGGACTAGAAACCTAATTGTTTTATTTTAATTTTTGTAGGCGGGGAAAAAAAAATCAGGTCCGACCAGAATCTGCCTGCCTTTTTCAGCCACTCAGGGGTTTCTCCCTCTGAAGCCAGCAGACTGAAATGCTCCTTTGCATTCACTAGATATGTAAACCGTTGCACGCCTAGCCACACAATAGACAGCACACCAACTGGCTTGCTCATTTGGTGCCACCCTGGCAATTAGGAGGATTTAGTGGCTTCTATTATGCAAGGGGAGGCAGTGTCTCCTCTTTTACCAAAGACAGCTCTCAATTGGAAGAGAACAGTCCTCTGTTTTAGGGCATCCTCTGCTTGAAACCATGCACACTCCACATGCAATTTAAGGAACAAAAAAAGATAGAACAGCCCTTGATGTTCCCATTAACAGCTGGCATTTGAACTCCAAGCTGAGTATGAGGTATGCAGGTCACCCGGTCACTGTCTTCCTCATTACAGTGAGCTATGAAGTTGCATTTCCATTTTAATTATAGCACTTATTCCCAAATTTGCACCTGCCTGTGTAAATTAGCAGATGAAAATATGATTCTCTTTTGTCCTTTTCTGTTTTGGAGATGCATTTCCTTTTTTGAGGCGGTGATGCAAAAGTGGCCAGCCTGAGTGATGCAGAAAAAGGACCAGGCTAACTGGCTTTGGGGGACCTTCCCGGCAAAAGAAATACTCGAGGATGCTGTATGACCAACCAGAAAGCTGGCTGGATAGCTCAGTGGTTGAGGTTATCTGGCTGCGGAGTCAGAGGTTGGGAATTCGATTCCCCCACTGGGCCTCCTGGGAGAAGAGCCAGCCTGGGTAGCCTTGGGCAAGCTGCACAGTCCCACAGCGCCCCTAGAGGAAACGAAGGGTAAAGCACTCCAGAGTATTCCCTACCTGGAACACCCGGGAAAGGGTTACCATCACCAATAAGTAGGAATTAACTTGATGGCACATTATGACTCTTATATAGCCACCAGTACAGAAAAGCAGGCATTATTTCACGTCAGACACTGTTTCCTGGCTGTGGCCTTGTTGTGTGGAACGTTTCCATGTTTGCATCCCGTTCTGGAATGACTCAGAGGGTTGGCTGCAGCAGAGGGAATTTCCCAACCAAAAAGGCACCCGCAGCCAACTTCGGGGTGAAAGTGGATCCTCAGGCTTTTACCCGTCCCCCTTTGAGTCAACCCCAGTGCGTGGCGCAGGAAAGAAAAATCCTTGCAATGCCCAAGAGTGAGAGGAGAAACACAAACGGAATTACTCAGTCCCCAGCAATGCCAGGATCTTATGGTGCATGGAGGAGTGGGTGGCGCTCTGCTCGTCCTTTCCCCCTTCCTTCCTGCAAAGCCACCTGGCTGTGCTCCCACCAGGTTCCTCATTCCCTGGAGAAGAAGATATATTTTCCATTCCGCCTGCCAGCTAGACAGGCAACCTCACTGCTCCTGCTTTCCTTCCGTCGTGAACAGCAAGAGACCCAGATTTTTATTTTTTTTATTTTTTTTTATCCATCTGAGTGTCTGCTGGTTCTTTGCAAAATGGAGCCACAGTGGTGTGCAGGTGAATTAGACAACTGGGGGTGGGTGGGAATCATTCTTGTTTCAGAAACTTCATCCTGGCGCTCCAATTTGCAATGGAGTAAACTTCCATTTAAGTGGCCAGTTAAAGAAAAAGCAAACTGAACTGGAAAACGGCCAGAGATATAAAACGCTCCTGCTGTGATGATCAGACATTTCCAGCAGTTAAGGAATTCCCTCTTTTAATGACAAGTTATCTGTCATGTAGTGTTTGGCCCTGTGATGTCTTCCAAAGTGGCATGGTATGGAAAAATCTGGGCCATATCAGCCAGTAAACTTCATGGCTGGGCCCCAACTGGAATCCGAGTCTCCACAGAATACGGAAGTTGGAAGGAGCCATCAAGTCCAACGGTCGGTGGCCCTAGTGTGAAAAGGACCAAGACCAAGGCTTAGAAAAGCTACTCTTTTTTTCTTTTTGAGTTCCAGCTCTAGACTCCACCTATTTGCATGGAATCCCACCTTGCGCTTTGTCTGGGGACAGGATGATGCCGGCAGGGTGACCCCAATCCTCACGTTCACACTGGCCCTTTCTTATCTGACATCCCCCAGCCTGCAACAGGTTGGGTGGAGGACATCATCTGCTGCCTCCCCCGATATAAGACTCCCCCATTTTTTTTTACGAACTTGGGAAGAAGCTGAAACGTGAACTACCCTGGTCTGTGTGTTCGTGTAGCGACACGTTTTAAGAAGATGTGCTTCTCCAGAAGGTAAAACATGGCTGGTATTGGATTAGGAGAGCTGCCAAGGGAATTTCCTCCATAGTCAAGTGATGATTTATATACATCAGCTCCCAAAAGAGTATTAATTCATCGAAGCGTCAAACGTGAGAGTCGGAAAGGACCCCATGAGTTATCTCATCCAGCCGGTGGGTAAAGCATCCTTGACAGAAGGCAACCCAGCTGGTCTTTTAAAGTCTAGGAGAGGAGAGCCCACCGTCTTCTGAAAGGGTCCATTCCACTGCCGAATAGCTCTTACTGGCACAAATGCCTTCCTAAAATTTTGCCATAATGTCCCTTATTGTATTTTGAGCACAGCATTTCAGGAAGTAGCTGCTGGAGATGGCTATCGTATCCCCTTTTCCCATCCTCTCTAGGCTAATCGTACCCTACTCCCGCGTAAGACTTGGGGTCCAGGCCTTCAGAATAAGGGAGCGGAGGAGGGAGAGGACGATACTTTGCCCCATTAAAGCCTCCGGCCTTTCTGCATGGCTGCCCCATCAAGGCACCAGTATAGTTAATTTGATCCATTTCATAGAATAATGGAGTTGGAAAGGGGTCTATAAAGCCCTCAAGGCCAACCTCCTGCTCAAGGCAGGAATCCAAATCAAAGCAGATCTGAGAGATGGTGGTCTAAGTTTCTCTTGAAGGTCTCCAGCATTGGAGCGCTCACCACCTCCCCCTGAGGTCATGGGTTCCATTGTCGTACTGCTCTAACAGTTAAGAAGCTTTTCCTGATGTTTAGCTTAGATCTGTCGGCTCACATTCAGCTTTTGGTCTACAATGATTCCAAGATCCTTCTCACTCGTAGTATTCCTGAGCCAAGTATATTCGCACATTCATCGGAAGAGAACACAAATTCCTGATTATTTAAATAGAGTGATGCAAATTTTTAAGTCATTCCAACCGTGCAAGTTGAACGATGATGTTGTTGTTTAGTCGTTTAGTCGTGTCCGACTCTTCGTGACCCCATGGACCAGAGCACGCCAGGCCCTCCTGTCTTCCACTGCCTCCTGGAGTTGGGTCAAATTCATGTTGGTCGCTTTGATGACACTGTCCAACCATCCCGTCCTCTGTCGTCCCCTTCTCCTCTTGCCTTCACTCTTTCCCAACATCAGGGTCTTTTCCAGGGAGTCTTTTCTTCTCATGAGATGGCCAAAGTATTGCAGCCTCAGCTTCAGGATCTGTCCTTCCAGTGAGCACTCAGGGTTGATTTCCTTCACAATGGATAGGTTTGTTCTCCTTGCAGTCCAGGGGACTCTCAAGAGCCTCCTCCAGCACCACAGTTCAAAAGCATCAATTCTTCGGCGGTCAGCCTTCTTTATGGTCCAGCTCTCACTTTCATACATCGCTACTGGAAAAACCATAGCTTTGACTATGCGGACTTTTGTAGGCAAGGTGATGTCTCTGCTTTTTAAGATGCTGTCTAGGTTTGTCATCGCTTTCCTCCCAAGAAGCAGGCGTCTTTTAATTTCATGGCTGCTGTCACCATCTGCAGTGATCATGAGGAGGGCTGATCTGGGTTCAGATATGGGACATCTGCAGACAGAGGATTGCTTTCAAAAAGAGCAAGGCCTGCTAACCTTGTTACTCTGCAACGGCAGATGATTGAAGGGTCTGTTACTGCCGTGGTAGCCATTGTGTTGCCGGATGTCGTTGTTGACTATGATTTCTGGGACATTCCCGTCAGGAATGAGGCTGTGTTAGGATCCCTCCTTGGGACGGGCGGCAGCTCTTCCTCCCGCGAGCTGTGAGTGGGCTGTTCAAAGAGCTGTGTCATCATCCTTGGCTAATAAGTAGGTTAACCTGGCTTCTTCAGCCAGAAGGAGCGCCTCACAAGATGAATCAAGTTGTTCTCGGCCAAGGGGGCCGGCCGGGTCATTTGCAACTCACTAAGCAGGCCGTGTGCCTTCCCAGAGGAGAGCTGTGAAGCTTAATTCCTTGCAGATTGTTCTAATGAAGACAATTATGGGGGGGAAACATCAGATAAAAATAAGTTTTCTTTCCTAGGCAGAGAGAATGGGCAAAAGCAAGAATCTATGTGGCAAGCCTGGGTCCGGGGTTTCGGGGGGGGGGGGTCTCAGGCAGTCAACGAGGGAGAAGGTTCTCAGATTCTGGATGATGGCAGTCCAAAAAGGCTTACCTGTGTGTAGACAGGAAAAGGCTGGTGATAAACCAGCAGTCATTTCCATATTTTTGGGGAAAGTCCCCCTAAAAGCCACTTGGGGGATAATGTAGCCAATCGTTCCCGTGCCCTCAAAGGGCAGAGAGCGCATTTTCTGCGGAAGTGTTGAAAGGGTGCTCATCGCCACGTTGGTGGCCCCAGAGGCCACGTCGAGCCTATGGGGCCGGGATCTGCATTCCCCTGGTTCAAGGGAATGTTGCTCAGAGATGGCATCGTTTCCACAGGTCTAGATTTCCTGCTGGCCGTGGTGGCTGTGAATTCTCTCTCTCTCTCTCTCTCTCTCTCTCTCTCTCTCTGTTGCTTTAAGGCTTGGAACCCCCTCTCCCTCGACTCCTAGTTGCAGTCTGGGCAATGGAGTCATGCAAAGGTTTGTGTGCGCATGCCCCTGATATGTGCTTAGGAGATGAGTACAGGAAATCTGTCTCCCCTTTTCTGTCTCTGTGTCTCTTGCACTGGTTGCACAAGGACACCCCCTCCCCCTCGCCCGGCCTGAGTTTTTTTTTTGACCCTGAAATGACAGGGAATGGGAAGCTGCTCACTTGGTGAAGCCCAGTCTGTGGCATGCAAGGATAGTAGGCTAGTTCAAAGCAAAAGCAAAGTGTTCCGCTTATATACTGCTCATAGTGCTTAAACCACCTCTGGAAAGTTTACAATTTAATTATACAGGCTACACGTTGGCTCCCCCCCCCCCCCCCGCCGACTGGGTCCTCAATTTACCGACCTTAGAAGGATGGAAGGCTGAGTCAGCCTCTATCTGGCGACCTGAGCTTGTCAGGATCAAACTCAGGTTGTGAGCAGAGTCTTGACTGCAGCACTGCAGTTTAACCACTGTGCCAAGGGGCCCTTTTAGAGGTCACAGGGCAGACAGTAGGGCTCAGAGGCGTCAGCCAAACAGTAGGGCGGGCCCAGGTAATGCGGCCTCCGCCTGAACTGCTTCCCATCTGTTGTTCTGCTCAGCCCAGCATTGGGATTCCGACCAATTCCCAGGCATCGCTGGTGGCTCTGACCAGCCGCTCTCCACGGTTTCAAGACAAGAAAGAAGCAGCTTCCCCATCACCTGCTCTCTGATCCGCCAAGCTGACAGAGGCTTTAGATTGACTCTGGGATCTTTCTTCACCCCAAGCCGTGGCTCTGCTAGGTTTCCCAGCACGTTTATTTTGATGCACTGTGAACAGCCTTTTCCCATGGCCAATCTGTGGGACGTTCATGTGCCCTGCGTCTTCCTGATGTCCATATAATGCTTCTTGAGGAGAAGGATGCCTCTCCTCCTGCAAGGGGGACTTTCTGCTCCTGCTGAAAGAAAGCATTGAGATGGATGGGAAGTGATTTGAACCAAGTTCAATGTAAACAAACAAACAGACAGACACAGAACATCTGAGGCCATAAATAGATGCATTTTTCCATTTCTTCCATCTTCCTTATCAGAGCTCAATCCTTGTTTGCTGCTCCTCTGTCTTTTTTTAAAAAGTGGGGGGGGGGAATTGGATGTCACATAGGAGAGCCGCTTACCCATCAACAAAAACAAGAGGGCACCCATCAAACACAGTGACAGATCATCTCCCCCTTATCACAACAATACACCCATAACAAAAAACACCCTGATCACCATAATCACCCAATCTCATGAAAAGGACAAAAAGCTGATCCCACAGCTACAAATACTCAACTATCCCACACACTACACCAGAGCACAGACAGAGTTCTAACTCCTGTCCTCTGAAGACGCCGGCCACAGAGACTGGCGAAACGTTAGGAAGAAAAATCTCCAGAACATGGCCAAACAGCCCGAAAAACCTACAACAACCAAGAGGGTATTGATTTGCATGAAATGGCATATGCTAATCTGCCTGCATAGGTGCACAACGAGAAATGATGTTTTATGGAATTGCCATGCATCTCTGCTGAGTAAGGAGGGCTGTGACCAGCTAGCTGACCTAGGTAAGGACCAGGGAGACTGGTGTCCAGGTGGTGCCCGTGTGGGTGAGTGGTTTCACAGTCCCCCATTTCTGTCTGCAACTTTGAAGGAGAGGCCTTTCTCTCGGTCCCACCACCTTCACAGGTACGTTTGGTGGGGACCCAGGAGAGCGTCTTCTCTGTGGCTGCTCCCGGACTGTGGAACTTGTTGAGAATTTGTTAACGTTTCTGCACGTAAGCCGAGTTAGGAGATATCAGGTTGCAAAGCCACTGTAACACTGAAAGAGTAAAAGTCAACATAGTCTGTTTACAAATATACAGAGAGCACAGATTTCAGACATTCAACCGGCAGCATGACATGACATGATACACTACGTAGTAGAGAAATAAATGATCTGACTTACAGCAGATAACATGTCCCCTTTACACATGCCTTTTATATATCTAGGGACCAATCAGAATGTACGTTACATCATTTGGATATTACATCAGATTACATCATCTTCTTCAGCGGCACAACATCAAGTCTTTAACCTTGAATCCACTTTGTGCATGACTCAGGTTATATCAGCCCTTTTACTTTTTGACTGTACATTATATTTAATACCTTTTTAGATCAAAAATCTCCCACGGGGAGCCCGGCTGGCCCCGTCTTTGCTGTCCTTCCGCAAGCCGTCAAAGACCTTTCTCTTCAGGCAGGCTCTCCCTGAGCGACTGGCTGTCTCGGAGAAACGATTCCAGTGGGATCATTTGTATTTTGCTGCTCCTAAATCTACTTTTAGGAAGGCTTTTACCTAACAGTTTTAATATCATGTGATTCATTCTTCTTTAATACTTGAAAAATTGACCGTTTTTAGCTTTTAATGTTGTGTTCTTCATGATGTAAGCTGCCTCGGGTCCTTTTTAGGAGAAAGACAGGTTACTCATATTTTAAATACACAAATAAAATAAATAAATCAGAGCTGGACTTCAAAGGGGGAGACCTCTCTGGGCCTCCTTCAAAAGGAGGGTTCAAAGGAAAGGCTGTCTTTCTCCCCCTCCTTCAAATGGGGGTCCGTGCTCCCTGGAAGAAGACTTGGGGGGGGCTATCTGCACACAGAGAAGCTGACTGTAGGGACTTCTGTAACGAAGTTTAGACATCTCGTCTCCCTTGCTCTGTTCCTAAACAGATTTCTTCATTCATATCAGTACGTTTTCCTGCTTTTGTAAGGTAGTAGGCTGGGTGCCTCCTGAAGCACACTTTGCTTGCAGGACAGGCATTGAGATGGAGTCCTTCCCAGCCCACAGGTGTCTCAAGCATGGGCCGATGCCTCACATTACGCCTGCTTAACCACCCGGCGGAAGACAACAAGGGAGGGAGCTCCTGCTTGATGGGGAAGATCAGGTCCCACAATCTGAAAACAGAGGTAGAGCTCTCCTCAGCGATGTAGAAGGTAAGGCTGCCACACCTTTGCCTGTCCTGAGGTGGAGCAAAACAAAGCTGGCAAGACAGCTCAGTCGCTTAGGCATCTGGAGTTCGATTACCCCACGGTGGCTCTTTGACAGGGACAAAGAGTGATCCATAGGGCCCCTTCCAACTCTGCAGTTCTAAGAGGATGATAAAAAGCGTGCTTTTTGATGATGAAGAAGAAGACAGAGAAATATGGTTGTTGTAGGTTTTTCGGGCTCTTTGGCCGTGTTCTGAAGGTTCTTCCGAAGGTTGTTCTTCCTAACGTTTCGCCAGTCTCTGTGGCCGGCATCTTCAGAGGACAGGAGCCAGAACTCTGTCTGTGTTCTGGTGTAGTGTGTGGGACAGATGAGAACACAGAGTTCTGACTCCTGTCCTCTGAAGATGCCGGCCACAGAGATGGGCGAAACGTTAGGAAGAACAACCTTTGGAACACGGCCAAAGAGCCCGAAAAACCTACAACAACCATCGGATCCCAGCCATGAAAGCCTTCGAGAATATAAGACAGAGAAACATTGTCAGGTCTCACATTTTGGTTCTGAGACTCAAGTTTTGGCACCCTGGCTCCAGCAACCAGGCTTTGCATCCGAACGTCAGTGGCCTTGTTGCCAAACTGGGAAGCCTAGATTCGGGGATTCATTTGCACAGCATCAGGACATGTTCAGAGGCACCTTACTTGCTTTCATTTCCTTGAATTTGCAACTGCCGCTTCCTCTTCCTCTTCTTCTGGATGATCCCTCGCAGAATGCTGTAGTCCAAAAACTGTAACATTTCTGTGCATTATGGAATTGCAGCTAAAAGGTCTGTCCCAGGGATTCTGCAAACGTCTGGCCCCAAAGGCATGACAAGGACTTCTCCTTGAGTCTTAGGGTCTGAAACCTCAGGGAGTAGGGAAGGACCACCCCAACGTGGAATCGACTAGACACATAATGAATTAAGTTAAAAGGCGTACCATACTAAGATTTAGCAGTCAATCTCACTGCTGAATTTGGGCAACAGCTCTGCATTTTTCAGGGACGTCAGCAAATCTTTGGGTCCGAGTTCAAGGCTGAGTCTTTGGTCCCAAGCCCCAAGTCTGAGTCCTTATTTCAAACAAGCTCTTTTCCCCATTAAAAAAAAAAGAGTGATGGGTAGATTCAGAGTCATGAGTCGAGTCCAAGTCATTGGAGGAAAAGAAAAAAGAAACAAAAAACAAGTTGAGTCCGAGTCAATTCACTGGTGCAACTTAAGTCCAACCTGGCAGCGAATACCACAACGTCAGGACGCATCCCTCACATGTTGATAGCCTGCAGTGATTTTCCTGCAGAATTCACTCGCTTTAAATAGAGCTTCAAATCGTGGCATTTGGAGGCACAATTCGCTCCTGAATTTCAATAGGAAATGGGTTGATAATGGCGGCTTGCTGGGAGTCTGGGATCTACCAGCGTTCTCCATCCCTGCTTTTAGTTCCATGGCTAGGGACAAAGAGGACCTGAGATTTAGAAGATTGTGAAGAAAGAACAGGAGGGTAAGAGTCGACCGACACAGATCCCCTAGAGAGAAACACTGTAGGTGTCAGAATCCGAAATATCCAGACCACTTCAGAGGGCCTCTCCTAGCCTGTCTTTCTGGTATACATTCCCAGCTCCAGACTCCATCCAGGAGTGCTTTTCTTCTTGACTTGTGTTTTCATAACCTGCAATGTTGGTTGGAGAGGAAACAAGTTCAGTTTCTTTCATCTTAATATGGCATGGAGTGGCTCCACCTTATTAAGAAGGAATGTGGGCATCAGAAGTGCACCCAGCCCAAGCCACAGGATGCTGCCTCTGGTGTCAGAGCCTCAGAGCTGGAAAGAGGTGGAGAACTTGGTACCTCTTCATCTCCAGTTGGTGAGCAGAGAAGCAGGAAGGAAGCAACAGGATTCCAATCCGAAGCAGGAGCTGAAGGAGGAGGCCCCCAATAACTTGGTCTTATCCCATATTTGCCTTGGGAATGTGCATTTTGGCCCCACCCTAGAGTAGGAGGAGAGCTCAGCTGGCAGAGGCCCAGCTGTTCCACCACCAGGACCTTGAATGATGCTCCTTCTCAAACAGAGGCTGGCCATGCATGGTTTTGAGGGCAGGAAAGTAAATGAAATCCAGGGATCTGGTTTCCATGGGTGTTTTGGTGCTACCCTAAATTTCACAGCATGGGGGAGCCTTTTGAATATCCCGTGTCCCTCGTTGTCAGTGGTAAATAAAGACGTCCTCCATCGAAATAGCCAAGGGAGCAGACACGAACTGGAAGTTGATTGGATCCCATTTAAACTTGGTCCCAGGCCATCAACATGGGCAACTTTCAGAAAGACAGAGCTGGAATTGTTGTGAACAAATAGCTTTGGTGGTCTCGTTTTCAAAGGTGTGGTGGTGTTGGTTAATCTCTTGCAGCAAAAAGAACACAAAGGTTTTCTGGCAGATTTTATTTCATAGACTTGTTGTTGTTGTTTAGTCGTTAAGTCGTGTCTGACTCTTCGTGACCCCATGGACCAGAGCACGCCAGGCCCTCCTGTCTTCCACTGCCTCCCGGAGTTGGGTCAAATTCATGTTGGTCGCTTCGATGACACTGTCCAACCATCTCGTCCTCTGTCGTCCCCTTCTCCTCTTGCCTTCACTCTTTCCCAACATCAGGGTCTTTTCCAGGGAGTCTTCTCTTCTCATGAGTTGGCCAAAGTATTGGAGCCTCAGCTTCAGGATCTGTTCTTCCAGTGAGCACCCAGGGTTGATTTCCTTCAAAATGGATAGGTTTGTTCTCTTTGCAGTCCAGGGGACTCTCAAGAGTCTCCTCCAGCACCACAATTCAAAAGCATCAATTCTTCGGCGGTCAGCCTTCTTTATGGTCCAGCTCTCACTTCCATATTCATAGACTACCAGGTTTCAATTCATAGACGTCCTCGTGGGCTGCAGCTTTTTTGGTCAGCATCCCAGAGACAGAGACTCACCAACAGTTGTATCTTAGATCAAGCTACCTATTACAGAGGGAACATCATTAGAATAATGGAGTTGGAAGGGGCCTCTAAGGCCATCAAGTCCACCCTCCTGCTCAAGGCAGGAATACCAATCAAAGAATATCTGCCAGGGGGTGGTCTAAATTTCTCTCAAAAGCCTCCAGCGTTGGAGCGCTCACCACCTCCCGAGGTTATTTGTTCCATCATCGTACTGCTCTAACAGTAAAGAGGTTTTTCCTGATATTCTGCCAAAATATGGCTACCTGTGGCTTGAGCCTATTATTGCGTGTCCTGCATTGTGGGATGATCAAGAGTCTTCGCAGTTCTTTCAGCCTGTCCTCACATAGCTTGGTTTCCAGCCCCCTGTTGCTCTTCTTTGAACTTGTTCCAATTTGTCGGCATCCTTCTTGAAGTGTGGTGCCCAGAACTGGACACAGTGCTCCAGATGAGGCCTAACCAATGCTGAGTAGAGGGGGACCAAATACCTCAAGGGAAGGTGCTGGGTGTGTCTGATGGTCACAACAGTTGTTTTTTCACATTTACCATAGTCTGCCGTTTAGCTCATGTTGTGATTTTGGATTGGTCTTCTGGAGATAAATGTGGGATTTGTGTGGAAGTCCGACGTCTCAGGCAAAAGGAGAACTGATTCTGAAACACCCTTCTGGTCTCCATTTCTGTGATGAGTTATTGTAACATCCTGTCTGGCCCCCGGTCTCTCAACCGAGGTCGGTCGCACCCAACCCAAATCTTCCATTTGTTCTCTGTTTAAAAATTGAAGAGTCCTAACCTCCCGTTTACACTCCACTCTAAACAATTACCACACCTAGCTTTTGTCAGGACTTCTGAAGGAGGCCTGAAAGCTTCCCTTAATCTAGCACTTCCACGCCCTTTCAAATCTCCACACCTCTGTCATGGTTCTCACGCGGACCTCTGTCTCTTGGCATTTCAAGAGAAGCCACTGGAAGGTCTTGATTTCCATTAAGGAGAGCAGAAATGAGAAAAATCTAACTTCTTGGCTGACAGCCACTGGCCATGCTACCTGAGGCATTCTGAGAAGAGTAGTTGGAAAAAATGGAACTTTTCCTAGATCTGAAGAGTGCTAGGAAACCTCTGTTAGTTTTCTGATAGTTAAGCACACAAACATACATGGTGAGAACAGAGGGAACAGGCCAGAACTTACAGTGATAATGCTAAGTCACTGAAGCAGTTATATTCTTCTGGAGTATTTTCAGTCCCTACCCAAACCCAAAGGGCTGACTGAGAAAACAGGTCCTCAAATACCCATTTATTTATTTGTTGGCCCTTCTATTAGCCAGTATCCTGCTCAACATTATCGGTGCACGGGAGTGCATCCGTAGACATTGTGCAACACCAAAATTCAGCATTCCGTAAACCAAGTTTACCAAAAAAAAAGGGGGGGTGCCCCAAACAAAAAATTATAACTTTGAAACTTTCACACTTGTTGAAAAACAGCCCTGACCATTGCTTTGTGTTTGGGTGAGAAATGAAGCTGAAAAGGGACTCAGCTTCTGGGACTTTGCCTTGCATGGTGTCCCGTTGTGAATGGTCGTGAGCACAAGAGGGGATCCTGTAGACCCTCTTGACTGCTGCCATGGGTGTCGTCAACATTCAGGCTCCCCCTTGGCTATGGAAAGCTTGGCATCCTTTTTCCTGCTGGCAACGTGGGCATGATGTTGTACATTTCCTGGCATTTTGAATCATGGATACAGAAACGCAATATCCCACATTGATAAACTGGAGGTTCATTGAACTATTGAATACAGGAACCTAGGAGGGAAGTAGGAATTGTGTGGGTGTATCACGGCTCTGCTGCACAAGATCTCCTTCTCCTAAGATACCTGAGATGGTCTTGGGGGTGACGCTTGAGTCTCCTCAGCTTGTTGGGCTGGGGGACTTCAGCATGCATGTGGAGGCCATCTTGTAGGGTGTAGACTTCTGGGGACTAGGCAAAGTATCCATGTCCTCCATTATGACCATGGGTCTGCCCCAAAAGGTATCTAGCTCTGCCCATCTGTCAGGGCACATTCCGGGCCTCGTTTTCTATGCTAGGTGGGAGATTGCTCATTGTCATGGCCAGATCCCAACCTGGTGGGGTGTAGACTTCTCAGAATTTGCAGTCTCTCCATGAATGAGGAGCCAATTGTTGTCAATTGTTGAGTTGTCAACATTCAGGCTGCCCTTGGCTATGTAAGGTTTGGCATCCTTTTTTTCCTGCTGGCAAGATGGACACAATATTGTGTAGGAGTATTAGAGGCCATTTCCTGGCTTTCTGAATTGTGGATACAGGAACACAATATCCCATGTTCATAAACCGGAGGGTGTTGGGTTTTTGGGGGGAAGAATTGAATTTAAATACATGGAACTCCAGCTCTAGAAGCTGCTGTAGCAACTGTGAGGTGACATTTTATGTGTCTCGCAGGCACAGGTGACTGGCATGTCCTCAGATCCCCATGGCAGCTTCGGTGCAGTTGGAGCCCGTTGCAAGTGTAAATGCAGAACAGGATGGTGGCTCTTATATCTGAATGGCACAGAGAAATTTTTGAAAGTCATCTTTTAATGCAGAGGAGACGAGCAACTCCAGCGCTGGGAGGGGTGGTGACGGCACTCTGGGTTTTGGTTGGAACTTTGAAGGAGCTACCACTCTGAGGTGGTAGTACTGCTCAATTTGAACACAGAAGCCCAAGCCCACAGATATCAATAAGGGTTCGGATGTGCCGCCTCTGCACTGGATCATGGCCAAATCTTAATTACTGTATGTCAAAATGTTACTTGCATCCTGAACTCGATTGTGACACAGGGGGAAACACACAGACTATGTGAACTGGTGAGAAAAGCTGTCCCCCCCCCCCCCCGCAAGAGATTGAGCCCCCAGTTTCAACATACTGGAATCTTAGCTACATTTCTGAGGTTCGGGAAAAGAAAGATCAGAGAAAGCCTTAGAGACCAACAAAGGAAAATAACTGGCATTTAGGGGCACAGTTGGAGTTAGTCATCCAGACATACCTTCACAGCAAGAGAAAGAGATCAGTAGACATTCCTCACATGACATTGTTCTGAGAAAAAATTATGACTTTCCTTTTAAGCTGCCATCGTCTGCACACATCACAAAAGAGGCCCACATTGCAGAATGTCCTTTGACTTCTTTGGTTCTACCTCGTATTTTATCCCCACCCTTACCCTAATCATACCAATGCTATGTTGGAGACTTGGGATATTCTAATCCCACCCTTAATGAGGACTCCTATACCCTAGGAACGACCTGGGAGAAATTGGGAGAAACGGTATCCCACCAACTCTTCCGTCCACCTTTGCTTTTTCCATCCAGTCCCGGAAGAGCTCTTTGCCAGCCAAGTGGAAGGACAGAAAAGTTCGTGTTGACTACAGCTTTGATGCACACTTCTCAGGGCTTGGACGCACTGTGCATTTGTTCACCTTTCCTTACACCCATGTTGCCGGTAGTGCATCATGGGGTCCGTGCAACACGCGGGTGAAACAGGTGTCAGTAGAGACAAAGCAGGATAAATGGATGGATGGATGGATGGATGGATAGGAGAGAGGGAAGGAGGGAGAGAGAGAGAGATGGACAGATAGACAGACAGACAAATGGATGGACTAAGATGGATGGACTAAGATGGATGGATGGATGGATGGATGGATGGATAGGAGAGAGGGAAGGAGGGAGAGAGAGAGAGATGGACAGATAGACAGACAGACAAATGGATGGACTAAGATGGAATGGACTAAGATGGATGGATGGATGGATGGATGGATGGATAGGAGAGAGGGAGGGAGGGAGGGAGGGAAGGAGGGAGGGAGGGAGGGAGAGAGATGGACAGATAGACAGACAGACAAATGGAGGGAGGGAGGGAGGGAAGGAAAGAGGGAGGGAGAGAGGGAGAGAGAGATGGATGAATGGATAGACAGAAAGACGGATGGATGGATGGATAGGAAAGAGGGAAAGAGGGAGAGAGAAAGAGAGAGATGGACAGATATGGACATTTTTCTGCTGGTGAGTCTCCATCCCCCCTCCATTTCTTACTATCATGCCTGTTTGATTTTTTTAGATTAACAGCAGTCATTGCATTCTGATTTTTTACAAAATAGCTACAATAGGACCCCCTTATCTGGAGGATCAGTATCTGCTGATTTACTTATCCATGGTCTGAAAATAAAAGAAAAATTCTAGAAATATGTACAGTATTTCTAAAGATGAGGTTACCAGAACTGGCCACGAGAGGGAGCCAGAGACCATAGCATTCGCTAGTAAAATAGTATTCACTCTAATCCACAGGAGTCCTTCTGTATTACCACTTATGCACCATAGCACAAAAGTGGGAAAGTTTTATTATTGTTGTTGAAATCAGAAAGCATTGGGGAAACAATTTGAAGGTAGGGAAGGGAAAAAACGAGTGAAGAAGGCGAGGCAAGTCTTTTGTTTTTTTTTTAATTTAAAATATTAAATGCAGTTAAATACAATTAGAAGTGTTGTCCTTCTGGCATTTCTGTCACAGAGTTTTGAATTTCTGGTAAAATTCTGTCTTTCCTAGACAGCAGAAGTACAGAAATCCACCGAGGAGAATAGCTACAAGTTCCCCAGAGTCAATCGACCTGTTTCTCATTAACTGGCACTTAAAGTCTCAGTTACTCATTCTCAGACATTTGTAGGAGAAATGAAAAACATTTCTTGACTTGCAGTTGCTTGAAATTGTCGTCTTGTGTACGCTGCTTTTGTCACTGCCCTCATGATTAGCAACCAACCAAACAGATCAACAGCAAACAAACAACTGCCTCCAACAGATGAAAGAGGGAAAGAGCACTCTGCCGAGGTGGGCTCTCTTTGAAATCAAAGGCTGGAAGGAAGAAGGAGTGGAGGAAGAAACGTCACTCTCACTAACACAAACTAGACAACGTGCGAGGTAACAAACAAGACTCCAGCCGTTTCTGGACTTCTATTCCCATCATCCCACCCCAGCTTGGCCAACAGTATGGGATTATCTGGCATCTGAAACATCCAGAGGGCCCTCTTGCACCACCACGCACTGTACACGCCAGCCAAAATGTTGGGCAGACCTGGGATCCCACTCTTGATCGCTCCAGCCACGGAGCAGACTGGAGTTTCCACAAAACCTAGAAAAATCCCAGGAGTGAGGATCCCACAGCCTGCATGGCTGGCTGGAAAAGGAACTTTTTTCTCTCCAAGCTCCAGGCTTTTATCCGGATGCATGAAAACTTTTTATGGTGTAGTTCAAGGAAAGGAGGGGGGAAATTTGCCTGTTCAGGACCTCCGACTGAGATGTTACCACTTTTGTCCAGCAGCTTCTCGGGAATCATCTTCCATGGAATGTTCCTTTGGCCTCCAGAAGCTCCATTTGGCAGCTTCGATGCAGCTGTGAAGGGAAAAGGGTTCCCCCCCCTCTCCTTCCACTGCTTCTTAGTTCTGCCCCTGCTGAGCCAGAAATCCTCTTTTGAAGAAAGTCCGCTTCCCCCACCCTCTCTGTTTGTTTGCTTTTGTCCTTAGTGAGGAAGAGAGAGAAAGGGGGGAGGAAGAAGTTTTCCCTCTGACCCTCCCAGCTGTTTGGCACAGCTGGCCGCCAGGCCGCCAAGCCTTTGGAGATGGGGCTCGGCGACTCGGCTTTGAACCCAGAGCTTTTCCAGCGGGGGGGGGTGAGCAGCTGGCCAAACCACTCTGTCACAAAATGGGAAGGGAGTGCAGGAAAGCAGGCAGGTGGCCTCCTCCCTGGCTCTGAATCGCCTTCGGAGTCTTTTCCTCCGCTGCAGGAGGATATTTGAGTGTCACAGAGAGGATGAAATGGTTGGCACAAGCCAAAGGAAACTGGCTTTCAACGTTCTTTTCCCCAGGATCGGGGCCACTCCAAGGGCAACTGTTGAGCCCCACACTTGCTCAAGAGGTGACACCAATCCCACCCAACGCTTTAGGCCCACTCTTCTTTCTATGTCTTCCTCTCCCCACCTGTTTCCCCACAAAGCATGAAAGCAGTGAGCAAAGTTTGGAAAAGTTCGCTGTGGCTCCTCCCAGACTGTGGAACTCCCTCCCACTGGAGGCCAGCCTGGCCCCATCTTTGCTGTCCTTTCACCAGCAGGCAAAGACCTTTAATAATGTAAGCCGTCTTAGGTCTTTCTAAGAGAACTGCTGGATAGCTCAGTGGTTTAGGTCTCTCTGGCTGCAGAGCCAGACGTTCGGGAGTTCAGTTCTCGCACTGGGCCTCCTGGACAGCAGCTAGACGTAATGATCTACTTACGATCCCTTCCAACTCTGTGGTTCTAAGATGATAAATGATTGATTAAGGAGAAAGGTGGAGCAAAAATACTGTAAATAAATAAAAAAATCCTTTTTAAAAAAGTGACAGAACCTAGCAAAACCCAGCATGGCCACTTTTTCCAAAGGCTAGTCTCTACACCCTGGTGGTCCTTCTGCATTTGGAGATCATTCTGCAGAGGTGAAGCCCTGAACGTCTTGTCCAAAGTCCTACCCTGAGAACTTCGGGTTGGTTGGTTGGTTGGTTGGTTGGTTGGTTGGTTGGTTGGTTGGTTGGTTGGTTCATTCGTTGGTTGGTTGGTTGGTTGGTTGGTTGGTTGGTTCATTCGTTGGTTCATTCGTTGGTTGGTTGGTTGGTTGGTTGGTTGGTTGGTTGGTTGGTTGATTGGTTGGTTGGTTGGTTGGTTGGTTGGTTGGTTGGTTGGTTGGTTGGTTGGTTGGTTGGTTGGTTCGTTCGTTCGTTCGTTCGTTCGTTCGTTCGTTGGTGAGGCAGGTGTTACCATTGAACTAGACTGGGTCTGCAGCACTGGCTACCCTTGAGATATTCTGAGTGTTGTTGAAAATGTAAATTTTATTCACCTTTGAACAATGGGAATAATTTCTGAATTTGTATTTCTACATATAAATTAATCTGTGCAAACTATGTGTAAATGTATGTCTTCTTCTCCCTTCTTTCTGGATGGTGTATTTCCTCTTTCAAGGGGTTACAAAAGGGTCCCCCAACCTTCAACTGTACACAGACAGCAGCTGCCTTGCCTTAGATGCAGCCAGAAAAAAGAGCTCAAGATGATTCAACCTTCTCTTACAAAACCCTAGTTTTCTTTCCAAATATATGCCATGTGCATAAACAATTATTTCCTGCAGCTACAACCATGCCTGGGCTTGTCTGAAACTCTGCCCTGGTGGTGGTTCCTTGAGAGGCAGGAAAGGTGGGGGTCGGGTGTCCTAATGTCTTTTTTAAAATGAGGGCATCCTTCTTTGGAGGAGAGAACATGAAGACATACCTGGGCTTGGAAAATTACTTAGATAATCACTTACAAAAAGTCACTGGGACATTATTAATTAAAAGGAATTGATTATAGTTATGATTTTTGAAAACCCACTCATTATTTTCCCAGTTCTGAAAAGTAATGAAAAGTGTCCCTTTTTAGTTACTTTTTAAAAAATCATAGGGTCCCTTCCGGCTCTGTAGTTCTGCGGTGGTTGTTATTATTATTGTCCAAAAACAATAGGCACAGTCAATTAAAATTATAAAAACATTGACTGGTATTATATAACAGATACAAGTTTTAACCAAAAACCTATGTAGCTGTTAAGTATCGGGGCATTAGGTATGCTGTTCCTAATATTGCTCTTTTTTTGTAGCTCTGATGGTGTGATTTCTGAGATCTGCAACTGCTTATAGTACTGGGTGAAGTTTCTTGATATTGTTCCCAAAGCCCCAATGACTACGGGGACCACTAGAGTGTGTTTCTTCCAGAGGTCAGATGTTTCGATTGCCGAGTCTCTGTACTTTGCTAGTTTTTTTCAATTCTTTGTTTTCAACTCTGGCATCCCGTGGAATTGCCACGTCAATGATCCGGACCTTTCTTCGTTCTATTTCTATTATGTCTGGTGTGTTAAGTTCAAGGTGTCTGTCCGTTTGGAACCAGAAATCCCACAAGATCTTGACATTGTCATTTTCTGACACCTTCTCTACCTGATGTTCCCATGGGTTTTTGGAGGCCAGCAAGTTATAATTTTTGCATAATGACCAGTGCACTCACTTTACCACTCTATCATGTCTAACTTTGTAATCTGTTTGTGCCATCTTTGGACATTCACAGATGAGGTGTGACACAGTTTCATCTTTTTCTTGGCAGAGTCGACATTGGCTGTTAGCACTAACTCCTTGGATCTTAGCTTTCATCACGTTGGTTTGGAGTGCTTGTTCTTGTGCAGCAAAAATCAAGCCTTCGGTTTCTTTCTTAAGGGTCTCTAGTTTTAGACATGCCCATGTTGAATTAGGATCACGCTTTCCATCAATATTTCTCAGGGGTTGTCCATGTAGTGGTTTATTTTTCCAGCTGTTTAATTTAATTTCAAATTGTTGTTTCTTATATTGAGCCTTTGTTTCTGTTGTTTTCAAAATATTCTCCATTTTCACTGCGTTCAGTAATTTTTCTCTGTTTGTACTGATATAATCATTTAGGCTTCTTTTTTCCTCCTTTGCTACCTGCTGTATTTGCAGTAATCCACGGCCTCCAATTTTTTGTGGTAAATATAATCTGTCCACATCACTTTTTGGATGTAGTGTGTGATGCATGTTCATTAGTTTCCGTGTTTTTCGATCCAATTCTAATTCATTTTTGGTCCTATCTATTATTCCAGCTGGGTATCTAATTACTGAAACTGTCCATGTGTTTATGGCTTTGATTGTATTTCCAGTTCTTTAACTTTTTTGTGCAGGATGTTATCTGCTTCTAGTATTCCAAGGTATTTATAATTTTCATCACTTGACAGTGATTTTATAATATCACCATTTAAAAACTCAATTCCATCTAGTTCTTTTAAATCTTGCAACGGTCTATAGACATTTGTCAATTCCAAATTTTATTTGAATACCTTCACTAAATATTCGCGTTGTGTTTAGCAGTGATTCTATCGCCGTGGAAATTTTTGCATATAGTTTTAGGTCATCCATGTATAACAGATAATTGATTTTTCCTGCTTGTTCTGAAATACGGTAGCTCAATCCAGTTTTATTTAAAATTATTGATATGGGGATTTGTGAAATGTTGAACAACAGCGGTGACAAAGAATCCACTTAGAATATTCCTCTTTTGGGGCTAACTTCCCCAATTTCTTCACCAATAAGCCATTAAGACAATTTTCTATTTTTCTGTTTTTCTTGATGATGATGATGATGATGATGATGATGATGATGAGAAATGGAAATGGCTGAGAGGTACTTCTTGGGACGAGGGTCTGCAGGATACAAAATTTCACCTGGAGATGGGTGATTAGATCCTGTTTGGTAGTTTAATAGTGACATCTCGTGCCATCACCACTTAGACGCTGGACATGGTCACGGCTCACTTCTTCCCGTGACCAGAAAGAGCGAGGGAGCATCATCATCATGACTGATATAACTTGCTCATCGCCTTACGCCTTCTCAATTGAGAACCTCATATTTAGCTGCAGGAACAGGGCCAAAAAAATCTGGATTTTATACATCACCAAACATCTGAGGGGGCTCTGGCTTCTCAGACATTGACATTCCTTACATGCTGAGCTGGCTTCACATTTCGTGCACATTTTCCTTTCAACGCATGTTTTTGTGTTTCCTAACTTGTCACTACTCCATCTCGGTTGTAGTTCTCATTTATTTTAGGTCACAGTTCTGAACATCTCAGTCTAGCAGCTTTGCTCCCTTAATCTGCCGTAATGTGTGGGTGCTGGAGGAGGCTCTTGAGAGTCCCCTGGACTGCAAGGAGAACAAACCTATCCATTCTAAAGGAAATCAACCCTGAGTGCTCACTGGAAGGACTGATCCTGAAGCTGAGGCTCCAATACTTTGGCCACCTCATGAGAAGAGAAGACTCCCTGGAAAAGACCCTGATGTTGGGAAAGTGTGAGGGCAAGAGGAGAAGGGGACGACAAAGGACGAGATGGTTGGACAGTGTCATCGAAGCGACCAACATGAATTTGACCCAACTCCGGGAGGCAGTGGAAGACAGGAGGGCCTGGCGTGCTCTGGTCCATGGGGTCACGAAGAGTCGGACACGACTTAACGACTAAACAACAACAAATGTGTGGGTTCCATTTCTGTTGTTTACTTGCCTGTTGCTTACACCCTTTCCTGTTGTGCAGGGGCCAAACAGAAAGCTGCCTAAGCCTGTTACGTCTCAGGGCCGTTATCAACAACACGTTCCGCATTTACATAATTCATTCCTTTTTTCTAATAACAAAGGTATCACGGCTTTATATTACAATTGTTAACTTAATGAGGAAGAAACTTCATTCCTTTTGCGTTATAACCAACTTTTCCTTAGTTTTGCTGTTAACGAGGCAATTGTGTCGGTAAATGGCAAAGGAGAAACATCACATAGTTCAGTTGACTTTTATGTTGTGCTCCGTCTTCTCTTGTGGGTACTGAGGAGACAACGTGGAGAGAATGCTGGATATCATCTTCATCATCTTAGAACTTCAGAGTTAGAAGGGACCCTGTGGATCATCGAGTCCAGTCCCTGTTGAGGAAGCCCAGGGAGGGAATCGAACTCCCAACCTCTGGCTCCACAGCCAGAGACCTCGTAAACCGCTGAGCTGTCCTGCAGTTCTTGGTGACCCATCGCTCCTAAAAGACACCAGGAGTGGTGATTTTACTCTTGCGACTGCATGAGGGCATTTCTGTGGTTGTTTTTCCATTTGCCTTGGATTCTGGAAAATGTGGGATTCTGGAAAATGTGGGACCCTCATATTTTTAAAACACAGACCATGAACTGCTGGGTAGATGAGTGGTTTGGGTTGGGAGTTCGATTCCCCCCACTGTGCCTCCTTGACGGGCTCGATCCAGAGGGTCCCTTCCAACTCAAGATGATTATTATTATTATGGAGAGGGGAGGGGATTTGGCCGCCCCTGCTAGAAAACGTGAACATCATACAACAGGACTACTGCCTAGGTAAAGGTAAAGGTTCCCCTTGACATTTAGTCCAGTCGTGTCCGACTCTAGGGCGCAGTGCTCATCCCCGTTTCCAAGCCGTAGAGCCAGCGTTTTGTCCAAAGACAGTTTCCGTGGTCACGTGGCCAGCATGACTAGACACGGAACACCGTTACCTTCCCACCGTGGTGGTACCTATTTATCTACTCGCATTTTTACATGCTTTCGAACGGCTAGGTTGGCAGGAGCTGGGACAAGCGACGGGAGCTCACTCCGTCGCGTGGATTCGATCTTACGACGGCTGGTCTTCTGACCTTGCAGCACAGAGGCTTCTGCGGTTTAACCCGCAGCGCCACCACATCACCAAAACGTGAACATCATACAACAGGACTACTGCCTGGACATGTTAATAAGTGGCATACTTCATGGGCTCCTTTTATCACCCAAGCCTTAAGGGTTTTGTGGCTGGCGTTTTGTTTTATTTCTTGCAGCTACCCTTATCTGACCCATAAATACCAGCATTTATAAAGGAATGTTTCTCTCCTGCTTCCATTTTCCTGCCAGGCACACTTTGTTCGGGGACACATGTTTCGGGGAGATTTGCCGATAACAAGGCTTTTGGGGCAACAGAAGCTGGGAGAAACTTGTGTGAGAAATGGGAATGAGGTGTACACCCCATAAGCCCTACAAGGCACGGATTTTAAAAAGAGAACGTGTGAGAGAACAAGGGAGAGAAGGTCGGGATCCATAAGCAACAGGGTCTCAAAAACATTCTGGGGTACCTTTTCATTCATTCATTCATTCAATTTGTATCTCACCCTATACTGCACAGCACTCTCTGGGCAATTTACAACAATAAAATTGTTCTTGTCGTTATGCGCCATCAAGTCGCCCGCAACTTATGGTTACTCTACAAATAAGTGGATCTCCAAAATGGCCTGTCCTCCACTGCCCTGCTCAGCTCTTGCAAACTCAGACCTGTGGATTCCTTTAGGGCATCAGATCCTCTCGTATTTTGTCTTCCTCTTTTCCTGCTTCCTTCCACTTTTCCCAGCATTATTGTCTTTTCCAGAGAATCCTGTCCACTCAGGAGGTGCCCAAAACAAGACAGACTCAGTTTCAACATTGTTTGCCTCCAGAGAGGGTTCGGGCTTGACTTCCTACTGGAACCATGTGTTCCTCCAGGGTATCCATAAAGCTCTCCTGCAGCACCAGATTTCAGACAAATCATTTTTTTTTCTTGTCAGCTTTTTTTTTTTTTTACAATAAAATGCAGCTAATAATACATTATATCAAGCAAACTTACAATTTGTATAACCATAGTCAAACCTCTGCCACATGCTAACTTGGCTTTAGATTAAAAAATAAATAAACCATGGAACAACTTTAAAAATCCCAGGCCCATCTTAGTAAAAGGCTGAATGAAAAAGTTCAGGTTTTGCTTTTGACTATGCGTTTTTATCACATACAGTATTTCCGGTATAGGGTGACCCTGAGCCTGCTCCTAGATGAGGGCCGGGAGAACGTTTGAGCATACACATGTTTCGAATCACAACTCCTACTGTTACATGGTGGATGAGGCTTTTGGGGAGTTCTCACTCAGAGTGCGATGTCCAGGTTGTGTGACCTCAGAAATCACACAACCCAGAAGGGAAACCTTCACCCCTAGAAGCGTTTGGGATCTGATGATTCATTTCACTGTCCTGTGCTTTATTTGGACCAGAAGTGCATTGGTACCCATTTTTTATTTCAGGGGTGCTGGGACCTTGGATGGCTTCTTGGTGGGCTAAATGGTCCCTAGGAAAAAGATCACCCGATCATGGATGGGTTTTCCAGTAGCGATGTGTGGAAGTGAGAGCTGGACCATAAAGAAGCCTGACCGCCGAAGAATTGATGCTTTTGAATGGTGGTGCTGGAGGAGACTCTTGAGAGTCCCCTGGACTGCAAGGAGATCAAACCTCTCCGTTCTGAAGGAAATCAACCCTGAGTGCTCACTGGAAGGACAGATAGTAAAGCTGAGGCTCCAATACTTTGGCCATCTCATGAGAAGAGAAGACTCCCTGGAAAAGACCCTGATGTTGGGAAAATGTGAAGGCAAGAGGAGAAGGGGACGACAGAGGACGAGATGGTTGGACAGTGCCATCGAAGCGACCAACATGAATTTGACCCAACTCCGGGAGGCAGTGGAAGACAGGAGGGCCTGGCGTGCTCTGGTCCATGGGGTCACGAAGAGCCGGACACGACTTAACGACTAAACAACAACAATCATGGATGGAGAATTCTGTAGGTCCGGAGGTTCGTCATCACTTCCTTAGATACTGCTCAGGATTGCCTGCCAGCCCCTACCCTTGGCATAGCAGAGGGGCACAATACCGGTTCAGCACCCCCAAACTCTTTCAGTATTGAAGGGCTACCTCAGAAGAACAGGGTCTGTCAGACTATAGAGCTCCCACTGCATTTTCACTAAAGGGGGACTTTAGGTCATCAAGAAAGGTCATCTATTCAGCACGGGTTAGGCCTCACCTTGAGTATTTTGTCCAGTTCTGGACACCACACTTCAAGAAGGATGCTGACAGATTGGAACAAGTTTAGGGGAGGGCAACAAGGATGATCAGGGGGCTGGAAACCAAGCCTTAGGAGGAAAGGCTGAAAGAACTGGGCATGTTTAGCCTTGAGAAAAGAAGACTGAGGGGTGATAGGATAGCACTTTTCAAATACCGTGTTTCCCTGAAAATAAGACAGGGTCTTATATTAAATTTTGCTCCAAAAAACGCATTAGGGCTTATTTTCATGGGATGTTTTATTTTATTTTTAATGTACAACCATTTACATTTATTCAAATACAGTCATGTCATCTTCTTTTGGTTGCTGCACAAGGGTGGAGGGTGGGGTTTCACTTAACTGGGGCTTATTTTTGGGTTAGGGCTTATATTACAAGCATCCTGAAAAATCATACTTGGGCTTATTTTCAGGTTAGGTCTTATTTTCGGTGAAACAGGGTATTTGAAAGGCTGTCATACAGAGGAGGGGCAGGATCTGTTCTCGATCATCGCAGAGTGCAAGACACACAACCATGGGCTCAAGTGACAGGAAGCCAGATTTCAGTTGAATATCAGGAAAAACTTCCTAACTGTTAGAGCAGTACGACAATGGAACCAATGACCTCGAAAGGTGATGAGTGCTCCAACCCTGGAGGCATTCAAGAGAAACTTAGATAAGCACCTGGCAAATATGCTTTGATTGTATTCCTGCTTTGAGCAGGGGGTTGGACTTGATGGCCTTGTAGGCCCCTTCGAACTTCACATTTCTATGATTCTATGAAAGAGGCCTGGGGATGGAGGAGAGAAGAGGTGCCTAATAGCTACAGCAAATAGGATTCATCTGCTCAGCTTCTGAGTCTTCAGGCTGCCTTAGATGGAGCTGCAACCTCCAGGAAGGAGTAAGTTTGTAGTTCTGAGGCTGGGAAGGAAAGAAATATAGGAAACTGCCTTATTCTGAGATAGGCCATTGGTACTGGCTGGGTGTACACTGCTATTCTTGGTTGGTCTCCCATCCAAGTAATAACCAGGCCGACCCCTGCTTAGCTTCTGAAATCAGACGAGCATTCCAGGTGGCCTGATGGGGGTCAGCGGCATGCGGTGCCCTTTATCAGCTTTATGACCTTACCCGAACCAAGATCACCTGGTTACCCAGCATGAATCATTAAAATGCACTATATTCATTGTAGAAACTTCCATTAAAGCAGAGTAGAGTAGCAAGTCTGCTCACTGGAATGGATTGTTTCGAACACATTGCCCAAGTGCTGAATCACTTTAAAGAGATGGGCACGAACTGGTTCGTCCCAGTTCGTCAATGCTGGAGTGCTGCTACTCTTCTTCCCCGCCTCCTTTGGCTCCCTCCGCCCCTCACCAGGCCCAGCTGGCTTGTTTTTCCCACCTCCTCGACCGATCTTCCAGTCCCGAGCAAGAGCACAGACTTCTCTGCCCCGCCCTCTCGGCTGATCTGCCACTCAGACAAAAAGGGCGGGGCCAAGACATCTGAGCTCTTGCCCGTGACTGGGAGATCAGCCCAGGAGTTGGGGAAAGCCAGCAAGCTGGGCCTGGAGAGCGGCTGGATCAGCTGAGGAGGCGGGGAGAAGAGCAGCACCACCTGTGCTGTTGCCTTGACGAACTGGGATGAACTGGGACGAACCAGTTCATGCCCATCTCTCATCTGCTCTACTTGTCAACAGTCAGTTTTTAAGCCCCATTCAAAGGGCTGGTGCAAAACTTTAAAACCCAGTCTTCTCAAAGGAGTGTCCGAGGAAATGTTCTCAATGATTCCTGAGGTCTTCTTCAAAGAGTCGTCTTTGGGGACCCTCCCACCCCCACATACAATGTCGCAACAGAGAAATAGCAAAGAGGGGGGAAAAAAGATTTCTGAGTAATTGCCCTTATCTGTGGAATGCTGTGGCCAAGGAGATCTCCCTGGCGTCCTCACTGGTAGCATTTAGATGCCAGCCAAAGACCTCCTTCCTCTTTTGACTTACTCCCGGTCCATGGTGTCTACTTCTATATTCCCACCCACCCATTTTTTTAAAGTTTTAATGTGGTATTTTACCATCTGCTACTTGACACAGTTTGGCTGATTTTGTTTTATTCACAAAATCTGTGATTTTACTCATTTGCTGGGTTTTTCTCCAAGAGGAAGTTGAGCACAATGTTAAAAAAAAAATCAAAGGGAAGGAGGGAAGGAGCTGGTGATGGGTGGAAGGAAGGAAGGAAGGAAGGAAGGAAGGAAGGAAGGAAGGAAGGAAGGAAGGAAGGAAGGAGCTGGTGATGGAAGGAAGGAAGGAAGGAAGGAAGGAAGGAAGGAAGGAAGGAAGGAAGGAAGGAAGGAAGGAAGGAAGGAAGGAAGGAAGGAAGGGGGCAACGTTTAGTGCTGTGGCACTTCATAAGACTGGCAGTGCAAGGATTTTCATAATTTGAGTATTTTCAGTTGGAATTTCAACACAGGATGGTCCATGCCTGTGGGATTCTGGGAAGCACAAGTATGGAAGGTCTACAGCGCTGAAGCAGAGAAGCAGTTTAGTGCGAGACCACCCACCACCAGAAAATCCCCAGAAAATCCCACGGAGGGTCTGTCAGCAAGCAATAGAAAATGATGCAAAGAATAGAAGCACTGGTGTCCCAAGAGTGCTCACTTGGCATATAAAGGCAACTGAGAAATACCTTCCAGGGATGTACAGAAGGCAGACCGATTCCCTCTTAATCAGTAGTCTTGGGACTTTAATAATGCAGCGCCAAGCCTGAGAGAAGCAGTAGAAAAGAATAAGGAACGCATTCTTTATGAAACATGCATCATGTGCCTTTGGTACACCAGAAAGACCCGGAAATGCAGTAAATCACCATGAAAACTTAGATTTGTTGTGAACATTTAATTGCTGTTGTTTGCTGCACTGGCGTCACATTGTGCCACTTCAGCTTTGCAACTTAGCATGTTGTGTTCGTCAACAGAATTTTTTGAAAATACTGCTCCCTGTCCAGATTTTATTTCTTTCGGAAAAAACAGTCGAGTTACTGCTGCAGTAATTCTCAAACTGCGCACTGGGATGCTCTAATGCACCCCCAGGGCACCGTCGTTTGGCCCAGGAAATAAATGAATTTTAAAAATTGAAGGCTGTCGTGAGCCCCGGGCACTCTGGGCCAATGTACCCCAGGAGGATGAGGCCCATGGCTTGCTTTTCTGTCAGCTTTTCCTCCTTCGGAACAATCTCCATTAAGGGGGGAGGACGTACATTTCTGCCTAGTATCACTGTGATTAGAGCTGGTCTTCGAAAAGAAAAATATTTTGGACTACAAGTTACACAATCCTCTGCCTGTCTGCCTGTCTACCTGCCTGTCTGTTTTGGTGGTGGAGAAGCAGCCCGCCTTCTTTCCGGGACCTCCCAGAAAGAGAAAGAGAGAAGATAAAGAGTAGACCTCAAGGACAGGAGAGCTAGAACGGGCAGAAAGCTACCAGGGTTGGCAGGTGGCACCTGCCTGGGAGTATGGCCCCTGGTAGGTGCTCGGTGAGATCAATCCTAGATGCCCAATGTACGCCCATCGTCTCTCTTGACGAGTCTCTGCTCTGAGCTCACCTTTCCTTCCAATTAGGCATGAGCAGAACTGGCACAGAGACACGGCAAGGAGACACACCTCGGGGAGAGAGAGCAGGATGATTCCTCAGCACTCAGACGGCAAAGCTCTTGATTAAGAAAGAGCAAAGCTGCCCCCCTGGTCTGAGTTGTAATGAAAGCCCTGGCGTGGTTGACCTCTTCGACCATCTGAGAAGGCCACCAGATCAAGAGAGAGAGAGAGAGACTTTTTTTTCCCCTTCCAAAGACCACCCACCCACCGCGGACGGTCACTTCCAACAGAAACACTAAACGTGGGGCTGTGCCAGGTCTGCGCACCAGGTTTCGGTGCTTCTGTTTTAAGAAAACAAGAGCAAAACGGGGAGCGGTTTGGAAAGCTGGTTCCCAGGGGGTGTAATGCTTGGCTTTTCTGCCCTGCCTGGGCCAACCTGGAGTTTCTTCCCTCAGGAGCTCAGCCGCTGCCCTCACCCTGAGATTTCCCGGGGCCAAATATGAGACCAGGGCGCAGGGCTTGGTGACGACCATGTCACTCTAAGCAGACGAAACTCTGATCCAGCTTCCGATCGATTTTCATAGTGTCACCGGGCCCATGTCTGAGCTCGATAGCTCAGTGGGTTGGTTCAGATCCCCACTGAGACCAGCCAGCTGAGATCACCTGTGTGGCCGATGGGGCTTGTGCCCTGCCTGCCCCTGGGGTGGCCTTAGGTCTGCTTCACTGCGGTCCCGGGGTGCCCCCGGAAAGAGGGGCTGAGAAACCACTTTAGATCTAGAAGATCTTGTAGGGTGCCCGTCAGCTGCAACGGACTTGGGGATCCCCGAATGTTGGACGGACACCCTAGTGCTCTGGGTAGGTGGATATTTTGTCACTGTGATGGAGGCACGGCTGACCCAAGATATCTTGCCACCTGAGGTCAAGGTCAAGCATGTTCAACATGCCAAAGGCAACCAGACCAACAGTTGCCTCTTACCGCCACATGAGCAACGGGCCACACTCCTCCTCCACAACCACCACCACCAAGGGCACCAGTCCAGCCTACTATGCGCAGGGCGGGCTGCGCAGCCCTCACCATTGCGTGCTTGTCATCAGTGCTTTCTACCACCACCACCCCAGCAACCCCTGCCTGAGGCACACACACTCCACTGTCTTAATGGAAAGGCCAGCCCTGCGTGGAGGGGCTTAAAGAGACTGGCTCAGAGCATCAGGCGGCCTGATGCGGAACAGAACGTGTTTCAGTACAAGCAAGCTAATGGGATTGAAATGAGACATTAGGATGGCAGCCAACATTGGGCCGATGAATAGCTGTATATTCGGCAGCATGTGCACAGACTCAGTCAACGGGCCATGGGTGAACCTCTTTCTGGTCCCCCTCCTGCCTCTGTTACTCGTTGTTCCTTCCTCCATGGTCCTACCTGCGCTCAACTCCACCTTTCACTCTCTGCTAAACATGGAGGCCACAATCTCTGGTGGTTTTCTCTCGCCCGTTTCCTGCTTCTCTGTTCCACTGCCTGCCCCTCGCCTCCCTCTGCACACTCCCTTCCCAAGGCCTCCCTGCGACAAACCACAGCTACCGCCCGATCAATGTTTGCATGAGATTTCCCAATACACTCTGGCTAATTCTGGCTAATTGCCCAGCCGCTGGGGTACCTCTCGGTTGCTCTGAGGAAGCTGGCCAGGCACGCCATTCAGATGCGCCTTGGCACCTCCACCGATTAGTGCAATTAACCACAGCGGGTGAGGCAAACAGAGGGCTGAGGGAGCAGAAGGCCAGGCCTGGAAGCGATAACCCTCTTATACTGCAACATTTTATTGCAGATCCCATTTGATCGTGTGTGAATTCACTCTGTCCTGTAACAGTTAGAGCAATACAGGGTGATCGCCAAACAGAGCCATCGTGCGGTCCCTTCTAAAACAAAACAAACAGACAGGAAAGGGTTTAGTGGAATGTTGAACCTCACCGTGGATCTGGCAGTCCTTCTTCGAAAAAAGGCTGCACGTCCAGCACATTTAACGACATTGCCTCAGCGCACAGCCAGTTGGATGATAAAAAGGCAGCTGGCGTTTGGTGTCCCTGAATGACCGGCTTATACACGGTTGCGCCTTCAAGTCAGGATGTTTCCCAAGCTCACCGACCACCTGAGGCAAAGTGCTGAGCCCGTACAAAGCCAAACCACGGGCTCCCATCCTAGCAAGCATTTATTAAAGGATGGTTTCCCCCTTTCCCACCTCAGAGAGGAGAGGAGCTGGTTGGGAGGTCTGCAAAACCACAGGGCTCGCTCTCTGCAGAGGCAGCTCTCTTTTTGAAAATGCCAGGTCCAAAGGGTGCTCAGAACCCAACCATGAGAGCAGGGGTGGTCTCTAAGAGGGTCTGTTTTGGAAGGCAAACTCAGACGCCACCCCATCCAAGGGCTTTCCTGTAACTTGAGCCCATTGTTGCCTGTCCTGCACTCTGGGTTGATGGAGAACAGATCCTTGATCATCCCAGAGTACAGGACACACAATGATGGGCTTCAGTTACAGGCAGCCAGATCTTTGAGGAGTTTAGTCTTGAATAGGTAATGAAGAGGCATTAAGTTTATAAAAGACATGCCTCTCATTTGTCAATAGAGAGCAACCTAGCAGACTGCATTTTTGGCTTCCCCTTGTGGGAAGAGGGCTGGCTATAGGGACTGTCATAATTAATTGTTGTGCTTTGCAAATTGTTATCTTCCCCTTCCATATCTTTCTTGTCAATAGTCTCACAAACAGCAATATGCCATGAATTCTGCCAATAAATACCAAGGAATCCCACATCACCAGATTTTCCACAGAAAAGGGCTTTTTCTCTGTCACCTCCACTGCACCAGCATGCGCCAGGCAGGAACAGCTGGGCAACAATGAAGGGGACACCACAGAAAAAGCCAGAGGCTGCTTCTTGACCTGATGGTCATGCTCTGTAGCCAGCAGAGGTGACCGTTTGGCCCTTGGGGCCCCCGAAGGCTGGGCTCTTGACCCACGTCTGAGCTGATCCTGGCAGGAGTCTGTGCTAAAAAGGACTTCGAAAAGGCACTTGGCAAACACATCTGGGAGATTGCTGAGCTGGAGGTACTGCGTGTGTCTAATTGTGCGGCATGCATGGTAATTAGACGCTAATGGCTGATTAAAAGCAATCGGCCAAGGTCTGCTTGGCTGTGCGGTGTTCCCCCCCCCCCCGTGAAAAGAGAGCCCCTGCAAATCGCCGCTGCACCACCACTGTTCAAAGAACAATCATCATAATAACTGCATTACGTCTCGTTAATAGCAGCCTTTCCAAATCTAAATGAATAATCGCTGACGACGGAACAGAGTCCACGGGAGAGCGTTTAGTCCATTCATTCATGCTCAGCAGGAAGGGAAGTCTACCCAAGAGGCAGAGCCCAGGCAACCTGAATAATTTGGGGATGGGGGGGCCTCCAAGCAGCACGTGATCTGCTAGGTGCGCCCCATCATCCTCTGCAGTACCACAAGGTGGGTTACGATAACTAGAGTTTATGGTGCAGACTCTCAGCCCGGTACAACAAAAATGCATCCCACTGAGGCTGATCTTATGGTCGTCCGAGATCCCTTTTTTAAAAAAAGAACGACCCCCCCCCCCAAAATGTCATTTTTTTTCCTCCTGCAAAACTTCCAGGACTGTTTGTTTGATAATTAAACCCAGTGTGTGACCCTCCCCCAGCCCTCCCATGAAACATCAAATAAAATGAAAACTGTTGAGAACTTCCGGGAATACGTGCATTGGCTTTTTCATCCTGTTTGCTAATGGAAGGATCCGAGGGTGAAAACGTGGCCCGAGACACGTCAGAGATGCCCACAGAGGAGGAAAACGGCAAGCCAAGGGGGCTCTTGCATTTCTGGCGACCTTTGGGGCCGCTGGCTAACCTCCTGGATTTACGGCTCCTGACACACAATCTAGTCAAAAAGAAGCATTATAAAGTCCGCTCCGTTATAGTGAAAAAAAACGATTTAAGCAAATGCTTGTCTCTTGGAAATCAAGTTGACCAGAAGCATCTGTCTTTCTCCTCAGAGACATTTCTGAATGGACCATACTGATGGTGCCTGATTTTTTTCTGTGGGGCACGCAGTGGCCCTCCTTGAAGAGCAAGGCCTTCACGCGTAGGCTTTTTTGCTAAGCAGACATGAAATGTGGTGCTGGAGCTTTATGGATACCCTGGAGGAACACGTGGGTCCCAGAGCAAACCAAGCCTGAACTCTCTCTGGAGGCAAAAGTGTCGAAACTCAGGCTGTCCTACTTTGGGCACATCGTGAGAAGGCAGGATTCTCTGGAAAAGACGATGATACTGGGAATGGTGGGAAGCAGCCGGGAAAGAGGAAGACCAAATACGAGATGGATTGACTCCCTAAAGGAAACCACAAGCTTGAGTTTGCAGGAGCTGAGTGGGGCTGTTGAGGATAGGACATTCTGGAGATCACATTTTCATAGGGTCCTCATAAGTCAGAGATGACTTGATGGCACATAACAACATCAAAAATATGTGTTCCTTTCGGTCAGGTGAAGTTTTGCTTTCAGATCACAAGGGCAGAGAGCTGGCTTCTTGCTCCATACTCTTTTTTCTGAAACAAGAACACAGCGCGATGAGGCTACATTCACTATTGTTGCACATTAAAGCAAACACTAATGCTAATAAGACATGCATGGCCCCAGCTTTACGAGTGTTCAAATGGATCTTAAAATGTTTTACATTCCTGCTACTGTTCGCATTGGGCTAAATTGGGGGTTTGGTTTTCCGTTGTTTTATGAGGCTCCTGCTTCGCTTTGACAGTCAGATGTGCTTCTTGAAAACTGCGTAAGCAGTTATGGTCTCAAATCTCCTTGAGAAGGCTTTCCAGTGAAAGGCAGCGGATTAATAATACTCCCAAACAATGGCAAACAACTTGCCGTGTTGCAGATGTTCCAGGATTGCAACTATCATCCTCTTAGAACGGCAGAGCTGGAAGGGACCCTCTGGATCATCATGTCCGGCCCCTGTCAAGGAGGCCCAGTGGGGGGAATCGAACTCCCGACCTCTGGCTCCACAGCCAGAGGCCTAAACCAATAAGCTAGCTGGCAGTCCCCGCCCATCATCCTTCACCACTGGTTACTCCGACTGATGAGAGTTATAAACCAACCCTTTTTGAAAGCAATTGTCCCTAGCCAAGTGCTCTTATATGTATTGGACCACAACTCCCATCAACCACAGCCAGCACGGCCGGGCCAGGGAAAGGTAAATTAACAAGCAATACATTTAAGGAAGGTTTCTTGGCATATGGGCCAGGGTTGTGGGAGGTTAGCAATGCATCCCTGGGCAAATGTCAAGACACTTTCCAGAGCACAGCTACACAGACATCTGTCCCGTTGTTTGTGCCGGGCACTCGCTGTTAATTGTGATTTGTTTCCTCTGTCAGCTACACAATGCAAACCTGGTGGTGAGTAGAGCCTGTCTTTTTCCATGCACATTTTGTTCAGCCTTGACAGCTTCAGGGGGTGGGGGCAGCAGATAGCTCAGTGAGTTGGGTCCCTGCCTCCGGAGCCAGAGGTTGGAAGTTTAATTCCTCGCTGTCTCATAGACAGGGGCTGGACTTGATGATCCACAGGGTTCCTTCCAGCTCTGCAGTTCTGAGAGGATGAATGTGATCATTATCGTCATTGTCATCGAATCATAAAAACATAGAATGATTGAGTTGGGAGGGGCTTATAAGGTTATTGAGTCCAACTTTGGTCTAGATGGGCGGGGTATAAATCTAATAAATAAATAAATAAATAAACTCCCTGCTCCATGCAGGAAACCAAATCAAAGTATATCTAACAGATGGTGGACTAATTTTCTTTTGAATGCCTCTAGCGCTGGAGTGCTCACAAATTCTCTAGGTATTTGGTTCCATTGTCATACTGCTCTAACAGTTAAGAAGTTTTTCCTGATATTCAGCCTAAATCTGACCTCTTCTTCATCATTACTTCCTCATGCACTGTTTTGTCTTGCTTTCTGGCTTATGCCTAAATCAGACCTGTGAAGCAGTGGAAGGCCACATTGAGGGTGATGTCTTTAGCAGAGTGTGGAGCAATGGTTCAGCACTCCTTCCTTCATGAAGTGGTTCAGCTGTCTGCTTAGGCGCTGATATTGGGAAATTGAAAGCAGCAAGCCATCCGCTTTGGTTTGATCCCAGCCATGGCACAACCTGGAACTGAACCAAAATGGAGCAATCCTACCCACATCTACCCAGAAACAATAGACCCTGACAGAGGATGCAAAAAATGTGCAGGTAGGAACACTCTGGGGACAGGCTGGTTCACGTTGGCCCCTGTGTCATGTGGTTGCTGGGAAAAGGAACAAACCAGCCTGTCCCTGAGTGGACCAAACAATGGGACAAATCCCTGTGTAGATGCACCCACAGTCTCTCAGACAAACCTACACAATAGCCCTAGCTATTGTGAGGGTAACAAAAGAGGGAGAGTGCCATGTATACCTTGCTAGAGCTCACCATGGGAAAGGTGAGAGGTAGATACAGCTAGTAAATTGTTGTTGTTATAATTATTAAGACTTGACTTCTAATTTTTAGGGTTGACCTTTGGGTCCACCCCATATCAGCAAATGCTGAGAAACAAGAAGTGTACTCTCCTTCTCCTCCTTCTTCTTCACTATGGATGTTGGCAAGTCTTTGGGTCCAAGTCCCACGTCCAGATAAAGGTTCCCCTTGACATTTAGTCCAGTCGTGTCTGACTCTAGGGCGCGGTGCTCATCCCCGTTTCCAAGCCATAGAGCCAGCGTTTTGTCCGAAGACAGTTTCCGTGGTCACGTGGCCAGCGCGACAAGACACGGAACGCCGTGACCTCCCCACCGTGGTGGTACCCATTTATCGACTCGCATTTTGACATGCTTTCGAACGGCTAGGTTAGCAGGAGCTGGGACAAGCGACGGGAGCTCACTCCGTCGTGGGGATTCGATCTTATGACGGCTGGTCTTCCGACTTTGCAGCACAGAGGCTTCTGCGGTTTAACCCACAGCGCCACCACATCCCAAGTCCAAGTCCCTATTAAAAACAAACTTTTTCTGCTTGGAAAAAAGGGAGGGGTGGATGGGTTCCGAGTTGTGATTTGAGTCCAAGTCATTGGGGGGGGGGGGGGGGGGACAAGTCCAGTCCGGGTTGAGTCCCTGGTGCGACTTAAGTCCGACTTGACTTGACATCCAGTCCTGCAACTCAAGTTGCCATCCCTGTTATGTGCTAACTCTAGCATTTGATGTGACAAATAACAGAGCTTGCCTTAATGCGGAACTGAAGGCTCTAGTAGAGCACAAGAGGGTTGTTTTTTGAACGGTGACTGGTGACCCTTAATTTGAACATGAACTGGGGGGGGGGGGGCTCCCAAGTAGATCTCAGAAATGGCCTGTGGGGCAGGGTTGACAGGCTCGGGGGGTGTCTGTCCTTGCTCCCCCAGCTTCTGCCCCCCTCCCTTCCCAGCGGATGCCCATGTTCATGACCTTGCGCACAGTGAGTCATTGTTCTGGCAGAGCCTCTGCTCTCCAAACACTCCTTTTTACCTGCCTTTGGAATGCGGGGCAGCCGCTGACCTTGGGATGAAAGAACTGCCGCATGGAAAGGGCAGGAGGTGGAACAAGGGCAGTGTGGGTGAGTGGGCGGGTCAGCCTTTTTTTTCCCAGCCGGGACACATGGTGAGAGGTGAGGAGGAAGACGGAAACATAAAAACGATGGCTTCACGTGGCTCTCCTTTGTTGGAGGTTTTAAGGGAGCCTCTCCAGACCACCTCTATTCTCCTTTTTATGGCATGGTTATGATCCCATTAATGGTAAATTAGTTAATTTAATATTATACATTTACCATGCCATTTCAGATGATCTGCCTCCAGCACCGTCACCTCTTGGCAGTCCCTGTGAGATAGACTAGCTGTGGATTCCTTGCATTGCTGGGGATGGGCTAGATGATCCTTTGGCTCCCCTTCAAATCTACAGCGAGATTATTCTCTGGCCTTCATGTCTAGTTTAGAAGAGAGGAGCCTACCCCAACTCAGCACCCTCCAGATGAGCTGGGCTACAACTCCCATGCTCCCCAGCTGGCGTAACCAGCAGGTGGGGAGTGGATGATGGGAACCGTCACCCAACACATTGAGTGGAGGGCTGAGTTCAAAGTGGGGAGGAGGGATGGGGGCTTCTTCCCAGACCAATGGGTCCAGGACTGTGTGATTTCAAGTCCTTTCCCCCCAGTTTCCCCAAAAAAGCATGCACGCGGGATGAGCTTTCGGCTGGGTTGGATCCTTGGTGTTGTTTCTTAATTCCTGCAGGCTGAGGAATTCTGCATTTCCTTGGCAGGTGGGCTGCTGGGTTCCTTTCATAACCACCCAGGGAGTAGAAAAGGCCCTTTTTGATGCTTTCCAACAAAAATGAGAAGTGGCAAGAAGGCTCCACCACAGTGTGCAGCCTTCCCCGAACAGCTGCGCAGAAATCAGACGCTGGTCAATTCCCTGCAGCACTGGATCAATACAAAGTGTTGACACTCCGGCTGCTGTTATGCGTGGCCTCTTGCCCTGCCTGCAATCATCCTTGCCTTCTTGTAACAAGCTTTGTGTATTCATGCAGGAATGAGATGGAGAGAGAGAGAGAGAGAGAACAAAATTACATACCCAGTGTCAAGATGTTGCTGCTGTTGTTGTTGTTGCATTTTTTTTTTTCCTATTAAGAGAGCCTCTCCAATCTCTATTCTGATTTTTATTGCATGGTTTGGTCCCATGAATGGTAAATTAGTTTAATATTGTATATTTACCATCCCATTTTAGATTATCTGCCTCCACCAGCATAGCTTCTTGGGCTATTCTGGTTAGACGAGGCTGGCTAAAGACTCCAGACGGGGAGGAATAAATGTATTGACAGTGTGCATCTTTTCATGCATACAAGGCTCCTTTCCAACCACCTCTGGGCATTCGACTCCCATCATTCCAGAATTGGGAAATGATGAGTAAGGTAGATGTTGACTCATACATAGGTTGCCATGAGCCAGAGGCGGCTTGGTGGCACTTAACAACAGATATGCACCTGAAGTCTGATAGCGCCTTTAAGAAGAAAGGAGTGTTTTTTTTATTTTCCATAAGCTATCATGGGTCCGAGCATGCTTCGTCAGATGTTTGGACATAAAGGCGCTACAAGATTTCTGGTTTCTCTCCTGCTACAGCAGACTAACACAGCTACTGGCTAGAGATTTATAACAAGTTGTCTTCTCGGAAAGCAAGCGTGTAAGGTAGCTAACATATTTCAAACGTTCTATAAGGAGTGGAAAAAAGTTACTCCATTGGTGTAACAGATAACCTAGCTACTTTTCAGTTACTTTTTAAAGGCATCTTAGGGTATATGCATGGGAATTTTCCACATTTTATGCCGTTCGCTTGTTAGCCTTAATGTATTTGTTGTTGGTGGCGACGATATGTGTCCGAAAGTCCCTTTTGATTTAGAAACCCAGTGTGTTATATAGTGGATAGAATGATGGGCTAGGACTCAGGAGGCCTGGGTTCAAATCCCGACTCAGCCACGGAAGCTGAGTTGGGATTCAAACCCATGGCAACGGTGAAACCGCTCCTTAGATAGGTCACTTAACTTGAAAAGCCTAACAGGGTCTCTAGACGTCAGTTCAAACTTGACGGCACATTAACAAGGAATTAATTGCTTCCGAAAGGTCCTGGCCATTAATCTGTGCAAAAACCTCTTCCAGATACCACAAAGTCCTGGCTTCCCGGTTGCAGGACTTCCATGTGGTTGCTTTTCTGGGAGTGTTTCTTGAGGATCTTGACAGGGCCTGTTCTCACCTTACCCCTCGCGTGCCCTGGAGGCTGAGAGATGCTGCGAGTCGTAGGCTCCCCAAAAGTCATTTTCCCTCCCAGTACATATTACTCCAGAGGAAGGCGCCATCCTACACTTATAAAACCAGAAAAACGTCCACTTCCCTTTTCTTTTCAAGTCTTCTCCTAAGACAAGCTTGCAGTTTGGGTGCTTTCTTGGAGATGTTATCGAGCAGAAAGTAAGCACGGCTGCTCAGCCCTCCGCAAGCTGTCAAAACATTGTGGTCAGATCGTAGAGTTGGATGCCCACATGCCCGGTCAGCATAAATCTTGGCATTGGCACGGAGCAAAACATTCCTGGTGTGTAGTCTTCTTCGTCATCTGTGCATTCATCATGCTTTTGTGGTCCGATCCCAGAAGGACCCTGATAAGTTCCTGGCAGGGGACGGGCAGAAAGTTGAGTTTTTAAATGTGCTGAACTGTTTGCAAAATGGAAACCAGCCTTCGCTACTTAGGGCTTTAAAACGGGAATGGCTAAGATGTGCCTAGCTTGCTGGAGAGCTCAGTGGTTTGGGTCTCTGGCTGCGGAGCCAGAGGTTGGGAGCTCGATTCCCCCCACAGGGCCTCCTGTGAGTAGAGCCAGCCTGGGTAGCCTTGGGCAGGCTACCAAAGAGTGCCCCCACCCCCAAAAAAGATGGGAATGGGAAGCCACTTCTGAGTATTCTCTACCTGGAAAGGGTCGACATAAGTCAGAATTGACTTGGCAGCATGTTGTTGTTGTTGTTGTTAAGATGTGCCTAAGTGAACAAATACACACCGATGTGCTCAACATTAAACATGCACATACAAATACACACCGATGTGCTCAGCATTAAACATGCACGTACAAATACACACCGATGTGCTCAGCATTAAACATGCATGTACAAATACACACCGATGGGCTCAGCATTAAACATGCACGTACAAATACACACCGATGTGCTCAGCATTAAACATGCATGTACAAATACACACCAATGTGCTCAGCATTAAACATGCACGTACAAATACACACCAATGTGCTCAGCCTTAAACATGCATGTACAAATACACACCAATGTGCTCAGCATTAAACATGCACATAACTCACACTGAGAATGCTCAGGGGTTGTGGAAACAGTAGTTCAAAACAACAACAACAACAACAACAACTTTTCCAGGCTTGTGGGTTGGTAGAAGGAAAGCAGAACCTGAAAAGGAGTAATAAACCAAGGAGCCACCCAGAGTTTTGTGGGCCCCTATCATGGTATTTCAGGGCCAACCGGAGGAATTCCTCTTTCCTTAAAGCTTAGAAAAGTTACTTTTTTGGCATGAAGAACTCCCAGAATGCTTCCAATTAACATGGCCAATGACCCATCTGTAAAGCAAACTAGGGAATGGATTATAAATCTCAATATTGCAAGGCCAGGAAGTTCTTTCGAATTAGGTCCAAACTGGGCCACTGCACAAGGAAAGGCAGAGAAACAATAGAACCCCGTATCATCAGTTTCTGGTGTCCAGAATGGACTGGGTAATGTAATTTCTAATGTAAACAAGACGGGGGTTCCATTACAGAGATGCCAAAGCAGTGGTTCCCAACCTTGGGTCCCCAGATGTTCTTGGACTACAACTCCCAGAAATTCTGGCCAGCGCAGCTGGTGGTGAAGGCTTCTGGGAGTTGTAGTCCAAGAACCTCTGGAGATCCAAGATTGGGAACCACTGTGCTAAAGGATTGGGCTATATATCCAATACCCATGGTTGTCAAAAGGCAGCTTTCAGTTTAGATACCAAGGCTTTGCGTTGCTCTACAATTTCTGTATCTCCATGTGCCAAGATTTCAGCCTGATCTAGAAGCAATTATAACTCAAGCTAGCCCCTCGGGTTCTTCCTGGATGGGTCAGGCGGACCTCTTCTGGAACCTTCTTTCCTCCCGTGTGCCACTCTTGCGTGCTTGGTTCAGATCGGCAGAAATGTGCTGTTCTAGACAAGTCCCTCCAGAGGTGACCCTGACAGAGCTGTGCTGAAATGGATGCATTTTAGACACCGTGTTAAAAGAGGCAAAACCACTCGAGACTCGATGCTCTGCTTTAGCACCCTCCAGGAGTTAGCTAATGGAACGAGCAGAAGAGAACTAAGTGCTCCACTAAGTTCCACTGTGACACCCTTGTGTCTATAAAATGGCTTCCTTCTTAGCTTTCGTTTGGATTTCGCTTTGCTGGAAGGCAGAAGGGCTATAAAACTTGCACTCCAGAGGGACTCATTCAGCCCACACAACACAACCTTTTCCAGCCATTTGGAACACCGGCCTTTCTTTCTCAGCAACATTTTTTTTTCTCCACGTCCCTCTGGATCATCAACATTGGTATGGACTGGAGCAGCTTGTTCCATAATTCTGATCACTGCGTCCCATTTCTCTGTCAGTTGAGGTAAACCACAGTTGAAGACCCCGGGCTTCTTCCTTTTCCCTTGCCAAGCTGTGGGTGCGAAACAGTTCATTCCACAAAAAGTGCCAGAAAAAAGAATATCTCTACACTCACTGCCTTTATGTCTCCATCACTGTACTTTTTGAGTTACGATCCTAGAACGGCAGAGTTGCAAGGGACCGGGAATCGAACTCCCAACCTCTGGCTCCATAGCCAGAAACCTAAACCACTGAGCTATCCAGCAATTAATGACAAGATGGTCTTTTCTTTTTTCTCTATCTTTTTTCTTTTCACTAGCACAGGATGTAGTGATGCCTGCCAAGATGGAGGCTGAGGATTAGATAAATTTGTGAAGGTTATGGCCATTGCAGCTACCAGTCAAGAAAGCTATGCAGTATATCAAGTCAAGAAAGCTATATGATAAAAAATATGTCTTCATTTACCAGTTGCTGAGGAACATGAGTGATGGATGCAGTTGAGTCATGTCCTGCTTGTGGACATCCTATAGTTGGCCAAAGTACAGGGAAGGGTTAGCCCTGGAAGATCACCCCTTGCTGAAGAGATCTTTCCCCTTGAAACCACCTATTCTTTTTACTAGGCCAAGAACAATGTTGTTGTTGTTTAGTTGTTAAGTCGTGTCCGACTCTTCGTGACCCCATGGACCAGAGCACGCCAGGCCCTCCTGTCTTCCACTGCCTCTTGGAGTTGGATCAAATTCATGTTGGTCGCTTCAATGACCCTGTCCAACCATCTCGTCCTCTGTTGTCCCCTTCTCCTCTTGCCTTCACACTTTCCCAACATCAGGGTCTTTTCCAGGGAGTCTCCTCTTCTCATGAGATGGCCAAAGTATTGGAGCCTCAGCTTCAGGATCTGTCCTTCCAATGAGCACTCCGGGTTGATTTCCTTCAGAATGGATAGGCTTGTTCTCTTTGCAGTCCAGGGGACTCTCAAGAGTCTCCTCCAGCACCAGAATTCAAAAGCATCAATTATTCAGCGGTCAGCCTTCTTTATGGTCCAGCTCTCACTTCCGTACATCGCTACTGGAAAAACCATAGCTTTGACTATGCGGACCTTTGTCGACAAGGTGATGTCTCTGCTTTTTAAGATGCTGTCTAGGTTTGTCATCACTTTCCTCCCAAGAAGCAGGCGTCTTTTAATTTTGTGGCTGCTGTCACCATCTGCAGTGATCATGGAGCCCAAGAAAGTAAAATCTGTCACTGCCTCCATATCTTCCCCTTCTATTTGTCAGGAGGTGATGGGACCAGTGGCCATGATCTTAGTTGTTTTGATGTTGAGCTTCAGACCATTTTTGGCGCTCTCCTCTTTCACCCTCATTAAGAGATTCTTTAATTCCTCCTCACTTTCTGCCATCAGAGTGGTATCATCTGCATATCTGAGGTTGCTGATATTTCTTCCGGCAATCTTAATTCCGGCTTGGGATTCCTCCAGTCCAGCCTTTCGCATGATGTATTCTGCATATAAGTTAAATAAGCAGGGAGACAATATACAGCCTTGTCGTACTCCTTTCCCAATTTTGAACCAATCAGTTGTTCCATATCCAGTTCTAACTGTTGCTTCCTGTCCCACATATAGATTTCTCAGGAGATAGATAAGGTGGTCAGGCACTCCCATTTCTTTAAGAACTTGTACCATATGTACCATATAACAATAAATAAGAAGAAGTGGAGTATTCTGGAACTTGTGGTCCAACATCAGGGATGCTTGGAAAAGGCTTTTTAAAAAGCACTTAAAGTATTGCTGATGCGCTGTATCAGTTAGCAACAATGAAAAAGAAAGGGAAAACTTCCTCACCTTCCCTTTCTGCAGGCGAGCAGCCAGGAAGCTTTCCATTTCTAAAGATCATTAAGTGACTTAAGCAAAGCATAGAGGAGGAGACAGGAAGGTTTTTTTCCTTTGAAGGGAAAGAAGATTGGTCTGATGATGCTAAACAGGATCGCTTGAGTTCCAGTGTAGCCCGTCCTCACATGTGGATGCAGGAGTCATCCCGAATGACAGAGCACACCTTGTTTAGCATGATCTCTAGAATGAGCCAGGCTACGATAAGTGGGCCATCTAGTTGCACCCACAGTTAAATTATAATTAGTTTATTCAGCTTTAATTGTTGTCATAGTTTTGTTTATTTGTTTTGCCAAGGCTGTAACCATTAGTGAAGGCATAGAAAAATTCTGAACCAGAAGAAGGAAAAGGGGAGCTGATCCTGGCAGTGAAAGCATCAGGGAGGGGAGGCTTCCTTTGTTTCCAATTCTCTAGCTGAAGCGTGAAACTGACACTACTACAAGCCAGAAACAGAGAAGGGCTAGCACCAGGTGCAAGGTGTGCATGAGAGACAAAGGATGCCAGAGCCATCTTTACAGACATGGCTGGGGGACAGAGGGAACAGAAGAAAACCAAACGTTTAGTCAGAAACTGATGCAAAAAAAGGAAAGAAGACTTCTGTGTCTCCCTCTCTCCATTCTTTCTTTCTTTCCCTCTCTTTGAATAATAACACTGGAGTTCCACTTTTAATCATGCTTCTTAATTCTGTATGGATGGCAACTTAAAGGATGCAGTGATACAGGAGCCTTGTGGCACAGTGGTTAAACTGCAGTACTGCAGCTAAGACTCTGCTCATGATCTGAGTTCAATCCTGACAGGCTCAGGTAGCCTGCTCGAGGCTGACTCAGACTTCCATCCTTTCAAAGTCAGTAAATTTAGTACCCAGCTCATGGGGGTGGATGGGGGTGGGCAATGTGCAGCCTGCATAATTAAATTGCAAACCATCCAGAGAGTGCTTTAAGTGCCATGGGGCGGTATATAAGCAGCACACGTTTGATTTAGTGCAGGGAAATGTTTTGCACATGCTCAGAGGCATTCAAAATATCTCTGATTAAAAATTCTCTATCTCTGATCTACTGATCAAGCTTAGTAGCTATGGACTGCTGTGCTTCCTTATTGGCCTGGATCAGGCCCCTCTAACTAAGGAAAAGGCATTATATTTTATGAACTTTTCTCAATCAAGACAAATGGTCTGTGCATTTGAAGAGTGAGTTAAACAACATAAGGGTGGCTGAGACGGCCGGGAGGAGGGGAGAGAAATACAGCACAACTTAACTGAGCAGGTTGTTACATCCACGCTTTAGGGCAATGTTGTCCAACTCAGCACTTTCCAGGTATGACACACACAACCGCTTCTTCCATTTCTACTCAGCAGCTGCATTGTGGAATTTATAGTCCAAAACATCTGGATAATGCCAAGCTGGGGAAACCAATTTAAACTATTAAAAAAAAAAGGCAGTGTGCAAAAGTAAACAACAAAATACCACCAGCAGGAGCAGTGCTTACCACAATCATATTATCATCTTCTAGATTTTGCTTTAAAAGGAAGGAATCAAGGTGTGGTTTGAAGCAGAATCCTGTCGCTTATGTGGTCACGAAAGTGTCATTGTGCAACCCATGTGATGCCTTCCAGGTTGTTGTGTGGCAGGCAACCACCAGGTTGCTGAATAGATCACAGAGCTGGCTGTGTGACTGGGCACACAACACCACACCTGTTTGTGTCAGTCTCTGTGCATGTGCAGAAAACCACACTTTGATTTTGGCCTTCCTGTTAAAATTCACTCATTCAAAGGTGCTGGTTCTGCACCCCTTTCATGATAACCTTGCAAAGTGTGACTTAAGCCTTCATGGAGGTTCCTGTGGCCCTGATCCAAATGGACCTTTCCTTCTTGTGGTTCCAGCATCCTCTAACTAAGCTGTGCATGGGCCCATTTCGTGGCTTGTAACAATAAGGAGAGTGTTGAACCAGTGGCCAAAGATGTTCCAAGGAAAGAATTGCAACTAAAAAATGTTGGAGTTTTTTACAACCTCGCATGCTGCCTGGAGAAGGTGAGGGTGGGAGGGACCTTTTCTGGGCTGAGGTGACTGTCTATCTATCCAGCACTAACCAATAGCTTCCCCGCCTCTGATTTCAAAGAGAACCCCACCTCTTTGCTTTGCCTTGTCTGTCGGAAGAAATGAGTCTGTTGAAGTCTGTTGTTGAAAGCAGTTATGTTTGTTAGTTTGCTGTTCCATCTGTTCAATTGTAAAGAATTTTTTATTCCTTAAAAAATTTATTCCATTTTTATTCCTTCTGTTACTAATATCTCCGAGGGAGTGACTGAGACGATTGGTGCCCTTTAATGAGAAAAGGGGTGGACTACTCTGTGGAAGTTGTAGCTATTCTGCTCTATGAATCCCTGCACTTCTGCTGTGCAGCTAACCAGAAATTCAAAACTCTGCAACAAAAAAATCCCTCTGTTCTTTCCATCCTAAACGACACCCCCCCACACACACACCTCAAAGCCAAAAGACAGATGGATTGAGAGGCAAGAAAGCTCTGGGACCAGCGAGCTGTTAAGCTGGGGGAGTGGAGAGGCAAACACTAGCGAAATCTTTACCTGTGGGTTATGAGTGTAACGTTGATGAATTCAGCATTATTTGGGAAAATCCCAGGGGACCTTTTGTGTTAGTCCATTGAGCAAAGTCAACGGAGTTTTATGGCTCCTTAAAGACGAAGGAAGTTATATTTGGCATAAGCTTTCCTGGACCGCAGCCCACATCTTCAGATGCCTCTCATTCGTCTTTCAAGTTTCCCCAACTCTTTTCATTCCCAAACAGGGAAAATATTCCAGTGCAAACAAGAGAGAGAGTAAAGAGAAGTAAGAAAGATGGTGGAGTCTTCATTTATGCTCACAGGCTTGCTTTTGCGGATCCATTCCTACTGGGACACAAAAATGCAGTTGCAGAAAGAATCCGAGTGTGAGGTTGGACCCACAACTGCAGCCAGCAGCGGCTTGACTTTGTGCCGAAGCCGTTTCCTTCTGCTTTTGCAGATTTACTAGAGTGCAAATCCTAAAGAGGAAGGCCGGAGAAGGCGAGCAGGAGAGGAAGGAAGGGGGAGAGAAAGAGGCTTAATTGCAGGTGACTGACAGATTCGGCTTATTTTCTCTCCCCTCACTGCAGCCTGCGTTTTCCCTCAGGGGGTTCCCATAGCCTTTAAAAATATATGTCTCTCTCTCTGTCTGTGTATATATATATTTCATCTCACACTTCACAAAGGGACCCGTGGGTGGTCTTTCTCCATAGCTTTGGTGGCAGTTGGAGACATACCTGTGGCTCAGCACCGGGCTCCCTTTTCTGTTCTCCAGAACAGAGATAGTAGTGGGTTTCCTCCATGGGCTGCTTTCCTTTGCAATACTGTGCGTGGCTACTCCAGAGTAAACTCCTCTGGCTCTCAGGAGTGTCCGCAGGGATTTTTCCCGGGAACTGCACAGCCAGACGTCTGGTGTGTGCGTCACATGAAAACACACTTGTGTGTTTTCCTGGTGTGTGTGGCTGCATGCACGGGTTTTGTTCCTTAGACGCACACCCAAAGTGGCTCTTCGACGTCTACACACTATTGCCAGTTCATTCATAAGTGACAGCTGGCAGTCATTCACCCTTAACAGCTAGTAAAGAAACAACCTTCGTTGCATCCAGCAGTTGGTCGGCTTTTATGGATCTCCTCCGCTTGACAGAGTTCCTGGCACCTCTCCTCTCCTCAAGTGCTCAGCTCCACGTCCTAGAATAGGATGGGCTGCAGCGGCCCTCTAGATGTTATAGACTACAACTCCCATCATCCCCTTATCACCGAGGCAAGGGCTAAATGAAGAGGCCACTCAACCGTGTCCCAAGGATGGCTCCTTCCCCCCGACCCCTCTCCCAGAAATAAGAAAGTAGACCTCTGAAGATGGGGAAAGGTTTGGGGTTTGTTTTTTTTGGGGGGGGGGGGGCTACAACTGCCAAAATGCCCGCCACAGATCTGTTTGATCCATGGTCAGTCCAGCGGAGTATCCTGTCAGATCATGGCTGGGGAGATCTGGGTTCAAATCCCTGTTGAGTCACGGAGATGGCAGTGGTGAACCATTTCTTGAACACCTCGCATGCCTCGGAAGCCCTATTAAGGTTCCCATTAAGTGGCAGCCTAGGGGCCCATGAAAGACGGGTGCAGACGGTGCTTCTGAGCGCGTCAAGAGTGCCTTCCATCCTCTTTTTAAAGAACCCGCAACCATTTTCCACAGGTGTGGGTTAAGTGGTTCTAGTGGCTCTAGAAGAGAACGCCAAGACCCCCCACCCCACCCCACCCCCGCTCCCCTCTCCCTCCCCTTTCCCTCTTCCTTCCCCTCCCCTCCCCTCCCCGTGCCCACGGGCTGCGCATAACTGCATGACGCTCATCCTTCCAGGCGAGCGTATGTTATGCTCCGAGAGCGGGCCGTACCAAGACAGCAAGAGGGGGGGGGGGAGAGAACCAAAACAGCAAACAAGGTCTGAGCGAGATCCCTCCGCCTCCGCCCAAAAGCCGGCCCGGGCTGTCCGAGGAGACGCGGCGCCTCGTTTCAGCGGAGCCCGTCTCCACCGCCGCCGCGGGGCGCACGGCCCGGGCTCCAAACTCCCCCGGAGCACCCCCGAGGTGGGGGTTTGGTCCGGCCCTCGGCTTGGCTCCCTCCATGTGCCGCGCCAGCCAAACGCCAGTCGGCTCCCGGGCGGCAGAGCGGAGGGACCGGAGCGGCGCCCAGCCGGACCGAGGCAGCCAAGCCAGCCAGCCGGACGGGGACGGGCTGCGGGGGCTCCTTCTTCCTGGCCGCGGAGGTGAGACCCGGGCGGGCGGGCGCTCCCAGGCAGAAGGCGGCGCCCGGGAACGAGCGAGCGAGCGAGGGAAGGAAGGAAGGAAGCGGGGGGTCGGATCCGGTCCTGGCTTTGCTGCCCCAGCTCCGCTTCTTGCCTTGGGATCGGGGCCGGGGAGCCCTTTCATTTCGGGCGAGGAGAGGGCGCCTCCGAGGAGGCGATGCGTGTCTGCGTGTAACGTGTGGAGAGGATTCCCCCTTGTCCCGAGGGGACGGACGAAGAGGAGGAGGAGGAGGAGGAGGGCAGGGATCCGGATTCGCCTCCTTCTTGCCGAGCGGCGAAAAGTTTTGCGGGCGTGGAGCGCCGGCCGGGCAGCGAGGCACCCCCCCCCCCCGCCCATCCAGGCTCGACGCCGCCTTGGGGGCACGGCTCCGGCGGGCACCCTGCGCGCCCTTCCTGCTCCGGGCTCCGAGTCCGGGGGAAAAGCAAGGGAGAAAAGAGACCGCCGGAGCTCCGGACAGTCCGGATTTGCCCCCAAGAGCCGCCCGACTCCGGCGCGCGCTCGCTCGCTTCCCAGGCTGGGCGACCGGCCTCTTGGCGCGGCTTGGCGGAGTGGGTTCGGCCCGAACTCGGCGCCCATCCGAGTTCTTTCTGAACCCGGCCAAAGAGAAACTCGCCTATTTCTCTCTTGCTCGGGCTTTTGAGATCGACGCGCAAAACGCGTTGCAATCGGGTTGTCGTTCTTCCCGGGCCGCGCAGGGTCGTGGGGGGGAGGAAATCTGTACGTGCTCAGAGGCACTCCGCGTGGGACGCCTTAAGCCCCCGAGGTTGGCCAGCGCCTGGTGTATAGGCAACAACTCCCATCGGTTTTAGCAGCCTGGTTAGGGACACAGCCATCTTTTCTTGTGTAAGGCTATTTTTTGGGGGGGGGGGGGGGAGAAGCTTGGGGGAGTTGTGGTTGTCTGGATGGGGATGATGGATGCTGTGATCCGTGCGGGTCCTCGGAGATGAGTGGGCTGGCCCTTCAGTGGAGCTGGGGCGGGTGCCTCCAGAGGACGAGGGATTGTTTCAAATGCTTGCGGTCTGGAAGAGGAGATCGCTTGTTTGAAGTGGAAATACCTTTCCAGTTAGGACTGTGATGCTGACGTCGGCTCTGCTGGCCAGTGGTTGGTTCTCCGACTTGGGGCCCCCAGATGTTCTTGGACTGCCCTTCCCAGAAATCCTGGCCAGCACAGCCAGTGGCGAAGGGTTCTGGGAGTTGCAGTCCAAGAACATCTGGGGAGACCCCAGTTGGAGAACCACTGTCCTAGATTATGGAGGGGCAAGGTGGGGTGAAGGAATTAGGATGAATAGGGAAAGCTCTATAAGGAATTTAGGAGATCTGTAAAGCCTCTGTAACCGTATTCTCCCCTACGGCGTCTGGAATTTATTTAGGAGTCCAGTGTGCTCAGACTGTTGTGCCAGTGAGTGATGTGGGCATGAACTGTAAACATGGCACTGTCCAGTTTTGTTTCCAAATTTCTATAGACTCTCTTGCGTCCATGCATTGTTTGCCAGAGTCCTTGTGCAAAATAAGATTTATTTGGAACACTTCTGGCATCTGCTCCCCCTTTGAACTCTGTATGTATATAACCTGTGGATTGCAGATGTCCTGCAGTGGTTGGGTTGTGAAATGTTTGGGGTATGAGTGTGGGCTTGCTTGGCGGAATAGTTTTCCTTGAGCTGGAACCAAATAAGTGATGGAAACTTGAAATTGGCCTTAAGGTTGAGCTTCTGTAGAGGCTGGTTAAAATACAGCATTGCTTCTTGCTGCAGTGGCGGTGTGCCTCCTCCAGGGCTTGGAAAAAAGTGATATTAATTAATTAATTAATAGCTTTTATACTGCCTTGTTATTAAGTAACGTGGTGGCGCTGCGGGTTAAACCGCAGAAGCCTCTGTGCTGCAAGGTCAGAAGACCAGCCGTCATAAGATCGAATCCACGCCACGGAGTGAGCTCCCGTCGTTTGTCCCAGCTCCTGCCAACCTAGCCGTTCGAAAGCACGTAAAAATGCAAGTAAATAAATAGGTACCACCTTGGTGGGAAGGTAACAGCGTTCCGTGTCTAGTCGCGCTGGCCACGTGACCACGGAAACGGTCTACTGACAAACGCTGGCTCTACGGCTTGGAGACAGGGGATGAGCACCGTGCCCTAGAGTTGGACACGACTGGACTAAATGTCAAGGGGAACCTTTACCTATACTGCCCTGTTAGCCCAAGGCGTTATTCTAGGCGGTTAAGGTAAAGGTTCCCCTTGACATTTAGTCCAGTCGTGTCCGACTCTAGGGGGCGGTGCTCATCCCCGTTTCCAAGCTGTAGAGCCAGTGTTTGTCCGAAGACAATCTTCCGTGGTCACGTGGCCAGCGCGACTAGATTCTGGGCGGTTAACAAATGATAAAATGAAATGGAAATGACAGTAAATCAAACCATGAGAATAATACAATAAAGAACAAACCACATCAGTTAAAACATCACAGAGCTAAGACGGGATGAACGTTACCGATCATAGGGCCAGAAGGGCCAGTGTCAGAGTGGTGGTGAGGTTGCCCGTCAAAGGCCTCTATGAAGAGCTGCATCTTGAGCAACCTTTTGAAGGTAGGCAGGGAAGGGGAGCAGGCGCAACTCAACTGGGAGCTGGTTCCCAAGAACTGGTGCTACCACCGAGAAGGCCCAAGTTCTAGTGGATATTTTTCTGACCTCCTTTGGTGTGCAACCCAGAGAAGCATGGCCTGAATCCTACAGCCAGCCATAGGCTAAGACTTTTTCAACTACAAATCCCCAGCCACCCATGCCCTTGACCCTGTTGGTTAGAGAGGATTCTGCCAGCTGTCGTAAACAAACAAACAAATTTGCCATCGTCATTACTTGCCACCGAGTCCCAGGATTTGCTGAATGCCATGGTTACTCAGCTTCTTGGTGTATGTACCACATTGATCTTTCTTGGGTAGCTGTGTCAGTATGCTGCAGGGCAAACAACCGAGTGGCTCTTGACCTCTTCAGAGTGTTAATGAAGGATGTGACAAGTCCTGTGTGAATGTGGCCCTTGCCAGGGAAGAAAGCCGTGTGGTCTTTGAATACAGTTCAAAGGCATGGGTGGGTGATACAGTACTCTGGTTAGATCACTAAAAAAGAAATCACAAGCTTTCAGCCCTGCGTGGGTCTTCTTCACACTGGTCACCGGAGACCTGGGGGTAGTCCAGAAGAAGCGAGTGTGCCAGAAATCTTGTCCAGGTGTGTTTAAGTTTCAAAATAGACTTGGGTCAGAATTACTGCTGTGTTGAGGGACAGCTGTGTTCATTCTTCAGATGAAGCCTAAACTGAGTCATCGCGTCTACCTTTTGCCTTTATTTCATTGATGCTTGATCTTACACTTTCCATTCCCATCACCATTTCCTGTGCCAACCATCTCGCCTTTAAGAGTAAAATTCTTAAAGGTCTCACCATGGTCTTTGTTATCACCATCGGTGGCAGCTCTGATAGGAGTCAGAACGTAGCCCCCCCAAGGGGAGCTGCTTCATCATGGCACGAATTCTTCTGGGGGAGTAACTTTCCCAGCTTGTTGCTTGAGGCATCCTTTTCTAAATTAAATCATGATTTAAATCCAATCCACCTTGACGGAAATGCAGGTTGTCTGCAAACGGACACTTCACGCAGCATCTTATTTGCAGAAAAGAAGGTAGACCCATGTGCATTTTGCTTATGGCAGAGAGAGTATATGAGAGGCCAACAATATATTGTGGTATCAGCTTTCATAAAACAAGTCCTTTTTATAAGGCTTTATATCCACTCCTGCAGTTCAGCAAATCCCCAGAGATTTGAGGTCATTGGGTGGCCGTTTTACTCAAGTACTTTGCTTCTGGGTATCACTATGTCCTTTGCTTTACTTCTTCTCCCGCTCGTGGTCCTCATCATTCATGTTCCCAGAGCACCTGAGTCATGGGTGACGAGCATAACCTGCCCTTTGGTTTTCTGCAAGGGTTCCCTGTCTCGGTTGGGAAAGCCTATGCATTTAAGTTGCAGTCGTTTGAGTGCCCACCTTTTCGGCCTGAAGCTAGGTAGAAAGCCTTATTGAGGGAGAGCCCCCAGTGCATGTGATCAGAAGGTTCCTGGTTGAATTCCCGGGGCATCTTCATCCTGATGGATTTTGGGTAATAGGGGCTGGAAGAGATGGTTCACCAGATGTCATGGACACCTAGATTGGGTGGACCAGGAAACATTAGATTTTTTGAACTAAAAACTCCCACCATCTCCCAGGGTAGCATGGATGGATGGATGGATGGAAGGAAGGTTCTGGGGGTTGTGATCCAACCAAGTAACTTTTCCAAGCACTCAGCCCAGAGATCTTGCTCAGTCAATGGCAGCTTCCTAGACTCAACTTAGGTTGCTTTGTTAGAAGGGGAGAAAGATGGCTTAGCAAGGTTTTTGTTTTGGGCTTCCCATGTGACAGATGCCATGCCTTGAACCTCCAGCAAAGATGGATCAGGGCCATAACATCCACTCTCCTGGTTATAAAAAATATCTCTGGTTTGGCTCACTTTAGCTGCTGTAGTGAGCCCTGAGGATTGAAATTTGGCCTAGAACATGCCCGCCTCGTAATAAGGACCTGAAAAACATGCACCAGCGTTTTTCAAAATATGCACCAGTGTTTGTATTACTTCCTTGCTGTGCAAACTCTTGGGTTTCTGTCGTGTGATTTGATACACAGGGAACCTGCAAAAGTGGTGGTGGAGGAGATCCATGAAACCAGAAGATGCAAGATGGTGCATCAACATCAGGAACAGGGTGGGGGAGAGAAGACTGCTGTAGGTCAATCTGCCAGAGAAGGAAATGGCTCAGTGGGGTGCATTCCCATGAGGAAAAAAAATTCAGGCAGGGAATTCTCAGTCAGATGGGTGGGGGAATCCTGAGTTCCTGCATTGTTGGTCCTTTAAGCTTTCAGGCAGTATCTGCGCTAGACGGTCACATTCAAAGTTGTCTTTACCTCTTTACTTCTGAGCTTCCAAAGCAGAGTGGGGTGGGCGGTTGCCCCCTCCCTAGGGGCAGAGGCTCTAGGGCAGGGCAATTCAAACGGCAGCCTCTCGATTTTCTGAGAACCACCTTTAAAGCCCTGCTACCAAAAACGGGGAGAGTTTGGTTAACCACCAAACGTGATGGCGGCTAGATAGCTCAGTGAGTTAGGTATCTGGCGACGGAGCCCAAGGATGGAGTAGAGCCAGCCTGTGTGGCCTTGGGCAAGCTGCACAGTCCCAGAAGTCTCATAAGAAGTAAATAGTCAGCCATGTCTGAGTTCTTTCTGCCTAGAAACCCTTGAACTTCTGGAGGTGGATGTCCAGCAGCTTTTTCTTGTGTTTGCCCTTCCTTTCTGATTTTCCTGTATGTGTGTGAGTGTTGAGTGTGTGAGTGTGTGTGATGCAACCTGTAGTGGGCCCTAAGGATTGAAATTTGGCCTGGAATGTGCCCGCCTCGTAATAAGGATTGCTATGGTGGCGGGGGCAGACTTCCCAGAGACATGAACGACTCTGAAGCCTGCCTCAAGATATTTTGCGGCCTGAGGTAAAGCAGACGAGTGCTCGGCCTGCCTGCCGGTCAAGATCCATGGGGCTCTAGACCCTGAGGCAACCCCCCCCCCCCTCACAACCACCTTTCTCCCTGGCCATGAATCTACAATGATGGAAAAGTAAAGAACTAATTATTTGTTTCCCTTTCACGAGGACAGCCTAAATCTGTCACTTTTTGGTGGCGGTTTGCACCTTGCCCAACGGTAGCGCCGGCCCCTGGTGGCTTCCTCAGGCCGAGAGAACCGGCTGTGAATGGATGCTCTGCGGAAGGATGTTCCGAATGGCAGCCAATTTTATTCCAGTTGCAACGAGGATCCAAACGTCGAACCCGTGGTCTAATCTTGTACTTTGTTTCTTTGGGCGGATCCTGTGGCTGGTTGTTCCACTTGCTGTTAATGCCTCAGGCAGCCACTTGGTGCAGATTGTAGTTCCATGAGATCGCTCCTGCAAGCATGACAGACAAGTTGTGTGTGTGTGTGTGTGTGTGTGTGAGAGAGAGAGAGAGAGAGAGAGAAGCCCATGTCATACCCCAAATTTGCTCTCTTGGTTTCATAAGGCATAAGACAGCTATCTTGCTTCATGAGACTGTAAACTGATACGCCTGGTGCTTCTTTCTCCATCTGATAGTCTAGCTACAAGGGCGGTTGGCATCTTGTCTGGCCCAATTTTTGATCTGTTTTAATTCCCAATTTTACAACCTCTTTGCCTGCTGAGGAACTCTGGAGAACTCCAAAGCTGACGTCCTTTGTAACGTTTTAGGGATGCAGTGAAGGTAATAACCGTCTCAGAACTTTGTTTCTCCCGAGGGCTCACTCGCATGGCGACTTGGTTTGTAGGGTCTGGAGGAGAATTGAACCTTTGGGATCCGGATGCTGCTCCTTTTCCCATCACGCTGGGTAGCAAAGCTCCCCCTGAAGCCCTGAGGACTGCCGTTTGTATTGGGTAAATAGATCACGGTAAAAGGAGCCCTTGATGAAGATTAATGGGAAGGAAAGATTTCCCACGGAGAAGAGTTAATATCTTGTTATTTTACCAGCGGGGGTACTTTGTGTCGAACCCGCCAGCCAAATGCGCAATAGCCGGCGCGCACGTGTGCATTAATGAGCTGGCAAGCAACTTAGACGTCCAATTTGGGACATGGATGCCGTAGCAGAGGGGGAAGAGCATGTGTTTTCTGCTGTAGCATCTTTGCAGATCTGCTGTGACTTGTGCAGCAAGCCCGTTCCCTTGCAGTACAAAAACGTAAATACTTTTTCATGCGGTGAGTTGGAGGCTCTGCGTGCAAAATGAATCAGGAGTGTCAGAGAGCTCACAGTAGCAAGAAAAGTGTCAATGCTGACCCAGGAATGGAAGGCTACATGGGTTTATCGGTAGCTTCTATTCATCAGGGATAAACTGATTGTTGAATTGAGAAATCTACATGCAATCTGTACCTCTTCCTTGTTTCTGGCTTTCTTGAAGGTTGGGCTTCGCTTTATGGCACACTCATGCTCTGTGATTCATTCTGTGCCTCTTTCCCCCGCCCAATTTTTATTTTCCTACAACTCAAAAGGATTCTGGATTATGTGGCTTTCCCCCCCTCCCCTCCTTTCCTTCAAACCTCATGTTTTGGAGAGAAAAACAGAGAGAAAGAGAGAGCCCAGGCCCGGCGGAAGGGGGACCAAAAAAACCCAACTCTGCAAGCAATTATCCTATTACATGTAAGGCGCTGCTCTGAAGAGCTTAATGCGAAACAGATGTCATAAATTTATGTGAATTCCAAAATCTACATGATCTCAACTTCTTCCGCCCCATTTTATTTTCCGAATCTGCTGGAAGCTGAACGAGACCTACGACATCTGAGCCGCTTCGAGAACAAAATGCATGCCGTGTGGGTCTGGAGTGCTTTTCCGGGGAAGGGGTAGCTCCTGAAATGTTTGCCAGAGATAGCTCTGCCTTTATCCCTTTTCAAAATAAAACCTTCTCTCGGCCATCCTGTTTTGTTTGTCAAGAACTTGGTTGCATAAATGTCGATTGAAAGGCCCGACGTAGCTCAACGGGCAGAGATTTTCTCCAGAAGAACAAGACAACAGCCTGACATTAGCGCATGGTGTGTGGACGTTCAAACGGGCCTTAAATAATTCATTGATGGTTATTTAAGAACAACAGTGACGCGGAGTCTCTAGCGGCGAAGCGACGTGGCACTGTTGATGGTACGCAATTGGCTTCTGCCCACCGTTGAGGAGCTCCTTCGTGTATTGGACGTGTGCTGAGAGATCGACTTTCAAGCGAGCATCTTGAAGACCTGCAGCCACAGGGTGGCCCTTAGATACATCTTACTTATTTGTGGGTGATGGAGTGCTGGCAGTGCGCAGCCTACTGTAAGCTTAAAAGCGGTCCCAGGAAACGTGCAGGATTTTGACCACAGGAACGGCAAGAGGGAGGAGGCCTCTTTAGGGACAAATTTAGTGTCACGCACTTCACCCGAGTGCTGTTACGAGCAGCAAGGTTTAAGATTATGCGTGTCAAGCATTATCTTGGACATTTTTTTTTGAGTTGTAGCAATCTTAGTCTGTACAAGCATTTAAAGAAAAAAAGACAACAAAAGTAAGAAAAGACGTGGCATTTTAAAGACGAGCTGTCTTATTTTAATGTGAGCTTTTTTGGAACGTTGTCCACTTCTTCAGACATATGGGTTAGAATGCAGAGACTGGGCCCAATTCAAATTACTGGTATTTAACCTATAAAGCCCTAAACAACTTGGGTCCAAGCTATCTAAAATACCGCGTCTCCCTTTATGAGCCTGCCTGGGCATTAAGATCATCAGGAGAGGCCTTTCTCTCGGTCCCACCACGCTCCCAGGCACGCTTGGCAAAGACACGGGAGAGGGCCTTCTCTGTGGCTGCTCCCAGACTTTGGAACTCCCTCCCACTGGAAGCCAGGCTGACCCCATCTTTGCTGTCCTTCCACAAGCAGACCAAAACCTTTCTCTTCAGGCAGGCTTTCCCTCCGTGAGTGGCTGCCTGAGTGGGTTTTTTTCTTTTAAACAGATTGTTGTGCCTTCCTGCTCTGAATGTGTTTTTAGTGTTGCTTTTCTTTACTGGTTTTTAGTGTGGTCCTTGTTTAATTATTTTTAGTGTGTGTAGACTTACTGTTTTTAGCTTTAAATATTGTCTTTTAATCATGTAGGCCACCTTGGGTCCTTTTTAAGGAGAAAGACGAGGTAAAAAATATTTTGAACAAACAAACGAAGGAACGAACATTTTTTTCCGTTGTAGTCTAAATAAAGCTGCTGTCCCAAACTCTGAGGGTATTGGATGTCTAATCATCATTCCCAATATCTTCCGCAGTCTAGGTGGCAGGAGTTGGGAATCCAGTACAATCCAGAAGACGACAGATTCCACAGGTTTATGGGATGGGCTGGCAGCAGTTGGAACAGACGGTCCCTCCTGAGTCATTTGGTTTGTTTCTTGTAGAGGCTTTGGTTTAAATTGGTAGGGGACACTTCCCGATTTAGAGGCCCACCCACCCAAAAAGTTCTGGTTGTTGAAACATGTAGAATCGAGTTCCAAGAAGAGGAAACATTTGAAGCAACGTGGCTTTGAGGAAGAAGTCGTGGTCTTTTAAGACCGTTGTAGACCGTTACGACTTAACGTGTAAAAAAAAAAAAAGATGGAAGCATCAGAAATGTGGATTTATCCCGGGGCATTGAGAATTTCTTGGTTCTGAGGATAGATTGCTTCAGGTGGCCCCTCGAGGTGAAAGAAAAAGGAGGAGAAGTGCAGGAATGCGTACTGTTTCACCGAAAAACCTGGGATCCTATTCTGGAGGGTGCAGAGCATCATTATTCAGAGCTGTTGCATCCACCGTCTGGATAAACTATGATAACATTGAACTTCTGGCAGAAGAGGGACACCAGTGTGAAATTTTGGGGGTTATACTGGAAGTAGAACTCTAACCGTTTCTGATTTTGTGGGATGGCGGAGCGGTACGGGCTGTGGGTATGTCCAGAGGTTGCAGAATTACCCTCCCACTCCCAAGTATTGAAGTTGGTTTAAACGTAGGCTTGTGGAACTCACCTGAATCTTAAATTTGGGGGGGGGGGGGATGGAATCAGCACCAGGTATGATACTGGAGCATTCCATATTCTGCAAAAGAGAGATTCAGGGGCCAGATGTTGAGCGGGCCTCTAAGAAAGACGTGATCCACCATCTCCACCCCTTTTAAGGTACACACCGTGTTTGCAGTGGGCAGAAAGCACGTCCTCCTTTGGTTTGTCTTCTCTGCTTCGGCCTTTGCACCGGAAGGCTTCAAATCTTTCGCATTGTTAGATCAAATCTCTTTGACAGGAACTCTGAGCACGTTAAACCCCGCTGGGGATGACGGCATGGCCTGTGTGCCCCGGGAGCGCCTGGTATGTTTGGCTTCAGGTTGGCGTGACTTCTGGCAGGGCAGGAGAGGAGCGGGGGGGGGTGGAGAGTGGTTGAAAGAGAGGCCCCTGAGCATCGGTGCCCATGGCAGTTGGATCCTAGACAGAAAAAGGCAGCAGAAGAACTTGCGGCTCGTGCAAGACGTGGCAGCTAAATTGCTGACAGCAGAAGTCCCTGTGACACCAGGTCTGAAAGAATGGTGGGTTACCCGTGGGCCTCTGATCGTAATGGGTGAGGGTGGTACTAGGGTAAGCACAGAAATCTTGGTACTTTTTTAAAAAAAAGGTCTCTCTCCATATATACAGTATGTGGTTCTCTTCCCCATTTACACATAGTTTTCTCCCCATATATCTGTGGTTCTATATGCATCACAGGGGCCTTCCTCTGTGGGAACAGTACATCAGGTGAAGACAGAACAGTAACTAGGACGTGATGATCAGGACTTTGCCTCAAGGTGTTGAAAGAGAGAGAGAGAGTTAATGGCTGCTGTCAAGTCGGAACCTATAGTGATCCTGATAGGACTTTCAAGGTCAGCGAAATATTTAAGGAGTGGTTTTACCCGTTCCACACCCCCATTGAATTCCCGTGGCTGAGTGGAGATTCGAACCCAAGCCTCCTCTGAAGTCCCAGCCTGTCACTGTTATTCACGGAGTATCTGAAATTGGGAGGCTCCAAAATTTCATGCCCGGGCGCCTATTTATTAGTTCGTGGGGGTCCTCCTGCATTTACAAGTCCTCTTATTTTTCAGGGAATTGCGTGGCTGAGCTCTTTCAGGCTTTGTTTCCACCCACCGACCCCCAAGCCAGGCCTCCCACATCCTTCTTCTTTTTCCCCCCTTCCCTGTAATCCCCACGGAGGTGGCTTGGCAGGGGGCCCTGCCCGTGATGCCATGGCGGCGGAAGGGGACGGGTCTCGGCAGCAGAGCAGGAAAGGTTGCACAGCAGCACGGCCTTGCCCTGGGGATGTGCCAGGAAGCAAGATGGAGGACCAGGTCTGCTTGTTTGGGGATGTTGGGTGCAAGCTTAGCGCTGCTTGCTCTGAGCCCCAGAATTGCTTTCTACCTCTCCGTCTGTCTTCTTTGTGGTGGGCACCCCAGTGGCCGACCCTCCTCCCTTGTCGAGGCCTGCTTGGAATTGAGTCAAACCTCCTTGTCCTGTCACGGCTCTTCGTCAAGGCTTTCAGGGGGTTAGGACTCAGGGTGGCCACGCAAAATGGAAGACAGGGCGCCTGCGCCTTGAATAGTCATGCAGAAGAAAGAATACCAAAGCATGCAGCTTGCTCAGGGTCTTTGATCATTCTCATGTGCCATCCAGTCCATTCTGACTTAGAGTAGCCCTTTTCAGTTTTTTCCAGATAGAGAATACTCAGAAGTGGTTTCCCACCCCCTTCTTCTGGGGCTACTTATGGGACGGTGCAGCTGGCCCAAGACCACAGAGGCTGGCTCTTCTCCCAGGAGGCACCAGTGGGGAATCGAACTCCCAACCTCTGGCTCCGTATCCAGAAATTGCTTCTTTCACACAGTCATTAAGAGCTGCCAGAGCAGCTGGTCTGAATTGTGGGGCTTGAATGCAATGTCTGTGATTTTACACTATTTTAAGGGTTTGGGGGTTGTTGTTTTTAAAAAGATTTTATTAGATGTGACACATTCAGAGATAGTTTCTTATAAGGCTGGATACTAATATTTTGGTTAATAAATAAGCAGAAGCTGACGGGGCTGTTTTAGACCAATGAGAAGTGTCCGAAACAGTCAGGGTGGGTAAACCTCCCTACATGAAGTGAAAAAGATTTTGAGAGTTGGAGACCAGAAAAATAATTTTACAAAGCCTTGTCCTGTTAATATCACTTAAGGTTGTTTTTTTTTTTTAAGGACTGGAAATCGGTAGTGCTTCTACGTGTTCCTGTGATAGCCAGTGGCAACCTGTGGAGCAGGATGCTGGCAAGGCGATTTGGAAGCAGACCCATGAAATATGGTGCTTGGGGTGGATCCCAGAAAGTTCCCAGAATCCCCCAGGGATACGAATAGAAACCTGTAGTGGTCGATTTAGTTTCTGTCCTCAGCAATCAGTGAGAAAAGCTGGTTTGCACCCACGGGTGCTGTTCCTTGGGTAGCATTGACTCACAGAAGGTGGCAAGCACCAGAGGTGAAGCCGGGGGGGTTACATTCAGCTTGGCGCATTGCTATAAATCAACCGCCTGGCTTTTAAAATAATAATTTTTTTAAAAAGCCCAAGTCATAACAAACTACAAATACCTCATGTTCGTAGGTAGGCATCTGGGCAACCAGACAAGATCGGGTGGAGAGCGTTCTCCTTCTGGGCCAGCTGGAGCCAAGCAGAAACTTAGCAGCCGAATTTTGTTCTCCAGGGACGTTTGAATCATCTCTTTTCATTCCACCACCCGTCTCTGCCTCCTGATGGCTAGCTCAACCATGTTTGCAAGCTGGCAAAAGGGTTTTTTTAATTAATTGCTTTGGCCGCATATCTCTCCTGTTACCTCATAGCACGGCTGTAGGACAGAATATCACGCTCTGGAGATTTTCACACCACACTATTAAATCAGAAAGCTTTGTGCCATCAAGGAACGGTTGGGGGGGGGGTATAGTTACAATCTAGATCTCCTGAGCTGGGAGAAGTTACTCCGATGAAGCAGTAGTTTCAGTCTTTCGACCTAGAGATTTGTTCTTCTGCAAACCCTCTCTCTCTTTTTTTGAGGTATACCTCTCATCTTCCCCAGAGACACCTTTAGATGGGTTAGACTACACCTCACATAATCCCCAGCCAGCATATGCATACTTAGGGAAGGCTGGAACCCAACTGCTGGGGATGATGGGAGTTGCAGTCAAAAGGACCTCTGTCTTTCATACATACAGCATTGATGGTCTGTGACTGTTTCTGGAAATCACAGAAGATTGTGGTCTTCCTGGGAGATGGGGGAAATCATCCCAGAGAACATGGTTCCTGCCTCATAGTATATGTACTACCAAAGTGCAGATTGAATGAATGAATGAATGAATGGGGAAAACTGGGATTGTTCCTGGGTTTGCAGTCCTTCCTCTGGCAGCAAATTTAGACAATTGGGTTCAGATTGGGCCGGTATTATTAGCCTGGTTGCCAACTTGAAAGGTTAACCAGCAGTTGTGTAAATAAGCCATCCCTCTCCATGATCTAGGTACCCAGTGTAGTGTAGTGGATAGAGTGATGAACTAGGATTCAGGAGGCCGGGGTTCGAATCCCCACTCATCCATGGAAACTCACTGCAGGGTTGGGGAACTATTAAAAGCACTCCTTAAATATCTCACTTACCTCCAAAGCCTGTATGTCGGTTATGACTTTGTGGTGTAGAACTAACCCGAGTGAGATTCGTCCGGTGCCGACGTTGATGACGTTTCGGCGTCAGGTCAAAACCTTCCTGTTCCAGAAGGTTTTTAATTGCAATAATATCAACTGCGGGTCCTGATGGCAATTTTTAGAGCACTGTATTTTTAATGGTATTATCTTTTTATGGCATTTAAATTGTGGTAAGCTGCCCAGAGACCTTTGGGTAGTGTGGGCGGCATATCAGTTAAATAAATAAATAACTTCTCTAACTTCATTTTTTATGGTGTATACTAGAGATGGGCACAAACCACCAGTGTTGTGGTTCGTGCTGGATCGTTTTTCAGCAGACCTGGTGTTGGCCGGTTCCCAGCTCTGCCTCCTCCAGAGGAGGTCCACTTAGAGGCAGCGTCCCGGCTTCCCAGCTCCACCTCTTCCGGCTGTTGCCTCTGATTAGGTGCCCACCGGAAGAAGCAGGGCCAGGAGTGGCAGTTCGTGCCCATTTCTAGCATATACCTATGCATGGTGAGTCTGTACTCTTCTTGCACATTGCACCAGCCTAGCTTGTGCAAAAGCGGTGGGAGATATTCTCATGAAATTTCCTGTTCTCCTCTGAGAGAGCCTCTCAAGAAATCACAACCTCCGTTGACAGATCTTGCTTCTCAACACAACCATGAGGCAATGAGGTTCCCCCCCCCTTTCCCTTGACATTTCCGCATTTTGTGCAAAATGGACATGTGCAAAATTCACATCTTTTCCCCTTGGGAAGCTGCATGAGCACATACAGCCAGCTGGTGAAAAAGACACAGACAAACTCTCTGTTAGTGTCTGCTTTTTAAAGTCTGCAACAAGATGGGATATATTGTAGTTTGTACAACAACAGTATCAGCGAAACGGTGCTGTCTAATGTGGAAACTTACTAAGGGTTAGAGACAATCTCATGGGTGAGAACTAAAATTCTTGGCTGTTTTCATTCTCTCGTGGGAGGAGAAGACGTGAAGATTTATACCCTGATACAAAATAAAATAGGGGGATGTACTATTTCAAACTGCAAGTGTGAAACTGCTTCTTGCCATCCAAGGACCACCTGGGTTACCCAGGTTGGGAACCCACGTTTTCGAATAAAGGTTAGCAACTCAACCCTGGGTTTTCTTGCCTGCTGTTGATTCTTCGGATCCTTCCCAGTCTGCAGCTGGGCCCGGTGAGGGTGGGAACAACCCTAGCCACCCTGGGGGGTTGCCTCACACTCAGAAGTAGATGACGGAAGACAGCCTCTGCAGGACATCTCGGCAGCTGTCGGTGCCATTGAGCATTTTTCGTCCTGGGGCATTGGGAGAAAGGGTTTCATAGGTGGTGGTGGAGGCGACGTCTGAAACAGTGTCTGATTACTGAAACAGTGACATCTACGTTGGTTTGGGCATGTCGTGAGAATGGCTGATGGTTGGATTCCAAAAGATCTCCCGTATGGAGAATGAGTGCAGGGAAAGCGCCCCAGAGGGGAGACCACAGCTGCGATACAAGGAGATCTGCAAGCAGGATCTGAAGGCCTTAGGAATGGACCTCCACAGATGGGAAACCTTGACCTCCAAGCGTTCAGCCTGGAGGCAGGCGGTGCATCATGGCCTCTCCCAATTTGAATAAGAGACCCTTGTCCGGCAGGCCGAGGCCAAGAGGCAGTCCCGGAACCAGCAAAACCAGGGAGCTGGACGGGACAGATTGTATTTGTCTTCAGTGTGGAAGGGATTGTCACTCTCGAATTGGCCTTCTCAGCCACACTAGACGCTGTTCCAAGTCCTCCATACAGAGCATGTTGCCATAGTCTCTCGAGACTGAAGGATGCCTAATCAAGGTGGAGGCGAGGGGTCGGTCCATAGCCCTGCGCCAGGATGGGCAATGAAAAGACGAAGCTTGCTTGCCAGGGCCAGGAGCTGTGAGTGGCCTTAGGAGGAGGCGCCAGCAGGCTCCCATCTGTGAGCAAGAGTGATCTCCAGATGCTCAATAGAGGAAGGAAGGAAATAGGGTGGTGGATTTTACACACACACCTCTTCCACTTGAAAAGAAGCTCCAAACACAGCAGTCTGTTCCCTTTTCTTTCAATGTAGTACTTGGATTTAGGAAATAAATATAGGCCAGTGCCATTCAAGAGAGATTTCTCTGTTCCTGGTCCTTCCCACAGGACTTAGGTTGGCTCCATCTTTGTTGTTCTTCCACAAGCAGGCAAAGACCTTTCTCTTCCGGCAAGCTTGCCCTCAGTGACCCAAGCGTGATTTTTTAGATGAATTTTAGGCATTACTTCATGGAATGTGTTCTGGTGTTGCTTCGGTTTTCTTGGTATTGCATTCATTGATCCTTTGAATGTTGTACACTCCCTGTTATTAGCTTAGATTCTGTCTTTTAAGTGTTGTAAAAAGCCTGTTTAAGGAGAAAGGCAAGTTAAAAAGAGTTTAAGTAAATAAATAAAATAGCACATCGCGGTTGTATGCCTTGCTTTGCAGTCGTAACTTTTGGAAGGCAAACGTGTTGTGAATCTTTGAGTTGGAAAAGTCCAGTTGCTTCAAACAATCGCCTTCAGTTGGATTCTTTCTAAACAGCGTTTTGGGAACCCAGAGCCAAATTCCTCTGCCGTTAATCTGTGTGGCTCTCCCCTCCCTGCTGACATTTTACAACCCAGATGTCTCTTTGTGTTGACTCCATGTGAGTGTGTATGCCTGCATGTGTGCAATTTCCATCTTTTCCTGTTCTGCTTCACTTTATAAATACTTGAAGCCTTTCCTGACTGGTGGTCTTCCCATCACCCATAGCCAGGGAGTATTGGGGGAATATGGGTGCCGAGGGTGGGTCACAAAGACCTTTCGATCTTCTCCCGCCTTTGCTTTGATTTTTTAAAATCATGGTGGGTGGGATTTATGCTGCTCTACCTGAAGCCCCCTGCTTCCAGTCACCGTGCTGTACTTTTTTGTGGGATTGGGTTTATGAATTGGGAGCGGCAGTCTGTTTTATTGCAAAGCTGTCCCTCTTGGAGGCTCCCAGAAGTGAGAGAATGGCTTTTGACAAGATTTTTGTGTGTTTGTGTCTGCTGGGCAGGCATCCGAGGAGAGCAGCTTGACCATGTTCACAGTGGCAAAAGAAGAGGGTGCAGCTTTGTATAATACGGGCACATAGACTTATAGAATACTTGAGTTGGAAGGGGCCTATAAGGCTATCGAGTCCAACCCCCTGCTCAAAGCAGGAATCCAAATCAAAGCAGATCTGACAAATGGTTGTCCAGTTTTCTCTTGAATGTCTCCACTGTTGGAGCGCTCACTAACTCCTGAGGCAATCGGTTCCATTGTCCTACTGCTCTAACAGTTAATACGTTTTTCCTGAGATTCAGCCGAAATCCGGCTTCCTGTAACTTGAGCCCATTGTTGCATGTCCTGCACTCTGGGTTGATTGAGAACAGATCCTGCCCCTCCTTTGAATGACAGCCTTTCAAGTATTCGAAAAGTGTTATCAAAGCACCCCTCTGTCTTCTTTTCTCAAGGCTAAACATGCTCAGTTCTTTCCGTCTTTCCTCCTAGGGCTTGGTTGCCAGTTCCCTGATCCTCATGCTTTTGTGTGTTTTCATGCGCATGTTTGCACTTAAAATGCACATGATGCAAGTGTGAAAATAATTATGGGGCAAAATCATGCTGCTGCTGTAACATTTGGAGGAGAATTGCTTCAAGTGTGTTTTGTCTTCTATCTTGGGTCCTTTTTTAAATAAATAAGTTGCAAAGCAAGCATAGACATTATGTGTGGCATGCTAAGTCACGGGACTCAGCGCATCACAGATAATGTCTGTGCTGATTTAGTGACTTGAAACACTTTTCTTCTTAGTCATAGTCTAATTGAGGTTGTTACTGATAGGATTTTGGTCATTATCATGTAAATAGATGTGCATTGCATTGTCTTCTCATAGTGAAGAGGGTTGAAGTCTCCCGCCTGGATACTGCTGACCCTTGGCATGTTCCTCAGTCTCTTTCTTTTCTGTTCTAATAGTTTATTGTCTTCCTCCCCGACTTAGTCTTGATGGCTCTTCAAATAGAAGACTTCCCTCTCTAGAATAGGACACATGCCTGTATAAATGTATAGCCAGGATACATCAAAATATCAAGTCTGGGTTGTGGGGATTCGCAAACGCAAAAAGTGAAGTGTGCTGCTTATACTGTATACTGCATCATCGTGCTTAAAAAGCACTTTCTGGGCACTTTGCAATTTAATTAGGCAGGCTATATCAGCATTGCTACACATTGAGCCGGGTACTCAGTTCGCTGACCTTGGAAGGATGGGTCAATCTCAACCTGAATCTATTGAGGTTGAACTTGGGTCGTGAGCAGAGTCTTGACTGCAGTATTGCAGTTCAACCACTGCGCCATTAGGTTCAATGGTTAAAGACTAGGCATTCCCTTTTGGGCGTTTCCTGGTGAACTTCACTCAAAACCATTTTCTGGCCATTGTTGGAAGCTGTAGACTGAGTTAGGTGCATTTTGGTTTGGTACTTGCTCCTACGAACAGATGGACCTACCTTATCCTTTCAGAACATTGCCTAGTACAAATGGCAGTGGAGTGGGTGTGGGGAGTGGCAGTTTTGACCTGAGGTGGGATGGCATAGCATCTCACTTCAAGAAGGATGCTGACCAATGGGAACAAGTTCAGAGGAGGGTGACAAGGATGATCAGGGGGCTGGAAACCAAGCCTTATGAGGAAAGGCTGAAAGAATTGGGCCTGTTTAGCCTTGAGAAAAGAAGGCTGAGGGGTGATAGGATAGCACTTTTCAAATATTTGAAAGGCTGTCCTACAGAGAAGGGGCAAGATCTGTTCTCGATCATCCCAGAGTGCAGGACACGCAACCATGGGCTCAAGTTAAAGGAAGCCAGATTTCGGTTGAATATCAGGAAAAACTTCCTAACTGTTAGAACAGTACGACAATGGAACCAGTGACCTCGGGAGTTGGTGAGTGCTCCAACACTGGAGGTATTCAAGAGAAATTCAGACAACCACCTGGTAGATATCCTTTGATTTGTATTCCTGCCTTGAGCAGGGGGTTGGACTTGATGGCCTTACAGGCCCCTTTCCAACTTCATGATTCTCTGATTCTATGAAAGTTTCGTAGAGCAGCGTGAGGTGAGACTAGATGATCCATTCCATCCCTTCTGGTGCTACAATTCCATGGTCTGAACTGTACGTCCTCCCAGCTAATGTTCACCCATAAAACCAATCGCTGTGTGGCAAGTCATCACCTGCATAAATCCCATTGATTCAACGGGTTAGCGGTTGTGGGAACCATCCATTTGGTTTGCCAAGAATTGAAAATTGGGACTGGACTGGTTGACAGTGCATCGGATGTGCCGTGCGCTTAAAGCAACACCTATTTTAAGTCCTGGGGAAACAGGGCTCCTAAATTTAACCTGAAACAGGAAGCGAGAGGCAGCTTCTGGCACAGGGCTGCTGGCATCTGAGGTTGGGGGCCCCGCCAACTGGGAGTCCTGACCAGATTCTTCTGTAATCCTCAGGGATCAGACGAGTCTCTCCTTTTTTTTCCATGGAGAGAGCAAAATGTTTTGGGCTGCGTGGGGTAATGAGAAGGCCAGCTTCGCCCTAAGAAAATAAATCCGAGGAGCTTTGCAGCTGGTACAGAGCGGAAAAACGTTCCGAGGCGCGTCTAACTCTTGTGGCTTGTCGGGTGGGGAGCCTGAACTGGGGAGGGAGCCAGGAGGGTAAGGCATGAATGTGATGCTCTGAGGTTATTTCAGGAGGTTTTTACAGTGGTCCCCAACCTTGGGCCTCCAGATGTTCTTGAACTTCAACTCCCAGAAATCCTGGCCAGCAGGGGTGGTGGTGAAGGCTTCTGGGAGTTGTAGACCAAGAACATCTGGAGGCCCAAAGTTGGGGAACCACTGTTCTAGAAGACTAAGTGAGCAGAGCCTGCAGGGTTGGGTCTCCCTCCCCCTCTCTCTCTCTCCCTCTCCCCCCGCTCTCTTTTTCTATTTAAAATAAAGTTTATTTTTTGGACAATAGATCCCAGAATCCTCCCCCTTTGCTTTAGGGGGGATTTTGGGAGTCGTAGTCCAAAAGTGAGCATTTCCAAGCTCCGAACATGCCAGTTTTGGAGCATTCGCCCTTAAGCGAAAAAAAGACTCCGAGAACTTTGTTCTGCCTAGCTAATATAGGTTCCCGCTGTCCTTTAGCTCATAGGCGTATTTATTTATTTGTTTGTTTGTTTAACTTTTATACCGCCCATCTGGCTGCAAGGCCACTCTGGGCGGTTTACAATAAGAATGTAAAAAAGTAAATAGAAATAAAATGCTGCCCAGATGACCAAAAGGCTCACTCATTCAGCATCCAATTGGTTGTATATGGGACGCCAGTCCTTTCTCCCGCTCCTGTCCCTGAAACATACTACCTGTGGTGCTAGTGGTGATGTGTAGCCATTCTTTCTGAGTTGCAGCCATTGACGGCCAGGATTTCCATAAATTGATTTAATCCCCTGTTAAGTTTGTCAGTGTTGACCATCATCGGGACGTCTTGTGGCAGTGAGTTCCACATGTGCTATGTGAAGGAGGGCCTCTTTTGATCTCTCTTTGAATCTCCCACCCTTCATCTTCTCTGAATGAGTCTGGGTTCAAATGTTATGAGAAAAGGGAATCAAGTGTTTCCTTATCAACTTTTCCCACACCGCATGTCCCCTTACCTCATTTTTATTCTAAGTTAAACTAGTACCCCGTAAGTGGCATGTTTCCTTGTAAGGCAATTGCTCCAAACCATTGATTGTTTTTGGTTGGGTACAAACTTCAGGAAGCCAGATTTAGGCTGTATCTCAGGGAAAACGTCCTAACTGTTAGAGCAGTACGACAATGGAACCCATGACCTTGGGAGGTGGTGAGCGCTCCAACGCTGGAGGCATTCAAGAGAAAATGGGACAACCCTCTTGTCTGATGTGCTCTGATTTGGATTCCTGCCTTGAGCAGGGGGTTGGACTTGATGGCCTTAGAGGCTCCTTCCAACTCCGTTATTCTGTGATTTAGTTATTATTCTGCCTCCTTTCCAGCTCCATGATAGCTCTTTTTTTTTTTTTTAAGATATGGTGACGAGACCAAGACTAAGATCATCCACACTCTAGTATTTCCAACCACCATGCAAGAACTGGACAGTTAAGAGCAGCTGACAGGGGAAAAAAAGATCTGTTTGAGTGTGGTGCTGGAGGAGAAGTGCCAGAAAGACGAAAAAGTGAGTCCTAGATCAAATCAAGCCTGAACTCTCTCTAGAGGCAAAATTGATGGAACTGAGGCTGTCCTACTTGGGGCACATCATGAGAAGGCAAGGTTCCCCGGAAAAGGCAATAATTCTGGGAAAGGTGGAAGGCAGCAGGAAAAGAGGAAGACCAAATACGAGATGGATTGATTCCCTAAAGGAAGCCACAGGGTTGAGTTTACAAGAGCTGAGCAGAGCTGTTGAGGACAGGACAATTTGGAGATCGCTCATTCATAGGCTCACCATAAATCAGAGGCAACTTGACAGCACATAACGACGACATCCAGAAAAGTCCATAGTGTTCCAGCTGTGCTTGGCTGCGCTGGGGATTTCTGTAAAGGCAGTAATTGCAGGCAACGTTTAAATAGTCAGCTCTTGGCCCATTGATCCCCAACATGAGATTTGCCCTTTAAAAAAAAAATGTTGACATTTTAATCTTAGAACGGCAGAAGCTGGAAGGGACCCCCGTGGATCATCAAGTCCAGCCCCCTGTCAAGAAGGCACAGGCAGGAATCGAACTCCCAACCTAGAGATCTAAGCCACTGAACTATCCAGCAGTTGAGCTATCTGCCGCATACCTAAGATCCTTTCTTATTTAGTCACTGCCGGTTCATATCCCATCAGCGTCATTGGTCCTTTGCTCATACCCGCCCGTTTGCAAAGATTCTGCTTGAGGGTGTTTGTTTGGCCATCATTTGATGCTCTCACCACCCGAAATAACACTGGGGTGTCAGCAAACATGGCTGGCTTCATTACTCACATCTAATTCCAGGCTGTTTATGAACAAAATAAAAAAAGCAGGTGGCCCCAATCCACAAAGCACCCTGCCATTACGTCTCTCTAGGGGAAGACGTGACCATCCACTCCCATTCATTTCCTGTAGCTCCTTCAGCCCACGAGAGGACTTCCCAAGTGGAAAATGCTGCACTCGGAGGACCAGTCTTCTGGTTCTGTGTTCAGATTCAGTTTCATTCAAACAAAGCAGTCTAAACAAGTACTGGGATTGCTGTTCCTGAGTTATGATGTCTCTGGTTATTGGGACTTTTGTTGTTTAGTTGTTAAGTTGTGTCCGACTCTTCGTGACCCCATGGACCAGAGCACGCCAGGCCCTCCTGTCTTCCACTGCCTCCCAGAGTTGGGTCAAATTCATGTTGGTAGCTTCGATGACCCTGTCCAACCATCTCGTCCTCTGTCATCCCCTTCTCCTCTTGCCTTCACACTTTCCCAACATCAGGGTCTTTTCCAGGGAGTCTTCTCTTCTCATGAGATGGCCAAAGTATTGGAGCCTCAGCTTCAGGATCTGTCCTTCCAGTGAGCACTCAGGGTTGATTTCCTTCAGAATGGATAGGTTTGATCTCCTTGCAGTCCAGGGGACTGGCCCGGCCATTAGCCAGACTTGAGGCAGTTGCTTCAGGTGGCAGAACAAGGAGCAAGGAGAAAGCTGCTCCCACCACCACTGTTTTCCTTCTTTCCCCCACCAGTAAATATTTATGGAGCTCCCCTCCTGGTGGTGCTTCTCTTCAGATGGCTGGGCATCTCGTGCCAGCCCTGTTGGCTAGCCAGCAAACAGGAATGACTTGAGTCTTCTATGCCTCCGTGCTCAATTGTGAGAGAAGCTGTCAATGTGTGGAAAAAAACAAAGTAGTAAAAATGCAGAACTTAAAGGCTTTACTTTGGGGGTGTATTTTATTTATATTCCACCTTTTCCCCTTTTCGGGCCCAAGGTGGCTTATAATATATATGTAGAAAACTGTACAGCTAAAACAACAGCAGTAAATTGCATTATTGACACGAAATGAAGCAAACCAGCAGCCTGGATTAATCTAAATTGACAACATTAAGAGACAAGTAATAAATAAAATAATAACCATGTGCCATCAGGTCAAGGTTTGAAACCATTTAGAATCGGTTACACTTTTCAAAAGCAACAGCACAATGTGCCTGTGTTGATGGGATGTTACCAAGAGCTGGTTGTTTCCAGCAGTAACTCTTCCAGGCTCTGGTTAAAAGTCTCTGTGTTTTTCTCTGTGTTTTCTGTGGAGAACAAACGCACCAGTGATGGCGAGTTCTGGAAGATCGTCCAGCAATAATAGCCAGAGATAAATGCTCCCACTTTGTATATTTTTTTGGGCATCAGCTTGGCACAGGATCTTTGCTACAGGAGAAATTCAGTTTGCCTCTGGTGATCTGCTTCTGTCTGTTCCATAAAGCTCCTTTGATTCCTTAATTGCTAATTAACTAATTGCCGCTCTTCCATATTAACGGGAGCTCCGCTGGACTTCCTTTGGCACTTCGGATCCATTGATATCAAAATTAAGGCTTAAGGTGTATAGTTTAAGGTTTTATGAGGCTGCAGGTCACCCCCAGAGTCGTTGTCTTAAAGGTGCCAATGGTTGTCGCCATAAGACCGAGCTTTCCCAGGCCTGGATTGGGTTCAAAGGCAGGTAAACCATCACGGCTGAATCCTCGTCAGTGTAAAAGTGGTCTCGTCCAGAACCTGGAAAGCATACCCATTTGGACTACGACTCCCAGCATCGCCACTGGGGATTTGGGAAACTGCACTTCAAAAAGATGACTTATCCCAAGCTCTGCTCTCTGCAGGAAGAAAGCCAGCCCTTCAGGGAGAAGGATTCTTATTTGGCTTTTTCCCTGATGCTCTAGCTCTCCACCTGCAGGGGGTTCTGAAGCGCAGGAGCAGGTCATCAGGCTAGCTGGCCCAATCCTCTCACGCCACTAGATTTCACACTTTGTGCCGTTGTGGGGATTATTGAGTACCAGCGGGTCTGCCTTTTGCTGCTGCTCTGATATACTGGGGTGTTGCCAAGGTTCTGGGGGTCGGTTGCCGAGAGAAGAGCAAGTCGATAGGGAGGCTGGCCAAGCTTGCTGGGGTTCATGGTCACCACCTATGAGCCAGAACATGCTGAACAAATCTTTTGTCCAAATTTGCAAAAGCCACTTTTTAGGAATGCTGTTCCCCAAATGGGTCTTCCTCTAAAGGGAAAGAGCTATAGCAGTCGGGCGTCCTGTCTCCTCTTTCTCGTTATCACATTTGTTTTACATTTGTACCCTGGCTTTTCTCCAGCCAGCTCAAGACCTGCACGGCTCTCCTCTCCCATCCTTGGATCCCCACAACAGCCTGACAAGGAAGGTGAGGCTGCCGGAAGGAGAGACTGATTGGCCCGAGTGCTTGCCTAGTCAGTTCTTAGGGCTTGGGGCCAGTGGGGGGGGGGGGGGGGAGGAGGATATGTTGCAGAGTTTTGAATTTCTGGTAAAATTCCTTTGCAACGCAGCAGAAATACAGAGATCCACAGAGCAGAAGAGTTGCAAATTCCCCAAATAGTTCCCCCCCCCTTTTTTTTCATTAACTGGCACTTAAGGCTCGATAACTCATTCTGTAGGAGGAAGAATAAAAATGTAGCATTACTTACGGTTGTGAACAGATCAACAGCAGACAAACTGGCTGCTTCCAGTAGACTATAGAGAGAGGGAAAGGAACACCTATCAGAAAGGCGGGCCTCTCTTTGAATTCAGAGGCAGGGAAGGAACCATTGGTTAGTACTGGACAGATTGACAGTCACCCTAGTCCAGAACGGTCCCTTCCAGGCACTCAAACGGCAGGCAGCATGTGAGGTTGTTAAAAAAAAAAAAAACTCCCTACAGAATGAACCTGGATCTCCTAAGCTCCAGTCTGAGGCTTTAATTGTTGTACCACACTGCCCTTCTTGGGCGTTTACATCTGTTTAAGATGTTTTTCTTTGTCCAGGCCAGTATCACCTCCTCTGGCTGCCTTCCCAGAGTCTCAATTGGAGGTCTTTTCCATCCCTGTAATCGGAGCTGCTGCCTTGGATCAAACCCCAAACGTTTGGCCCGTAAGACCTAAATGCCCCCCCACCTCTGTTGAGCTATTACCACTTCTTCTCTTTGAGTCTATTCTCCACACACAACCACACACGCCCTTGCCAGATTCCAGGATTTTATAGAGCCTAGTTTGAAACGGCGGCTGTTGACTTGGCATATTTGTGGAGATCTGTAACATTTATGTTCCGCCGTTCCTCCGGTGAGCTCAGAACTGCACCATGAGGCCATCCATCCTCTCCCTACCTCCTGCCATCAGCCCTGAGAAGGTAGGCCAAGCAAAAAGGAGAGCAACAGAGATTTAACAGCTGAATAGGGCTGGAATGGAAGACCTTTGTGGCCCCTCAGAGGTTGGACTCTGATCCCATCAGCCCCGGCCAGTAGAATCGGTGGGTGATGGGGCTTGTAGTTCGGACGAACTACAAGGACGGGTAACTCTTTGCATTTTCTTCTCCTCCGATTCTGATTCAAAATCTCCTAACGAACTGGAGGCCGCTTCAGTTCCAACGATTTTTCTTTAAAAAATCAGGAAGACCAAGGTCAAGAGGTCATTCAGCATAGCAACGCACATCTTACAGATTGATCTATCTGGCTCCTTAGCTACCCACCGATGTCATGTACTTACCTCTCATATCCCACCTTTCCTCGGATGAATTCAAGCCGACATGCGTGGTTCCCTCCTCCCCCGTTTAAACTTCACAATAAGGTACGCCAGATGGAGAGAGGGTGGCTTGGCCACGGTTACCGGGCAGGTTTCGTGATGGGATGGTTGCTTCCAGAGGGTCCCCGAAGCAACTGGTGTTCATGGACACCACCACAGATTTTTGCAGGTGCATTACAACCGTGGGCTGCTTCTTCTCAGTGGCTTGCTTAGTAATCCCTGGCAGAGCGTTTGGCCTTATTCACGGCTGCCTCCCATGGCGCTCACGCAGGCACTGTGCTTCTTGGATGCCAATATCTCTTTTGTGATTCATCGTTGGCCTTTTCAGGCCCTCCTCGGTAGATTCCCCCAAATTAGGATCTCACGGTTTTCATCCCAACATACCTTGCTTGACACATCCTTACCCTGAACCTCCTGTGCCGTCCAGGTATCTAAATGTTGAGGCTGCTGTCAGAGCATCAGACTTTAAAAATACCATGTTCCTTATTTTTCTTTTGCCTTCTGGTTTAGTCTAAGAGGGACGTGGTGGCGCTGCGGGTTAAACCGCAGAAGCCTCTGTGCTGCAAGGTCAGAAGACCAGCCGTCGTAAGATCGAATCCACGCGATGGAGTGAGCTCCCGTCGCTTGTCCCAGCTCCTGCTAACCTAGCAGTTCGAAAGCATGTAAAAATGCGAGTAGATAAATAGGTACCACCACGGTGGGAAGGTAACGGCGTTCCGTGTCTAGTCGCGCTGGCCACGTGACCACGGAAACGGTCTATGGACAAACGCTGGCTCTATGGCTTGGAGACGGGGATGAGCACCGCTCCCTAGAGTCAGACACGACTGGACTAAATGTCAAGGGGAACCTTTACCTTTACCTTAGTCTATGCTCAAAGCAGAGTCTGCCGATCATTCAGGGTCACGGCTAAAGCTTCTCCATTCCACGGAGCCCTGCCAGTGAGCATCTGTGGGACCCCGGGACCCACGTGATCCTATTAAGAACCAAATCCTGGTGGTGCATTATTACAAGCTCCGGCCTCTCCTTTTTCCAACGCTCTGCATCCTAAATTAAAGCCACCACGTTGCAGGATATAGACCATGGACAGGGAGCATAGAGGTTCTCTTGAACCGGACTGCCCACCTTCCTTTACAGTGGCCATTCAAGCTGTGTCTGATAGCAATTGTAGTCCAGCCTCTGGACGTCCATCGGTTCCTTGTCTCTTGTCAGGTTATGTCCCTTTCTAGAGCGTGGAAGGGTGACTTTCTTGGACTACAGCTCCCAGAGTCCACGATACAGGCACACTGTCTGCAGCATGCTGGATGTTGTAGTCCGTTTCCAGGTGCTGCATTACTCGCTCCTTTAGGTAGGTTTCTTTGTCGTGAGTCGCCGCCACCTTCAATGTTCCCTTCAAGCTGCGCACATGCGCTTGCCCAGAGCTCCATCAAGGTTGTGCACGGGGCGCCGGCTTGTTTATTTCCCCTTTCAAATGAAGCCCTGTGCAGACCGAGAGAGGCTTCCGCGCAGCGGAAGAGAGACTTAGAAGGAACGTTGGCCACCATCCACCGGCCTTGTGTTCAGAGCACAGTTGGCGATCTCTGCCTCATCTAGGTGGTGCAGAGTACCTGTGGCCCTCTGGATTTTGTTGAACTTCCAATCCAGTCATCATTATCATCCTGGAACTGCAGAGCTGGAAGGGACCCTCTGAATCATCGAGACCAGCCCCTGTCAAGGAGGCACCACTGGGGATTTGAACTCCCAGCCTCCGGCTCCGCAGCCAGGAACAGGGGCCACTGGTTGCCAACGGCCTCTCTTTTCCTGTTGCGCGCGCTCAGGGTAAATCAGCAGAGTAGCCCTTTCGGCGCTGAAGAACTGTCCTGGAGAGACTAAGGAGCACTTGAGCTTGTAGGTGTTTTCCTTAAGAGTCAGACAATAAGAATGGTTGGAGCAAAATGGTTTGTCGTGCTTTTGCGCTGCGCCGAGGGGATGTTCTTGGCTGGCTTTGGCTGCTCTGGGTATGAAGGAATCAAAGATTTCTTTGTGGCAATGAGAAGCAGATGGCTGGGCGGGGGGGGGGGGGGAATTTTCACTGACTCAAGCACTTTTTGCTCGGTCCCTCCTTCCCTCCCCATGTGCATTGCTAGAAACGAATCAAGCTTCCCTCTGCTTTGCTGTGCTGCGGGGCTTAACCCAGCGTGGCTCTGTTTTCAAGTGAGTAGAACTCATGCGGTTGGAGGGGACCCTCGAACCATTCAACCACACTTCTGGGTCTGAGCGGCAAGCACCAAATTTATTTATTTATTTTCCAACTTTTACCCCGCCCATCTAGATTCAATGAATCTACTCTGGGCGGCTTACAAACACAATTTAAAACAGACAGTATCAAACAACATAGAACCAAGATGATAAGACATAAGGAATGAAGAAAGAGAAGGGGGGAAGGCCTGCCTGAAGAACCAAGTCTTCAGCTTGTTCTTAAAAACTCCCAGCGAGGGTGCCAGGCGAATCTCCAGGGGGCAAGATGTTCCAGAGGCGAGGGGCCACCGCCGAGAAGGCCCGGTTTCTAGTTCTCTCCTTCCGGGCCTCTCTCGGGATCAAGCCGCTCAGCCGCCCAGCCTGGCTAGATCGACTGACACGGGTAGAGCTAGGTGGGAGCAGGCGCTCTGCCAGGTATCGCGGTCCTAAACCGTTTAGGGCTTTATATGTAAGCATTAACACCTTGAAGTCAGTGCGGAAACGAATGGGCAGCCAGTGTAAGGCCACCAGAGTGGGGGAAATGTGATGGCATTTTTTCACCCCAGTTAATAATCTGGCGGCCGTATTCTGGACCATTTGTAGTTTCCGCATCAATCTCAAGGGTAGCCCCACGTAGAGCGCATTACAGTAGTCTAATCTCGAGATTACGAGTGCATGGACCAGAGTGGTGAGCGCCCCAACATCAAGATAGGAGAGTGTTTCTAGCAGAGGCTGTAGGTGGTCTGTCTGTCTCTCTCTGTGTGTGTATTAAGCTCTTTCTGTTAACTTCTTTTCTGGAATAAAGAGGAACGAGAATTTCCAAGGCTTGGACACCTCTACATTACAGATGATGTTGACTCTGGACTGGCGTCCTTGTTGATGTTTACTGGCTTAGGCCAGAGAATGTGAAAGTTCTGTTAGCATCTAGAGCAGTGGTTCCCAGCCCTGACTCCCTAGATGTTCTTAGACTAAACACCCCAAGAAGCCTTCACCACTTAAAAAAAAAAAAGCAAAGTGTGCTGCTTAAATATTGCCCCATAGCGCTTAAAAAACTCTCTGGGCGGCTTCCAGTTTAATTATGAAGGCTACACATCACACACACACCCCCTCCAGCAAGCTGGATATTCATTTTACTGATCTCGGAAGGATGGACGGCCAAGTGGATCTCGAGCCGGCTGTCAGAATCCGCTGGGATCAAATGCTGACCGTGAGCAGAGTTTTGACTGTAATACTGCAGTTAAACCATGAGACCCCTATGCTGGCCAGGATTTCTGGGAGTTGTAGTCCAGGAACATCTGGGGATCCAAGGTTGGCAACCGCTGCTCTAGAGGCATGACAGCAGTGGGAACAGGGACCTTCCCAGTGTTCTTGAACGGTAGCTTCCACCATCCTTCCCCATTGGCTGTTGCAGCCAGCCCCACCATCTTTGAAGACCTCACTGCTCAAATTTGGCTTAGAAATACTGGGGGAAATACAGTGGTGCCTCGACTTACGAACTTGATCTGTTCCGGAATGATGGTCGTAACTCGAAATGGTCGTAAGTCGAAGCACCATTTCCCATAGGAATGCATTGGAACGGGATTAATATGTTCCGGCCGGAAAAATATTACCAAAAACCCACAAACAAACAAACAAAAACCACTGAAAGCCCCATCGGAATGTGTCGGGGCCGGAAAAAATAATCACCAAAAACCAAAAAAACAATGCAAGCCCCATCGGAACGCCCTGGGGCCGGGGGGAAAATCGCCAAAAAAACCAAACACAGCAAGCCCCATCGGAACGCGCTAGGGCTGAAAAAACAAACACACCAAAACACAAAAAAAATCACAGCACAGAAACATAACCCCCCCCCCAGCCCAAACCCAAAACCCTGTAAATGTACTTACTCAGAACCAGAAAGCAGCACCAGGCAGTCCGAAGCCTCCTCCGATCACACACTCTCTAACCGTTGGGGCGAAAGAGCTACAAAGAAGCTCGTCGCTGACCAATGGTTAGTACCTACATTTTAATTCCCCGCCTTTTCCCCCACCTTTTTTCCGGTTGTAACTCGAAGCTCCGGTCACAAGTCGAAGCAAAATTTTGCGGCCGGAGCTGGTCGTAACTCGAAATGGTCGTAAGTCGGGACCTTCGTAAGTCGAGGCACCACTGTACAATGTTAGGCCCAAGCTAAACGCTACAGTTAGCACATCATTAGAAGTGGAGTTCCTTGAAGTGCTGAAAAAGATATCTGATTGTCTGGGCATGGCCATCAGTGTTTTGGATATTTGTTTGCTTTTGTTTTGCTCCACTTGAAGCAGGTTCAAATGTCCAGGTATGAAATAACAGAATCCTAGGGATCCAGAGGGCGGGACGTGGTGGCGCTGTGGGTTAAACCGCAGAAGCCTCTGTGCTGCAAGGTCAGAAGACCTGCAGTCGTAAGATCAAATCCACGCGACGGAGTGAGCTCCCGTCGCTTGTCCCAGCTCCTGCCAACCTAGCAGTTCGAAAGCATGCAAATGCAAGTAGATAAATGGTACCACCTCGGTGGGAAGGTCACGGCGTTCCGTGTCTAGTCGCGCTGGCCACGTGACCACGGAAGATTGTCTTCGGACAAACGCTGGCTCTACGGCTTGGAAACGGGGATGAGCACCGCGCCCTAGAGTCGGACACAACTGGACAAATTGTCAAGGGGAACCTTTACCTTACCTAGGGATCCAGAAGGTCATCTAGTCCAACCCCACACCCAAGCAGGAAATCCACACTTTTCTGCATCCCTAACAGATGGTGATTCCAACCTCTGTTTCACCAATCTCCAGCAAATCAAAATCTCTTTGATTTGTATTCCTGCATCGAGCAGGGGGTTGGACTTGATGACCTTACAGGCTTCTTCCAACTTCACTATTCTGTGATTCTATGAAAAGAGAGCCTGCCACCCATTCTGCTGTGGAACAGCTCTTACTGTCAGGATATCCTTCCTAAACATTTAGTGAAAATGCTTTAGTCGCTTTGGTGAGGGCAGGTAGGAAGTCACGAAAGACTGAGAGATGAAAAGAAAAGCCGCGTCTACCCTTTGTATGGCAGAGACCTGCAGGGAAACGCGGAAAATCAGCCTGAAAAGGGTAGGAACTGGTTTCGGTGGAGGCCCCGAAATGTTCGCCAAAGCTGTTTGGTTTTTTTTGTTTGTTTTTTGTTTTTGTTTTTTTTAATGTGCTGCTTCTGTTCAGGATTGAATGTGAACCTTTGCTGTGCAGTCCAGCCGATGGCCAGCTTCAGCTCTGATGTCCCCCTAAGATACCACACACAGAGAATGGTGGAGAGAGGTGTACGTAAAATAAAACCCGTGTGACAGCAAAGCGTTGAGCCCGAGGCCAAAGCTCCATTTTCAATGTAGTATCCGGGGAAGCCAAGTCTCTGTCAAACAGCTGTAAAGTGGCATGGGATGATGATTTTAAAATGACTTAACCCTGCGCATCAACTGCCTTGATTTCCTTTGAGCCTTTCCCCCCAACCTGGCAAACAGGTGCCTGGAGTGCTAGCGAGGGAAAAAGCAGCTGTGGGGTGCCCACCCACCCCAGGGAGGGAGGGTTGCAGGCGGTAGAGAGGGTTAAGCACCCCACCAGCACCTTCAACCCCTGCCTTCCTGCCAGGCTGCGGCTCTTCAGAAAAAGACCTCTCTCTTTTTGGCACCGATCCGCTTCTCCCTCTTGCTAGCAAGCCCTTGGCACATTTTTTAAAAAGGGGGCCTAAATTCTGCTTGGTTGGGTTGGCTAGCGCAACAGGATTTATGCCACTGGCCGCAGGCGATTGAAATCTTCCTTTTGCAGTGGTGGGGTGCATGCGGTTCTATGGCATGGTGTGTGCAGCCATGCACGTCCTGAAATAGCAAATGGAAGACTTCCGGCAGCGGCCGGCAGCCACTGCAGGCAGAGCTACGCAATAGGATTACAGCCATTAATTCTATCTTGTGTTGTTATTGTTTCCTTGATCAGATGAAGCAGAGGAAGGACGGATGGATGGTAGGCAGCCTTTCTCTGAGTGACTGGCTGCCTGAGTGGGGGGGGGGGGGATGTAAACGTTGTGCCTTACTGCTTTGAATTTATTTTGGTGTCGTTTATGTTTTTTTAATCTGGTGTTTGCTTAATCTTTTTTAGCATTTGTATCGTCATTATTTTTAGTTTTCGGTGCTCTCTTTTAATGGTGTAAGCCGCCTTGGGTCCTTTTTTAAGGAGAAAAGCAGGGTAAAAAATGTTTTATAAATAAATAGCGTAGGTGGCTTGTTCCTGCAATGAACTGCAGAATTGGGTCTGAATTCTGGGAGAACGGTGGCGTGCAAGCTAAATAAATAAATGCATGGATATTTATTTACACAGATAAATAGTTAGCATTGCAGAAATCCGAGAGGATTCAGCTGCTGGTTGCTTTTGCCCCTGGTGGTGGTTTGTTTTTAATGTGGGAGATTATTTTTTTTAATGGGCATCCTTTGTCTGCCAAGTGGCAGAATCTGCTCCTTTTCCTCTGCCGGAGTAGAGCCGAATGTGTGATGCCCACTCTCTGCTCCTTTCTGGAAGTTGGGATGGGTTTTGAAGTTTCTCAACACAAACGGTTCTCAGTGTAATGACAGCCTCGTCAAAGGCCCTTAGAATTGACACTGGATGGATCCCTTCATTGTGGTCGGAGGGGGAAAGGCTGCGGCTCAACACAGCCAGTCACAAGGAACAAAGGACGCCAATGTCGATGGATGCCATTTCAGCCTCTCTCCTCCTTTGCTGAAGCTGGGGAAACATTTCGTTTTCGGAGTACAATTCCAGGAATCTCCCAGCACTATGGGATCCTGGGAGTTGTAGTGAAAAAACATTTCCTCTCTCTCCCGTTTGTACATAGAAGAAACAAACAAAAAAAAAAAAACCCCAAACCAACCCACATCTACGTAACCCAAACCCACATTTCTTTTGGTGGTTTTATCCTCCCAGTTTTCATTCCAAACTCTAACCAAGTTTAAGTGCACAGAACAGCATTTTCTTCCATTTTCTCCTGACTCTGTTGTTTCCTCCATGGTCTGTTTCAGACTGTATTCCTTGCAAGCAGGGGTCCTGTCTTGTGGGTCCCCCCCCCCCAATGTAACGTTGTAAGGGTACAGTATAAACGGACAGATTTTTCTCTTTCTTGAAAAGATTCCTATCTTAGTTCAGGAACTTCAGCTGGTTCAAAATGCAGTTGCCAGACAAGGACCAGTTTATAAGGAGCACATGACATCTAAACAACCACCCTGGTTACAAGTCCATTTCCAGGCCCTGCTCAAAGTACTGGCAATAACCAGAAAGCCCTATATGGGTTGGATCCAGAACCATCTCTCCCTATACAAGCCTTCATCAGAGGAGGCCCTTCCCTTGTTCCCATTGCCAGCACAGGTACGGCTGATGGGGACACACGGGAGAGGGCCTTCTCTGTGGCAGCTCCCAGGTGATGGGATGCTCTCCCTCGGGAGATCTGGCTGGCCCCCACCCTCTGATCCTTCTGCCGACAGCTGAGGACCCACCTCATCAGGCATCATCATAACCATCATGGAGTCCATGAATGCTGGTTTTTTAGCTGAACACTTTCCTTTTTTAAATGTTTTCAATCGTTTGGTGTATTTTAATGAGTATCATCGTTTAATTGTTGTAAATGTATAATCGTGTTTTTAATTTAATTTTGTTTTTAACACTTTGAGCCACCTTGTTGGGAGAAAGGTAGCCTATAAATGAGACAAAGGAATAAATATTGTCCAAAACAGCCAGTCCCGATCAGTTGGACCACCCTGGTTTGCACATTCAGCTTTGCGGGGCATCTTCAGACTAGAAATTGGAAAAGCTGCTTTTTTGGGGGGGGGGGGGGACTACAGTGCCCAGATTCCTCAAGCCAGGATGGCTAGTGGTAATGCTGATCAGGGGATTCTGGGAGGCATGGTCGTCCCTCAAAGTAATATTTACAAGATGCCCACTTGTGCCCCTTAACTCATGCCTGGGAAAGAAGGCCTGCAGGCTTTGGAAAACACAGGTACCATGGGTGATCGAAGAAAATGCAGATATATCCTAGTCAAGGAAAGAGAAGTCTCTCACTTAGCAGAATCTAACCCAAATGGTGATGTTGATGTGTGACAAAAACATTTTTTAAAAACCCTTTGTTGTGATAAATTCTCAAAGGGTAGCTGCGTTATGCCTGTCGTAGCAAAGGTTCTTGTGGCACTTTTAAAGACGCACGAATCTACCATGGCTTCCTCGTTTGCAGGCTGGAAGCCACACTCGGGATAGGCGCATCGGATCAAAAGCCGGCACACACCTCAAATCAGGAGGGGCATTAGGCTGATCCCTGGGCTCCTTGTAGATACTTTTGCTGTGTTCTTTCTTTATTGGGTTCCCCTCTTTTCCATGGCATTCGCATTAATGTTAAGTATATTTAGATTAATTGGTAGAGGGGGCTGTGCCACAGGAAAGAACTTTGACTTAAGTAAACATTTTAAGCAAAACTTTTTTCATTGGCACTGAAGATAACGTTTCATGTTGTGGTCAACTGATGTCTTCGTTTGACCAGTATCCTAGTGGTGTGCATAAGAGGCAATCCGGTGTCATCGCGGGGAGGCAGGGGTTAAAATGCAAGAGGTGGAGTTGACTCAGGTTCAGATTATCTGATTCCCTGGAAGAATGCAACTTGGCTCACTTGAATGAGCCACCTGAAGCAATTTCAGTGAATAAATGTCTTTTCTGCCCAAACGTCGCTACAGTGTGCATGTTTCATCTCGTGGCATCCTCTCAGAGTGCGCGTTAGCATGGCAGTTCTGGGGGGGGCGCTCTGGCTCCGAACCCCCCACTAATGGATTTTGAAGTTTGTAGTCCTCAATATTATTTTCCAAGCAGTGGGATGAGCCATACTCTGCCACTTGTCCCAATCTTTTCTTCTTGAAATCAAGGAATAGAGGAGCATTAGAGCGGAGATTTGAACGGAGGTTACCTACGTCCTCGTTGGGCACTCTTACCACAGCACCACGCTGCCAATCGTCTTCACCGGTGGCACCGTGATCACCACCCCCATCAGTTTTGGCAGGAGGGCAGCGGCCAGGTTACCCTCCCTGTCCCTTGGGTCCATCACATCCTAACCTCCCTTCTTCTCATTTCTTGCAGCGATGGTACCGGCAGAGAGCAATGCCAGGATGGCCTGCCAGCTGTGCCTCGGGTGACGAGAGGGAGCTGCTGGGCTCGGTCCCTGAAGTGCCGACGTGTTCTCGGTGCGGCTCACAAACAGATCCACAGGGGGGGCCCAGAACACAATGAACAGACTGAACTTCCACAATAACAGAGTCATGCAGGACCGACGCAGTGTCTGTATTTTTCTCCCCAATGATGATTCCCTCAACATCATCATAAATGTGAGTATCTGGGCACCAATGGCATACCATCTTCCTCTCTGAATTGTAAGAAACAGGGATATTTTTGTGTCCTGCCTGCTTATAATCCTCTTTTATTTTTTATTTATTTTTTTTATTTTTTTGGAGAACTTTTTGATAAATAGACTTTCAAATCTGGGCATTTTCTTGATCCTTGTGGGGTGGGTTGTTGACATTTCCATACCTTATCTTGAAACCCTGCCTTTTGTCAGTTGCCGTTTGGCTGTCTAGTCTCTGGGATACTGACCTTCCCCAACTCTTAAGGACTAGAAACTTAAAATTTCCTCCTCCTTTCTGATTTTCTCATGGAGAAGGAAAAGATGCTTTTTCACCTTCAGAGAGAATAGCAGCCAGGATGCTGAGCAAGTAACTCTGAGTAAAACAAGCCCTTTTCATCACCTGTCTCCCCATCCCATCCCAGTGTTTTCCAGTCCAGTTTGAAACCAGTCTGTATAATGCTTTATAAAAGGGCTAACTCTGAGGAAAAGAGTTCCATCTCAAGGTGACTGGGCCTGCCAGATCTACCAGCTTGGAGGTCTTCTGTCTGACAGTTAAGAAGCCCATTTCCTCTTGACCCTGCTGTCTTCTCTGAATGCAGAACCTTAAGTTCAAATCAGACAGTAAGGGAGATCCGGATTTCTTGCTATTCCTGTTTTCCCCTCCAGGCACACAGTTCTTTCAAAGCCCTGTGCCCATGTAATCAGAATTGCAAATGAGGTGTGTTTGTGCTTTCTGGTGTCCAATCTTATACAAAAGTCAGTTAGTTTGCAAAATGTAAAGCAAGATCAGTTCATGCTTGGATAGGAGCTTTGCTTGTAATGATGTGTGAACTGGATTGTCAACTCTGGGCCTCGTTTGGAACGGCTTTTGCCACTGTGCCTTTATCTGATGGATTCTTGAGCCTCTTGTTTTCCGTGGCATTTTCTTTGAAAGCTTTTGTCTCTGTTGCTCATCTGAAAATTATTGGTCTCCAATGTTGGAAAATAGCTTGTACGTATTTAAGGTTGGTTGGTTGGTTGGTTTGATGCTGTCTAAAATGTGCACTTCCTCCACCAGATTGTTGTTGTTGTTGTTTAGTTGTTAAGTCATGTCCGACTCTTCGCGACCCCATGGACCAGAGCACGCCAGGCCCTCCCGTCTTCTGCTGCCTCCCGGAGTTGGGCCAAATTCATGTTGGTCGCTTCGATGACACTGTCCAACCATCCCGTCCTCTGTCATCCCCTTCTCCTCTTGCCTTCACACTTTCCCAACATCAGGGTCTTTTCCAGGGAGTCTTCTCTTCTCATGAGATGGCCAAAGTATTGGAGCCTCAGCTTCAGGATCTGTCCTTCCAGTGAGCACTCAGGGTTGATTTCCTTCAAAATGGATAGGTTTGTTCTCCTTGCAGTCCAGGGGACTCTCAAGAGTCTCCTCCAGCACCACACTTCAAAAGCATCAATTCTTCGGCGGTCAGCCTTCTTTGGCGGTCAGCCTCCACCAGATAGTTTTTGCCAATAAACCGATGGTTTGTTATTTTCTTAGAGACTGGCTATAGTGGCTGGGGATGCTGGGGGTTATAGTACATTACATCTGGAAGGCACTAAGTTTTGGAAGTCTTTTAATCTTTGGCTTCCTATTGTTATCGTGGTGGGATCCTTCTCCTCTCTTCCTCCCTTAATCTGGCATTCCCATTGGATTAAAAAGGGTTAGTAACCTCCCTGGGAGATTGTGGGGATGCTATAGACATAATATATCTTGACTTCAGCAAAACCTTTGACAGAGTGCCCCATGGTTAGAGCTCCTTCTCTAACTGGGAGGAGGTCACAAGTGGGGTACCCCAAGGCTCAGTCCTGGGCCCGGTGCTCTTCAACATTTTTATTAATGACTTGGATGACGGGGTGCAGGGAATACTTGTCAGATTTGCGGATGACACAAAATTGGGCGCAATAGCTAATACCCAAAGAGAGAAACAAAATTCAGAAATATCTAGATAGGCTTGAGCACTGGGCTGAAAACAACAGAATGAAATTTAACAGAGATAAGTACAAAGTTCTACACCTAGGAGAGAGAGAGAGAAAATGCACAGTTACGAGATGGAGGAAGCTTGGCTCACTAATACTGCAAGCGAGAAAGAGAATTGTTTTAGATCACAAGCTGAATGTGAGCCAACAGTGCGATGTGGCTGCAAAAAAGGCCAGTGCTATTTTAGGCTGCATTAATAGAAGTATAGTTTCCAAATCCCGCGAGGTGCTAGTCCCCCTCTATTCAGCACTGGTTAGGCCTCACCTTGAGTATTGTGTCCAGTTCTGGACACCACACTTCAAGAAGGATGCTGACAAATTGGAACAAGTTCAGAGGAGGGCGACAAGGATGATCAGGGGGCTGGAAACCAAGCCTTAGGAGGAAAGGCTGAAAGAATTGGGCCTGTTTAGCCTGGAGAAAAGAAGACGGAGGGGAGGTAAGACAGCGCTTTTCAAATACTTGAAAGGCTGTCATCCAGAGGAGGGGCAGGATCTGTTCTCGATCATCCCAGAGTGCAAGACACAACAACAATGGGCTCAAGTTAAAGGAAGCCAGATTTCGGTTGAATCTCAGGAAAAACTTCCTAACTGTTAGAGCAGTATGACAGTGGAACCAGTTACCTCGGGAGTTGTTGAGTGCTCCAACACTGGAGGCATTCAAGAAAAAGAAAATGATATAACCATCTATGAGATCTACTTTGATTTCTGCAGTGAGCAGGGGGTTGGACTCAATGGTCTTATAGGCCCCTTTCCAACATAGTCATTCTATCATTCTGTGTTAATGTTAAAATTGTGACTTTATAGGAAGACAACTGAGACATTTAAGGAATAATGAATTAAGAGTAACCTTGTCAATAGACGTTTAAAACAAGGTTACTTTCAAACCTTTTTTTAAGCATATATTGACAATAATATCATTTTCAAAATGTTACTTTTTTACAAAAATTAGATACATGCCTCCTGTCTGATGCAAAGGTAATGCTTTTAACACATTGCATCTAACCCTTCATTTCTAACCTCTGGAAAGGAATAAGTAGATAACTGCCTTTCTTGTCCCTTTTTCGAAATAAAAATGTTTAATATTGGACATATTGCATGAATTTGGCCAAACTCCGGAAGGCCATGGAAGACAGGAGGGCCTGGCGTGCTCTGGTCCATGGGGTCACGAAGAGTCGGACACAAATTAACGACTGAACAACAACAATATTGCAAACTCTACATATCCCCCTCACCCAAAATCCTGATGTGACTCTTTGGGGGAGGTGATAATCATGCTGCTTGAAAAGGATGGATTTAGGCAATATTTGGTGCCATTACTAAAGCATGGAGAAAAAGATTCTGGCTGGGGGTGGGCACACTGGCTGAATGGGAATACAGTGGATCGGAACACACGAATGTGCTTAAGCAGATCTGCTTTGATGGTATTCCTGCCTTGAGCAGGGGGTTGGACTGGATGGCCTTGTAGGCCCCTTCCAACTTCACTTTTCTATGATTCTGTGAGTCACGTAGGACATGGTGGGCGAGCAGCCCTCCAAAGCCCAGGCCGCACGAAGCTGCTGTGCTCCTGGATCTGCCATCACACTGACGGATTTCTGGACCCTGGTTTGAAGGGAAATGCAAGGGGAGGGTGTTCCTTTTGCCAGCGGGCGGCTGAAATTCAGCAGGACAGAAGCACTTTGGGAGGAAAGAACAAAACTGGAGGACGACGTACGCAGCTCGTAAGGCCCCAGGCGGTCAACTCCAGATGCAGGCCAAAGGACCAGTTCATTGGGCAAATGGAATTTACAGTCCTTCTACAGATGGTCTTTTTCTTCTGTGTGCCTCCTGAAAAAATCAGAATAGTGTGTAGGCTGGTGGAACACCTCGGTGCACAATCCACGAAGCCCTAGGAGGAAAGAGTGAAAGAACTGGGCATGTTTAGCCTTGAGAAAAGAAAACTGAGGGGAGAGAGGATAGCACTCTTCAAATACATGAAAGATAGTCATAGAGAGGAGGGGCAGGATCTGTCCTCGATCATCCCAGAGTGCAGGACACGTAATAACGGGCTCAAGCGACAGGAAGCCAGATTTAGGCTGAATCTCAGGTAAAACTTCTTAACTGTTAGAGCAGTACAGCAATGAAACCAGAGAAAATTGGACAGCCATCTGTCAGCTCCGCTTTGATTTAGATTCCTGCATTGAGTAGGGGATTGAACTCGATGGCCTTATAGGCCCCTTCCAACTCAGTTATTCTATGATTCTATCTCAAAGCCGCTTGTAAAATACTCACAAATATGTATCGCTTCCCTTTCCCACCCCTCTTTTGCAGGTCAAAATATTGTGCCATGAGTTACTTGTCCAGGTGTGTGACCTGCTGCGGCTGAAGGACTGTCACCTCTTCGGGCTCAGCGTCATCCAGAGTAAGTTCGAAGGAGAGTCCATTGTTTTCTGCCGCAGCCTTGTCGTTCCCTGCGGCATTTTGTGGGACCTGTCCTGCTCTCTCACTGGCCACCCGGCATTTAATTTCTGCTGCAAGATCCACCCGTGAGAAGTGCACCCTGAACGATGTGCTATTTCAAATGTCTTTGCTAGCTGTTGGCTAACTGAACTCTTAGCCTGCAGCCGTCCTTCAAAGCAGGTTTGCCATTAACTGCGCTTCACCTTAAAATCAGGGCAGTTGAAACGTTGAATCATGGTTTGCTCTGGAATGCCAGAGGACCGGGGGGGATTGGAGCCCGTGGGGGAAAAGGGGACCCCGTTTCCCTGGTCAGGAGACGGGGTAGCGTTACACTGGCTTGGACCTTTGCATTCACACAGAGGGAAAGACACTGATGTCAGGAATCTATTTAAAGAACAAAATGCTTCACGCTGCCCGAAATGAACAAAGACATTCCATTTAGCCTTTTTTTCCTTAGGTTGCTCCCAGCAGGCAAATGTGTATGCATGCAGTTCTTTTGCAGCTAACATGCTGGGTTTAAAAAAAAAATAAAAATAGGCAAGATATGGTAAATAAGTAAATTATAAAGCACTATTTTTAAAATAGGTGAACATCCCTAAGAAGCTTGTAAGCCAATTCTCTCCCTGCGCCTTTTTCCCCCTCCCAACGGAGATGGGTAAGCTAATTCACAAAGGCGGCTTTGAAAGAAATCTAGCTGTTTCGAGCTGCCAGTTCCTCAGTGTTGTGGTTTTTAAAGGAATGTCTGTCCCTAACCCTCTAATCCTGCTCCCCCTTCTTTCCCATGGCAGACAACGAGCATGTGTACATGGATCTATCCCAGAAACTGTACAAGTATTGTCCGAAAGAATGGAAGAAAGAAGCAAGCAAGGTAAAAGGGCCCTTCTGGTCTCACCTCTGTGGTCCAGGAGGACTAGAAATAAGGGGCCATCAGGGCTGGGGTCTCTCTCTCTCTCTCTCTCTCCTGAACTCATTGCTCCACTCCTTAAACACCGTTGAGTGAGGAATTCTCATGACACCTTAAGACTCTGGTTTCCAACCTTGTGTCCCCAGATGTTCTTGGACTGCATTTCCCAGAATCCTTCGCCACTAGCTGTGTTGGCCAGGATTTCTGGCAGTTGTAGTCCAAGAACCTCCAGGGACCCAAGGATGGCGAACCACTGCTTTAAGAAGTTTGTATTTCAGGCACGGTTTTCTGGACCGCAGGATTCGGTGTGATGATTCCCCAAATCAAGTGCTTTGGAAAACCCCAAAGGCTTGAGCCGAATACAGCTTGTTCCTCTCAAAGGTAACTCAAGAGACTCTTGGTAGTTTTCAAGCGGCGACAGGCTGACAAACGTTGGAAACCTTCCCCAAAGCCCAGGGCGCTCAAACAGCTTCAGGACGGCTTCACAGTCACAGCCGCTCTGCAGCGAAAATCTCGGAGGAAAACGGAGGTGGAGGCAGGGCTCAGACTTCACAGGACTTGAGAAAAGGAATCCCTGCGTGGGCAGGCTGTTGGTTCCGGTGCTGCGCTTTTGGGAGAAATGAGACGTCCAGTCAAAGGCTGGATGCTGGAAATGGGCTTTTTTACAGAGTGGTGCTATACTTAAAATATTATTATTATTATTATTATTATTATTATTATTATTATTATTATTATTAAACACGTTTCTTTCATGTTCTTCTATACTTAATAGTTTTTCAGGGCTAGAACTGTTTTGTTGTGTTTTATCCTTCTAACTCCGTTTTTGTGTTCACGTGTATCTGTTCTAAATCTATTCTCAAGCCCACTTTAATCTCAGTCCAGGGAGAATGGGGGGGGGGCCTGATTGTGACTGGCCACAAGTCAAATACAACACTCACAGTGCACACACGCACGCACACACAAACGGGTGTCGCTCAGGGTTGGTAAGGTCCTGCACGTGCCATTAATTAACAGGGGTTCCTCCTGTGCCTCCCTTCCTTCCTTCCTTCCTTTTCCTTGCCATTGCTTGTTTATCCACTCATGAATGGTGGCCTTCCGGGAGCTGCAATGCTGCAGTTCCATTTGTTTGTTTGCTTTTCTGTCTGTCTGTCTGAAATCCTACTATTCTCACAAGACTGGGACTTAAGCTGGCTCATAAGAAGATTAAAAGAGTTACAGGTAAAACCAGATTTAAAACAAAGTAGAGTTACAGGGGACGTGGTGGCGCTGCGGGTTAAACCGCAGAAGCCTCTGTGCTGCAGGGTCAGAAGACCCGCCGTCGTAAGATCGAATCCACGCGACGGAGTGAGCTCCCGTTGCTTGTCCCAGCTCCTGCCAACCTAGCCGTTCGAAAGCATGTAAAAATGCGAGTAGATGAATAGGTATCACCTCGGTGGGAAGGTCACGGCGTTCCGTGTCTAGTCGCGCTGGCCACGTGACCACGGAAACGGTCTTCGGACAAACGCTGGCTCTATGGCTTGGAAACAGGGATGAGCACCGTGCCCTGGAGTCGGACACAACTGGACTCAATGTCAAGGGGAACCTTTACCTTTACCTTAGTCCTGCCTCTTCTGGTGGGCGCCCACTCAGGGGCAGCTTCCTGGCTTCCCTGCCCTGCCTTCTCCTGGCACTGCCTCTGAGTGGGTGCCCGCTGGACAAGGTGGCACTGGGAAGTGCGGAACAACCGCTCAGCCAACAAACGAACCACCAAATAAGTGATTAGTGTGAATCTCTAGTCTTGACCTCCTTTCAAAAAAGGCCATTATCACCAATCTTTTTTTGTTCCAATACAAGAACAAAAAGAACAGCTTTTTTTTTTCATCAGCAAAAACATTCACAAATCAAAATCAATGTTTTGGGTTTCTTTGCATGACCCATTTCATTTCATATTTAAAAAACCTTGTAATTTGTGCAAAACACAAGGTTTTGCGAACAAAATTCAAGGTGTTCTGTGTACAATGTAGTTTTTGTACAGAAAATGCAAATGTGAATTCCCCCCCCCCCCAAAAAAAATTAAAAAGTGCTCAAATGCAGAAATGGCACAGAACCTCTTCCAATCTTAACCAGCTGGAAGAAGCTTCTGGAAGTCTTCATTCCTATGAAAACAAAGGAAGCAAAATCTACATCTTGATTCTATTTGGGACAAAAAATTGCATTGTCATCCTAGATCTTGTTACCTAAACAAATGTGTATAGTGACACCAATTTTCATCCTTTTGCCTGTTTCTTTCTTTTTTAATTAACATATAAAAGAAATGTCTGGGGTCACCTTGGGTCCTTTTGGGGAGAAAGGCGGGAGATAGATAGATAGATAGACAGACAGACAGACAGACAAACGCTGGCTCTACGGCTTGGAGACAGGGATGAGCACCGCGCCCTAGAGTCGGATACGACTGGACTCAATGTCAAGGGGAACCTTTACCTAGAGTTACAGTCTTAAAAAACCGTGAAGTTGAAAAGAACTTTAAAATCACACCAGTGCTGCACCAGTCTGTAAAAAGCCGCTTTTCAACAGCCAGCTGATTTCCCAAAGCCTGCCCAAATACAAAAGGTTTTTGCTTGGCAGGGGCAGGGGCAGCAGGGAGGGACCAGCCTGGTTTCCCTTGGCAGGGAGTTCCACAGTCTGCGACCAGCCACGGAGAAGGCCTTGATCATCCCTCACCAGCTGATGGCTCAATATGGTGGACATTGCCGCTCAGAAATGTCTGGAAGCTACTGCCCCACCTGAGCTGAAGTGCTCTCCAGTCACTTCCTCTGCTCGCATCACCTGCAGGATCAGAGGTGGTGAGAAAAAAAATCACAGGCAAGGCCAGTCACCTTCCAGCTCAGACTAATCTGTCCGTTTTGTACAAGGGAACAGCGAGAAGAAAAGGTGCAGTAACTGCTGCTTTTTCCTTGGCTTGGCAAGGTGGATTGGGCTCAGAGAGAAAGAAAGGAGGTAACAGTGGTGATGGGAAGGGGGTCAGACTCCGGAACCAGTACCCCCCAAAAAATCTTACCCAAACCCACCCTTCTTCCCCCAACAAATGTGGAGCAGTCGCCTGCGTCCAAGGTTCTTGCAGCGCGAAGCAGTCTTCACAACCACATGGATTAGCTTCTAGTCATCCGGGTTAAACTGGAAGAACTGGTGGCTTCAGAAGTGATTTAACGCCAGGCCCTTGGAGGGAAAATAGACGGCATCTTTTAATCTGTGCGGATGCAGCTGCCTGCGTGTTGAAATGCCAGATGGATCCTGCAAGATAAATAGCAGATGTCTTGAAGGTTGTCAGCTTGGCCTCTCACCGGTCACTGTAGCCACCAGACTGATGAGTTTGGTGTCAAGATAGCACAAGGTTGGGATTGATTTTCAGGTAACGAGGAAAAGAGCATCAGATCATGAGCCAATCTGAAGTGCATCTTAGGATTCTGTTTCCACACAAGTCCCCTTTGACCACGGACGCACAGAGGTTGGAATACTGATTTTTTTTTTATTTTTTTTTTGCTCACTGATATTGTTCAGCTTCCTCCAGCCAGCCGTTCCTTGGCCACAGGTGGCAAATGCTCCTTGAGCCACTGGCCTCCCTGCTTTATATAGCCTTTTCTCTTATTAGGACCTCGAGAAGCATTTTTTTCGGGGGGAGGGGGGCGGGAAGGAAAGCTCAGCAGGTCTGTCCTTCTGGATGAAGGCTGTTGGTCATGATGACAGTGTATCTCTCAGTATCATTTGTTGAGGAACAAAAGATGGGGGATAGGCTTGGGATTTGTGGATATTTTTTTGACTACCGATCCCATCATTCTGGGAACTCTGCCTGTCAGACTCACGCCTACAGACCCGAAAGGGTGGCTCACTCGGATAAATGGCCTAGCGGGGGGGGGGGGGAGCCCAGCTCTGCCCAAGCTTCCTGTTCAGAAAGGAAGCCTCCACCTAGGAGCAGGGCCACTTCCTGTCTGAACAGGAAGCTTGGGCAAAGCTAGGCCTAGCGCCTTCGTGCTGAGGCCTTTCTCCCAGGTGAGCCACATTCAGGTGCCGGTCGACGTGGGTCTGTCCGGTATAACTCCCAGAATGGAGAACTATGGGATTTGTAGTAAAAAAAAAAAATCCTATGCCTAATGGAGGGCGCTTTTGCACTTGTATTCATTTGTGAGTTTCATCTGTTCGGCCATTGCATTGAATGGATTGTTGTGCCTTACGGCTTTGCGTGTGTTTTTTTGGTGTTGCTTTCGTTTACTGGTGTTTTGTTGTTTTTTTAAAGTGTGGTATTTGATCTTTTTTAGTATTTGTATACTTGCTGTTTTTAGCTTTAAATGTAGTCTTTTAATGACATAAGCCGCCTTGGGTCCTTTTTTAAGGAGAAAGGTGGGATAAAAATATTTCAAATAAATAAATGAACACTAATTCGGGGAGGGAGTGTCTTGGGTCTCATCCTGTAATGCTTTTTTTTTCTGTGTGTGACCCCCTCCCACCTGTTTCTCAATTAGGACCCTGAACTTTTTTTTATCTCTTTGTTTCGTTTTAGGGTATAGACCAGTTTGGTCCCCCCATGATCATTCACTTCCGAGTCCAGTATTACGTGGAAAACGGCCGCCTGATCAGGTAAGGCTGGAAGGAGCCCAACAACCTCAGCAATCAGGATGTGTGCATGAGAGAGAGGTGTCAACAGGTACCAGAACCTTTAGTAGCAAATGCTGGCAAGAAACTAAGGGTTTTAATCAGTTTTTAAACATTTTAATCAGTTGGAAACTGCTGCAGGAGCCCTGCTAGGCAGAAAAGCAGGAAGCAAATGCTATAAATATATAAAGCAGATTTTAAAAACAAAACAGAAAAAGATTGACAGATGCATTTTGTGGATTACACCCACCTCCAGTCCATTTGAAGCTGAGGAAGTATTTTGCAAAACGGAAACGCTTCTGCTCAGATAGGTCTGTTCCTCTTTGTGTTACAAGACTTTCTCTCTGATTATGCTGAAATTCAAATGTGGCCCTAGAAAAACTTTAGATAAATACATCTGCCTCTTTGAAATTTGCTACTGAGGAAGAAATACCGGCTTGTAGGTTTGCAAACAAATTAAATAATCTTTTGTTACTTAGCCTATTTCTTAGGAATCATGTGGCTGGTTAATCTGATCCCATTTAAATCCACTAGCATGTTATCAGAGCCTCTAATTCAAAGAGATGCCAGAAGTCAGAAGCAACTTGAAGGCACATAACAACAACAACAGCCGCGCTGACTTATCAAAGCCACAGCTTAAACATCTTCTTGACATAACCTTATTTGCTACCATTCAGTGTTAGAAGGGATAATCTCTCCATATTTTCATTAATTTTACTCAGTTTTGCCTAAAGTTTTTCCAGGGCCAACTTTCAGGGCAAAACCCCTCTAAGGCAACTTACCTCAAAACAAGATAAAGTCCAATAAAACAGACTCACAAAAAAAGCCCAAGGAAGTGTTTTCCTCATTTATTTCCTGTTAGAATACTAGGCCGGGTCAAAACTAGTCAATAGGAATAGTAATTAACATTGGTGAGGACAGTGTAAATGGCCAAAATCGTTCTTATAATAAGGTTATAAGAAAGTTAGACCTTGAGTTACCGAGAGCTCAATGGGGCTCTTAATGATAAGCATCGTTTGGAGGTCGTTAAACTGATGAGATTGCTTTAAATTGAAAGCAGATTGATGACACATAACATATATGATAACGTGTTATTATTTATTCCCTAGTGCCATTTGTGTTCAAGTCATCATAACATGGCATGTATGTAGTGTTTCAGATGTGTGAGGTTTTTCACATCTGTTGTCATCGTACTCCATACAACAGTCCTGTCAGTTTGGGTTGTGTTGTCCTCAAATTCTTGTTGACAACGGTTTTGCTGAAAGCAGCCCAGGAAGTTCACAGACAAGAGAAGTCTCAAACTGAAAGTCTCCTGATTTGTAGCTCAGACGCTTCTAAAGAATAAAAGCATTTCGCCTTTTAAGACTGAGCTTCGTCCATTTATTAGCTGAGAACTCCATGAAAGCAAGAGAACCTCAGTCTTTCTGTGCAGTTGGACAGTGGGGGTTGAACTTGATGATTCATAGGATCCCTTCCAGCTCTGTAGTCCCAAGATGATGATGATGATATTACTTGACCACAGTTAGAATCCTATAATCATGGAGGCGGAAGATGCCTCTAAGGCCATCAAATCCACCCCCTCGCTCAAGGCAGAAATCCAAATCAAAGCAGATCTGTCAGAGGGTTGTCCAGTTTTCTCTTCAATACCTCCGGCATTGGAGCGCTCACGACCTCCTGAGGTCTTGGGTTCCATTGTCATACTGCTCTAACAGTTAAGAAGTTTTTTGCAGATATTCAGCCGAAATTTGGCTTTCTGTCCCTTGAGCCCATGGTGGCGTGTCCTGCACTCTGTGTTGATGGAGAACAGCTCCTGCCTTATAATTTTGAGTGCACCAAGGGGGTCAAATATGTCTCTTCGTGCCCATTAGAATGCCTCAGTGCTATGATGAGAACAGGCTCTGCCGAGTTGCATAGTAGCCGTTTAGCTACCAAAACACTGCAGATGGAAGTGACCCGCAAGTCCAGCATGATGTATTCCTGGCGTCCATTGTTCCGTCCAGCCTGTTCTTTCCCTGGATGAGGCTTCCTTTCTAACGCTGCTCCCTCCCCTCGACCCCCTTCTTCTCTCCTTCTAGCGACCGGACGGCACGCTACTATTACTACTGGCACCTCCGGAAGCAGGTCCTGCGTTCCCAGTGCGTTCTGCGTGAGGAGGCGTACTTCCTGCTGGCGGCCTTTGCTTTGCAGGCCGACCTGGGGAACTTCAAACGGAACAAGCACTTCGGGAAGTACTTTGAGCCCGAAGCTTACTTCCCGGCTTGGGTGGGTAGGAGCATCTTCTCGACAGCTCTTGCTTCTCATTTCAAACCACCTTTATGTCCCTTTATGTTTAATGCCTACCAACACCAGCTCACCTTGCCAGAGATGTCTGGGACTGGCCTTGCTCTGAGCTATTCCAGACATCCGGCCTCGTGTCTGCCTGGGAGAGGGATGTGTGTGTGTGTGTGTGTGTGTGTGTGTGTTTCTGTCAGCTGGAAAAAAAGTGCTGAGGACGGCACAGGGACTTTCCAGCTTGGCCAGCAGCGAATCGGCTCCTGCAGAATTCTGGCTGCTGCGTCTCCTTCCTGTTTAGCTTTTGGCTCTTGAGGGGGCAGTTTTAAGTGATGGATATTGTGTTTTGTTTTTTTCCCTTCCGTGTTGGTCTTACGCACATTTAATTGTGTTGTTGTCATGTGCCTGACTTTTTGGCCATCCTATGATTTAGTGACCTCAACAGGTTCCTGTTTGTCACAGCCCTGCTCAACTCTTGCAAACTCAAAAGCTGTGGCTTCCTTCCTGAGTCAATCCATCTCCCATTCAGTCTTCCTCTTTTCCTACTGTTCTCCACGTTTTCAAGCATTACTGTCTTTTCCCATGACTGTCTCATGATATTCCCAAGGCAGGATTGGCCTCAGTTTAGTTATTTCTGCTTCTAGAGAGAGTTCAGGTTTGATTTGATCTAGCACCCACTTTTTGTCTTTCTGGCAGTAAAGCTCTCCACATTTCAAACAAATCTATTTTTTTTTCCTGCAGCTTTCTGCACTGTGCAACGTCCACACCCGTACATAATCATCAGGAATACCATGACATGGGTGATCTTGGTCTCCAGTGAGACCATCCTTCTTAGAGATCTTTTCTAAGGATTTCCAGCTGCCTTTGATCCATAGAGCTAGTTCAAAGAACTGTGGTTTACCTAGCGATGTCAAGGAATCCTTAATAGCCACACTACGGTGGGGGAAGAAAGTGGGCAAGGCTTAAGGGAGGCTTGGTGGATGATGGAATGGTGCCAGGCATTGACATGGGGTGACCACAGAACCCAGGAGCCATGTCAGGAGCTGGACGATGCCGTCTGAAACTGGCTTTTGAAAAGTTTCATTTCTCGAATCACATGGCAGAGAATCATGGGGAGTGTGTTGTTGATCCTACCACTTTGTGATGTCAGCCCAGCCTGTTGGGCCTCCTTGTGACTTGGCCACGCAGTTTAAAGCGAGCCCAGTGTTCCTGTGACAGTGAGAATTAATGGGGGAAATCCGGTAGCATATGTCCGCCATTCTTGATCTTCTCATGGAGCAACCTCTGATAAGCCCCTTGGGGGGGGACATCAGGACTCGCTGAGTCAGTCCTGGATTTATAGATAAAGCCAATTGAGGGGCTCTGATTCTTAAAGGCTTCTACCAAAAATAAAGAGGGAAAGATGACAGAAGTTCAAGTTATACATAATGCTATATATACAGATTCTGAAATGTGACATGAGTTTGGGCTTCGGGATAGCCCTTTTCAAGTATTAATAAAACCTGCTTACTCCACACTTTTTGAAGGGCAGTGGGAAAAGAGGAAGACTAAATACAAGATGGATTCACTCCCTAAAGGAAGCCACAGCCTTCAGTTTACAAGAGCTGAGCAGGGCTGTTGAGGACAGGACATTTTTCGAGGTCACACCTTCCTCGGGTCACCACGCGTCAGAGGCAACTTGAGAGCCCCTAACAACAACTCCACACCACACACAGTGAGTGAAGCACACCGTCCCACACCTTCTGTCCCCATTTTCCTTGAAGAGGAGACCCCACTATACCCATGGAGGCTCCACACGCGCGCAGGCGCGGTTGGCTCTGCCTTGCGCAAAAGACCTCTGGGGTTTCCGCAAGATCGGCTTTTCCGAGAGTTGCCTTCAGAGGAGGAAAGACACTGCACGGCCCCCGCACATTCCCCTGCCTGTGTGTGGCTTGCACCCACTTCAAAAATTCCCAAACGAGGCACTAGGCTTAATCTGGTTGTGCGACACCGCTGGAAAACCATGGCTTCTGAGTCTAGTGTACTGGGAAACCACTGGCTGGAAGGGTTGTCCCAAGAAGAATCAGAGATGTTGTCTTTGACCACATCAAATCCCTTTGTCCATTTCGCCCATGGATCGTGGGGTTTGGGGGTGGTTGGCTGGGAAGAGTGACTCCTGTGCACTCCTTGCTCTTCACACACATACACACACAGGGTGTGTGTCTGTCCTTCTCACACACAGTCTTTTGCCTTGTTGGAATACCAAGTGTCTAATTGTAGCAGCAGCTGTGGGCATCCCCGAAATAGCTTCTGGTTATAAAGGGCGGGTGATGTCATGGGGGAATGCATAAGGGAGACATTCATTCCCCCCCCCCCCCGCCGCCCTTGTTGTGATCCGTAGGCCGTGGGTGCGGGGAGGAGAAGCGGAGAAGGTGCAAAAGCTGGCCTTTAACTCTTTCGTGTTCTCCTCGGCAGCAAAACGTCATCTAAGCTGGTAGTTCCCAACTCACAGCACCCAACCTATAAGGGTAGCAAAGGGACACCCAGAGGGATACGCTGGATGGCCAGAAAGATGAGCAAGTGGGTCGGTCCTAGAGCAAATCGAGCCTGAATGATCTGTGGAGGAAAAAAGGTAGAAGCTGAGGCTGTCCTACTTTAGGCACACCATGAGAAGGCAGGGTTCTCTGGGAAAGGCACTAATGGTGGAAGGCAACAGGAAAAGAGGAAGACTAAATACGAGATGGATTGACTCCTTAAAGGATACCACAGGTTTGAGTTTGCAAGAGCTGAGCAGGGCAGTGGAGCACAGGATATTTTGGAGATTGCTGATTCATGAGGTCGCCGTAAGTCAGAGCTGACTTGATGACAACCGGGCCATCCCGCAAATGTAGCCTTGTGTGTTAATACCCCGAGTGAGGAGTTCGAGAGGAACTCTGACGTCCTTGTTCCCTTGAATTCTCTCCCCCAAGGACTGGGGAAGCCACCTTGTTTTCATTTCACCATTGCACGGTGTGTAGAAAAGGCCCCCTGTGTGATGCCAGAAGCCTCCAGTGAAAACATAGCCGAGGTTGGAAAGACATCTGTTGATCTTCGTAAGCACGGTGAAACTTGAAGGCCGACCAGCCAACAGCTCTGTGTATGTGTGTTTGTGTGTATTGACACCTCACCTTCCAGATTTCCATGATGGGCCTGATGGCCTTTCTTGTAGATTTGACTGGCCTCTTTCCAGTTTCTCTGCCGGGAGTTCAGTCAGCTCCCAAGATAACCATGCAAACCTGCCAGGTAAGAAGGTTTTCCACTTGGGTTCTTCCTGTTGACTCTTTTTAAGCCCTTCTTCCTAGGAGTATTCAGCCTCTCCTCCGTGTTGACATTTTAATTTTGAGTGCCAGGGACTTCCGATAGCGCATATACAGCCGCTCGGTTGAGACGGTCCTTGTGAAATTAAAAAACGCATTCCAGATCCCAGAGCACCGGCTGCCAAGCATTAGAACCACTGCCTTCCCTGGCTTTGCTGGACAAAAGACTGGGGTAGATGTAAACGCCATTGAAAACTCAGGATTTCTGGCTGCTGCCTCTCCCTCTTCTTGGCGTTGGCCTTCGAGAATAAAACATAAAATACTCCCAGGTCTTCTTGGAGTGTCACTGCACACGACTCTTATAAAAACAGAGTCTTCATGTAGCAACCACAGACTGTGTGCATGTGTGTGTTGTGTTCCTCTTTTCTTAAAAATTAAGATGGCCAGAGAATGGTAGCGTTTAATTACTTAGAAAGCTCATTTACTGCTTCCCTTAAAACGAAACGAAAGAAAACTCAATGCCCTGAAGGAAAAATAGCAGAGAATTAAAGCCGTATGTCTGTTACATGCAGCATTTAAAGCGAGCAGACATTTATTGCAGAAGCAATAAAAGGCCCGTTTAAAATTAAGATTTCTCAGCCCTCCGACAAGAACAGCATTGAGGTCATGAAAAAAATATATTCGGGGGCATTCAGAGACTTGGTTTATTTTCGTGCTCTTTTTTTTTCTAATTTTGGGCTCACCGTTACTTGAATGTGTTCCTACTACCTGTCTTTGTGATTTCGGTCCCACCTTGTAGTGGAACCTTATGGTCCAGTTCACAAAGTAAAGTTTAAAACCACGCAATATGGAAAGTCCAGGTTCCCAGTCCTTACAGCTGAGAGGATGAGGATATAAAGCTGGACACAGGACATTTCTGACTCCCAAGGGAATCCAGTGTCCGGAACGGCGTGGCAACTGCATGACATACGTCTGTGGACTTGCCACCAGTGGTAGAGAAGCTGCTGGTGTGAACAGAATCTTATCCAGGCCGAGAGAGGCGTTTGCTGTTTTCGCTCCTATCTCCAAGCAGTTCTGGATGCCAAAATGCAGCATATTCCCTAGACCTGCGCTGAGCAGTGGGGGGGTCCCGGTGAGGTCAAGGGCCCCCGCAGAGAGCATGTGAGGACTCTGGGTGACTTTGGAGCCGCAGATTGTCCATCCTGTTGTAAGCAAATGGCAATAGCTTCCGTGTCGCCTTGACCCTCCCATGGCACACAAGATGCATTCTGCAAAATTTGAGCCTACAAGGCTACCATATGCAGAGCTGGATCATATTTTATTTTCATCTTACTCAGCGCCATTGCTCAGAACATCAAATTAAATCAATTCTAGTACAGAAGGGGGAAAAGCCTGCATATCCATTTTTCCCCCCTTCTGTACTAGAATTGATTTAATGGAGCTGGTTACAGACGGAATAAACAAGGAAAGAGCTAATTAGAGTTTAATAAACACAGTATGTATAGATAATATTTATGACTACAGAGTGAATGAAATATTGTTGCAACGTCGACCTTCCTAATTTTAACATATTGAGGCAGTACTCTAGACAAGAATATTAATTAACACAAGAATACAGTTAAAAAATTGTACGGATGTGATGTAGAATTATAGAATCATGTTTATATCAATGTATTTATAGGATATTGTCCCCAATAAGTTAAAGTGTAATTCTTTTTATTTTACATAGCTGAAGGCTGAAATGCCAAAATGCGTCGGGCATTTTACACTGAAATAAAGAACATTATATTTTCCTACCCTCTTTTTGAACTAATTTTTTGACCTAATCTTTTTTTTTTTCTTCCCTCTTTTTCACCTAATATCTCTTTGCAATGGGGCCGTGGGTGGCCATGGCTCTTTGCTGAACTGCCTGGGATTCCACCACCACCGTCACCCGTCCCCTAACATCTAGTGTGTCTTCTCTGTGCCGGCAGGTGGTGGCAAAAAGAGGGAAGGATTACATTCTGAAGCACATCCCCATCATGCACAAGGACCAGTGCGCGCTGACAGCCTCCGAAGCCCATCTCAAGTACATCAAGGAAGCCGTCCGGCTGGATGACGTCGCTGTGCATTATTACAGATTGTACAAGGTACGGAAATGTCCCCAGCGAATGGATTTTGATGACGAACGAAGCAGGAGCCGCTGAGTGATTTCGAGCCACCTCCGTTGGGGAAAGATGAAACCTCCAGAGATCACCCACGTGTTACCTCCTCCAGCTCTTGATTTCCCCACCATGCTTGGAGGCTTATATAGCAGTGTATTTTAACGTGGAAATGCAAGGGTTGTGTTTTTTTTGGGGGGGGGGGGAGGGCTTGTGTCTAATGCAGAAAAGGAAGGTTTGACGCTTTTGGAGGTTTGACGCTTGCCAGAACCAGCAGTAAAGAGCTGCTGTATGTTCTGAAGTGGTGTGTCAGGATGCTGCCCGGCAGCTGTGATTCATGCTGTGATTTTATCCATCCTGGCAGAGTATTCGGTTTCCAGCAGGCAGGATGCTTCAGCCGCGCTTGCTTCGGGCATAAACGTTCGGAACGTTGCTCCCAAATGAAAGCAGTGCTAATTGTCCTGGAGCTTGGTGTGACGGAGATCAGCAGAGAAACTGTCCACGCCATTTGTCCCCTAAGTAATCGGGGACTACGTAACCCAAGAGAAAATGCCCCCTCTTACAGCTAACCCCAGAAGCATCCTGAAATATTTGCAACAGCTTAGTGGGGGGGCTGGAGAGCTCAGTGGTTTAGGTCTCTGGCTTCGGAGCCCGAGGTTGGGAGTTCAATTCCCCCGCTGGGACTCCTGCGAGTAGAGCCAGCCTGGGTGGCCTTGGGCCAGCTGCACCGTCTCAGGATGCCCCTAGAGGGAGGAAATGGTAATACACTTCTGAGTATTCCATTCTTGGAAAACCCTGAAAAGGGCCTCCATAAGTTAGAATTGACTGGACAGCACATGATTATTTGCTGGCTGGAGAGCTCAGTGGTTGAGGTCTCTGTCTGTGGAGCCCGAGGTTGGGAGTTTGATTCCCCCGCTGGGACTCCTGGGAGAAGAGCCAGCCTGGGTAGCCTTGGGCCAGCTGCACATAGTCCCAGGATGCCTCTAGAGGAAGGGAAGGGTAAAGCACTTCTGTCTATTCTCTACTTGGAAAACCTTGGAAAGGGCTGCCATAAGTTAGAATTGACTTGATGGCACACTGATGATGATGATGATGATGATGATGATGATGATGAACGGGGTGAGTCTCTGCTTGCTGAAATATGTCAATATTTTCCCTGGAGTTGTAAGGGAGGATGGGGTGCTTTGCAAAACGGCCCCCATACCCAGTTGGGGAGAGGGCACCCCTGCCACGATGCTTGGCGCTGCTGTATTGGTCAGCAAAGTTCAGTGGCCCACGTGGTGCCTCTCGGTCGTGCAGAAGGATGCAAAGGGCACCTTCCCACACCACAGAGCCCCACAGATAGGCAAAGGAGATGGTAGTTTGGGTAGACTCTCCACAGGATAAGGAAAAATGACACTTACTTTGGCTTTGGGCACCCAAAGGTGCCAAACAGGGCAGCTGGAGTTGCCAAAATGGGCCGGGGACCGGGGGGGCTGAATGGCTTGCGTCGACTCATTGACCCCCCCCCCCCCCCGTGTTCCAAGAGATGCTGAGCTGCCCTGCTCGGATGGGGCACGGCATTGTCGGCAACCCTAAGAAGCTGCCGTAGCATGCTGGCACGATCGAGACGCCCACCGGGCTATATCCTTGCATTCTTGGACACACCTGGCAACAGGGATCAAGCTTAGGGTTAGCTGCCTTGGCCTCTCAGCTCCAGCTGTGGTAGCCGAGTGAAGCCACTAGAGGCCCAGCCACGTGGAGGAGGAGGAGACGGTGGCCTTTCCTGTGAGTCTTCGGGGCTATTGGCCTGCTCACTGCTGGGAAGTAAGATGCTGGAAGGAGATGAGCCTCCGTGGGCTTCCTCACCCCTTTCTGACTTGGTTGAAATCAGAGCTTGGCAAAGTTTCTCGGTGGTTTTTTTTAATAAATTATTTTTAAGAATTAAGCGCTATCAAGACGTACCCCTCTGGAATGTAGGCGGTTAGGTTCTGTGAGCTGTAGTCTGCCAAAGTAACTTTTCCAGACATTTCCTTTATGAGTCTGTTCGGGTGTTAAGATCTTCAGGAGAAGCCTTTCTCTCCGTCCCATCACCTTCGCGGATGCGTCTGGTGGGTACACGGGACAGGACCTTCTCTGTGGCTGCTCCCAGACTGTGGAACTCCCTCCCACTGGAAGCCAGCCTGGCCCCATCTTTGCTGTCCTTCCGCAAGCAGACAAAGCCCTTTCTCTTCTGCCAAACTTTCCCTCAGTGACTGGCTGTCTGAGAAGGCTTTTTTTTAATGCCGTGTTGTGCCTTGTTGCTTTGAATGTGTTTTTGGTGTTGATTTTGTTTATCATTTTTAGTGTGGTATATATTTGATTCTTTTAAAATATTTGTATATTTAATGTTTATAGCTTTTAAATACAGTAGGAGACACACACACCCCGTATCCTCAGGGGATCGGTTTCCCCAGCAGATGCTCAAAAACACAGATTATAGCGAACACTATTTTAATAGCAAACCTTAAACACAATGATCTCTCGCTCCCTCTAGTGGCCAGTTCTATTAACTTCAACCTCAGAAATACATTTTTCTACAATTTTTCTTTTAATATTTTTTAATATTTTTCAGACCGTGGAAATATAAGGCGGGCCTACTGTTTCGTCTTTGAATGACGAAAATGGCCTTGGGTCCTTTTTCAGGAGAAAGGCAAGATAACAGTATTTTAAATAAATAGATAAGTTGTTTTAAGGAGACAGCATGCATATTTTCATATTTCACAGGTCTTACAAAGGGCTTGTTGAGGGCCAGCTAGCATTTTTTTTTTCCGGCTGCCAAGAAGACCCCAACACCGTTCTCCCATTTCTTCCGTTCTTTTCCTGTTTCCTGTTTGCTCTTTCGGCCTGAAAGGCTGCTTTTCCCACCCAGCTGGGCCAAAAGGGGAGTCCAGCCTGGGTGGGGGTTATGGGAAGAAGGCATTAGAAACGTGGGAAAATGTCACTGGATTTCTTTTCCCTTTAGGACAAGAAGGAAATTGAGGCCTCCCTGACGCTCGGGCTTACCACACGAGGCATCCAGATCTTTCAGGTCGGTTTCTCACCGTTTTCCATCTTGGTCGGCCCGCTTCGTCCCTAGGCATGGATGAAGCAGTGCGCTTCAGAGATTCTGAGTACTATACAAAATCTAATATTTTCTGCATTTAATTTGCAGGACTTTAGTAGGAGTAGTAAGTATTAAAATTTGCGTACTGCTCTCCATTAGTCGTAAGATTGAATCCACGCGACGGAGTGAGCTCCCGTCGCTTGTCCCAGCTCCTGCCAACCTAGCCATTCGAAAGCATGCAAATGCAAGTAGATAAATAGGTACCACCTCGGTGGGAAGGTCACGGCGTTCCGTGTCTAGTCGCGCTGGCCACGTGACCACAGAAATGGTCTACGGACAAACGTTGGCTCTATGGCTTGGAAACGGGGATGAGCACCACGCCCTAGAGTCGGACACGACTGGACTAAATGTCAAGGGGAACCTTTACCTTTACCTCCATTAGTGCTGAAGCATTACTCTGGGCGGTTTACAATTTCATACATAAGCTTACATACCGCCTGATTAATACTGGGCGGTTAACACTTGGAGCCATAAACAAATACTGTCATATGACAATCAGAATAAAAAAACATAATGCAAATAAAATCAATATGTTTTTAATACAATCTTTGCTTACTGATTAAAAAGTATTTCTATATTTACTGTTTTTAGCTATTAAATATTGTCTTTTTTTTATGGTGTAAACTGCCTTGGGTCCTTTTTAAGGAGAAAGAATATTTGGGGGTAAGAATATTTTAAATAAGTGAATTAAAATAAAATAAAGTCAACTTGAAGATTTGTTTTCCCTTCTCAGAATGTAAACAGCGAAAAGCAGTTGCTTTATGACTTCCCCTGGACAAACGTTGGAAAGCTTGTGTTTGTGGTAAGTAAGGAAGTTGTCAGCTCTGTCTTGCTGTGCGGTTCCTCCCAAAAATCTCCAGCACAGAACTGTCCCAGTGCTTAAGACAGAATGTCAGTGGATGATTCTTAAAAGTTGCCTCTAAGCTACTGCTGTTTGATTGACTCAGGCAAGGTCAGTGACTCAGGCTCTGGAACCATGACATTTTTGCAAGACAAGTTGTAGTCATGTGGAAAAGGGGGGAAGAGAACTGGGGGATGACAGTAAATGGTAGGACAGGATCAGCACTCAGCTCCCACCTGCCCAATCCTCCAGTGGAAACTTGGCCCTCTCAGTCTTGTCTTGGCAACCTAGACAGGAAACCGCAGCTGAGCCTTGAAGACCTGCACACGGTAGGCAGAAAGGTCTAGCTGTCTTCTTGATCATGTGCAAAGTGACCTCTTCATCCTCAACAGGCAGCTTCCTGAGCCGTCACCCAGAAGGGCTCCGTTGGTTTCGGGAGCTTAGCCAGGGCTGGGTCTGGTTTATGGATAGGTGGGCAACCTCCCTGGGGTGTAGAAGGTCTCTCCAGGTAGAAAAGACTCCTGTGTGAATTCCTGAGACCCATTCGCTGCTGGTCCCTGCGGAAAAGGATCTGATTTAATGCAGGGTAGCATCCCAAGTGACGTGGTGGCGCTGCGGGTTAAACCGCAGAAGCCTCTGTGCTGCAAGGTCAGAAGACCAGCAGTCATAAGATCGAATCCACGTGACGGAGTGAGCTCCCGTCGCTTGTCCCAGCTCCTGCCCACTTAGCCGTTCGAAAGCATGTAAAAATGTGAGTAGATAAATAGGTACCACCATGGTGGGAAGGTCACGGCGTTCCGTGTCTAGTCGCGCTGGCCATGTGACCACGGAAACTGTCTACGGACAAACGCTGACTTACGGCTTGGAAACGGGGATGAGCACCGCACCCTAGAGTCGGACACGACTGGACTCAATGTCAAGGGGAACCTTTACCTAGCATCCCAAGTGCCTAACTCGGTCGGCTCTGGATCCGGTTTCTGGGTTTGAGGAGCAGGAGCTGGACAGCTTTCTAGAGATCGCTTGTTAATCTTCTCCGGTATTTAAAAACCAAACATATCTCCCTGCAGGTTAGACCGATAAAACCCCCAGCAGATTGACAGGGCGGACGCTGTCTGAGTTTGCACCCTGTGCCTGTGGGGATTTCTGGTGCCACGGAGCTGAGTGGATTTTTTGGCTTTCTTTCCACACCCACTCCAGAATGGGAGCCAGTGCTGGCAGACCACACCCCGCCTCCTGCAGCTCTACCCACAGGGCAGGCTTCCTATCACACTGGCGTATGGGCTGTGTATATCTATCTTGCTCTCCTCTTCCTTTAAGGGGGTCAGAGCAGCGTGTTAGCCACAGAGGAGTTCATATTTGTTTAATTCCTTTTTAGTGCTGTAATAATTTATTGTGCTTAGCTTTTAACATTATTTGCTTTTTAATACTGTCAGCCGCCTTGGGTCCTTTTCAGGAAAGATATTTTTAAATAAGTAGCTACAGAAGGAGCTCTTTATCCACGGGAACTGCTGATTCATTTATCCGTGGAAAATATTTTAAAAAGAGATCCTAGAAATATATATTTCTAAAGGTGAAGTTACCAGAACTGGCCACTAGAAGGAGACAGAGACCATACTGTTTATAGCCTTTGCTATTAAAATATAATCTGCGTTTTTTTAGCGTCCTTGGGTGGGTGGGGGAACCGAGCCCTTGGGGATACAGGGTTCTACTGTAAAATAAATGAATGGAACGGCAGGCAAAGCTGCTGCAGATCTATGTTAGGCAGGAAAAGTGAGGATGAAGGTTGAGGAAGGTAAGGGTTGACCTTCTAGAAGCTGTACGGATTCTCTAGCCGAGTTCTCAGTGTGCCACCGCCGGCTCCTGCATGGTTTCGCCTTCACAGGGCAAACGGTTTGAGATCCTGCCTGACGGTTTGCCTTCGGCACGCAAGCTCACCTATTACACCGGCTGCCCCACGCGTTCCTGTCATCTTCTCCGGCTTCTGAGCAACAGCCACCGCCTCTACATGAACCTCCAGCCCGTCCTGCGACAGATCCGAAAGCTGGAGGAGAATGAAGGTAGCGGCCAAACCTGGGGGTGTGGGGCTTCTTTTTGTTCTGGTCTGTTTTCCCTGCCTCTTTGCTCCCTTCAGCACCGATCAGCCCAGCAAAGGGACTAGTCCACATCGTTTCGTATAGATGATCTGCGCTCTGCCCCCTTGGTCATCTGAGGTTGTGAGGAAGGTCAAGAGAGAGGATGATTAGGCACAGAGAGGAGAACTAACTTTTGCTACTGTTTTAAAGGGGCTGTTGATGTACCTGAAGGTGGAAAAGTTACTTTTGAGAGGGATACAGAATACAACTGCCAGAACACCTTGCATGCCATGCCTCGGAAACGGTCGACGTTGTAGTCCAGAAATCAGCTTTTCTAAGCACTATTTTTTTTTTAGTTCCAGTCTCTTACTGGACAAAGGCCAAACTGAAGGTGACATGGGGTTCTCAAGTTAGTTTTCTGTTAAGCCTTTTGTTTTAAACTAAAAATGGTTCTGGTCAATCTGGGACAGAGTGCTCACCTTTCATCTTGGTTCTCCTTTTCTACTGCAATTTAATTAGCCTCCAGTCATCCAGCTGTCCCGTCTGTCTAGAATCTCTCCTTCCAAATGCGTCTCTCCGTCAGAAGGCTAAAACAAATGCCAACATGCATGGTTCCTCAAGTTCGTTTTCCAAAAAAACACACCCCTTTTCTCCCACAAGGAAAAAGATACAGGCAATGAACCATCCCATCAGAGCCGTGCTGTCTGGGGCATTTGGGGTGTTCTGGTCTGTGTCAGAGAGTGTGGTGTAGTGGTTAGAATAAGGATCTGAGACTCTGGGGGCCTGGATTGAACCCCCACTTGTCCACGAAAACTCAGTGAGGTAGAAGCAAAGTGAGGTAAAAGCTTATATACACTACCCCATCGTGCTTAAAGCTCTCTGGGTGGTTTACAATTTTAATTATGCAGACTACACATGCCCCCCCCCCCCACAAGCTGGGTACTTAATTTACCGACCTCAGAAGGATGGAAGGCTGAGTCAACCTCAGGCTGGCTACCCAAGCCCGTTGGGATGGACCTCGGGTCATGAGTAGAATCTTCACTGCAGTGCTGCAGTTTAACCACTGTGCCACGAGGCTTAGTGGGTTAAAACCAGTCCTTAAATATCTCACATACTTCGAAAATGCTATTAGGGTCACCGTAAGTCAGATGCACCTTGACGGCACATAGCTCTCCGTCCTTTTTTTTTTTTTAATGTTTTTTATTATTTTACAGAACAAAAACAAATATATAATTACACAATACTCACTATACAGTCTAAACTACCGTGCACCCCATACAATACTTTTAATACGAACTTCTTTTCCAAAATTGTATTGATTGTTGTTTAGAGGCTTTCCCCTTTCCTTTCACTAATACAAATTCGACAAATCTACCCCAAATAGCATAAAAAATATTTGAACTTATTTCTCCTCTTTCCATCTTAGGTTCAGTAGTTAATTTGTCATTTAATGCAATGTCCCATACTTCATTATACCAATCTTCTAATTTAATGTCATTTTTATCTTTCCAGAATCTAGCTATTAATATTCTAGCACTTGTCATAAAATTGGAAATCAATTCCTTCGAACAATAATCGAGTTCTATCTTATCATAAATTGACAACAAAGCAATTTTAGAGTTGAATTCAATATCTTTTCCAAATATATCACGTATTTCTTTAAAAATCAATTTCCAATATTTCTGAATCCATTTGCATTCCCACCACATAGCTCTCCGTCCTTTCCAGACTCTGATCCTCAGAGAGTTGAAAACATCCTTCTGAGTTCCAAGGGAGGGATAGCGTTCCGTGGTGGGTTGCCCTAAGAATTGTTTCGGCCTTAGTTTCACCAAAGCAGGAGATCCGGAGCGTTTCATTACAGAGACCTGGGACCGTATTGGTAACGTCCTCTTGTCTCCCCCTTCCCGGCTTTGCCTTCTAGAGAAAAAGCAGTACCGGGAGTCCTACATCAGTGACGCCCTGGACCTCGATATGGACCAACTGGAGAAGCGTTCCCGAGCCAGCGGGAGCAGCTCGGGCAGCCTGAAGCACAAGCGCCTCTCCCGCCACTCCACGGCGAGCCACAGCAGCTCCCACACGTCCGGGATCGAGACGGACCCCAAGGCGAGGGACCGGGGGGCCGAGGAGGACTTCCTGGTGGCCGCCGTGCATCGCAAGCTGAGGGCCTGCAGCTCCATGACCAGCCACGGCAGTTCCCACACCTCTGGCGTCGAGAGCAGTGAGAAGGAGCGATTGGGCGAGGAGGACTCCTCGCAAGAGGACGGTAAGTCCGGCAGATGGAGATGGGTCTCCGCCTTTTGGGTCCTTAGCTGTCTATTGCTGTTTAGTCGTTAAGTCGTGTCCGACTCTCCGTGACCCCATGGACCAGAGCACGCCAGGCCCTCCTGTCTTCCACTGCCTCCCGGAGTTGGGTCAAATTCATGTTGGTCGCTTCGATGACACTGTCCAACCATCTCGTCCTCTGTCATCCCCTTCTCCTCTTGCCTTCACACTTTCCCAACATCAGGGTCTTTTCCAGGGAGTCTTCTCTTCTCATGAGATGGCCAAAGTATTGGAGCCTCAGCTTCAGGATCTGTCCTTCCAGTGAGCACTCAGGGTTGATTTCCTTCAGAACGGATAGGTTTGATCTCCTTGCAGTCCAGGGGACTCTCAAGAGCCTCCTCCAGCACCCTCCTGCCTAAGGGAAGGCCTTTTCAGCTTGAACGGCAGTCCGGGGTTTAAATCCCAGCCTCTGCCCTCTAAAGAGTTCTTGCGGATAACTAGGAAGGGAACGTTCTTTATCTGAGCCCTGAAGAACTCTTCAGTTATGGGTCGTTTGAGACAAGACGTGGGAAATGTTGGGATCCTTGAGCCATCTCCAGTCACCTGAATGTAGGGTTCCTTTCCCCCATTGTACCGTCATTGGGTGGTTTCCATTCAATGCTATTGTAGGATCCTTTAATGGAAGTATAGTCTCCAAATCCTGTGAGGTGCTGGTCCCCCTCTATTCAGCACTGGTTAGGCCTCATCTGGAGTATTGTGTCCAGTTCTGGACACCCCACTTCAAGAAGGATGCTAACAATGAAGAAGGATGCTCTTCATTGTTTCAACCAGTGTCCCGAGATTCAAGGTATTCTTCCCAGCAGCTGAAATGTGTTTCCCAAGGCTTAGTGACTGTTTTGCCCTAAAGAAGCTGGTCTTTTTGATATCTCTCCCCCCCCCCCCCGCCTGTGGCTGAAAGAAGCCCCCCCCCCTCAGTTTAGATGGTGCTGTGGGGGATTAAGAGGAGGTGGGCCTCATCCTGTCATTGAGCTAGGAAAACCAGAGGAGGGGGAGGCCGTTGATGGATGACACGATCTAGATCGACTTGAGCTCTGGGCTGGAAACAACAGAATGAAATTTGACAGGGATAAATGCAAAGTATTGCACCTGTGGGGGGGGGGGAATCAAACACACAATCACAAGATGGGGGATACCTGGCTCAGCAATACTACGAGCGAGAAGGATTTTGGAGTTGTCGATCAAAAGCTGAATATTGAGCCAACAGGGTGAGGTGACTGCAAAAAACGCCAATGCTATTTTAGGATCCTTTAATGGAAATATAGTCTCCAGATCCTATGAGGTGCTGGTCCCCCTCTATTCTGCACTGGTTAGGCCTCATCTGGAATACTGTGTCCAGTTCTGGACACCCCACTTCAAGAAGGATGCTAACAAATTGGAACAAGTTCAGATGAGGGCGACAGGGGTTTGGATCCAAGCCCTAGGAGGAAAGACAGAAAGAACTGGGCATGTTTAGCATTGAGAAAAGAGACTGAGGGGAGATAGGATAGCACTTTTCAAATACTTGATGGGTAGTCATACCAACGAGGGGCAGGTTCTGTTCTTGACCATCCCAGAGTGCAGGGTATGTATAATGGGCTCAAGCTGCAGAAAGCCAGATTTCAGTTGAATATCAAGAAAAACGTCTTAACTGTTTGAGCAGTACAACAGTGGAAGCAATGACCTCAGGAGGTAGTGAGCGCTCCAACACTGGAGCCGTTCAAGGGGAAACTGGACAACTACCTGTTAGATCTGCTTGGATTTGGATTCGTGTCCTGAGCAGAGCGTTGGACTTGATAGGCTTGCAGGCCCCTTCCAGCTCAGTTGTTCTGTGATTCTCATCCTCTCGTTCATCTGGGAAAGCCAGAGGACTGGGGGGGGGGGGGGCAGTTGATGGACAGGGAACTTGCAGGCAAAGAAACTAAGCGATGCCTCTTCCTGCTGCTTCCCTCCTTTAGATCACAGCCTCCCGACAGCTGCTTTTCATTGTTTTAAAAGCTGTCCAGAGATGGAGGTTCATTGTTTGCGTTAGCCTTGAAGAAACCCAGTGGTATGAAACTGCCTTTATTTGCCAGGTCCCTGTTGACGTCTTCCAGGGCAGTAACCCCCCAGTTTTCCTCTCCCATGTCGTAACGCCTCTCCCTTCCCTTCCTCCCTCCCTCTCTCTGATTCAGAAATAGAGATGCTGGTGGATGACCCCAGAGATTTAGAGCCGTCCAGCGAAACATCTCTGGATGAGGATGTTAGTCCTGATGTGTGCATTTACATTACAGAAGACATGTTGATGGCCAGGAAGTTTAACGGACACTCAGGTAAGATCCCTGAGCTCGCCACATGCAAGAGACTAAGAAAAGCAAAATTGTATTGATTAGGTTAAGAAATTCAACAGAACTGTCCCAAAACACACCTGTATAGCAACTGGTGGCCCTCCAGAGAACATGGATGAACTGCAGTTCCCATCTTCTTGCATCATCATCATCATCTTAATGCTGCAGAGCTGGAAGGGACCCCATGGATCATCGAGTCCAGCCCCTTTCAAGGAGGCATCGCGGGGGAATCGAACTCCCAACCTTTGGCTCCTCAGCCAGAGACCTCAACCCCTGAGCTATCCCACAGTTCTGAGGTGCTGGTTTCAACATTCGCTGTGCTGGCTAGGGCGGGTGTTGCATTCCAGCAGCATCTGGAAGGCTGCCCGTTGCCGATCCCGAGGCACAGAGTGCCTTACGCAAGCGTGTTCAGTGCCGATGAGCAGATCTGTGGTTTTTGGAGCAGAGCTCCCAGAATTCCCCAGGGAAAGCATAGCTGCCTGGGGAATTCTGGGAGCTGTAGTCCATAAACACACATCTGCCCATCTCTAATGAGGCGTAAGCAGCAAATTCCACCTTAAGGCACCCAAAGGAAAAAATCAATCAAAAATAAACCCTACAGAAGTTCCTTATTGGTCATTCTAACTAAGATCGTCATACTCATTGTTCTTGAAAGAGATACGAGATCATTGTAAAGCAGGGCTGGCAATAATGCACTCCTTGGTCTGTGCACAAGGCTGTCTTTGAGCCCACTGGATTCCCCCCCCCCCCCAAGAGGGAAAGACGCCCTCACACAGTTGTTTAAAAATCCCCCCACCCCATAAATCGTGACTCTAAGGAGTACCATTCTCCTGACACCTTGCTTTAGCGAAAATGGAAGGCTGGATTGTTTTTGATTTTGAGATCAGGAGGAGGGTTAGGGTTTTGCCTTTTGAATGAGGGTTGGTCTCTAGGTCCCTTCCACGTCCTTCTGGCGGGTTCCGTATCTCAGTTAAATGGGCTGTGTCCCTCCATGGGGCGTTCGCCGGCCCTTGTTTTAAACAGTCAATGGGATACAAAAAATTATCCCATCTGATGTCACTTCATGGTTCCAAAATACGAGGAAAACAGACCATGGACAAGATTGTTTTCACGGCCCTCTTTTCACCTGGGCCCTATATTCTCAAACAACATCCATGTGATATGACCAAAACAAGTCAGTTTTTAATACACCATTCCATAAACCAGAGGTGGTCAGTCTGTGGCCTATGGACCATCTGGGGTCTCTCAGGGGTCCAGATGCAACCCAAAATCCTCTTCAGCCCTCTAGGAACCAGGGGCACTTTTGCCATGTTTTGAGGGGTCCCGGGCACCCATTGCCCCCCAATATCCCCACCATACCAAAAACAGATTTTGATTCTTCCCTGTGCATCCTCCGAGAGAAGAGCCAGCCTGGGTGGCCTTGGGCCAGATGCACCGTGCCACAGCGCCCCTAGAGGAAGGGAAGGGAAAAGCCACTTCTGAGTCTTCTCGACCTGGAAAACCATGAAAAGGGTCACCAATAAGTCAGAATTGATGGTGTATATTTATTATTTTGATTAGAGGGCACAAAGGGGAATTTCCCAATTTATTTTTGAAAGGCAGAAGAGAATTTGTGGGGGAGGGGGGTGTCTTGGGAGTGAGCATAAATGTGGCCTTCCTAAATCAAGGGATGGGTGGATCCTCACACCTGCAGTTAAAAAAAAAACTCACTGAGAGGAGAAGTAAAAGCAACGTATGCTACTTATATACTGCCCCATAGCACTTAAAGCATTATCTGGGTAGTCTGCAGTTTAATTACGCAGACTGCACATTGCCTCTACCCCCCCCACCCCACCCCCAGCAAGCTGGATACTCAGTGTAATGACCTCAGAAAGATGGAAGGCTGACTCAACCTCGAGCTGGCTATTTGGGATTGAACCCTGGTGGTGAGCAGAGTTTGGGCTGCAGTACTGCAGTTCAACCCTTGCACCACAAGGCTCCTCATAAGCCCTTCTCAACCCTGCATGATAAACTGGTCTTGGATAACGATGGATCCCCATGTCTTCCTTCACCCCTGCCTGCCCCTTTCCATTTCTGACCCCTGACCCAGGCTTGGTTGTCAAGGAAATCAGTTCGTCTACTTCCAGCTCCTCGGAGACGGTGGTCAAGCTCCGTGGCCAGAGCATCGATTCATTACCACAGGTGGGTGTCTCCTTGCAATGGGGCTTCAGGAACGGTGGGTGGGTTTTAGTAGTTAGCCCCGGGAGCAGAGAGAGCAGGATCTGGGACAGAATCGGTGGCCGTGTGGTGGTGCCAGGACAGTCACCCCGCCTCCTGTGGTTTCACCTCTGTGGTTTCACCTCTGTCTCTCTAAGAATTTCATCCATGCGCCCCTTCTCCTGGCCTGTGTTTTCCGATTCCCAGTTGCGGCAACCAAGTGAGTGAAAACAGAGCAGACACATTGGATGATTGCTTATAAGCAATCAGGAGCGTTTGGTTGTTGTAGGTTTTTCAGGCTGTTTGGCCGTGTTCCGGAGGTTTTTCTTCCTAACGTTTCGCCCGTCTGTGTGGCCGGCATCTTCAGAGGACAGGAGTCAGAACTCTGTCTGTGCTCTGGTGCGGTTTTGTGGGATGGTTACTTAGAGCTGTGGGATCAGCTTTTTGTCCTGTTCAGGAGATTGGGTGATGATGGTGATCAGGGTGTTTTTTGTTATGGGTGTATTGTGATAAGCGGGGGGGGGGAGACGATCTGTCACATTCCTTATCCTGGCTTGGGGTAGTCCCAAAGAATCAGGGAGGCTCTGGATGTGTTGCATACGAATGTCAAAAAGCCGATCCCTTCCAGGTCCACCTAGCCTGGTATCGTCTATGCCAGGGGCTCCCAGACTGTGGGCCCTACGGCTCCGTGGGATCCCCGGCATCTGGGGAAAGGGACGGAACATAGAGCTATGAAGGCTGTCGAGGTGCTGGTCTAAACTCCGTGCCAAACAGGAACCCAGCAGAGGTGTTTCTCAGGGGGCCTCGGGAGTTTCCCGTGTCAAGACCTGGAAGGAGGTGGACCCTCTGGGTATTTGGGGGGTGGGGGAGATGGGATGGCTGGGGAGGGGTGTCAAGATCCTGCCCCTGGTGGCCGTGAGACCCCCCGGATGGCCCCTCCTAGCAAGGGAAGCCATGGCCCATGGTCATGAGTCCAAAATGTTTGGGAACCAGTGGTCTTGCTCCTCAAAATTAAAAGCTTATCCATAACAGCATCCATAATGTTCTTTCTTTCTTTCTTTCTTTCTTTCTTTCTTTCTTTCTTTCTTTCTTTCTTTTTTACATTGTTTTATCAGATCTTTAGATGTAAATACATGAAAAAGAGAAAGTAGTAAAAAGTGAGAGATATCTGTTAATATAGATTGACCGCTATATCCAGGAGAAAATCTTCTTAGAGTTAGTGTCTCTAGAATGCATGGCTGCATGCAGGTGAAATTTATATAGTGGATCTGTGGAACTCCTTGCCACAGGATGTGGTGATGGCATCTGGCATCTAGGTGCCTTTCAAAGGGGATTGGACAGATTTCTGGAGGAAAAGTCCCATCGCAGGTGACAAGCCATGGTGGGGATGTATAATCTCCAGGCTTAGAAGGAAGGGACCTCCAAAGGCCAGATGCAGGGCAGGGGGATCAGGAGACAGGTCTCTCGTTGTCTCGTGGGCTCCCAGAGGCATCTGGTGGGGCCACTGTGAGATCCAGGAAGCTGGACTAGAGGGGCCCTTGGCCTGATCCAACAGGGCTCTTCTGATGTCCTTATGTTTTTTAATTTCTTATTTTACCTGTTGTGAGCTGTCTTGGGTCCCCTATGGGGAGAAAGGTGGCATATAAATAATTTAAGTAAATGCATAATCCTAGTCCGGCGCTCCAGCCGCTATGCCACACCATTTCTCTTATGAGACATGAACGTATAAGATAGTAAAGCTCTCATAGGATAATAGAATTCTAGAGCTGGCAAGATTAACCAACAACAGTCGTCTCAACCAACCTCTTGCCAATGCAGGATTTTTCTAACGCACAATCCGTATGTTGTGTTGGACGTACTAGGGACCAAACACAGACAGACCAGATCTTTATTGTGCAATCCACAGATCATTGCGATATTAAAATAGGGTTAATATACCAACTTAATATGTCAATAATATTGCACCGTAAGTATTTATCAGTACATATACAATAAAGTAAAATAATACTGATATTTATACATATGAATTTCAGATCAAAGCAGTAGGAAGAGACTTGGTGCCAGGGCGAAACAAACTGAAATTATAATCTTTAATCTTGTGTTTTAATTATGTAAGCCACCCTTGGCCCTTACTTAGGAGAAAAGCACGGCAAAAATATTTAAATACATAAGTAAATATTTATTGAAATATTTACTTATTTAAATAAATAAGTAAAAGAGTTGTATTCATGTTGGTTTTCCAACATGCTAGCTTGAAAAACCTACAGATCACTTCGAGTCTGGGGTGTGAATCTCCCCGGATCCAATTGGGGGGTGCATTGAGTGACCCTGGATCCAGGAGCAGCCTTAGTCTGTCCAACAGCGCGCATCATGTTCCCAGCCCATCGTAGTGAATTTTGCATCTAAAGCCTTTCTTTCCCCCTCTTTCCTACAGACCGCCTGCCGAAAGCCAAAGACCTCGACCGACCGGCACAGCTTGAGCCTGGACGACATCCGGTTGTACCAAAAAGACTTCTTGCGCCTGGCCAGTCTGTGCCAGGAGACGGCACAAAGCTATACGTTTGGATGCGGCCATGGACTGGCCGAGGAAGGCCTGTACTGTCACGGCTGCTTAGCCCAACAGTGCGTCAACATCCAAGAGACTTTTCCCGTCAAAAGGGCCAGCAAGTACTTCTCTTTGGATCTGACCCACGAAGACGTTCCTGAGTTTGTGGTCTGATCCTGCCTCTCCGGATGTGCCGGAGAGACGACCTGACCAGCTGCCCTGGTTTTCGTGAACTGTTTTTGGTGCCATAGGGGAATATTCCCTTAAAATGTCTTTTTTTTTCCCTTCCCCCCCCCCCCCCCTTTGAAGCAAAAAATATATATCATGGCCTTGTAAAACTCTTGCACTTTTGACCAACGTCCATCCCAAGGGGTGGATTCGTCAGCACCACGGTTTGTGCCCTAGGGCAGAATTTGATCTGGGTTCAAATCAGCTGGTTTTCGAAGACAGGGACTCTTCTTTTGAAGGTAGCTCCCTCTTCATGTCTCCTGTCTTCTTTTGGCAAAAAAAAGAAAAAAGAAAAATGCACGGTGGTGTTCGTTTGTTTAATTTTGCTTCTTCATGATATGCCTCGTGGAACCCCCGGAGAAGTCTTCCAATCTACGAATGCCAGAGAGTCACATAAATTCCTACTTTATTTTCCACCATCAAAGTATAGATGCGAGAAAGTCACTGTGGATGTTTCGCTGCACTGTGTCAAGCCAAAGAAATGCATACGTCCCAGAAGGATGACGTGAGACCAAGGTGGAAGCCATCGCGAGCAAAAAAGGACTCTACGTGTGTTGGAGAAGACATGGGGTGGCTGTGAGCAGACTGGGATCCTATCCGTCCATCTGGCGGCTCTTTCCCCCCCGGTCTCACACGTGCACACAAAGAAAAGCTATAATCCAGGCGGAAGCTTCTGTCTGGTGTTTTGGAAAGTTTACAAAGAAAAAACCCACAAAAACTGGTGTTCAGAAAATGGGATTTGGAAAGCTTCTGGAAGCTTTTTTGATTTCTGATGGGGCAAGAAAGAAGAAAGAAAGAAACTTCAGAACGAATAACTTGTACGAATGTAGCAATAAGATTTGCTGACCAAAGTACCTTATGTTAGGGAGAGAAAGAGAGCGAAAGAGAGAATATATAAAAATACTTATATAAGTTTATAGAGAGGAATATATGTCTAATGTATGTTTGAATTTCTAGACTCCATTACATTTTTTTTGTTTTTTAAATGCTTTCCATTAGATGCCTTCTTTCTTTTCCTGCTACATATTTAGGTGTAAACTCTGACTTTGCCCATGAAGACGTAAAATGCCTCCCTTTTTTGTTTTCCATATTGTTAAGCCTAATCTCCTTCCTGCCCCACTGGTCAAACAATACAGCTAAAAAAAAAAACACCTGGTGCTTCCATATAATCTCCAGCTATTCTCCCCCCCCCTTTTTTTTTTTTTTTTTTTTTTCTGGTAGGAGATAAGATTCCAGCATTCAGAACAGGACAGTGTGTGGCTTTCAAGTTTGTTCCTCTATCTGTTGTACCCCCCCCCCCTCGTAGGAGAATTCCCCGTTGCTTGTTTTCCTCTAAGCAATAGAGGGTGTGTTAGTATGGGTTCTTTTTCAGGCCCTAGACACACATCTCGTCCCTCTGGTCTGCCCCGCATGTCTGCCCATTTGTCCTGGCACCGGAATGTCATGGAGGGAAGATCAAATGTCAGGACGACCCAGATAGGATGGTCCTGCTGCAGAGTTCTTCCCTGTAACGCCATTTTGTACTCTTAGCATATGAAGAGCCCAGCTAACTTCTTCCACTCCCAGAATTCCCCGTTCTGCTCTGCTCTGCATGACTGGGGGATTCTGGAAGCAATAGCCCAACATATCTGGAAGACACCCGTTTACAAAAAACGTTACAAAACTGAACCACCCATATGTTTTGAACAGTTCCTTTGCCTTCACAACAAACAGCAGTTCAGAGCTTTCGGCCTCTGCTGCATTAGGACTGAGGAGCGGGCGTTTAAAGGATGACTTTGCCTGTCCTCCTCCTTCACCATGGCGCTTTTTCCATTATATTCCTTTACTTGCGCGCATTTAATGCTCCTTATGTGCAGATCAAACTCCCAACATTGGCATGTGGCACACATATGCCTGACAGGTTTTGTTTTGGAGGTGCAGGTATTTATTTATATTTTCCTAAGAAATAAAAGATTGTACAGGTACATGCTCCAGAGAGCTGAAAAGAGTTGTGGTTCCCGGATCTGCAGTGGACATGCATTTTCTGCTTCATAGACCTTCTGGGGTGGCCCCTTGCCTGGCTGTCTGGCCATTTGGGTTGCCGACCTGTGTTTAGATAGCCAGCTTTTCTAAGCTCCCATGAAAACATGGGGAAAGTCCCGTGTGAATGCAACCATCTGGAATGGTTGCACCAGTGGATGGCAAAGGTTACTCCAGACCTTGGTACAGGAAAGAGAGCAGCCGTCTCTGCTTTGTTGTTCTGAATGGGAAGAACTGTCTCCCCTGTCAAGAATTTTTTGTTTTCTATGTTTTCTTCAAGCCATTTTGCCAGGGGTGGGTGGGGGGCTTGTGGAGCCACCTGCAGCCACCAGGATAGACAGCACAACGCCTTTAAAAAAAATAAGTAAATCCACAGATGGAGAGAACTATTTTCGAAGGCTTTTGTATTCACAGCCATAGCATTGCCATATTTTGATAACGCCATCTTTTTCTACCTGGAGAATTTCTTAAATAGATATATGTATGTAATGTATATGCTCGAAGCATACGGCTATTTTTTATAAAAAGATGTATTCTTTAGGTTCCCCCCCCCTTTTTTTTTTTCCCCTTTTTTTTTTTTGGAGGGGAGTTGGAGGTTTTCAAAAATGGGTTATCCGGTCGATCCGTGTTATTGTCAGGCCGAGAAGGACTGTATAAAAGAACAGAGTAGAAAAAAAGGTGTCCGATTAAAACGCCGCCTGTGTTGCCACATGCTTTGGGTGTGTTTTGAACAGGCTGCCTCCTGCCACAGCGGGCAGGAACGGGGCTGCTTCGCCGCGGGTACCTTCCTTCTCCGCATCCGTTCCCTGGCGGAAGGCGTTTGCAACCCTTCCCATTGAAACCTGCCTCACTCCCAGGGGTGTGGGTTTGCGCCCCCAGAGCACTTCAGCCGGCGAGTTGTCTTTGTACGGTGTTTGGCTGTGCTTTTCCTTCATGCGGACGGTTCCCTCCGCCCAGACGGACCTCTCCACCCTCCGCGCGGTGCAGAGCGGGCCTTCGCCACTTGCAAACGTGGATCCCCCTGGGAGCCAGCCCGAACCCTCTTCTCCTGGCAGATTTGGAAACAAACTTTTTCACCCCGGTTCCGCCATGGGTGACGTGGGTGTGGTTGAGCCACGTCAACCACACCCATTCAGGGGGATGGCGTACTCCTGAATCATCCCTTCTTCCCGTTGCCTGAGCTTTTTGCTTCAGTATCATCAAGAGCGTCTCACCCCCATCTCTGTGGATGGAAGGTCGTTCTTGATAAAAACAATCTGTTGCAAAAACCAGGCGTGCTTTCTTGCTCTCCGTGGCCTTCGGGCTGCCTGGTGTGTTTCCGAAGGGTGCCTTCCTCCCAGAGGGAGCCCGGCCCTGCAGATGATAGGGGAAAACCTGTTCGTTCCATTCAGGGGGGCTTTGTTTTGGAGAGCGAAGAAGGGTTTAAACAAAGCGGCCAGTTTCTTAGACTGGGTTCTCCCCCAGTCTTACATAATTGCCCTGGTATTCTGAGTTTACACAAGCTTTTGTCTCACTGTCCTTGCAGACACGAGGTTGTGAGCTGAGTAACGCCCTGGCTCGCCAGAGGCAAACTTTCAGCCATCCCAGACCTTACGATGCCCATCAAATTCCTCTATTCTGAATTCCCTTGATGCATGTGTTGTTGTTCTCATTTTTCCCACACCGAAGTCCGCAGCTGCCTGTGTCAGGTCAAGGTTGTGTTCACAGCAAGTCAACTTCTTTCATGAAATGAGAGGCAGATATTCAATGTAGAGCTGGAGGGGACCTCGTTGGAGGTAGATAAGGATGTCTGTTTGGGGTTGACCTGTGACTGGGCCTCCTGGTTATGTTAGAGGGTTCACTGCCTGAAGAGAAGTCGAAGGCAGCCACATAGCTATTGAGAAGCATGGAGGTTTTTCTTGGAGGTGCCTCACTGGTCCATGAATTGTGGCTGCCTTGCGGTTTAATTTTGAGCAGGCGTCATGATGTCGGCCGGTGGTTCCCACCAACCTTGGGTCCCCAGATGTTCTTGGACTACAACTCCCAGAAATCCTGACCAGCACAGCTCGTGGCGAAGGGTTCTGGGAGTTTTAGTCCAAGAACATCTGGAGACCCAAGGTTGAGCACCACTGACGTAAGCAGTTCTCTTGAGTTTTTGCCTTTAATCGTCAAAGAGAACGTGCAGGTTCTGGCCATCGCGGGTGAGAACCTTTGGCCTTTCTGATGTTGTGATCTCAGGTTCCATCGCTACTACCTTGAATGGTGATGAGTAAAACAACGTGGAAGTTGGAGGGAGGTGTCTAAAAACATCAGGATGGTCCAAAGTCCCCCCGCCGCATACAGTTTTATTGGATAAAACAGTAAGCTGGCTCAGGTCCTTTGAAGGAGAAAGGTGGTGTAAAAATATTTTAAATTAAATTAATATTTTGATCCGTAGAAGGGTCTAGCAGGATCTTTTGGGAGAGGTTTGCTTTCACCGGCTGCAAGCAAGAGAGGAAAAAGGAGAAGGATTGGCTTCACTTGCTCACACCGCTCTTAAAGGAGACTAAAGGGAGGGAGGAAAGGAAGGGTGTGTGTGCAAAGGATGACCACAATGGCAAAACATAAGCCAGTTGTCAAAGTGCCTGTACTTAATATTTTCTGAACTGCTGGGTGTGTTCTGTAATTCCATCATAGTGCAGACCGAGAAAGAGGCTGTGCCTCCTGTCAGCAATTAATACGTTTGCAGACACCTTAGGTGTGCTTTTTAATTTTTTAAGTTGAAACACGGGTACTTTGACAAGTGTGTTTCTCTGTTTGTGTGGGAATTCGCAAAGACGAATGTCAATAAGTTCACCAAACATCGAAAATACGCTTTCCGACCCCAGAGCCCCCACTGGACATTTGGTCCTGCACATAGCTTCACATTTCAAAGGCCAAACTAGAGGAGGTCAGCCATAAGGAAGGGTCTTTAGCAGCAGGGTTCAACACATGTTTTTGCCGGGCTCCCCGGGTGCTGGGTTCGGGTCCTGACATCTGAAGGCCCTAGCGCACGAATCTCGCTTCACCCCTGTGAGATCGAGCCGGTGCATATTAAGCCAGTAGAAGTTCAAGAGAAAGCAGGTGCTTGTGTGGGTCTGGCGCAGTTCACACACAAACTATGATGTGGCTATTAAAATTTGACAGCAACAATGAAATACGGCACAAGCAAAATGGACTGGGTCTTTTCCCCCTTCTTTACTTCCCCGGCTGCATCACTTCAGGCAGTCTCTTCAGCCGGCTGCAAGCGAGAGAGGAAAAAAGTAGAAGGATTGGCTTCACTTGCTCACACCGCTCTCTGTTGTGAAAATTAAGACACCACTTTTTCTGTGTGAACAAACAGGCTGCCGTCATCCCCCAGTGCGAGCCTGGTGTGATGGGAGTGCCACGGGAGCGTGGCCAAGGGGGACAAGAGAGTCTTAAGCTCTCGAAGGGGCCAAGCAAGGCGGCCGCTGGTCTTGATTCACCTACTTTGCAAGTGGGCAGGTAACGCGTTTTGGGTGTATTTTGAGCAGAGCTTGGAAAAGTTACTTTATGGGGACACCATTCCCAGAATCCACCAGGTGCTCTGATTGCGGTGCTGGATGCTCTAGGATCCTAGGAACGCTTGCCCCCCCCCCCAAAAAAAGTAACTTTTGCAAAGTCTTTCTTTTGGTGAAAGGAGTGTCAAAGAGAGAATCCATTTGTATCATAGATGTTCAAGGAGGTAGTACAATATGAGGTTGTATTTTTAAAAAAACATATATATATATATATTCTGTACTTTTTGCATTTCTGGGAACTCTTTAGCAAGTCTTTGGGGGGGGGGTGTCTCTGGCGGCCTATTGCCACTGGTTTGTTTTCTGGCCCACGGTACAAGCAAACAACTGCTCCTTTCTATGAAAGGGCTTTTCCGGCACCCCGAGAGCAAGCGAGCGCTGTCAGCAACCCAGTTGGTTTGGTTTTGTGAACACAGAAAGTGTGTGGCGCACCTTTTGTGGTACAGTTCAAAGAAATGACAATAAAAGTCACTGTTTACATTGCTGAAGCCTGTGTGGTTTTCATTTTGATACTAGTCCCAGCCCTTCCTTTGCGGATTAAGACGGGTCATCAAAGCAACTGAAATAATGTCTCCTATTAAGCGCCTGTGAAAGGGTCAAAGACCAGCTCTGAGACTTGGGAGATCTGGGTTCGAGTCCCCACTAGGCCATGAAACTCATTCATTCTCTTTCAGCCTGGCCTATTTCACATGGTTGGTTGTAAGGAGAAGCCATGTATGCCTTAAGGAAAGGCGGGATATAAATTTAATAAGATAAACTACTGAACAATAAATATTAACAAATAAACTAGTAAGTAAAATAAACCTCCCAGAGTCACTCAGAGCAAATGTCTAGAGCAAAGCCTAGAAAAGTTATTTCTTGGACTTCCATTCCCAGAATCCCCAGCTAGTAGCCCTGCTGGCAACTTTTCCCTGCTCCAGCCTCAGTCAAGTTAGGGTCTCATCCTCTATTCAGCTCCATTCTCATCAGTGCTGGTCGGGACTGGCCTGTTATACAGTGTTGTGGTTAAGCATCACACTTCCCAATCACCAAGAATTTAAACTGTTGGTATGCAGATGTGTCTTGCTTGGATGATGCCATTTCTTCACCTTGTCCAATCATCTTCAGAAAAGGTGTTGGGTCAGAGAGTCGGACACCTGAACAGTTCCCCAGGAGTTCTACAGAACTTTATGGACCACAAAGCAAAAAAAAGTCAGAAGCCTGTGTTCATCACAACTTGTATTTATCCCATTCAGGGTTAACTCCATAATGAAACCATACAACCATTTACAATCATAGCTAAGTCCTTCCGCTGTCGCAGTGAAACAATATCAACTTGTCTTAATTCTACAAGCTATTTTTCTATGTTGCTTCAATGTTCTATAAGCACAAAAATATTTCAAATTTGTTGAAAACATCCAAAGTCTAACAAAGGGACCCAGGGAAGAGGAGGAATTCAGTGGTCCAGCTGACATCACCCTCACGGAAACCTTGAGGAGAATCGCTGAGGCCAGTTCTGCCAGGGAAGCGTCGGCCTATGTAGAGAGCCTGACATGTAAAGCGGGTTTGCCTGAAAGGAAACTAACTTGTGAATAAATATGAATAACAACTTAGAGCACAGCCTTGTAATGCAACTATCATTTAAAATACCATGGCCCACCAATGAATCGTTTTAGTAAGGCCTGTCAAAATTTTGGATTAACAATCAGCCTGAAGAAAACACAAGTCATGGGCCAGGGCGTGGACTCACCTCCCTCTATTACCATCTCCACACAAGAATTGGAGGTTGTTCATGACTTTGGGTACCTTGGCTCAACGATCTCTGACACTCTCTCCCTAGATGTCGAGCTGGATAAACGCATTGGCAAAGCAGCTACCATGTTCTCTAGACTCACAAAGAGAGTATGGCTTAATAAGAAGCTGATGGGATATACCAAGATCCAGGTCTATAGAGCCTGTGTCCTGAGCACACTCCTGTACTGCAGTGAGTCCTGGACCCTTTGTGCACGGCAGGAGAGGAAGCTGAACATGTTCCATATGCGTTGTCTCCGACGCATTTTTGGTATCACCTGGCAGGACAGAGTTCCAAATAGAGTAGTCCTAGAACGAGCTGGAATTTTTAGCATGTATACATTACTGAAACAGCGACGTCTACGTTGGCTCGGGCATGTCGTGAGAATGGCTGATGGTCGGATTCCAAAAGATCTCCTTTATGGAGAATGAGTGCAGGGAAATCGCCCCAGAGGGAGACCACAGCTGCGATACAAGGAGATCTGCAAGCGGGATCTGAAGGCCTTAGGAATGGACCTCCACAGATGGGAAACCTTGACCTCTGAGCATTCAGCCTGGAGGCAGGCGGTGCATCATGGTCTCTCCCAATTTGAAGAGACCCTTGTCCAGCAGGCCGAGGCAAAGAGGCAGTCCCGAAACCAGCCAAATCGGGGAGCTGGACAGGGGACAGATTGTATTTGTCTTCAGTGTGGAAGGGATGGTCCCTCTCGAATTGGCCTCCTCAGCCCCACTAGACGCTGTTCCCTCTATTCAGAGTATGTTACCATAGTCTCTTGAGACTGAAGGATGCCTACTACCAATGAAGTGCATATACCCATTTAATTAGACAAACTTACTGCATGTTCTGTACATGTGAATTCATTGGACCACATCCTAAGATGGGGAAATTTATCCATTTTGCTTTCCCTTACATTCAATTTTTTAAAAATGATAATGTCTTTTCATCCTGAATATGTAGGATGTGCAGATTCTAGCAAACACCCGTGGTGCATCAGCCAAATACAGTAAGTACATCCAGTGGTGTAGTGAATCCAGGTCTCATTGGGTGGGAGCCCGTGGGCCTTCTGAATAGCAGGTGATTATAAAATCATCCATTCCCACCCCCAGACTTCCGTGGTCACTCTGCACTAAGCTGTAAAAATCCTTACAGTAGCTGGGTGAGAAATGAATTTCCCCACAATCACTGTATGGCTGTAAGTAGTCCCTGTTTTGATGCTAAGTATTGGGGGGTGGTTTGAACATGAGAGGGCATTTAAGAGGCATTAGATTTACAAAATAGCTGTTCTGCATTTGTCAATACAGACAGAGCCAGATGCTTGCATTTTGGCCACTTCTTCAGGGAAGAGAGGCCAGTTAAAATGAGCACGTGTTCTTCCAAATTTACCTGTGTGCCACTTGGTACAGTTATTTGCATCATGCAGGTGAGCAAAGTTAAAAATGAGGAACTTCTCAGAAAAAAAATAAGTAGCATTTCTCTTCTTAGCAGAATTCCAAGCTTAAAAATTTGACACTAATGTCACCTGGGCAGGATATCTATCAGGTTCATTTTCTCTCACTTCCTATTTCTTAATTTGAAAAAGCTTTTTCCATTCCGAATATAAAGAAATTGAAGAAAGTTCATAAATGCACCTCAAAAGAGCAAAAAGGTGTTCAGGCAACTGCTGCCCTCTTGTGGTCAAATATGAACAGACAAATCATAGAATTGTAGGCTGGATTTTTCTTGCATATTCATGCCGGGTTTACTCCATCGGCGTCTTTCAGCTGCAAATTGCCACAAGTTAAAAAGTGAGCATAGACATTTTCTGTTGGAGTTTTTGCATCATTGTATGCTCTCTGTAGTAAGTGTGGTTGGGAGGGACCAATCTATCCAGCACTCCCCAAGCCTTCTCCCCCTCCCCCGCTCTGTGCTCTTTCCCTCTCTTTCATCGGTTGGAGGTCATTTGCCGGTTTGTTGTTGATCCGTCCACAACTGTAATGAAATGTTTTTATTCTTTCTCCTACAAATGTCTCAGATTGAATTATCGAGACCCTAAGAGCCAGTGGATGAGAAAGGGGTGAACTATCTAGGGGGAACTTGTAGCTATTCTCCTCTGTGGCTCTCTGTACTTCTGCCTCATAGCACAAGGCATTTTACCAGAAATTCAAAACTCTGCAACATTTTCCATCACACCCCAAGTCACACAAGCTGGGTGCAACGGGAAAGGTCTTTATTGACTTCTTACCTTGCCGTAGTTCACTGGTGACCGTTGCACTGATGGAATCCCAAAAATCATGTCGTTCAACCGTCTCCTGAAGCAGGAATTCTACAGCTAGAGCATCTCTGACCGGCAGGCAGGCACACCCCTGCCCTTGTGAATGCCAGTCCAAGCTGGCCAGTGGAAAAACTGTAAACATATGGGGGGGGGGGGCAGGGCCGGAAATGATAGGCAGACTTATACACTTACTGCATTGACTAGGTGATAACCACCAGACCCCTATCAATGCCAGGATTGAATGAAAGGCCCCAAACACGGACCGGTTGTTTTCCCACAGACTTACTCCAAGGCAAAGACTACCCATACTATGGTTTTGCCAGTTACCACGTATGAATGGGAAAGCTGGATTGTGAAGGAAGCCAACAGGAAAAAAGATCATAGAACAGCCAAGTTGGAAGGGGCCTCTAAGGCCATCCAGTCCAACCCCCTGTTCCATGCAGGAATACAAATCAAAGGAGATCTGCCAGGGGGTTGTCTAAATTCCTCTTGAAGGCCTCCAGGGTTGGAGCACTCATCACCTTTCGAGGTCATCGGTTCCATTGTCGTACTGTTCTAACAGAAAGATTTTCCTGATATTCAACTGAAATCTGGCTTCCTTTAACTTGAGCCCATTGTTGCGTGTCCTGCACTCTGAGAAGATCGAGAACAGATCTTGCCCCTCCTCTGGATGACAGCCTTTCAAATATTTGGAAAGTGCTATCCTATCACCCCCTCAGCCTTCTTTTCTCAAGGCTAAACAGGCCCAATTCTTTCAGCCTTTCCTCCTAAGGCTTGGTTTCCAGCCCCCTGATCATCCTTGTCGCCCTCCTCTGAACTCGTTCCAATCTGTCAGCATCCTTCTTAAAGTGTGATGTCCAGAACTGGACACAATACTCAAGGTGAGGCCTCACCAGTGCTGAATAGAGGGGGACTAGCACCTTGTGGGATTTAGAAACTATACTTCTATTAATGCAGCCTAAAATAGCATTGGCCTTTTTTGTAGCCACATCACACTGTTGGCTCCTATTCAGCTTGTGATCTACGACAATTCCAAGATCCTTCTTGCTCGTATTATTGCTGAGCCAGGTATCCCGGAGAACTTTGCGGATACCGTGGACTGCCAGAAAGAAAAGTGGGTCCTAGACCACATTAAGCCTGAACGTTTCCTAGAGGTGAAAATGACTCAACCAGAGCTGTCCTACTTTGGCCACCTCAGGTCTTTTCATGATGACTTACTGGAAAAGTCAGTGGTGCCAGGAAAAGTGGAAGGCTACAGGAAAAGAAAAATTACAGGAAAATAAAGGAAAAATTTAAAAAAATGAAGGAACTCATAAATATCATCAAGTGTAATGATATCTCACTGGAGATCAAGACAAAGATCCTTCACCCTTTTGTATTTCCAGTCACTATGGGTGTGAAAGCTGAACTGTAAAGAAAGCGGTCCAGGGGGGAAAATGATTCATTTGTAAGATGTGGAAGCTTAACTTTACTGAGTCAGTCTTCCCCCCTCTGCTTCTATTAGAATGATGATCTCTTCGGGCTCCTAATAAAGCCTATTTCACTTAAATATCTCACTTTCAAGATAAGTGAGAAATTTAAAGAGTAGTTTTACTTGTTCCAACCACTAAGCTTCCATGTCTGAGTCAGGATTCGAACCCAGGCCTACTGAGTCCTTGTTTGTCACTCTAACCACTACACCGCACTGGGTATCACAGCAAACTTGGAGGGTTTGCTGAAACACCAAAAGACAGAATCAGGATTCAAAATCACCTTAATGGTTTAGAGTACTTGGCCAATACAAACAAAATGAGTTTCAACGGGGGGGGGGGGGGGAATGTGAAGTGTTGTTCATGGGCGGGAAAAATGAGATGTTCAAATACAGGATGGGTAAAAGCTGGCTTGGAGTAATACATGTGAAAAGGACCTAGAGGTCAAGCTAAACCTGAGCCAACAGCGTAATGCAGCAGCAAAAAAACCCAATGTGATACTTGGGTTCCATCAACAGAAGCATGGTGTCCAAATCAAAGGAAGTGGTGTGTTCTGCTTTAGTCAGACCTCACCTGGAATACTGTGTCCAACGCTGGACACCACAGTTTAAGGAGGGTAGTGAGAAATTGGAACGTGTCCACAGGACGGCAGCTAAGATAGTTCGGAAACCAAGCCCTGGCAACAGTTGAGGCCGCTGGACATATATATTCATGGGAAAGGAAGACCGAGAGGTGATGTGATAATCAAAGACTTGAAGAGCTCTCAAGAGGAAGATGGCCCGAGTTTGTTTTCTGCAGCTCCAGAGCAGAGGACCTGAAGTAAGGGATTTAAATCATGGGAACGGAGATTTCGATTCAGTGTTAAGAACAACCTCTTGACAGTGAAAGCTGTGTAACAGTGGAAGGGACTGCCTCATCACATGGAATGGGAACCACTTCTGAGTGCTCTGTACCTACAAAACCCAGGAAAGGGTCACCATAGGTCGAAATGGACTCGACGGCAGATGACGGGGGCAATGAGGATGATAAACCATATTTTGGAATCACTGCTGGCGCCGCTGTAATTTCACCCTTGATCCCTAGATGGCGATATCAGACAAAGAGCTGGCCAGGAAGGCAACGCTAACAGCTCTCCCAGTCCAGATGTTGCACAAAAGGCTTCTTGCCAGTTTCCCATTTGTGCTTTCCTGCACCAGTAACTTTGGGGGGGGGGGAGCTTTTGTACTTTCAGGGCACCTGATTTCAAGGTGGGCCCACTATTTAACAGAGTTTGTTGCTTCTGGGAGCTGCTTTGGCTTGCTTCCCCCCCTCCCATTTTAAGTTTTGCAGCTGTAAGCAGATTTCTAATGGGTTGGCTTGGATTTGTTCCCCCCTTTTGTCCCCAACATCGGTTGGTGGCTATTCTGCCACTTAGAACTTCAGGCACTTCTTTTATATTTTTATGGTGGAAAGGCACTGCAGACATGGCTTACGGAGGAAATGACCTTATAACGAAGCAGCCAGTTTAATCTCTACTGAAACAGCGACGTCTACGTTGGCTTGGGCATGTCCGTGGGAATGGCTGACAGTCGGATTCCAAAAGATCTCCTGTATGGAGAATGAGTGCAGGGAAATCACCCCAGAAGCAGACCACAGCTGCGATCCAAGGAGATCTGCAAGCGGGATCTGAAGGCCTGAGGAATGGACCTCATCAGATGGGAAACTTTGACATCTGAGCGTTCAGCCTGGAGGCAGGCGGTGCAGCATGGCCTCTCGCATTTTGAAGAGACCCTTGTCCAGCAGGCTGAGGCCAAGAGGCCATCCCGAAACCAGCAAAATCAGGGAGCTGGACAGGGGACAGACTGTATTTGTCTTCCGTGTGGAAGGGATGGTCACTCTCGAATTGGCCTTCTCAGACCCACTAGACGCTGTTCCAAGTCCTCCATTCAGAGCACGTGACCATCGTCTCTCGAGACTGAAGGATGCCTAATCTAATCTAAGTCAGCTGATCTCTCTAACAGCCCACAAGGCCATGGTGGTGGGGGTTGCTGAGACGGTCTACACCCCTGCCTTCCTCCAGATCCCCCATTACCATTTAAAAAAACCCACTAAAAGATAAGAATCGCTACTTCTAGAAGTCTCCAAGAGCATAGTTTCTCCTCTCAAGCAGGGTCCCTTTTGCAGGCGTTTCTAGTATTTGTTTTTGAATGGGAAGAGATGCATTGGTCACTTCTAGTTTTGAAATGGATGTGACACAATTGCATTTTTAGGGGGGGAGGAACCAGCCTACAACAGATTGGTGCTTCAGTCATACTGATTCTCTCTGATAGCTGCTCTCCAGGTGAGAATGGTTTTGCTCCTCTGCCTTGATCTAAGACCTCATTGAGCTGGCTTGCTAGTGATGTGCAGATTTATCCTTTTCGACATCAGGTACCAGAATTCGTTGGGCGGCAGAGTGCCTGCATGACGGAAGGGGCTCAAAATGCAGCTCTGAATCTCTCTCCCATCCCCCGATCCTTGGACCATTTAGCGAAGCGTTGTCAGTACTGATTTCCATCAGCTCTGCAGAGCAGGAGGGTTTCCGATTTGGCTGAAGCGCCTTCTCAGAAATCTTCTTGACGATCTGGGCGTGAAGACCTTGGAAAGTTAAAACCAGCCCCTTCAACTGAGCCCAGAAACAGAGGGGCAGCTGTTTCAACTCAGCAAAATGTGCTGCATGGATGTTCTTGATTTTTGGAATCCCACCTACCCTTTTTTTTGGGGGGGGGGGAGATATAGCTCCCAGAATTCCTATAGCCACTGGACACGCTGGCTGGAGATTCTGGGTGTTGTAGTCAGCTTTAAGCTCTGGTAGGTGCCAGGACTGAAAATAAAGATTTGAAGAATCCTTGCTAATGGACTGTTTGCTGGTAGTCGCACCAACACTTCACAACTGCAGGAGTAAATTTGTTTGTTTGTTTGTTTGTTCAAAATATTTTCACCCCGCTTTTCTCCTTAAAAAGGACCCAAGGCAGCTTACAACACTGAAAGACAACAGTTGAAGTTGAAAACAATGAGTATACAACAGTGCTAACATCATTAAAAGATAATATTTAAAGCTGAGAACAACAAGTAACAAGGCATCTTACATCATTAAAAGACAATATTAGAGCTAAGAACAATAAGTATACTTTTTTTTAATGCCACTCTGAGTAAATGGCCAAGAGATGATCTCTCTGTGTCCTCCATTCACGGGCACATGGGATCCCATCAACGGTCGCAGACCGAGAGGTCCTCCACGTGGCCCCTTAGGCTGACCCCCTGGGAGCGGAAAGAAAAGAATCCTGGTGGACACAAAGGGAACTGCAGCCAACTCCCAGAATTCGCAACCAGCTGGCCTGGGGAATTCTGGGAGTCGTAGTCCCCAGAAGTAATGGCCTAAATTTTGTCCCACAGATTTTCCTACGAAGCGGCCAGTTTTCTTCCCTCCCTCCCTCTCTCTCTCTCTCTCCTAGTCCCCAGTCAATTTCTTAAAATGAACCTTTTCCATCTCTCTCTGCCCCCTCAAAATCTCCGCACAAATTCACCCCAAAGGGACGAGAGGGTTCCTCCCAAAGCCTCTTTGCCCGACTAGGAGAGGTGAACAACCTGGGGTGGAATGCAAGAGACTATGGGGGAAATGAGAGCCAGTGAGGTGGTGAGGTGCAGTGGTTAGAGTGCTCCATGAGGACTAGTGAGATTCCAGGTTCTGGTCACTGCCAGGCGGTGCCGTTCACTGACTGATCCTGAGCCCGTGATTCTACCACTCTGGCTTACCTCGTAGGGACGAGTGCCATGGACGGCACCTTTTGCTCCTCAGAAGAAAGGCAGAAAGTAAAATGTTCACCTAAATAAAGAAGTCAATAAACAAGCAGTTCCTCCTGGGGTGGACATTGGCGTGAGCTGGATTAGGGTTGTGTGGGTCCCGTTTCCTCTTCTAAGACTGGCTATTCACACAGGTGTGCACATAAGCGGAGGGGCATGCAGGCATTCCACAATGCAAATATGGACATGCTCTCCGGCTCGGGTAAGAAAGCAGGCAGAAGTGGGATGATTTGGGGTAGCCAGAGGCTGTGGGGTCACGTGGCAACCCATTTGCCCTTAATGCACGAGCTTTATGGAGCTTGGGCACTGTAGTCCTGAAAAAGGAAGCTCGGGAAGCCTGCTGGAAGAGTATTCTGAACTACATTTCCCATGATCCTTTGAGGGAAGCTACAGCAATGGGTGTGACAGATGCACTGATGATGATGACTTCTTCAGTCATCATCTTCTTCTGTGACCTCTCTCCCTGGACACTTGTGTTGGTTGCAGGCCCCCTCAGCGGGGGCATTGGCCCTGTAGTCATTGGGGGTTACCATGGAAACCAAAGTCATATTCCTTTTTTAAAAATGAGCTAACTGTTCATGGCATCCTTTTCCAGGAAATGAAGTGCAACACTCCTTTGAGATCATTCCTGGAATATGTTTAACTGAATGGCCATGCTGCCTGTGGATGATGGGAGTTGTAGTGCATCACATTCTGAGTCCACTGGATTAAGGAATAATGGATAGCAACTCAGAAAAGGACCAGAGTGTTCTGACAACAGGTAACAAAGTTCAAGGGTCAATCGATGTAATTCCCTGTGTTTGCCTGCTTAATTGCTTTGAGGAGAGCGGCTCATATGGTTCTACTTCAACCACATTGACCTGGCCACTCCATGTTGAGTCACTACTTCCCTTCCTGATGACTTTCCTCTTCCTTACCTTTTCTGTTGCCTGCACCCCCTTGCCCAAAGCTTGTAAAAGTTACTTTTTTGGATTACAGGTTCCAGTATCCCCCTGCAACCAGCATGGCAATATTTGACCATGCTGGCTTGGGGATTCTTGGACCTGTAGTCCAAAAGCCACACCACACACTCAAGAAACTTTCTCAGGCTGTGGAAATGTCTTTGGAAACAAAACTTATACCCACTTTCTAGAGATAACTAGTTACAATTAATATACTTATCTGTACCTAGTTACTATGTTAAGGAGTAACAGAACTAGCCATCACAAGGTGACTTTTATGTGTAACTCATAGCAGCTAAGTTACTTGGTATAAGAAGTAACACTTACATTCAAAAGTTCCTTTTAAATAGCACTTAAAGGCAATTTAGAAACATTTTTGGCAGGATTTTTGTACAGGTTTCACACCACTTTTTGTCACTCTTAAGTGGCAAGGGAAGTATTCTTTGGTTTTTTATCTTTTTATAAATATTTTCAAGATGCCAACATGAGAATTGGCCACTAGAAGGAATAAGAGAGTGTTTCATAAACTCATAGAACAATTGAGTTGGAAGAGGCCTATAACATCATCATGTTCTAACCACCTGCTCCGTTCAGAAATCCAGATCAAAGCAGATCTGACAGATGATTGTCAAGGTTAATAATTTTTTTTCCTGGTATTCAGCCTAAATCTGGCTTCCTGCAGCTTGAGCCCATGGTTGCGTGTCCTGCACTCTGGGTTGATCGAGAACAGGTCCTGCCCTTCCTCTGGATGACAGCCTTTCAAGTATTTGAAAAGTGATATCGTATCTCTCTTCAGTCTTCTTTTCTCAAGGCTAAAAACACCCAGTTCTTTCAGCCTTTCCTCATAAAGCTTGGTTTCCAGCCCCCTGATCACCCTTTGTTGCCCTCCTCTGAACCTGTTCCAGTTTGTCTGCATCCTTCTTAAAGTTCAGTCTCCGGAACAGAGACTGGACTCAAGATCAGGCCTAACCAGTGTCAAATAGAGGGGAACCAGTACTTCCCGGAATTTGGAAACTATACTTCTGTCAATGCATCCTAAAACAGCATTTGCCTTTTTTGGCAGCCGCATCACACTGTGGGCTCATATTCAGCTTGTGATCTACACAATTCCAAGATCCTTCTCACTTGCAAATATTACTAAGCAAAATATCCCCTATCTTTTAATTGTGCATTTTTGTTCCCTCCCCCCCCCCCCCGCCCAGGTGTAGAACTTTGCACTTATCCAGAGATAAGTGTGATAAAAGCAATCTGGCTGCCAAGGTTGCAATGATTACTGGGATGGCTTCCTTTTCAAATGTAACATGGATCGGGAGGGGACCTCCCTCCCTCCTCTTTATCCATACCTCCCTCAGTGATACTGGACAAGATCCTGTTTGAAGCAGAAGGGACTAAAACTGATAGAATGCTCCCAGTTACTGGGGTAAATAAAGAAGACAATTTTTGCTCTCATTCATCATACCAAAAATCCAGAGCATCTGCTGAAATGAATGTTGGAGGTTTTGCAACTTCGCATGCTGCCTTTAACAGGCTTGGCTGGGAGGGACCTTTCTAGGCTGGGGTGACTGTCCATCTATCCAGCACTAATTAGCTGTTTCCTTCCTGCCTCTCAATTCAAAGAGAGCCCCGCCTCTCTCCGCTCCATGCTTTTTCCCTCTCTTGAGTCTGTTGCTGAAAGCAGTCAAACATATTTGTCAGTTTGCTGTTGATCTGTAATAAAACCTTTTATTCTTTCTTCCACTAATGTCCCATAGTAAGTTTTGAGGCTAAAGTGGCCAGTTTGATGAGAAAAAAAAGGGGGGGTGACCTACTCTGGGGAACTGGAAGCTACTCTACTCTGTGAATCTTTGCACTTCTGCTGCACAGCTAGAGGAATATAACCAAAAAATTCAAAACTCTGCAACAGTGAAATAAGGAAAGATTCTGGTTGGGTGTGGAGATGCTTCTTCACACTGCCGCCAGTTAAATGAAGGCACTTTCCAGAGTATTGGTCATCCACATGGAAAGCTTTAGGATGGGAACCGTTAAGGCAAAGGCAGTGGCTACCAAGAACCACATGGAGGGTCCAGGATCACAACAGGCAGACGCAAAAGTCATTTGAATGCTTTTCCCTGAAAAAAGCAATGCACTCTGGTGATGCTCAGAGGATTCCATTATATTACACCAGGCTGTCCAAAGTTCAAGAAGTAAGGTATGAAGTCCACTGGGTTTTATACCCTGAGTTAAGTTCGTTTCACAACTCCCCTCCTGTTCCACCCCTCCTTTAGGTTCCCCCACTTAGCAAAGGGCACAACCGAGCACGACCTTAGGATTCAGAGCCTTGGATCTACTACTAATTGCCTGAGGCTCCTGGGAATGGCAGTCCAAAACAGGATGGGTCAAAACTCATTGTTTTCAACTTTCAACGTTAGATATTGCCTTTCCTTGTTTGTCAGCCGCCTGGGCCCTTTTCAAGGAGAAAGGTGGGGTAAAAATAAATAAATAAATAAATAAATAAATAATCAATCAATCAATCAATCAATCAATCACTCAATCAATCTACTGCATATCTATATCATTAAATGAGCCAAATCTAATTTGGTTCCCACTTGGTGGGAGATCTCATGTAAGGCCAGAAACTTTGGCTAGCCAACTGTCCTGTAAGCTCCATCGATTTCCATGGGTCTGTTCCATCAGGGACTGGAATTGCATTTCGCCCCCATAGACTGGATATCACCCTCGGGGTGAAAAACGGAGACCCGAGGCTGTGGAGCCAGAGCTGGCCCCTTTGGGGGGCTCTGGCAGGAACCTTTCTTCCCCCCCCCCCGCACATCCCTTTGGGGGGGGGCTGCACCAAAGGGTGCCCCAGAATAAAAGGAAAGTGGAGAAAAAAAGAGCCAGAAGTAGAGGAAGGCTGAAAGCTGAAGGGGCCTGTTTTAAAAAAGGGGGACTTACTGCTTCCGAAGAATGCCATCCCCTTTGTGTGTGTGTGTGTGTGTGTGTGTGTGTGTGTGTGTGTGTGTTTTGGGCGGGGGGGGGAGGACCTGAAAGAGGCCTGGGTTCCCAAAACTGTCCCTTGTCCACCCTGGTTTTAGAGGCTGGAGCTGAGGAGGAGGAGGAGGAGGAGGAAGAAGAAAGCCAGGAGAGAAACCCCTCCTCTCCCTGCCAGGGCTGGCCAAGCCCAGAGGCCTGCCAGTGACAACCCAGCCAGGCAGCCACACACGCACACACATCTATACACCCACCCACCCCCCTCCAGGAGGAAGTGGCGGCTGTGTGTTTCCTGTACAAGGGGAGCGCTGTATCACACACACACACACACACACACACACACACTCACAAGCCTGGGTGGGGACTTGATTCTCAGGCTTGCTTGCTTGCTTTCCAACCAACCAAGAGACCAAGCACCCCTCCCTCCCTCCCTCCCTCCCTCCTTCCTTCCTCCTCTCCAGCTGCTGCTGCTGTTGCTGCCGCCGCTGCTTCTCCCAGCGCCCGGGGGCCGGCTCGCTCCTCTCGCATCCGGAGCCCTCCGAAGCCAGTGGATCGGGTCCTGGATCGCCGGCGCGACGGGGCAGGAGCTGGTGCGTGCCCTCCTCGTGCGGGTAAGGCGAAACCCAAAGGCGAGCCAGCCAGGGGCGCGCCTTCCTCCGGCCCCTCCGGCCACGCGCGTCCTCGGCGGCGGAGGGAGGGATGCTCGGGTGGCGTGGTCGCCTCGCCTGCATCCTCCCTCGCTCTCCCGCATCCCGCCTGGGCCTTCTGGATGGGGGGCAGAGACGCCCACGGGGGGGTGTGTGTGGAAAAGTCTGCCCGGCTAGCAAAAGGGGGCAGAGCCCTGATGGGCAAGTCTGGAGAGAGAGAGGTGGGGGAGAAACGTGGTGGGGATGGGAGAAAGACTGAAATCCCCCCCCCCAGGTCTCCCCCCCCCGCTCCGTCCACCCCCCCCTCCGGGTTGCCCCCGGGTCGCCTTGGCCGCTGCTGGCTCCCCGGGCCGGACACGTGAATATTGCAACCTTCCAGGTTCCTCCTTCCTTCTGCTTTGGAGACGAGTTTCTCTTCCCCTTTTATTTTTTATTTTTTGCAACCTCTTTGTTCCCGAGAAGGAAACAATGGGGGGCTTTGACAACTGGGTCCTCATCGCCTCCACGCCTGGGTTCCAAAAATCATCATCGCTGGGGGAGGGATCGTGTGGGGGGTGGGTGTGAGGATGATGGCAGGGGAGAAAGCCTGGTGGATGTGGCAGCTGGAGGCAAAACCACATCCCTGGTGGGGCGAGGAGAGGAGATCCCTCCCACCCCCTGGAAATGGGGGGGGGGGAGCGCTTCTGCTGAGCTTTGTGTCTCTTCAGGTGGTCCACTGGAGAGCTGGCATTTGGGGGGGGGGAAGAGGGTGGGTGTCTCTCCCTGCCTCGCTTGGCTCCCTCCGCTGCCAATATTTCTTGGCATTAGCAGATTTATTTGAGTTTATGCTGGCTTTTTTTTTTTTGAGAGATCAGTGGGTCGTATTGTGCTGATGGCAAGGGAGGGGGGGGGGGGGCGCACACAGAGGATAAATCTCCTGGACAGGATTGCTGTGGGAAAGGGGGCAACCGATTTCCTCTGCTTGCAACCCACCCCACACAAACGGAAAAGGAGCCCCAAAGGGCTCAGAAGGAAAGGCTCTGGTTGGTTATGGGTTCAGCAGGAGACAGAGCACTTTAAAACCTCGTGTGGAAAGAGAGGGACTCTTGGTTGTGTTGCGAATCTGTGTGAGGGGTGTGTGTGTGTGTTCAGCACCATATTTCTGATTTTCCCCACCCATTCACAAAATGGCCCGGGGTTGGGATTTTACTGAATTTTGAAATTGGGGGAAACAAAGCTAAGAACAGCTCAGCGGTTATTGCTAAAACAGGTCACGAAATGGAGTTCAGCCTTTGTGAACAAAGGATGAATTTAGAATATTTCCAGCTGCCTGTTAATCTAGAATGAATGGATTCCAGCCTCCGTCTTTCTTTCTTCTTCTTTCTTTCTCTCTTTCTTTCTTTCTTTCTTTTTTCCCCCAAGGCTAGAGATCATCCTTCCAAGCTACTTCCATCTGTTCTTTACCACCAGAAATATATGTCAGCCACACCACTCTTCAGAATTAAGGCAGAATAGTCGAAACTTCACCTTTTCTACTTACTCTTTTGGTATCGACACTTTCTTCCAGTAGTTTATGCTCGCGAACGGGATTTAACCCAAATCACAGATGTGAAAATAATGTTGATTCTTGTTCCATACATGCAACTAAATCTCATGTAAAACAAAGAAACCCACACCCATCTACTATTACTCATATTATTCTGGCAGAGCAATGAGTAGCGACTATAGCAAAAGACTGTACTGTGGAGAACAGCCGATGAGATCCTATACCTCTCCTCGGGAGGGGGGAAGGAATGAAGCTCTCAGGCAGAGACAAAAGGTAGGAGAAAAGAGGCCAAAAATTGGTTTACAAGGTATTGAATTAGAGAAAGAGAAAATGTAGGAAAGCAAAAAAAATCCCTTTCGCTATTAAATGGGTATTCAAATCCATATTTATTGTGAAGTTTAAAATGGTACCCCTCTTCCCTCCTTCTTCCTTTTCCCACATTAATCATGCATTAATTGCCTATGAAGGTTAATGGTCCTTAGCATCTCGGTACCGTAAGAAATCGCTGACAGGGGTACCTGTTGTTTGTCGTCCCTAGGAGAATAATTTATAACGGCCTTTTATTGCGTCCATGTTTTATTTAAAGAGCCCGGGCATTGCCATCAAATCTTCTTCTCTTCCCTGACAGTGATTACCTGGTTGGCTGGCTTGCCTTAGGAAAACAGCAAAAGCAGGCTGGGTTTGATCCGATGAGCAGCAAAAATGCAATCTGTAACCAGAGAGTAGCCCTGGTAAAAAAGTTTTTAAAAAGAGGGAGAATTTTAACCTGGGCTTCAGGATGCTTTCTTGCAGGGGTTTGGCATGAGTGTAGGGCTGATCGTGTGGGTCTCAAAACAGCGGCATCTGCCTCTTGATGTCTGTGGGTGTCGACGCAGGGATGGTGTTCCCACCACCACACCCGCCCCGCCCACCCGCTGCTTTCCATATTAACTGGATTTCACTGAATTCTCAAAAATTTAATCCTCTTTCCTGCCATATGGTGGTCGGTTGAACTGAAATGGGATTTTGCTGTAATGCCGATGGAGAAAGCCACTTGGGCTGGCTTTTTCCCTTTCCAGGGGCTTTGCATCTCCTCTATGGGTGGGGCGGGCAGGCGGGGAGGGAGGGAGGGAGGGAAGGAAGGAAGGAAGGAAGGAGCTGATGATGGGTGGAAGGAAGGAAGGAAGGAAGGAAGGAAGGAAGGAAGGAAGGAAGGAAGGAAGGAAGGAAGGAAGGAAGGAAAAGAAAGAAAGGAAGGAAGGAAGGAAGGAAGGAGCTGATGATGGGTGGAAGGGGAGGGAGGGAGGGAGGGAGGGAGGGAGGGAGGGAGGAGGAGCTGATGATGGGTGGAAGGAAGGAAGGAAGGAGCTGATGATGGGTGGAAGGAAGGAAGGAAGGAAGGAAGGAAGGAAGGAAGGAAGGAAGGAAGGAAGGAAGGAAGGAAGGAAGGAAGGAAGGAGCTGATGATGGGTGGAAGGAAGGAAGGAAAGAAGGGAGGAAGGAAGGAAGGAACAAATGAAAGAACGAAGGAATGAAAGAAAGAAAGAAAGAAAGAAAGAAAGAAAGAAAGAAAGAAAGAAAGAAAGAAAGAAAGAAAGAAAGAAAGAAAGAAAGAAAGAAAGAAAGAAAGAACCCCAAGCCTCATGATAGAACAAAATCTTACCTTTAGGTGACAGTGTTTTGGTTCTTTTTAGTTTAGGCAGGAGGAGAGGAAAAAATATTTAGAATCCTCCCTGCTATCTGACACCTTTCAGACAGGTTGAAGTCAGATCCCATCAGCATCTGTGCCGCGGCTTCTGCCGTCCAGGCTTGATGGAACTGTCGTTCTGGAAAGTGTCACTTGGGAATTTTGTTTCCTTAAAATCCACCTGGTGTGGAGATAGAAATAGGTTTTCCCCCTTCTGCCCTGCTCAAAATACTTAAAATGGGAATCACCCAAGGCATCAGCTGAGGTCCTCAAAAATGCGTCACTACCAGAAGATAGGGTCTCTACCATAAGATGACACAGAGAATAAAGCAAATTTTGTGTGTATGTGTGTGCCTGCGCGTGCGCACGCAGGATAATTTGAACCTCCATGTTCAGGAGTAGGATACCTCAGAAAACAATACATTGGGAGAATAGACCAAGAAAACAGGGTGATGACAGGACTTGCGGATCCCCAGATTTTTGTGGACTACAACTCCCATCATTCCTAAACCTAACCTAATGCTGAATGAGGCTGACAAGTACTGGAGAACAACAGAGACATTCCAGCAAATATCGAGGTCCTACACCATTAAAGGCTTTGGAGGTGATGATGAGCACCATGAATTGGGTATGGAAACTAACAAGGAGCCAAGGAAGGCATGCCAAGACTGGGGAGATGTATTCCTATCTGCTGGTTCCTGTAATCAGTCTGGCTCCTGCATTTTGGACCTGCTGATGTTTCTGTACTGACTTCAAGGGCCGCCCTACGTTGAGAGCATTTGCAGTAGTCTATTTTAGAGATTACCAACACATGAAAGTGACCAGGGAGGATCTGCTTCCCTCTAAGTGGGGGAAGTTTATCCAGGTAGCGACCACTGACTATCGCTTAAAAATTCAAACTGAATCGGGAATTGTGAATTTCAAAAATTGTAAGGTTTTGTGTATGTTTGTGGTTCCCATGGTCTGCTCCCCACTATCTCAACTCTTTCTGGAGAGCAGCAGAGAGAGCAGGGTGGTGGTGGTGATGGATTCAGATCCAGTTTTATATATTTGTTTTAAGTACTGTGAGTTAGTGAATTACATCTCTGCCTAATTGTTGTTCACCGAAAGGGCTGGCGCCTGGTGGCAGAAATCCTGTAACTTAACATAGCACGTTACACTAGAGCAGGCCCTTTGGGTGACTGGGGATTTGGTAAGTCAACTCCTCCATAGGTTCCATTGATTCCAATGGCCCTACTCGAGTTGCAACTTACTACACCAAATAACAGGATGTCGGCCAATATGATCATGGCTGGTTTTAGTTTGGTGTGAATTGCTCGATCCTGTTAAACAGTTTGTAACTGATTTGTCGTATTCGAATTGGCTTAGATTCTTTCAAGGTGATTTTATTGATCGAAACCCCACCCTGAGATCCATTGGTACAGGGGAAAGGGTGCAATGAGACAGCTGCAAAAGCCGATGGCACCAGAAAGAGTCACTTACCAGGAGCAATCTCCTTTAAAGTAACCCTTCTGTCTGCCAGGGAATTACTCCAGCCCTGTCGTTTTGTGGTCCTACGCAAGCAATGGATCAGGTTAGGGCCGGAGGGCATTTCCTCCCCGCATCATGTGATTGCCGGAAATAGGTTGCACTAGACTGCTCCGCAAGTGGTCCGGATGGCGATCTATTTCCCTGTGTGATCACATCTTTAGTTAAGAATGCTTAGATAGAAAGATAGGCAGATCAGTAAGCTATGGAGCTATGTATTACCTCCAGTATCAGAAGCAGTCATTGGCAATGCAAGGTGTTGTAATTCCATCTTGCTGTGTTGGTTCGAGCCGTACTCTGTTCTAGAAATTCTCTCAAGAACGGAAGAAGAACCATGCTGGATCAGACCAAAACTGTATCTCCTTCAACCTTCTGTTGAGTTGCGCTGGAAGGCTTCCCAGCAGCTGCACCCGTGTTCCATTCTTACATGGATCTTCAGTTAATCCAGTTTAGGGCTCATTTGCATCTTGAGCGAAATTAGAGAGAAGTGAGTAGATGCAGAGATTAACATGCAAGGGAAGTGGTTCACCGCATATCCTGCTCACGTGTCCGAGCCACACTTGCTGCTGTCAACATCCTTTGGGGGTTCTTCATAGAAGTATGTGAGAGCGCAGGCAGAACTGGTGGGGAGGAGTCCCACAGGCAGCAACGGTAGATCCAGCCAAGGCGTCAGTCTCTAGAACGGTGGTTCTCAACCTTAGGTCCCAAAGTGTTCATGGACAACAGCTCCCAGAAATCATGGACAACACAGCTAGTGGTGAAGGCTTCTGGGAGAGAACACCTAAGTTAGCCAAGATTGGGAACCACTGGGAACCATTGTTGTAGAAAGTCAAGGAATATGGAGGAAGAGCCAAGATCAAACCCTGGTATTAAAAGAAAAAAGTAGAGTTGCATCAAAACCCACAGGAATCCATTGATTGTCATTTTAGAAGAGGTAGCCGTGTTAGTCTGAAGAAGTGGACTTGTTCACAAAAGCTCACAGTAAAATATAGCAGTTACTCTTTTAGCTGCCACAAAGTTTTAGCTACATGGAATTCCTGCAGGGTGGGTGTCTCTCTCTCTCTCTCTCGTTTTCCCAGCCCCTTACCCATGAAAGTGATTGACAAAGTGGCTAGAAGATCAGCCTTGGACCACAGAGAGCTGAGTTCAAATCCTTCTTTAGCTGTGAGGCTTGTTAGGGAAACTTAAGCCCGTCATTATCTCTCAGCCTGACTCAAAGGGTTACTGGGAAGGGAGGCAATGCGAGACAACCCTTTGAGGTACGCCTTTATGAGTGTCTACAGGAAAGAAGAGGAGGGAATGAAAACGAAACATGGTGAACTTCTCCACTGGACATGGATGTAATGGAAATATTATGTCCAGATTTTCCAAATCTTTTAGGCGCTCTCTTTTCCCCAAAGAGTGCCACTTTGTGCCAGGGCAGCTAATTCAGAGGGCAATTAGAATGGGCTCTTTTAAACAGGTCACAGATTTCTACAGTAGAATCCTTTTTTCGTGCCAGAGCCCTAGGAAGCTGGTGCCATCAGCCGCTTTCTCCGTTGTGTCTGGAGGAATCAATGACACACAACACCCTTATCGTTGCCATCAATGACAGTTCCCGGCACAGAAGTGGGCAAATATGTTAAATCAGAGAGCGCTTTCTTCCTGGTCTCCTGGAGACGAAAACTGTATCTCTTTTTTTAAAAGATGGACTGATTTCTTGTGACACAAGTCTGTGTACACCTGGGAGCAGTTCGTTAGGCACGTCTCGATCCATGTCAGATATTCTTAACTCGTAGATTATGTACCCCTTAGGCATCTAGGAATGGGCTTCCGGGGGTCCATGAACAAGTCTGAAAAATCATGTCTTCATGTGCATTTCTCTTGGCAAGAGCTCCAGAGCTGTCATCATATTCTCACAGAATCATGGAGGCCACTGAGTCCAACCCCCCCTGCTCAAGGCAAGAATACAAATCAAAGCAGATCTGACAGAGGGTTGTCCCATTTTCTCTTGAATGCCTCAAGCGCTGGAGCGCTCACCACCTCTCAAGGTCATTGCTTCCGCTGTCGTACTGCTCTAACAGTTGAGAAGTTTTTTCCTGATATTCAGCCTCAATCCAGCTTCTCAAAGGGATTTGTGACCAAAAAAGGTTAAGAACCTGTGGTCTTGATTCTCTGCATCCATTTTGTTTGGGTTTCTTTCTTTCATTAGTGATACCAATTGTCTTGATCACCCTGGTGATCTGGTCTTTGGTGAAGGAAAGAGAGAGAGAAAAAAAACAAAATCTGGTTGATTCTGCTGGATCCCTTAAAAACCAGCTTGGAAAAGTAACATTTTTAGACCAGCATTTCCCTAGACAGTCCAAAATGTTACTCTCGGATGCTTCTAGACAGACTTAGGTTAGATGTAGGAGACACCAGTTGTCTGTGCTTTCTCCCCTACCTGTTTCCAGAAAGCGTGTTTTCTCCCCTACCTGTTTCCAGAAAGTGCTGCTGGCCATTTCTGCTTGACCCACCGACAGCCATGATTTAGACCCACACAATGCTCCATTCTTTCTTTCCACCATGTTGTTGGAAGTATCACCAGTACATGAGATGACAGCAAACAATATGTCTTTTGTCTTATCAGAAGATAAGGATGAGAGCTGTTAGAATATATAATTGTGCAACCCAACATTTATTTATGTGTATATAAGAATGATTGAAGCGGTTTATTTACATAATAGAGCATTGCAACCAATCGGATTCTGTCTGGTGTTAGCTAATGTGAGTTTGAAGGGGTTAACTGCCAGATAGAGGATGAGGCTTATTCTGCTTGTTCTGTTTGTCTGTTAGTATGAAGCTTTTCTGTTGAGAAGCAGTGTTTTTTCAGATATGCTGCCTGCTAGTAGTATGTTATTAAGGAAGCTATTATGAAACCGTTATAAGTCTGTCAAGCACAAATCTATACCAAGTAAAATGTTCAAGTACTCTTAGTTAATTTTTTCAACCTGTTTCACAGTAGACATTCATAAAGTTTCTCCATGACTAAATGAATATAATTTTAACTGCTGGCACACACACGTTCATATATGTATGCCAAGAGAGAATCTATTCATCATGATCTGTTGGGGGGGTGTTTGATACTCACTCTTGATCCGCTGTGTGTGTAAACTCTCAGAAATTTCAGCAAGGGAGGTTGTCTGCAGCTGTTGTTTGAATGCAATCGTTGAAAGATGTTCAGCAAATGGACCCAATCCCAGTAAACTTTACTCCAATGTATCAATGCCAGTTCTAGTCACTTTCATACTCTTCCCAAAAGTAGGCACTTTCTCTTTTTTTTGGGGGGGGGGGGCGAGGGATGCAACATTTTGCTCCTCCTTTTTCTTAAACAGGGCTCCTCCCTTATCTCGAAGCAGAAGGGGTGGGAGAAAACTGTGGGAAAAGCAAGTCTCTGCCAGTGAGTTACAGCCTTTACTCAATTTACTCAGAAGCATTGACTCCGTTCCCTTCTCTGCTATCCTTTAGGGTTCTTTAGCAGGATCTTGATATGGGTGATGTGTTCAAGCCTGGGGTTAAAACGCTGCTGCCATCACTCGACCTGATATGGCTGTTGTTTTGTGGTGATGGTGGGTAGTGCTGCTGCTGGAATGAGGATGATGCCTGAAGCTTTCTAGAGGCTGCATAAAAATTAAGAACAGCAACAGACTCCATCCACTGCTTTACAGTTAATAAAGGAGAAAGCCAGCAAATCCAAGCACATACACATTTTGCATGAAGTTACTCCCTGGGAACCTTCAGGGTAGGGGGCTTAGCGAGAACTTCTAATTGAGGATTCCTGTCCTAAGATGGTCCATTGTCAGGGCCCGTGTATGATGGGGGATTGTGGCCGTTTGCTTCTTCTCTGTGGCTCTCCATGATATTCCCTTACCTCGCGGAAGGATTGGAGAACCTCTGGCCTGCCAGGTGGCTTTACATGACAGGTTCCATCACCCTCATTGCGCATGGCCCATGGAGCTGTAGTCCTTGACGTGGAAAGGGCCCGAGACAGCCTCCCTTTGCCTCACGATCGCCATGAGGTTGTTTGGAAGACTTGGTGCTCCATACCTTGTTGCCTCTCCCCCCTAAGTCAGCTGGACCAAGCTGGTCAAGTGAAAACACAATGTTCTAGGGCAAGGCATGCGTCAATTCATGTTGCCGACCCCCGTGGGAACTGTCGTAGGATGCTTCCCCTCCCCTTTCCATGGTATGTCAAGCACAACCGTATCAGAGTTCAGCAGGAACTGTGTTTTGATTTAACCGCAAAAATGCAGCCCTTGCAATTTGTTCGGGAAATGCTGCTCAGCGTTGTCCATCTTCATTTCTCTTTGGATTATGTGAGGCACCGAAAGAGACATCCCATATGTATGTATTTATTTATTTATTTATTTGATTGATTGATTGATTGATTGATTGATTGATTGATTGATTGATTGATTGATTGATTGATAATCCTGCCCATCTAGACTGAAGTCTACTCTGGGCGGCTAACAACAAGTTCCTAAAAAATTTCATAAAAACAATAGCCGTATAAGATAACAACAACAACATAATATGATACAAGATGGCAAAAATAAATTAAATAATGACAGGAGGGAAGGCCTGCCTAAAGAGCCAGGTCTTGAGCTGGCTCTTAAAAACACCCAGCGAGGGAGCCAGACAGATCTCTGGGGGCAGACTGTTCCAAAGGCGAGGGGCCACTGCCGAGAAGGCCCGGTTTCTTGTTCTTTCTCTCCGGGCCTCCCTCGGCGTTAGGCCCCTCAGCCGCCCTTCCTGGCTAGAATGAGTGATTCGGGTAGATCTAGGTGGGAGGAGGCGTTCTGCTAGATATCAAGGTCCTAAACCGTTTAGGGCTTTATATATCATCATTAACACTTTGAAATCAATGCGGAAACGAACGGGCACCCAATGCAAGGCCGCCAGAGTGGGGGAAATATGCTGATATTTTCTCACCCACCGCATTCTGCACCATTTGAAGCTTCCGCATCAATCTCAAAGGTAGCCCCACGTAGAGCGCATTACAGTAGTCTAATCTTGAGATTACGAGCGCATGGACCAGAGTAGTGAGCAACCCACCATCAAGATATTCACATGTTCCTGTTGCTTCCAGATCCCTGGGGTAGATCACTTGGAGCTTCTTCTTCCACTTTTGACTATGAAGGGTTCTCAGCTTGGATCACGAGAACCTATCATGATCAAGTTTGGGCAGGGTCAAAAATTGAGCATGCTATTTTTCAGGACCATGGCACTGCCATAACCAGAATTGTCCTGCCTCTATGGCTTGGATTCAGAAGGGGTAAGGGACACTAAGCAGAGAGGCGGGACTCTCTTTGAATTCAGAGGCAGGAGGGAAAGGATTGGCTAGTGCTGAACAGATTGACAGTCACCCCAGTCCAGAAAGGTCCCTCCCAGCCAAACCTACTAAAGGCAGCCTGCGAGGCAGCAAAAACTCCATTAGGATTCTGGTCAGTGTAATCCAGAAGGGTAACTTTTACAAGCTTTGGGTGCAGCTAAAGGTGAGGCTGCTGCGGTGTGCCCTATTGTCGCTTCTCATCTCCAAATTTTGAGACGGCCTTTGGTCTCTGAAAATTGCACTCGGGAAGGGAAAACTTAAGTGACAAACCCCTTTACGGGTAGCCAGTTGTTGTTTTCTTCTTCTTCTTCGCAATTGCAAACTCAACAAAAGTCTTGCACCTTTCCTCGGGAGGATTTCCCCCTGGCTGGGCAACCTCTGAGTCAGAAATCCCAGCCGGCGTCAGCAATTGTTTATAATTATGTTGGGTCTCGCCGTCTTTCAGTGCAGAACACAACCTGGCCTCTGGGGAGCCCAGCCACCACCTCCCAGCTTACATCACCCCTGTGGCTTCTCTCCACCGGGAGACCCTGAACTCTCCGGCTTCATCATTTTCTGCACACTCCAGACTAATTTGATTTCAGAGTTTGCTTGCTTAGCCTGCTGCGTCCTCCCAGCCCAGGCAAACTTACAGCCTCTCTGGTACTGCACTCATTCCATGATCCCACGGCGCGCACAGGCAGCAACGTCTTTAGCAGGCTCTTGAAGCCCGCCGAGAGAGCCAGTTTTCCTTTCTTCCACGCATACGCCTGCTACTAGTTCTTAAAGCTGCAACGTGTAAACTTGAAAGCCGCTGGCATGCCATGGTGTCTCAGAAAGGGGTGAGAGCCAGGATTTCTGGCAGCAGGAAAGTAGGGCTTAAGAGCTATTTGCTTCTCGCCTCAGATCAGAATAAGAGATGCAAAATAAAAGTTAATTTTCTTCAGTTGCAAGCTTTGGTGGCGTCCATTTGGCAAGAGGACAAAAAATCATATCCTAATCGTTGTTATGGGGTGCCCTCAAGTGACCTCCAGCTTATGGAGACCCTCTGAAGGAGCCATCTCCAAATTTAACTGTCCTCAACAGCCCTGCTCTACTCTTGTGAACTCAAGCCAGTGGCTTCCTTTAGGGAGTCAGTCCATCTTGCGTTTGGGCTTCCTCTTTTCCTGCTCCTTTCAACTTCTCCCAGCATTATTGTCTTTTCCAGATAATCCTGTTTATCATAATACCAGAGCTTCAAAACATTGCTTTTGGGGGTGGAAAATTGTTGTTACATGCTGTCAAATCACTTCTGCCTTAAGGCGCCCCTATGAATGAATTACTTCCAACATATTGTGTCCTCAACAGCCCGGCTCAGCTCTTGCAGACTGAAGCCTATGGGTTACTTTGGGGAGTCAATCCATCTCATATTTGGCTTTCCTCTTTTCCTGCTGCCTTCCATCTTTCCCAGTCTTTTCCAGTGAATTTTGCCTCCTCATGGCTCCAGAAGTTGTCATATCCCCAAAATAACGATTGATTGATTGATTGATTGATTGATTGATTGATTGATTGATGTTATTTTGTGCTACCTTTCTCCCCATAAGGAGACCCAAGGCAGCTCACAAACAATTAAAATCACAGTTAAAACACCATAAGAAACGACACTTTTAAAAAAACACAATATTAGAACCACCATTAAAAACAATTTTAAAAACATTTGCCAATGCCTAAGTAAATGCAGGATTCCTAAAAACATCTCCAAGCTCTACATAACATGTTGCATAATCTTGACAATTCCTCTTTGTTTTTGTTCCCATTAACTAACAATCCTGCAACTCCAGATGTGCAGAATTCCCTGTTAACAGAATCTGGCTTTTCTTGATGGATTATAACCAGGGCTCATATCAGTTTTGCTCTGCCGGTAACTAATGGGTGAGTTAGTTAATTCACACAGCAGTACTATTGTTTCGTGTGTTTGCTTAGGAGAACACACCCGGTAATGTTTAAAAACCCGGCTTAACTAAATCACAACTGTTTGCATAACATAGGAGATGGTATCGCCTTCTGAAAAGATCTGTAAAACCTTATTAATGGGATTTTAAAAACTCAGGTTTTCTCAGAAAGCAGAGGCTTCTGTGATGTTTACTTTCCCCACCTCTGATTCGTAATGGAAGAGTTTTTTACAAGGCGAGTCTTCGGAGATTACAACTGTCATTGTTCATTCTCCAGGGTGTTTGCACCAGTTTGGTGTGTCTGTGTATTTAGGTTTCTATTTTTAAATAATTCCGCTTTTCTTTTCTTTTCTTTTTTTAAAAAATTCAGTCGAAGCATTAGTTCTTCAGGAAGTCAAGCAGATAAATAAATTTTTAAAAAGTGTGAGTCATTAAAAAAAAACCTCACAAGAAATCCACCCACTCAGCTCATGTGGTTGCTATAGCAATTTGGCTCAGCTGTGGAAGATGATCTCCTGACTCCTCAAAAAACACCCGGAGTGATTGACAGGACCCCAAAACAGGCAGTTTTCAGTTCCTTGTGGAGGGTTTTTGTCTCCCAGAAGTGAGGCACTTGTAGCTAATGGATTGTGCGAGAGCGAAATTCCACACTTGAAAATAAACTCAAGCATGCTGCTAAAATTATTATTACTACTGTCTCCCACTATTGCTATTGTTATTTCAGTGTTACTTCTTCAACAGCATATTCAAATGCAGTAATACCACTGCACCACCTTCAGTTCTGGGTGTGATCCTGGTCCCAGCTCTTTCTTGAGATTCCCCAGACTGCAGCCTTTAATCGGGGGAAGCTTATTGTCCAACTCTGCCCCTACCTAGACGAGGGAGCTCTCCGGACATTGGGGAATGTGTTGATGATCTCCAGGATTGACTACTGTAATGCTCTCTACGTGGGGCTTCCCTTGACGCTGACCCAGAGACTGCAACAGGTGTAGAATGCAGCTACCAGGCTGGTGGTGGATGTGAGTGAATTTGATCACATCACCCCAGTCCTGGCTCACCTGCACTGGTTACCTGTGAGATCTGGGGTCAAGTTCAAGGTTTGGGGGTGCTTATCTATAAAGCCCTCTATAGCATGGGACCCTGTTATCTGTTGGAGTATTATCCCCCAAGATCATCATCCCGCACCACCAGATCCTCCCAAACATGGGACGCCTCGCCAAAGGAGGCCAGGAAAACATAGAAGTCGGGCCTTCTCGGTGGTGGTAGCAGCCCATTGGAACTGGATCCATCCCTTCCCACCTTCAAGAGGTTGCTGAACATGTAGCTCTTCGTAGACGCCTTTGGTCGCAACCTTGCACGAATTTTCTTTCGCCTTCTGCCCTGATGTCGTATTACGAAAACGTTGCCCTGTCATGGGTTTGTGATCGTTGATTTGATTTCTTTTTATGACTTTTGCTGTCTTTCCGTTTCTTGGTTATTGTTCTTTGATTTCACCATTCGTTAACTGCCCAGAATAGCGCCATTGCACGAACGGGGCAGTCCATAAATCAATGAAACAAACAAGCAAACAAATAAACACACCCCATCAATCTTGCCTGATTTTTGAAGTTAAGCAGGAGCAAGCCTGGTTAGCATTTAGGGGAGAGGTCGCGGCATCTTTTACATCCAGAGAGGAAAGCCTGGAAGCGTAAACCTGTGGCAGCGGCTGAAAATGGTAGCTCTGTGTTCAGTCTTTCCGAGAGAGAATACCAGGGATCTCCCAAACACAGAGGGAAGGATCTTGACATTTTTCTCGCAGAAGACAAAAGTTGGCACACTCTTCCATCGACACACAAGAGCTGATAAAGCTGATGGCCAAATCTTCTTGTAATTTTACCGGTCACACCAGATCTGAGGCAGACTAATTGAAGGGTCCCAGCAATACAGTTAGTTGACTCGGACAGTGGATCTGCTCTGGCTTTTAGTCTGAACTTTAAAGGATGTTCTCTCCATCACTCTCCATAGTGATGAACCTATTGTCCCTGATAGCGTTTCAGAACTTTGGATAGCTCCCATAAACTCTCCTTGTTGGTGTAGGCTGTTCCTCCCTGGAAAACATCTGCTGCAACTTTCCCTTTGTGTTTCAGGCCGCTTGTGTCACCTTGCAGCCTTCCTGAGAGCCCTGGCAGGCTTTGCTTTGATCTCCTGTGGTTCCAGAGGTGGTCCTCCTAGCTGGGGACTGTGGTTCTTCCTCCAAGAACGAGATGTACAAGATGTAGTCCCAGCCGAGAGTGGATGGAGGTGGGCGCCTTGGCTTATGAGCCATCTCCTACTCAAAATCAAGCTTTCTTGTTCTCCACCATGGCTTGCCTGGAGAGTTGCCTCCTCTTCCAAAGGAGGATCCCAATTCCCTGAGACGCCAGCCAGCCTTCTGCCATGGTGGTTGTTGTTTAGTCGTTAAGTCGTGTCCGACTCTTCGTGACCCCATGGACCAGAGCACGCCAGGCCCTCCTGTCTTCCACTGCCTCCCGGAGCTGGGTCAAATTCATGTTGGTCGCTTGGATGACCCTGTCCAACCATCTCGTCCTCTGTTGTCCCCTTCTCCTCTTGCCCTCACACTTTCCCAACATCAGGGTCTTTTCCAGGGAGTCTTCTCTTCTCATGAGATGGCCAAAGTATTGGAGCCTCAGCTTCAAGATCTGTCCTTCCAGTGAGCACTCAGGGTTGATTTCCTGCAAAATGGATAGGTTCGTTCTGCCATGGAGGCAACCCTAAATCAGGCCTTTTGTGCCATACTGGCATGGTCTGTTCTCGCCCCAGATTCTCCTGAATCGTGCCTTCCCATCTCATGATGTAGCAGTCCATTTGAAACAGCAGGATACCCAGAGCCACCATTACAAGGAGGGTCCAAGCGTAGAGCCTGTGGGATCACTCCGTATCAACCAACGAGGAGCAGGTCTTTTGCAAAAGCAATAGCTCTTCATCACCCATTCACAACCTTCAGATCCTTTACATTACAACAGGGATGGCTCGCAATAATAGATTGCTCCAGGGAAAATTGATTTGTCTTCCAGCTGCTCTGGAGCTTTGTAGTTAATTTCTAAAAGGATCAAGGAAGTTGTGGCGCGAGGTGGATGATGCCACAGTCCTATGGATGAGAATGTCCCAAGGATTCAACCCCGTAAGCCTAAAACTCCAGAGCATTACGGCACCCATTCCCTGAATTTGGCTTTATTTAGCTGTATGCTTAAACCTGTCATAAACTACTCCAGGCAGGGATAAGAAAGGCTCCAGCCCAGACCTATGGCCACCATCTATCATTCACTGTGGAATCTACAGTGTAGGTTATAATGCTAGTTGGATGATGGTGTGACTGCATTGACATAAACTATGGGAAATGCTCTGGTCTCGGCACGGTCCAATTTGCATGTTTTTTCCGTTGACCCCATGACGTAAAAGCCAATGCAAATCAGGCCAGACTCACCCTGCCCCCAATCTATAGATGTTTCCTCCACTGCTAGGGTTCTACTTTTTTTGACAGCTGATCCATTTGCATCGGTTCAGGCGACCACTTGAACCGATGCAGAAAAGTGTGTGCAGTGGTACAGGTGGCTGGCATGATGGTTATTGATTGGAGAGAGTCAGTGTTAAAACATCAGAAGAGCCGGATCTTTGCAAGTAATCCCATTATTTTTTAAGGCTTGATGCCAATACTGTTGCACTAGGGTACCTAGATACACACACACACACACACACACACACACACACACACACACAAAAGATAAAGAGAGAATGAGAGGAAGAAATTGCCGGGAAATCAGGAAGACCACAGGATAGCTAAGATAACAAGCTGCAAACAAGGCTTTTTCTTGCCAGTTTCCTCGCCTCTTCCTGTGTGGCTAGTTAACACAAACTTACCCAAGGAACCTGACTTCCTAACTTCACAGCAAGTCAATTCACTACCCCTGCCTCACTGTGTAGTCACACCTTGATTTAGTCAAAGACTGCTTTCTCTACTCCTTTAAGAAAGAGAGGGACAGGGGGAGCCACTAGACAGCAACACTTGAGCTGAAGTTTGTGGCCAGATCACATCCACCAGTAAATCTCGAAACAATAGTGAATCCCATGACAAGTGTGGGAAAGACTAAAATTAGAACCAGGGCTGGAGAGGGTGGTATTTTCTGAATGACAATTGTCCTTAAGAACATCAGAAGAGCCCTGCTGGATCAGGCCAAGGGCCCCTCTAGTCCAGCTCCCTGTATCTCAGAGTGGATGTCCCCTGGTGTCCTCCTTGGCTGAAGCTGCACTCTGTGTGCAGAAGGAGATTCCTGCCAGCTGGGCTGCATCAGCCAGTGAGTATATGCAGGGCTAGGAGACAGGAGCCACCCCGCAGGCCAATGAAGGACCATTTCCAGGCTGGAAGGAAGCTGCCTCTCTTCCTGTCTCTTAACACACATGTGTGGACACCAATGGATGCCAGAACCTTGAGCCTGTGTTTCCTTTCTGTGTTAAGATAGGCAGACTCAGTAGGCCAGTTATCAAAATGCTGCAGAAGGGAAAGGAACCATGGACTGATTTCAGAGATTCCTTTCTAGCGTTAACAAAGCCTAACTTACGGATAAGCCCTTAATCTTCTCAAATGCTACCGCTCTCGCTCCGCCAGTGACGGCTCTTGTTTCTAAACCCCACCCCACCCCCACTGCTGTTAGACTTCTGGTAGTGTGGTATGGCTTCTGATGGTTTCAGAAGGGCACTTTCCACTCCGGGCCATCGAAATTTGCTCGCCCAAGCGAAAACGTGGTGGATTGATAAGCAAAAATATGGGTTCAAAGACTCTATCCAGCCACAAGGACCAGTGATCACTGCACACAAAAGACCAGCTAACGGCACCCATCAATCACAGTGACAGATCATCTCTCCCCCTCATCACAACAATACACCCACAACAAAAAACACGCTGATCACCATAATCACCCAATCTCCTAAAAAGGACAAAAAGCTGATCCCACAGGTATAAATACTCAACTATCCCACAAACTGCACCAGAGCACAGACAGAGTTCTGACTCCTGTCCTCTGAAGATGCCGGCCACAGAGACTGGCAAAACGTTAGGAAGAAAAACCTCCAGAACACGGCCAAACAGCCCGGAAAACCCACAACAACCATCGGATCCCGGCCGTGAAAGCCTTCGAGAATATATTTAATTAATTAATTTAACAACCACCACCACCATCTTAGAACTGCAGAGCTGGAAGGGACCCTATGGAGCATTGGGTCCACCCGTTGAGAAGGAGGCCCAGTGGGGAGCTGAACTGATCAGCAGAGGCGGTAAATAAGAACAACTTGAACCCACCATAAAGCACTCTTCAGTTGCTGTTACTGGAACAGCTCAATTAAACATTGAATGGTGTAACTCCAGTTTTCTGGGAGAATCCATTCCAGAGTTGAAACTAAACTTTAAAAGCTGCTCTCCCAGTTGCTTAGCAGGGTTTAGGACCTCAGATCGTTAGTGTGAAGTTCAAGCTAAAATCTGGAGTGGATTTACTGCCCTCACAACATTGGAGCAACCGGCCATGAGTGAAATTGAAGTCTTTCTGCAATATCTTCCTTCTGATTCTTCCACCAGCTTTCCTTAAGAGAGAGATTTCTCCCCTTTACATTAAAAATGTATCTTTCATGGGCCTCAGGATCCATAAAATGTGCTATACCATAGATGGGGAAGGTGTGCTCGTTCAGCTCTTGTTGAACTGTAGCTATTCTTCACTGTTGTCTCTCCGGGCTAGGGCTGCTGGGATTCACACGCCTATAGCTGCCGAAGCTCTCTATATTGCCTATTTTCTTATATTTGCATCTTAAGATATCAGATCTCACCAATTAACTAAATTGATGAACTGGCTAAAGGCTAAATACATTAATCAACCCTAGTTGGGTGATCTCTCGTTCCATAATTTCCCCGCTTGTTGAAAGCTAGCACGTCAGGTAGGAAAAAAATGTGGTTCTATAATACGGGGATGATACGATCTTCTTTTTCTGCATGTTTCGCTGGACTTATCCAAAGCGTTGTCTTACAATTCCGGGTGGCTTTGCTTTTGTAAATCACCCAGCCACTGTGAGGGTCAGCGTTGCTCTGCTTTGATGCCCAGGTGCGTAGTTCTAAGGTGATGGACAAGGCGATAATGGAGTGAAATGGAGCTGTGATCAGGTTAGCAGAGAAAAGTAACCCGTGTAAAATGCTGAGAAGGTGAAAGTGTGGCTTTTTTTAAAAGCTTGCCGTTACTGGGGCAACAGGTAGTGCTTTTTTCGTAGTGTCTAGCAGAGGGGGAGAAAAAAAATGAGGAGACTGTGAAATTCTGTGGAGTTTGGGGTGTTGGGGGTGTGTGCATGTGTGCCATCTCCTCTTTATACCAAAGTGACAGAAATCAGGTACGAAAGTGAGAGACTGCCTGACTAAGGTGTCTTTACACCATCTCATACCAGCAGTAACAAAATCCATGGTGAGAGCAAGATGGAGACTAATTTTCACCACTCACGTAGGTGATTTTGACATCCGAAGTGGCACCAAAGAAGCCTCTCTCTTTCTTTCCTTTCCTTTTTTTTTTTTTTTTTAACAGAACTGGGAAAACTCAAACTGGCTGGACAGCTCAGTCAATTAGGCATCTGGCTGCAGAACCTGAGGTTAGGAGTTCAATTCCCCGCTGTGCATCCCAGGAGAAGAGCCAGCCTGGGTGGCCTTGGGCAAGCTGCACGGTCCCACAGTGCCCCTAGAGGAAGGGAAGGGTAAAGCACTTCTGAGTTCTATCTACCTGGAAAACTCTGAAAAGGGTTGACGTAAGTCAGAATTGACTTGACAGCCCATGATTATTATTTTTGGGAAACCCAAAATGTTTTTTAAAGGCTCCTAATAGTATCATTTGTCCTCTGAGCATGTGCAGAGTGCCTGTCTCTCATAGCTAGGCAGCCCCGGGCTGTCATGTCACCTTCAAAATCAAGGAGGAATGTTTTCAAGGACAGCCAATGCCTTCTGGGTATCCTCAAGGTCTTAGTGTAGGAAATAACCTGGTCTGTAGCAACCTGTCAGAAGATAAGCCAGCGTGGGTCTACTTCGTAGCTAGACCCACACGCTGGTGGCAACGCCATGAAGCTACCTTAGACTCCAGAGAAGAATAACTAGGATGCAACCCCAATAGAGAGATGTGAAACCACACTCCGTGGGATGGGAAGTCTCCTAATGACCCTTTGCCACCACCATTCCTCAAGTCGCTTGACGTGCGCCCCATCAAGTAGTAGCTTCTTCCGTCTTCCTCTACTTTTCCTGGAGGACCATTGCAGAAGATATTTTGCGCCATGCTTGAGAAAGGTGTAGAACCCACTAAACCCACTAAACAAGAGAGATGTTTCCATGGTATTCAGATTGGGGTCAGTTTTGGCCAGATGTTATAAATGTTATTTGGGGGAGGGGGCTTGGAGAGCAACTGTGTGGAAGATGGAACAAACTTGTTTTTTTTGGGGGGGGGACTACAGAGGGCTGGATGCAAACCAGTTGATTTGGCTGTCAAGAAAGGACATTTTGACTAAAGACGAGGGTGAACTTCTTGATGGGACAAGCGCTTTGACGATCTTCTCTCCAGATCAGCTTGACAGGAAGGACTGCTGTCTTTCACTGGAGGTTTCTGAACAGGTTGGGTGTCCAGCCACTGGGGATGCTTTAACTGTGGAAGGTGGTTGGATGAGATGGTTTGGGGAATCCATTCCGCTCCAATCCCATGATTCTAAAACTAAAACTCCCAGAATCCCCTCAGCTAGCATGGGCATCCTAAATGGAGGCATACCACACCTATGCCCCTGTAGCAGATTGTCTGGTCGTCCAGTCTGGTTTCCTAGGGAGACACACCCTGCACCACAAAAATCCTTCCACAACCTCATGTCCATACGCCACCGACCATGTTTGGGGTTCTCCCCACAACTGGTTGGGCATCGCTGTCTCCACATTCTGGCATTTATCTCCTTCAAGCATGGATGGATACCTGGCTGTCTTGTACCAACATCATGATCTCTGATCCGTTGACCAACCTGCACAACAGACTGAACCTCTTGCTATCAATAGAAAATGTCGACCAAAGGTCATGGAAATGTATTCTGTAGCCTTATTTGCAAGGCTCAGCTCAAAACAGCTGACGTTAAAGTGTACAAAAGATGGGACGCTCTGAAGGCAAAGCTCTGCTGAGTACCACGGTTCTGCTTCTACAAAAAAAGATGAGCCCTTGAGAAACTCAAGCGGTCTTGGTGTAAATTCCAGTGAAGCTCCATCACCGTGAATAACTTGCCCTCCACCATCATGTATTTGCTTTCATTACCGTGAAGGACTTCTGCTTTGCAGTGGTGGGCGTTGGGGCTGGCAGAGTGGAAACAGAACAGGGGGAAGTGTTGATTAAGACCCAGCCACGCTCATGCCTCTCGTCTGACAAACCAGGAAAAGTTACGCTCCAATAAACTGCTTGCTGCAAAGAGAAGTCTCTGCGAATTTACAGACGGCTTACTTCCAGCTGTGTGCTGCCTGCGTTTGGGGGGTAAGGTGTGACCACAGAGCAGCCGGGTTAATATGGGGAATATTTGGGATGGAGTTCCCACCTAAGTTTGGTATTGAAGGTATGTTTTTCTCCCCCAGAAACCAGGAACCACAAGGAACACAAGACAAAAATCATTGAGAGTTTCCTTTTGTTTTCTGTATTTACCATAGGAGGACAGAGGAGGGAGGAGACGTCACACACAACCCAAATATGGGGGGAGGCATGTCAAGATTTGGGATCTGGGAGATGGCTCCGAGACAAGTCCGTCTTCCAGGTTGACAGCAAAGAGACTCACAGAGAGAGTAGGTTCCTTCACCAGCAGTGTATTTACCGACGATGTACAATGGAACTATGGACATCAGCCAACAGACTCAATAATACACTTTCTGTAAATAAACGGACAGTACTTCGTGCAGCAAATCTCCAACACAAACACTCCACACATCGCCATAGTGTGTAGCACTTATATAGTTTGAACAAACCATCACTGGGCGCATCACCTGATGTCTTCTCCCAGATGTTACCTCATGTCCAATAGACATTTCATGGATTGCATCAGCTTCATGGGCTTACTCTGTGACTGCACACCTGTTTTAAGATGGACACCTATTAGCAAACTTTGGTTCACGTACTAAAGAGTACATTCTCTACATTGTGGGTCGTAATATCCTGACAAGACACCCACACTGCAGTCACAAGCCATGTGTCATGTTTCTCAGACAAATAAATGATGTATGCAAGATGCACACATCTCTGTCAAATATTACGTTTGCTGAGATCTGAGGCCATGCTGAACACACACATTCCTGGAGGAGCCCAAGAGAGCCCAGTGTTCACCTGCTGACTCTAACCATTGCCTCCCACCACCAACAATGCAGAGACTGAATACACTGTTGAAAATTGTGGGTACCGGTGGCATCCAAGGACAGCAAAACGAACCAGAAATCTTTGAGTGACTTGATGGAAAAAGTTACCCTTACGGATTCATCAGACCCTCGCCCGCAATATTTGCACTACAGCTCCCAAAGCTGAATCCCCAGATGCTACAGGACTTTTAACTCCCAGGAAAGCAAGCAACCTTGGGCAGCAACCAAGGATTTTGGAAGCTGTAGGCCAGCAACCTCTGGAAACCCATGACAGGGGACCACTTATTATAACAACACAGTCTTAAAGGTCTTGGGCCAATAGGTGTTTTTTTCCCCTGCAATAGACCAGTCTGGCTATTTTTTTGAAAATAACCTAGGTTCTGTTGATGTCTGTGCCTTCACGGATAGTGTGGTTCTGTTGTCGTTTTGCTACAGCTCTACAGCCTATGTGGCCAGTGATCATGTGTTGTGTATCTGTACAGTTCACTCAACTCACTTCCAATGTCATTGTTCTTGTGAGATCTGGTGATCTGCTGGATCACTGAGGGGAATAAAAATCACATGTTTGAATCAGAGCTTAGCATTTCTGCATTGCACTTAAATTCACTGGGGTCACTCGTGAATGGAGTGGGGGGAAGAGTCTAGATCAAGGGTGCCCAATTTTAGGTCCCCAGGTATTCTTGGACTAACACTCCCAGAAGCCTTCACCCCTCGCTGTGCTGGCCAGGCTCTCTGGGAGTTGTAGTCTAAGAACATCTGGGGACCCAAGATTGGAGGCCAGTGGTCTAGATCCTTGGTTGCACTTCCCAGATTTAATTGTGTGTGACCCCCGTTGAAGTTCTGACCTGACGGGATTTCCTTCTGATACTTCCTTTTAATTGATCGCTGAAAGGTGAAGAGGTTACAACTGGGAGGCAGCTTTCCTTCTTTCCAGCTGAGATGATTTGAGGGTGGCTTTTTTTCCAAAATAAAAGAGAGCCGGAGGCTACAGAAGTATAATTTAATTCCGTTTAATTGACATTATGTGGGTCATCACCCTTGCATGCACAGAATTAGAAGAGGGGCCTGTTTAAGATGCCGACTTCTTAAATGGCCCTAGCTAATGATTTGTTTTTTTTTAAAAAAAAATGCTTCCCAAAAGTGGTTCTCAAAAGAAAAGAAAAAAGAACAAGGGGGAAAAAAAGAGAACAAATTCAAACAAATCCAGGAACCACAAGATAAAAACAAACAAACACAGGCAAATAGCATAAAAGAAATCAAAGACGTTAGCAGCTGTGTGGTGCAGTGGTTGGGGCAATGATTCCCAGCCTTGGGTCCCCCAGATGTTCTTGGACTGCAACTCCCAGAAATCCTGGCCAGCACCGCTAGGGGTGAAAAGGCTTCTGGGAGTTTTAGTCCAAGAACATCTGGGGACTCAAGGTTGGGAATCACTGGGTTAGAGGATCGGGCAAGAATTCAGGAGGTAGAGCCCCTATCCCCAACGGTTTGTTGGAGGAAAGGAGGAATAAAAAAAATGTAGCAAACCAACCAGTCAGCCAGTCAATACTAACATTTCTGGTGGGAATTAGAAGTTTTTGAATGTCCCTCGAAAAAAAGAGAAAGAGTTTGGCTTGCCGGGCTTAGCACGGTTCTGCACGCTTCCGTGCTATGGCGCAGGCTGTGGGTCCCTACGCTGTGTGTAGCTGGGTGGGTCCAGTGTGCCTCCTCACAAAGTAGAGGATACACCTCAGCAGTGGTGCATCATGTGCTGCAGATCAGTCGTGAAGCAGGAGGCTGGATTAGAGCAACTCGAACCTCCCTTCCAATGCAAAAAAATTATAGCAGGCCACGAAACAGGTTGATCCTGAGTTCAGCCTGAGGCTGAACCCGGACAAGACGGAGGTCCTGAGGGTGGGTGGCCCCTCCATTGCTGGTTTGGGAAACTCCCTCTCTTTTGGGGGAGTGACTCTCACCGCGAAGAGTGAGGTTCGCAGCTTGGGCGTCCATCTGGATGGACTCACCATGGCAACCCAGGTGGCGTCAGTGGTCCGCTCCGCCTATTTCCATCTGTGGCGGATTGCCCAGCTGCGTCCCTATCTTGATGTTGGGGCGCTCACCACTTTGGTCCATGCGCTTGTAATCTCGAGATTAGACCACTGCAACGCGCTCTACGTGGGGCTACCTTTGAGACTGATGCGGAAGCTTCAAATGGTGCAGAATGCGGCGGCCAGACTCCTTAGTGGGACGAGAAAATATCAGCATATTTCTTCCACTCTGGCCACCTTGCATTGGCTGCCCATTCGTTTCCGCATTGATTTCAAAGTGTTAATGATCACATATAAAGCCCTAAACGGTTTAGGACCTCGATACCTAGCAGAACGCCTTCTCCCACCTAGATCTCCTCGAATCACTCGCTCTAGCCAGGAAAGACGGCTGAGGGGCCTAACACCAAGGGAGGCCCGGAAAGAAAGAACAAGAAACCGGGCCTTCTCGGCAGTGGCCCCTCGACTCTGGAACAGTCTCCCGTCAGAGATCTGCCTGGCACCCTCGCTGGGTGTTTTTAGGTGCCAACTTAAGACCTGGCTCTTTAGGCAGGCCTTCCCTCCTGTCAATACTTGATTTTTACTTTTCTATGTTAATTTCCGTCTATACTTTCCATCTTGAATGATACTAATATTACTGATTTAAATTGTTGTTTTTAATTGTTTTATGATATTTCTATTGTAAGCCGCTCAGAGTAGACATGTCTAGATGGGCGGGATATAAATTTAATAAATAAATAAATCCCTTTGATGACAGCTCAGCCCGAGAAACTTCAACAACCACCGTCTTGTCTGATGAGGAACTGCCGGGGAATACCTGGCATTTCCAGGTAGGGCTAGGAAAGAAACCTGTTTTCCAGCTAAATGAGCACACAAGTTCACCAAGAGTTTGGAAATTTGTCTCTTTGCGTGTGAGTGAGTTTGGACTACCTTTTCTAGAATTCCCCGCCTGCATAGTCTGTGGCTAAGATGATGGGGAGATATTAGGGGTTCTTGTTGTGTGTCATCAAGTCACCTCTGACTTATGGTGACCCTTTGAATGAGCCGTCTCCAAAATGTCCTGTCCTGAACAGCCCTGCTCAGCTCTTGCAGACTCCAAAGTCATGGCTTCCTTTAGGGAGTCAATCCATCTCGTATTGGGTCTGCCTCTTTTCCTGCTGTCTTCCACCTTTCCCAGCATTGTTGTCTTTCCCAGGGAACCCCGCCTTCTCATGAGGTGTCCAAAGTAGGACAGCCTCAATTCCAGAATTGTGGCCTCCAGAGACAGTTCAGGCTTGATGTGATCAGGGACCCATTGGATCAAATCCACAGAGCTCTTCTCTAGCACCATATCTCCAATGAATTGATTTTTTTTCCTGTCAGCTTTCCTCGCTGTCTAGCTTTCATACCTCTACCATGTGATAAGGATAACAAGAGTATAGATGGTCTTGGTCTCCAGTGACACATCCTTACACTTGATGACAGTTTCTGTTCCCTTCATAGCTGCCCTTCTGAGTCTCAACCTTCTTCTGATTTCTCGGCTGCACGCTCCCTTCGGATTGAGGATGACTGGACCAAGATATAAAAAAAATTCTGGCTATTTCAATTTCTTCCTTGTCTCAGTTAAGGCCGTGTAATTCTTCTGTACGATAGTCATAATTTTTGTCTTCTTAATGTTCAACAGCAGTTCTGCTTTGTGTTTTTGGCACTTTCTTCTTCCACTTTCATCAGAAGTCATTTGAAGTCCTTCCTGTTTTCTGCCAGTTAAGATGGTGTAATGTGCATATCTCAAGTGATTGATGTTTCTTCTGTTGATTTTCACTTCTTCTGTATCTGAATCTAGTCTGGCTTTTTCTGATGACAGATTGAACAGATAAGGAGATCAAATGCAGCCTTGCCTGACCCCTTTGCCTATAGGAAACCATTCTGTCTCTCCATATTATCTCCTAAGGGCAGCTTCTTGCCCATAATATAGGCTGCACAACCATTGATGGACAACTATTTTCTTTCAGAACAACCTGTGGTTTCTCATGATCCACACAGTCAAAGGCTTTGATGTAGCCTAGAAACCAATGGCTCCCAACCTTGGTTCCCCAGATGTCCTTGAACTACAACTCCCAGAAAAATCCTGGTCAGCACAGCTCGTAGTGGTGAAGGCTTCTGGGAGTTTTAGTCCAAGAACATCTAGGGACTCAGGGTTGGGAAATACTGCTATAAAGCATAGATGGATGATCTGCAATTCTTTGGTGTTCTCCAGTAGCCAGTAGATATTTGCAATATAATCTCGATTGCCTCTTCTTTTTTGGAACCCAGCTTGAGCATCAGGCATGTGGCCTAAAATAGTTCTATTGATGTTCCATCTATCAGCTTTATTTCTTCCTAGTGCTTTCAGAGCAGCTTCCACTGTACTTTCTGTTACTGCAGGTTCTTCATCATAGGATTCCGCTTCCAAGTAGTCTGTCATCCTCTTCCGTATAGGTCTTCAGTTTATGGTTCCCACCTTCTCCTTATTTCCTCCTGGTCTATGTGCTTCCTTGTTGGTTATTCAGCACCTCTACTCTAGACTTAAATTTCCCCATTGATTCCTTGGATGTTTATTTATTTAAAATAATTTTACCCAGCCTTTCTCCTTAAAAAGGACCCAAGGCAGCTTACATCATTAAAAGACAATAGAAAAGCTAACAACAGTGAGTATGCAAATACTAAAAGGGACAAAATAAATACCATACCAAAAAAAAAAAACATAAGCAACACCAAAACACATTCAAAGCAGTAAGGTACAACAATCCATTTTTTTTAATAAAAAAAAACCCTTTCAGGGAAAGCTTGCCTGAAAGGAAAGGTCTTCCTCTGGTTCCCATTTTGTTGTTCTCTGTTTCATTGCACTGGCTATTGTAACAGTTCTCCTTGTCTCTTCACGACAGTCGCCGAAAAACTGCATTTGGGGCTCTGACCCTATTTCTGCCACTTTTTACTTTTGCTTTTAGCAAGAAGCGGAAGTTAAAAAAAAAAAAGCATTGACTTTCACATCGGCTCACAATCCGGGCTGCTAGCTACAGCCTCAGGCAACAGTCAAAAGTAAAAAATATTCGCAGTTCCGGTCCAAAAAAAAGAAGAAGTTACATTTCCAAATTCTGGTTGTCCCTGGTCCCGTGGCAAATCCTAGCACGGCTGTGCATGTGCGGGTGACCCGTTTGCTGTATTTGAAGCTCCGAACCAGGCCCTGGGGGGATATACAGGGATTCAGGTGCTGTTAGCTAATTAATTCATTCATCTTTGGAGCAGATACCTAATTAAAACCATCCAAGAGGATTCCTCTAAGGGGACACTGATGCCAAGCGGGTTCTTTTCTCACTGGTGACCTCATCAGGGCCCCAAATCTGGCCTCGGGGACAGGTGCCTTCATCTCTCTTTGGTGGTTGCTAAAAATAAACTATCCATAGAGGACGGGAGGCGGTCCTGATGGCTGGAGGTGATGATGCCATTCCGCCCGGGAAGGGGATGTGCAAGCTAAACATCTGGCTGACCGGCAGCCCCGTGCAAAGGAATTGCTCAGGGTTTTATGATGGGAAGAAGGTCAAGGTTTCACAAACTGGCATTGGATTACTCTTCCCCGCTTGTGTGGAGCGGTCTCAGGCCAGCTCCGATCCATTTCCGTTTGCTCTCTTCTTTGTTCCTTTTGCATCCAAATATTTATATCGTGCTACCCAAGGATCTCAGCGTGGGCTAGAAGCAACGAAACACCGCTAGACGTTTTGAAACAACTGTTGGGAACAGTTAAAAACAATGTAAAACAGTTTAAAGTTGTTGAAACCCATTTTAAACAGGGTAAGCGGTACAGACGAAAACATCCCCCAACTCTGCACTTGGCTGCGAAGCCGGAGGTTGGGAGTTCAATTCCCCCACTGTGCCTCCTTGACAGGGCTGGACTCGATCCGTAGGGTCCCTTTCCAGCTCTAAGATAATGATGATGATGAAATTAATCAACCGGTCAACCAACTGGACCCCTCTCCCTCCCCAAAGGGTTTTGGCAAAAAGCTAGGTTTTTGACCTGGCGCCCAAATAAGGGCCCCCTTGGTGGAAATGGAGCCACCAAAGGACGGAGGGTTTCACAGCCAGGGTGCCACCATGGAGAAGGCCATGCCCCATGGCTCTACACAAGATATTCTTCCCACCAGTGGGACGCAGAGAACGCCCTGCACAGCTGGCCCCAGTGCTAAGGCAGGGGTACATAGAGGTGAAGCTGGCTAGGGGAGTTGTGTTGTTGGTGTTGTTGTTGTTTTGACTTACATACTGCCCCATAATGCTTCCAGTGTTCTCTGGGCAGTATTAAGCAACGAGCCGTTTACTGACTTTGAAAGGATGGAAGGCTGCATCAGCCTTGAGCCAACGACCTAAATCCATTGGGATCGAATCCAGGTCATGAGCAGAGGCTTGACAGCAGTACTGCAGTTTAACCACTGTGCCATGGATCGCAGTAGTAGGGGAAAAAAAGTTTCAGTTTTCTGATAGAAACACCAGCACAACCAATGTGTTGTAAAGGGGAGATTACAGCAGCCTTCCCCAACCTGGCACCCTCCAGATGTGCTGGAGTACAGACACCATCATCTCCAGCCAGCATAGCCCAAGGGCTTGTGTCTCTCCCTTCTTGCAATTAGCAAGGGGCACCCTTTCAGCTCTTTTGCTGAAATAAGCCATGACTCAGAACAGTTCCGTGTATTATATCTGCATGCAGATCCATTTTGTTAGTCGGTGAATCGCAGTTCTCTTTCGGTAGCTGGACGTTTTTCTCAGTGTCACTATGGCAACAAGGCTGGGTGTTCAAAATTCAATGCTCCATGTCTTGTTGCACCAGAAGCAATCACACACAACTCTCTAAAATGTGCAGCTTCTGCATTTTTCCATGTATTTATAACTCCCTTTGCAACTATGCAACGGCTATAAAGATAGCAGGAAATCCAAACAGACTCAGGCCAAGTGAATTCAAGTATGACTTGTAATAATTTACCCAAATGATGGCAGAGTCAAATACCCTTGCAAGCTACAATTATTATGTTCCAGAAGAAAATATACAAAACTAAATGCTTTTCCATTAGGTTATTTGAATAGTTAAAGTTTGGCCTCTCAGATACTCTGGAAAGTTTTTCAGAACTTAAAATACAAGTTCTGGTGCTCAGCGCCAGCTAAAATTGAGAGGGGTGTGTTTGGTTTGTGCATAACTAATGTGGAATTAGAAAGCAGTGTTTTCCTCACAGCTTAGAAATTTTACTTTTTGGACTCAAAATCCCATGCTGACTGGGGATTCTGGCAATTGTAATCCAAAAGGTAGCATTTCTAAGCTTTTGTTTTTCTATCCGTGCATCTCCCATCATCCTTCATCGTTTGTTGTGCAAGCTTGCGCTGAATCGTTGTCCAAAAACAGTAAACTAACCACCTCTGCTTTAGAGATTGACTCACAGAGCTGATTAAAAAAGTTAATGGGGATTCTAAACTGGATTTAGAACAGCAGAGCCAGAATTAGTTATACGTAGAACTGACCCATTGAATCAATGGGACTGGAGTTAGTCATGACTAAATAAAGCCCCACTGAGATTTATTTGGCTAGGCTCACTTGGGAATATCTTTCATTCCCGTTGGTTTTACTATTTAGCCAAAACAGCACAACAAGGCGGAATATTTCAGAAGAAAAGTCAAGACCTGGCTATTTGGGCAGGCTTTCCCTCCTGCCGTATCTTAAATTCACATTTTGCCATCTTGGATTTATAGTATATATTTATTGGTTTTTTACTGTTTTTAAATTTGTAATGCCGCCCAGAAGAGACTTTTGCTCTAGATGGGCGGGGTAGAAGTCCAATAAAATAAATAAAATAATATCAATCAATCAATCAATCAATCACAGGATTGGGCAGAACTTTGAAAGGCTTCTTGTGACTACAGTTTCTAGACGCCTGGAAGGCCCAGTGTGGTGTAGCGGACAGTGTCAGACGCCAGGTTTGGAAGACCTGAGTTCAAATCCCTACTTCATTGTGGAAATTCACGGGGCAGCGGGAGGGAGTGGTAGCAGTCCATGGCCGAAATAAATTTTGGTGACGTATTAGGGATTGCCGTGTAAGCTGGAAGCTCCTTAACAGCACATTATAGACAGTCCAAAAAAAAAAAAATAAGAAAATAAAAAAGTAAAGTTTGTAAGCTTTGGGATTGGGAAAGTAACCGGGGAGGGGGGGGGGGGGGAGTGTCTAGTCCTTTATTCTACCTGTATCCATGACTGCCTTCCCCTTTCTCATTAGGCTGGTAACTGTTCCAGTGGGAAGGGATCGGCAGAGAAGAGAAGGCAAGAAACAGAAGGGTTTTAAGCAGCATTCCCCGGAGGACTGCTTCCCTGTTCTTCAAAGCAGCTACTCAGGGCTGCTAATTAATCCAGGGAGTGGGTCGCTTCCTTTTCTTTAATGAAATAGATAATTCTAATTATGTTTTATGTCCAGCACTTCTAGACTGGCCCTGTTAAATAAAAGACAAGCGGCTCTGCCGTTATCACTGGGCCAGCATCCTGATGTGCAATGAGGTTTTCCCCACCTGGATGTCAGGATCTCCTTGCCGGGGCGGGGCGGGAGATGGTTGCTGAAATCGACGATGAGCCAACAGCTTCCCGCCACCACCGCCAGGGCCTTACTCCACAATGGTCACCTTGTCTTCCTCACAGCCTCAGCCCACGGCCAAATCCTCCTCCGTAGCTGAATGAAGGAGCCACTGTTTCTCTCACAGTCTCCAGGGTGCAGCCTCGAAGGGAGGGAATGGAAATGCGAGGCAGAAAACAGGCATCTGTTTGGGATGTCTTCGTGGGAAGATGGAAGACTCGCTTAGACCAAGTTTCATGTCACCGTTCAGAGACAGTTGGCATTTCTCCTGCCTTGCCCGTCTCTTCTGGAGCCCGCGGACTGCTTAAAATTGGGGACTAAATACATTTGTACACAAAGCTTCAGAAAAATCCAGTTTGCAGAACGCATGGGGTTGGGGGGGGCGAGATAAAATAAAACGGAAGGTATGTATGGGTTCTGGATACCCAATGTAGTGCAGTGGATGGAGTGATGGACTAGGATTCAGGAGCCCCGAGTTCGAATCCCTGCTCAGGCATGGAAACTTACTGGGGATGCAGAACTAGTAAAACCACTCCTGAAATGTCTCACTTACCTTGAAAGCTGTGTTAGGGTTGCTGTAAGTCGGTTCCGGCTTGAAGGTACATCAAAACAACAACATGGGTTCTGGTCAGCGTTCTGCAACCCAGCCTTTACAGATATGGTTGGCTACAGCTCTCATCATCCCCAGAAAGCAGAGTCCGGCTGACTGGCATGATGGGACTTGTAGCCCAAATATTTGCAAGCTTGGGGAGGCTGGTTTAAGCGTCTAGAAACACATTAACGGCTGGTTGGAGCAACGCCTGGATCTGGTTGTTAAGTCTCAAAGAGATTGTTTCTGCGGTTCTGAAAGAACAGACCTCAGGTGACTGAAGGACGGAGGTAGCCTGTGATCTCTTAGTGGTGCTCCCTTGCCTGCTCCCAGGACTTTCAGACACGAATGCCCCCCAATCCTGGGTTCAAATGAGGAAAGATCCAGTCCTTTTTGTGCCTGCTCCTAGAGGAACCACCAGGCACCTACCTCTGCAGTCGATCTTGAACCTTTCGATGACTGTCCCCACACTGCCCAGAGTCGTCTGTTTTATAGTCTTCTTTGGCTCCGCCCTGCCAGAAAGGGCCAATCAGAGAGCTGTGGGTGGGACCTAACACCTCGCTTGTCCCCGCCTCTGTGGAAGCCACCACTCACCTTCTCCCATGCAAATCCCTTTCTTTGTCATTTGCATATTCATAGCAAGAGTTGTTCCTGGCGAGGTATTCGCCTCTCGCTCAGTGTGTTTCCACGTGCACGTGATCCCACGCCGCCGCACGGCTGTTGTGAGCTGTTGTGCCTGTCAAATCCCTGCTACTTGCCAACATTGGAGGAAGAAATCTGCAAACGCCTGAAAATAACATAAATGTCATCTGTCGGTGTTCCAGCGTAGGGCGTCTTGCTTGCGATCAATTAGCCAGCTGTCCAGATCTTGTTTAACCAAGAACGAGTTTCCATCCGTTGCAAAGATCTGTTCCACCAGGGAAGGTGCCAGCTAAACAATCCAGAGACCTTCTGGTTCTCAAAAACCCTTCCAATACGAGTTAAATAAACACCCCATCCTTCTCAAAATGATTTTTTCCCCTTGAAATGCTGCAAAACCGAGCAGGAGCTCACCAGAACCTAAAAGGATCAAGTCTGGCTGTGATTGTGTCACCTGTAATGTGATACTTGTGTGTGTGTGTGTGTGTGTGTGATCGTAGTGTCCCTATTGTTTTTGTTCCGTTTTGCGTTTCATGTCGAAACGATTTTGCATGTTAACGCTGTGCCAACGCAACTCAAACCAGACCAAATATCAAACTCCAGAACTCTTGTCTATTCATTTACTTACATTTATTTAAATTTATTTATTTATTTGAAACATTTCTATCCTGCCTTTCTCCCCCAGAAGGACCCGAGGTGGCAACTTAAAGACTCATAGATTTATTCCAGTGTTTGTTTTCATGATTACAATCTATTTCCTCAGACACATGGTGTGAAATATTGCATTAAAGCTCTGGGTGCATCAAGGAACACTTACATTTTCACCACCACCACTCAAAAAAGCTTTTATTAGTCATGGGTGATTTTTGGCCATTTGTATATGTTTGGGGCTTTTTAATAAAAAGGGTAGCTCAGTGGTTTAGGACTCTGGCTACAGAGCCAGAGGTTGAGAGTTTGATTCCTGGGAGAAGAGCCAGCCTGGGTAGCCTTGGGCAAGCTGCACAGTCCCACAGCGCCCCTAAAGGAAGGGAAGGGTAATACACATCTGAGTCTGCTCTACCTGGAAAACCCCAGAAAAGGGTCAGCATAGGTCAGAATTGACTCGACAGCGCATGATTATTATTATTATGAATACATCAACCCAACCCCACTGTGATTGGCTTCAGCATTGTTCCTGGTTTGTGCCATCATGCTATTTCTGACTTACAGCAACCCTGTGGGTTATTAACCCCCCCCCAACTCCTGCCATTAACAACCATGCTCGACTTTTGCAGGCTGTGGACCATGGCTTCCTTCACTGAGTCCATCCATCTGCCATTAGGTCTTCCTCTTCTCCTGTGATTTTCCCGTGTTCCCAGCATCACTGCTGTCTCCAGAGAGCCTTGCCTTCGCATGATGCGCCCAAAGGAGGACAGCCTCAGTTTCCTCCCATTTGGTTCGGCAGAGCGGTCCATCTCTCCTTGATCCTGAATCCGCTTTTTTGCCTTGCGTGTTGCTTTTCCTTGGAAGGTGGGCACTTTCCTCTCCCTTCCCTCAACCCTTTGTCTTTAAAGATCTGAAATTCTCTGGTGCCCAAAAATGCGCCATGCTCCCACATTTCTTGAATGGCGAGGTCATCTCGGTTACAATTATCTTCTTTGCTTCGGAGAGAAGGGATTGGGGGCTGCGCCTGTGCCCGGCCATGTGTATGTGGGTTTGTACAGTATCGACAGAGGGGCTTTTTTCTTGCCCTCGCACGCCAGCCCTTGTGAAACCCACTCCTCTCTCCCTCTGCCACTCCTGATGTCAAACGGCATCATCTCCTACGTAGGCAGGCTAATGAGGCTGTCTCCATGGAAACGGGCTTATCGCTGGCCCCTCTCCCAATTCCTGGGCGGTGTGGCTTTCCCACATTTTAAACTGCACATCATCCATTGCATGGGAACCCGCCCCTCCTCTCCAAAACTGACATCGGCTTGGAAAGAAAAAGGGGAGAGCGAGGGTGCGCCTGTGGCGGGCAGGCTTTCAATGACATCCACCCCCACCACCCCGCTCTCTTCTTCCCATTAAAAAGATCTTACGGGAATTCTAGCAAGCCACTTCTCATTTTCTGTGCTCCCGACAGGAAGGAGTGAAATGTGCCTTTCCGTAAAATAAAATAAAATAAGAAACAGGATTAAGTTGAGGCAGACTCCGATCTTGGATTAGACAGAAGGCCGACATATCTGGAGGGTCCCCATGGGGGAGAAGCTAGATGAACATACGCCGTGGGGCAGTGGTGGACCTACATTTTTGAGCCGCTGAAGCTTGAAATTTTATGGGGGCCCTTTCACAACCAGCAACAAGGTCTGGTTAACCACTTTATTTATTTATTTATTTATTTACTTACTTACTTACTTACTTACTTTCTTAAAATATTTTTACCGGGCCTTTCTCCTTAAAAGGACCCAGATCACCACAATTTTTTTTTTTTTAATGGACTAAAGTCACTTCTCGGGTTCCTCCAGGATTAAAGGTTCTGAAGCTGGAGCTTCATTCATGTCGCGGGAGAGGCCACCTCCGCCTTGGGAAGATGAGGCCACTGAGAAGCAACCAAGAAAACAGCCTGTCCACACTGGCATACTGTTATGATCCATGGCTCCTTGATAGCACTGTTTGGCCCAGGGGGAAAAAAGCCCTTGTCCGCTTGTGTTTCTACTTAAAATGATCCATCCTCCCCCTTTAAGAGCTGGCCCGTATCTTTCTGGCCCCGGGCGAGAGCATGCAGTCTTTTTGGGAGGATCCATTGACATACAAAATAGCTCTTTGTTCTGCCTTCCCAGGCCAGGGCTTGAGTTAAAACAAAATGGCATGGAAGATAAGGAGCGCTGGCTGGATCCCACCAAATTTCACAGTGTCGACAGGCTCAAAGTATGTTCTCTCTCCCTGGTGATGATCAGAGGCCTGCAAATATGGAGGTCCTATTTCAAGATCATTATAAATAGCTACTGAGAAATCCTGTGCTCCACCCTCTTTGCAAATACTTCCTTTTTCAAAGCTATTTAAGTTGGTGGCTATCATGTTGTTTCAGGAAATGTGATGGTCACATGGCTTGAAGAAGGACTTCCTTTGGGTCTGAGTGGAATTTCCCACAAATCAATAGCACCTGGTACAGAGACTTGGGAGTAACTAGTTACAACTTACTTGTGGGTAACAAGTAATATAACTAGTAATTACTTGTGTTACTTTTAAGTGTAATGAGTAATAGTTACTGGCTGAAATCCTTTTTGTGGTGATTTTTTTGGAAATTAAAAAAAAATCTCTTCCCTGGAGATCCCAAGGCTTCCACAGAATCCCCTTTAACGATGGGATGGGGGGAGGGGGGAGAAGTCTTCAATTTCTGAAAATCACTGTCACCAAGATGACTTTATAGAAAGTAAAGTCTCCTCCTGTCCCACGGCCCCCAATGACTTCCCCATGACAAAGTGGATTGATGTCCCCCTGATTCCATCGGAGGTTTGGAATAATGGAAGATCAGACGTTATTTACTTCTGGGGAAAAAAATCACTGCAGTTGATGATGTCATGAGCCTTATGCAGCTTAGGTCCACAAACAGGATTCCATCTGCTGAGATGTAATCATTAGCCCAAATCCTGTTGTTTCGCATAGTAACTTGCACTAGAGTAGACTCACTGAATCAATGGAGATTCTGTGAGTCAACTCCTCTGGAAATTCAAGTGATTCAAATGGGCCTAGTCTACCTGAAACTTGCAAGAGGATTTTGGCTATAGATTCACCGAATAGTTGCAAGAATCGAAGTCAAAGCCGATCTGACAGATGGCTGTGCAAATTTCTCTTAAATGCCTCTCACACTGGAGTGCTCATCACCTCCCAAAGTCATTGGTTCCATTGTCACTCTGCTCTAACTGTTAAGAAGTCCCCTTTTTACAAAAAGTTCCTGATATTCAGCTGAAAATTGGCTTCCTTAAACTTGAGCCCATTATGACATGCCCTGCACTCTGGGATGATCGAGAACAGATCCTGCTACTCTCCTGTAGGACTATCTTTCACGTATTTCAAGAGTGCTATCCTATCTCCATTCAGTCTTCTTTTCTCAAGGCTAAATATGCCCAGTTTTTTTTCCAGTCTTTCCTCCTAGGGCTTGGTTTCCAGCCCCCGATCGTCCTTCTTGCCCTCCTCTGAACTTGTTCCAATTTGTCAGCATCTTTCTTCAAGCGCGGTGTCCAGAACTGGACATGGTACTCTAAATGAGGCCTTACCAGTGCCAAATAGACAGATTTGGAGACTATACTTCTGTTACTGCATCCTAAAATAGCATTTGCCCTTTTTGCAGCCGCATCGCATTGCTGGCTCATATTCAGCTTCTGATCTACAACAATTCCAAGATCCTGCTCACTCGTAGTAATACTGAGCCAAGTGTCCCCGATCCTGTAACTGTGCATTTAAGTGTGCTTCCCCCCCCCTAGGTGTAGAACTTTGCACGTATCCCTGTTCAATTTCATTCTGCTGTTTTCAGCCCAGTGTTCAAGCGTATCAAGAGCTCTCTGAATTTTGATTCTGTTTTCCAAGGCATTCGCTATTCCCAGTTCTGCGTCATCCACAAATCTGATAAGCATTCCCTGGCCCTCCTCAGCCAGGTGATTGATAAAAATGAGGAAGAGCACTTCCAAGTAATGAGTAATACCAAACCATTGTTGGTAATAACAATGCAATGTGTTTGTAATGCACAATGCAGTGGATTACTTAAATGACTAGAGCACTGGTAACAGCAACAGCATCCTGTCTGCCAGGAAGTAATGAACTGAATGAGTTCCTAAAAAGGTAATGTCCTGGGCTAATGTTTAGCATGTCTCCATGTTTGTTGCCCTCTATGTGAAAAGCATGCCTGCACTGCCAAGTGATGCCCACCGGGTGCCACTTTAAGCATCCCAGCTCCCTCCACCCTGGGGAGTCCTGGGATTTGGAGAGGCATCTCAATGTCCCAGGCGGGCTTGCTTAAACCAGCCTTCAGAGGCCCATCTGGACCATCACACTGTGCGATCTGTTGCACACACACACACACACACCGTGCTTCCTTCACAGCTGTAGGAAACTGTCAGTGGCATGGTGTGACCCGATGAAAGGGGGTTAGCGTTCCTAGACCTTTAACTGAGGTGTGGATGCAGACATGGGCTTTGAAAGTTGCACTTGCTGAAATTTCCTTTTCTAAGTGAGTACAGGAAACCCTGTCCTTTCACATCTATTCACGCTCGCTATGACCTCAAGGCCTGCCACGCAAGGCCTTGATGTACAGGCGGACCCCTGTATCAGCAGGATCAGTATCCACCGTTTCACTTATCCACAGTCTGGAAATATTAAAAGAAAAAAACTAGCAATATGTATTTTCATGATGTATTTACCAGATGTGGCCACAAGAGGGACCCAGAGATCATGTCCCATATCTGTGACTGTTCCTATCTATCTTAACACGCAAACCCTATAAACGGAAGGAGCCATTTCCCCACCACCATCTTGCAAACAGCCCAGATTTTCTGTCTCCTGTGCTATTCCTTTGCTTTCCCTAAGCATCTCTGAACCCTTGGGAGGGTTTGCTTGTGATACCCTGCAGTCATTCTGAGGAGCGGAAGCAGGAGGATGTTCCCTGGGCCGAGATGGCCACGGATAGTTTAAACCAGCTTTCTGCAACCTGCTGGCCTCAGCATTGGGTCAGCCAGGATAGGAGTTGTGGACGGACTCATCGAGAGGAAGGTTTTTCGCAGGGGTGGTAGAAGTCCGGTATTTGCTGCCATTAGAGGCTGCTGATATTCCCAAGACAGCGAAGGAACGCTTGAGAGGCAGTGTGTAATGTGTGCTTGTGCAGTGTGTAGTGGCTACAGTTGTTGTTGTTGTTTAGTCGTTAAGTCCTGTCCGACTCTTCGAGACCCCATGGACCAGAGCACGCCAGGCCCTCCTGTCTTCCACGGCCTCCCGGAGTTGGGTCAAATTCACGTTGGTAGCTTCGATGACACTGTCCAACCATCTCGCCCTCTGTCGTCCCCTTCTCCTCTTGCCCTCACTCTTTCCCAACATCAGGGTCTTTTCCAGGGAATCTTCTCTTCTCATGAGATGGCCAAAGTATTGGAGCCTCAGCTTCAGGATCTGTCCTTCCAGTGAGCACTCAGGGTTGATTTCCTTCAGAATGGATAGGTTTGTTCTCTTTGCAGTCCAGGGGACTCTCAAGAGTCTCCTCCAGCACCACAGTGGCTACAGTACTCTGAATTAATCAGAAAATGAGATGGGCAGTAGAGAGTTGGGTTAACAAGTATGGAGTGCCCGATATGAGCATCCACAAGTGGAAGTTTCGATCTGAGGGCATTGTGCAGACGAGTGATATAAAGCAGAGATTTTTAGACCAGGATCATCCACACTCTTCCAATCATCCAATCATCACGTACTGGTGTGAAAGCTGGAGGGTGAAGAAAGCTGATAGGGGGGGAAATGATCCATTTGAAATGTGGTGCTGGAGGAGAGAGCTTTGTGGATAACCTGGACGATCAGAAAGACAAACAAGTGGGTCTTAGATCAAATCAAGCCCGGACTATCTCTGGGGGCAAAAATGTTGAAACTGAGGTTGTCCTGTTTTGGGCACATTGTGAAGAGACAGAGTTCCCTGGAAAAGACTATAATGCTGGGAAATGTGGATAGCAGCAGGAAAAGAGGAAGACCAAATACGAGATGGACTGACTCGCCACAGGAAGCCACCAGTTTGCGTTTGCAAGAGCTGAGCAGGGCTGTGGAGGATGGGACACTTTGGAGATTGCTCATTCATGGGGTTGCCACGAGTCAAGGGTGACAGGATGGCACATACCGACAACCATCTCAGCTTTTAGCCTTTCAGTTGTATGGGGCTTCAGCTCCTAAAATTCTTGTCTACTGGGGCTTTAGGAAGTTGTCATCCCGAATATCTGGAAGGCCAGATGAGAACCTCTGTTGTTCAGTCTGGGTCTGGAAGCCAGGAGGTGATGCCTAGAAGCTCGTAGGTGGGGCTCAGCGGCATGGGGCAGGGGGACAGGATGAGCCCGGCATGGTCCGGTAGAACAGCTTGCTGTGTTCAATGTCCGAGAGCAGGTGTGTTGAAAAAAAAAAACAGTGTAGTGAAGTCATGGCTTGCAGGGCTGAAACCCCACAACTTTCTGAGTAGGAAGAACTAGGACATCACCCCCCCACGCCCCAATTTCCCTATTCTCTCGGCATTGGTCTGTGATCTTCACAGGAGCTGGAAGGGAAACACATTTTTCCAAGAATAAGATACGGTTGCCAGCTAACTCTGCTATAATGTAAAGTCTTTTGGAGGCGATTTACTACTGGACAGGCTATGGAGAGTCATTCGCTTTGCAAAAGACCTGCTCTTCATTTGTTAACATGGGCCAATCCAGCACCCTGCCTTGGTCAATTCTTCTGTAGGTGGCCCTGGGGAGACTGTTGAGGTGAGCAGCCACATTTCCAAATTGACCACCTCAGCCCTGTTGTTTCACGGCTTGAGGTGAAGGCACGGGAAGCACAGGTATAAGCCACATCTCAGGGTCCAGTGGCTATACATGCCTGCATGAAACACACACACACACACATACACATACACAGGAACCCTGAAGAAAGATTCTTCAGGTCTAAAAATAGCAATGTGCCTTAGGGCACTGAAACGTACCTTCTAAATATAACTTTACTAACCCCCGGGGACCTATTTTTGGCCAGAAAGAGCCCTTTTTCAGGAACAAAAATCAACTGAAAGGGCTCTGTCGGGGAAGCTGCACCCAGAGCGCTCATGGGTCACGTGTGGCCTGTGGGGTTTGTTTCGTCCGTGTCTGCCGAAGCCACAAGAAGGTAGCTTGGACTTTCTCATGAAGTCCCTTCACCCTAAGATTTACCGTATTTTTCCGTGTATAAGACACCCCCATGTATAAAACGCCCCCCACTTTTATAAATCAAAATTTCTTTCTTTGCAAGAAAGTGGAGGGGGGAAAGCTCCTGCTTTCCCCCTACATTTTCGTTGCAAAAAGCAGCTTTCTGCCTCCAAGTTTTGCAAAGAAAATGCAGGGGGAAAGTGATTTGCAATGAAAATGTAGGGGGAAAGTAGGAATCGCTTTCCCCGTGCATTTTCTTTGCAAAACTTGGAGGCAGAAAGCTGCTTTTTGCAACAAAAATGTAGGGAGAAAGCAGAAATCGCTTCCCCCCTGCATTTTCTTTGCAAAACCTGGAGGGAGGAAGCTGCTTTTTGCAACGAAAATGTAGGGAGAAAGCAGAAATCGCTTTCCCCCTGCATTTTCTTTGCAAAATGTGGAGGGGGAAACAGGGATCAAAGCACTTTGATCCCTCCCCCCCTCCTTACTTCTGAGTATAAAACGACCCTTAATTTTTCCTTCAATTATTTTAGGAAAAAGTGTTGTTTTATACACGGAAAAATACGGTACTTCTTTTCTAAGACTCTGGCCCTCATCGTACTGCTCTCTGAGTAAAGTCTGCAGAATTTGCCGTGGCTAATTGCACCTAATTGACACGACATGTCCAGATCATGTCCCCCACAGAGACACACCTGACTGCACAGCCCAGGTATACCCATGGATGTCCTCAGGTAGTTGTGACCAGTTACACAAATCTTCCACAAACACTGGTAGGATTCTGGCCTTCAAATGTCAGCTCAGTTCTAAGGCACAGGAGCAAAGCTTTAAGGGTCTCCGCATCAGCCTTTTCCAGCCTGAGGACTTTTGCACCGGTTCGGTTACAATTCCCGTGATTCCTAGCTGGAGGTTATAGGAACTTTAATAGCTGGGGGGGGGGGGCACCAGGTTGGAGAAGGGCTGCCTCAGTTCGTCATCGTTGCTGAGGTCTCAAAACTGCAAATAGGAGAAATGTGCAGGTCTGTGGTTTCTTGGACTACAAGCTGAATATGAGCCAACAGTGTGATGCGGCTACAAAAAAAGGCAAATGCTGTTTTAGGCTGCGTTAGGAAAAAAGGATAGTCTCCAAATCCCATGAGGTACTAGTTCCCCTCTCTATTTGGCAGTGGTTAGGCCTCACTTTGGCTACTGTGTCCTGTCCTGGACACCGCACTTCAAGACGGATGCTGACAAATTGGAAGAAATTCAGAAGAGGGCAAGAAGGATGATCAGGGGGCTGGAAACCGAGCCCTAGGAGGAAAGACTGAAAGATCATGGCATGTTTAGTCTTGAGAAAAAGAAGACTGACGAGATGGGATAGCACTTTTCAAATAGTTGAAAGGCTGTCATACAGAGGAGGGGCAAGATCTGTTCTTGATCATCCCAGAGTGCAGGACATATAAAAATGGGCTCAAGTTAAAGGAAGCCAGCTTTCGGTAGAATCTCAGGAAAAACTTCCTGTTAGAGCAGTACAACAATGGAACCAATCACCTGGAGAGGTGGTGAGCGCTCCCACCCTGGAGGCCTTGAAGAGAAATTTAGACAACCCCCTGGCAGATATCCTTTGATTTGTGTTCCTGCATTGAGCAGGGGGTTGGACTTGATGGCCTTAGAGGCCCCTTCCAACTTCATTATTCTATGATTCTACTATTGGTGCCTGGAGGATTCTGGGAACTGTAGTCCAAGAAACCATAAACCTGCACACTGCTAGAAAATATATTGCAAACACAGGGAGAGAATGAAAGGATTCAGAATTGGTGAGTTTGATGGGAAATGCATGTAAGATAGATGTACCAGAAGGATATAATTTGTTGTACGCGCCCATGTTATTGTTTGTGTACAGAACTTGTTTTGGGGCTACTTAAGAGCACACAAAACAATATCAACAAGAAACAGAAAACAAAACAAAAGCAAAGCGTAATAATAATAATAAAGCGAAGACATTGTAGCACCTTGAAAACTGCTATATTTTTAATGTGAGCTTTTGTGGAACGGGTCTGCTTCCTCGGATGTAAGAGTGAGAGTACAGCAACTATGTGGCAAAACAGTCATGCAGGTTCTAAGATAAAGGACCGTGGTTGTTGGTAGGCTCCAGGGCACACCCAGTTAGTGGTGCAACGGCTTTTGTGTGTTACAGTTATGTGCACAGATATTTTGAAAGGATCATAGCCACCATGTTGGGAAGGTTCCTCAAATCTGCCCGCCTGGAACCCTGAGACTTCTTCCCCTGTTGACACGGGCAGTAACAAAACTGTAAGAAAATAAGAACCCTGCTGGATGAGACCAAAGACCCATTTCATCTCTCACGGTGGCATAACCCCAGGCCACAACAGGAAGTGCACCAGCAGGACATGAGAACAACGGCAAACTCTCTTGTCATGCTTCCCAACAATGTATGCAGGGAGCCACAGTGCTTCTAACAGTGGCTGAATGATCTGAAGAACCCCTACGAATTTATCTAATCCTGTTTTAAAGTTGTGTAAACTGGAAGTGACTCTTTTTTTTTTCTGGGCTCACAGAGGTACCTGGCTTGCAGCGGCTTTTATTTCATTTTATTTGCTTCAACCCAAAACGGATCCTTTGGGATCTTTCGGTTTTAGTGTTTGTGACTTTTAACGTGCTGTGCATTTCCATATTTTCTAGGCCGCTTCCGGTGTCTTTGTTTTGAAAAGGGAAAGAAGGATGTGCGTTCTCTAAATAATCACAAAAGCAAAGTATTTAATTCAGAATAGTCGAGAATAACCTGTGGGCTCCAGGGCTCCTAAAACGTACCGTGTGGGAGAGTGAGAAGCGTCTTGTTTCATATGATGGCTCTTTGGCTTCAGAGATGGGAAGGAGCCGGTATTCCTTATCCAGGAGGATTTTGTGCCTTTCAAAACGCCTTCTTTGCAAGTTTGCAATCCCTAGAAGATATTTTGGAGTCCATCACACAGTAGCTAAACATCCGTCACCAGGCATTCAAGCTGAAGTCCATTATGTCCCTGCCTGCCATGTTGCTAGTCAGACAGAATAGCTTATGGCATGTTCTGCATCTCTTGTTCCATGTTTGAGAAGTTCATGCTGTTGCTTCCATAGCATGTGGTAAAAGACTTGGTGAGTCACGGTCAAGTCATGGCCTGCAAGCCATAAACTGCTCTTTGTCCTTCTAAAACGACAGCTTCTGGCACTGTCTGCTTAGAAGGATGGTCAAGGTAGGTTTGATCAGGTTTCCGGATGATGTATTCAGACTTTTTTCTCGCGGCGACTCCTGGTCTTTCTGACAGTCCTCACAGCGCAACCAGGCGCCTTAACGCCTGGACTGTGAACTCTGGTGGAAGGACAACATTGCTTCATGGTGCACCCTTATATATTTCTTGAAGATGGGCATTTCCTTTACCTTCACAAACTGACAAAAAGACACATCTCATGCTTTTCTTTTCGGCTCTGCAGGGTCCCGGGTCTTCTTCACGTGAACGGCCACTGAGTTTGGGCTGAGCATCACCGGACGCTGCCTGGGGTTGACTTCAGGTGAGTGGCCCCCATTCGTGTGCCGAAATAACTGAAGTTATTTCGGTTGTTCTCTGCTCTCTAAGGCAGAGAGGAGCAACCTCCAGAGAAGTGGGCAACCCAGAAGGCCACCACCTCTACCACTTGGAGGGTCACAATGATGCTCCACAACTCTCATCCTTTACCTTTTCCTTCCAAACATGGGAGGGGCACTTAAAAAAAAACACAACACCCTCTGTACCTTCGCATGGTTCAGAAATACCATTTAAAAAATAATAAGAACTTCTGGGGGTCAGGGGCTAGGAGACCGTCAAAACATAGTGCTACCTCACAGCCACACCTGCTGAGGACCACGAACAAGGCCTTCTCAGTGGTTTTTCCCAGTTTGGGAACTCCTTTTTACAGGAAGCCAACCTGGGGCCCCTCCTTGGTGTCTTTCCATCCACAGGCAAAGAAAAACCATTTGCTTCAGGCAGGCTTTTAGTACGCAACGGGCTGCCATGAACGAGGTTTTATTATAATACACTGTGTTTTTTAAAAATGTAACATTTAAGAGTTGTAACATTTAATACATTTAATAGCTCTTTCGTATTGTTATTTCCTGGCTGGAATCCTGTTGCAGAAGCCAGGCAGCACAGCTCTGATGATGTCATCAGCCGTGGCCATGCCGCAGCTCCTTCGCGGGAATTAAAAGCTTCCTATTCCACCGCTACCCTGCCGGCAAGGTTCTGGGGATCCCCAGGGATCCCCTTCACCCTAGGAAGCCTTCAGGAGCAGCAGAACGGGGTGGGGGATGATTTAAAGCTGCAAAAAATCATCTCCATGGCTTCCGGTCCCTGCTGCAATTTTCTCCGTTCTCACTCTGCCTACTGTACACAACACCTTGACAGGGGCCTGGATGACTCAGAGGGGAGGGCGATAAGGGGCCCTTATTAGGGCTGGAGAATGGACCCTCCAGATGAGACGGGGGCACCTGAAAGTCTTGGGAGAGATTTCCCCCAAAAACTTGGGTTGCCTTGCCCATCTGGCCGGTTGGTGCTGCAGATGAACGCCAGGTTGGTCCACAACAAACCACCCACCGCCACCCATGGCACGACTGTGGATGAAAGAGGGGCCCTGGTGTGTACATTAACGAGACCTGGGTCCATGACCAGAGTAGGGTGGATCTGTCTTAAGAGTCTTCTGCTTGGGCCCAGATTGGAGGCCCTGCAGGGAGCAGTTGCTTCCATCCAGAAGGCTTCCATCTTCCTTTCTCCGTGTCCCCAGTTTTGACATTTTTTACCTTGCACCGGGCCAAAGCGACAGAACAGGCTCGCTGCTGGTGAACCCGCTAGCTGGGGTGCTGTTGGATAACCCAGGATTGCGCTTCCAGGGGGACCTCAGGATGCCGACAATGCACTGTTTCCGCCCATCCTTGACCTGCCATGTGTGGTAGATCATATTTTAGACCTGGCTTTTGCCGTTGAGTGGGTGTGGGTGTGGCGGTGGCTTCTGCATTGCCTTGACTGCATCATTTCCTCATGAGGCTGGACTTGGTGGTGCCAGCTGGGTTGGGGGAGCCCGTTGAGGCGGTCTGCCCTCGAGACTTAGGGAATCCTAAGGGTTCCCAAACGCTCTTGGTTGATTTCCCAGCGGATGGGGTTGGTCTCCATGTAGACGGTGAAGGTGGAAAACACGATCGATAAATTCACAACCCAGCACCTAACTCCGGCTCAGCGGAGGCTTGGAACTCTTCCGATTTGCGGAAGGTCTGTGGGGGATGATGAAATGAGCCAGAAGGCAGCTGGAGTGGTGGCAGCTCAGTCACAAAGCGAGCAGGGTCGAAAAATAGCGAGAACTCCTCATTGCGCCTTCTGTGACGCAGTGAGGAAGGCAGAAAGGTCTCATTCTGCCTCTGCTGTTTCATCTTTGACCTGCTCCCCATCCGAGTTGTCCTGAGTGATGACAAGCTGGTTGAGCTCTTGTGTAGACATCCAGAACTGTGATCAATTTGCCATGGCCCTTGGAAGGGAAAGGCACTTACATTTCACTTACGACTTGACACCCCAGATGGCCCAGTGTTTTGGGGGTGTGCGTGCGTCTGCCTTGTGCAGGCTTCTTGGGATCACTTTTGGGGGCTGCAGACTGACAACAGAGTCAAGGCACAGGAGTGGGTCCTCCCCACCCCAAATAAGCCCCTTGACCCTTGCTGTCAGTAGCTGACAAGGGGGCTTGATGGGGTGGATCCAGAAGCCGGCAAATGTTGTATTGTGTGTGGTGTGTCATCTCCTGAAGAGGTCATCCCTGAACCCAGATGGACGGGAAAACTACCCACCCATGGGGCTAATCTTCCACTTTTGGGGGGCAAGGTGCCTCGGCATGTCGGCTGGGCAGCTTCTGACGTTTTTGGAAGCTATAGATGCGGCCTATGGGAGTCTGGCTTCAGGTCCTGAAACAGTCTTCGTGGCTTTGACGGAAGACTGAGTCCAGGGGAAAGAGGGAGAACCCAGCTTCCTGGACCTCTCCACGGGTACTGATCCTGTTAACTACGGTTGGCTCTTGGACCGGCTCCGCGCAATGGGAGTCAGAGAGGCACTGAGAGCAACCTCTCTCTTGAATAGATGGAGCAACGTGCAGGGAAAACATTGTACTATGAAGTTTATAAGCCAAGTGTCTGTCTACTTTCCAGCTCTTTTGGGAGGGGTGAACACCCAAAGGACTCCCCCCCCCCAAAAAAAAAACCACATTTGAAAAACCCTCATTAATATCAAGGGAAAGGTGGGAATATCAACTCCAACAGCAAATTGATTTAAGAACATAAGGACCTAAGAAGAAGAGCACTACTGGATCAGGCCAAGGGCCCCTCTAGTCCAGCTTCCTGGATCTCACGGTGGCCCCACCAGATGCCTCTGGGAGCACACGAGACAATGAGATCCTTATCTCCTGATCCCCCTCCCCTACATCTGGCCTTTGGAGGGACCTTCATTCTAAGCCTGGAGATTGTACATCCCCATCAGGGCTTGTCACCTGCGATGGACTTTTCCTCCAGGAATCTGTCCAATCCCCTTTGAAAGGCACCTAGACTTCTTAAATACTCATCATACAAGTCACTTTTTTTGGACTATGACTCCCAGAATCCCCCAATCACTTGGCATCAAGCACTTCCTGCCTCCATTGTACACACACACTCCAAGCTTCTGTCACTTGACAGAAACTTGTCATATAAGGTGCATTCTCTCCATGCATTCAGAGGCATTGTGGCAACAAAAAAAAAAAGGGAAAACATTACAGGTTTTTATTGCTGTAGCTCCAGATGCAGGGTTGGCTTATCCCTCCCTCCCACCTCCCAAACAACATTGTGATGGGATGTTCCCCATCACCGCTCAGTCCATGAGCTGCCCCAGCCTGTTGTGTGGGTGTGGTCCAGTTGGCCCGTTGGCTAAAAAAGGCCAACCCATCTCATTTTATATTTAATTAATTTATTTACAGTACCCATATCCTGCCCTTTCTCATACGACGTCAGGGTGGGGTACAACAGACATTATGAAATAATCCTGTTTTCAAGATGGTGGTCTGCTCTGAACCAGCTCAGATCTCTTTTTTAAAAAAGATGTGCAGCAACTATCTCTCTCTTTGTAGTTGAAAAACCAAACTGTGTTTTTTGCATCATTGTGATCTCTCTCCCCCCCCTCCCATTTCCCTTATTAGATTCCCTGTTCCTCCAGTGAAGTTTGCAAACCTGGCAGCTTATTCGTTCTCTAACGGATCCCCCTTAATTTATTTCTCTTGTCTTTGGCAGTGGGTTTCAACAGGGGAAAAGAACCACCGGCCAACCAGCAAATACAGAAACACACGGACACGCAGAAGGCACGCGATGGCCAGCAACAATACCACCAGCATAGCCCAAGCGAGGAAACTGGTAGAACAGCTCAAAATGGAGGCCAATATTGACAGAATAAAGGTAAAAAAGAAAAAAAAAGCCCTCTTTTTGTTCGTTCTTAGCTCCAACTGGCATCTTTTGGATGGAAAAGTTAGCCAGTCATGTCATGTGGTGTCAACTCAATTTCAAATGAGGGTGGCCTTTCCTAGGATATTCTACGTATGGAGTACTTAGAAGGGGTTCCCCATTCCCTCCTCCTGGGGGGCGCTCTGGGGCCACACTGCTTGACCAAGACTGCATAGGTGAAAGGACAGGGAAGCCCACCAGCCAGCCACACTCACACGCACTCTGGTTGATCTCCCCTGGCCTCTCTCCTAGGCAATCCCAGGGAGATTTGAACTCGCCACCCCCTGGTGTTCCGACGGACTGAATTATAACAGATTCTGGAAAAGTGACTTAATTGGACTGCAACTCTCATCCCCCTTCCCCCCCCCCCCACATCAGCACCGGCTGGAGAACCCTGCAGGCTGTGGTTGAGAAACTGGAATTCCCACCTAGCACAGGAAATCCAAAATAGATTCAGGATTCTGCTCAGGGCACTGCTGATGTTCCCATACATCCCCTTTAGTTCGGAAATCATCAGACCTGTTCCCACATCCCTTTTGCCAAAGTGTGCAGGCAGGATCCTACATCTGAGTTGAGTTTTGGCAGTCTTGCTTTGGAAGACTTGCAGCTGAACTCCTCTGGGTGTTTTTCATTTTTCTTGTCAAACGGCCTTACCGGCCATGATCCCATCCCCATGGCTGGAAATCCAGGAAGCAGGGGTTCTCCTTTAGCTGGTTTCATGTTCAATGCTCTAGTCTAGATCATGATGGCTTGCTCCCTTGCTCAAGCCTCCACCAGCGTGGCTTGGCATACTTCTCAAAGAAGCTTAAGCCAAACGGTGCACGTCGAGAATCGCCCTGCTTTTTTAACACGAAAGCAAGACCCCCAAAACTGGACTTGGCCTCACAAGGGGCCCGGGGACACCGGGTAGTGTGTCCCAAGGGTGAGCCTCTGTGATGAAGAGGCAACCTTCAAATGGGGGATACTTTCAAACACAGCCTGCACATAACAGACATCTTTACAATATCCTAGGAATGAGCAAGAAGGGACGACTAAGTGCCAGGTCTTCCAAAGGAGACTCAATGGGACCTCAAATACTTCTTAAGAAGTAAATACTTCTTAAGACTGTGCAACGTGCTGTACCGTAGGCCGGAAAGACAGTACAGTAACTGGCACATGCCGGGACTTAAGAAATGTGGGGACCCGGTGGATGTTGGGCTACAGCTCCCATTCGCCCCTACTAGCAAGTCTGGTGGTCAAGGATGAGGGGAGTTGTAATCCAGCTTCCTCAGGAGTTCACATTTCCCAGGCCTGGAGTAGATGTGAAACGCAAATCCTCATTAGTTTGCTCAGTTACTGAGTCAGAGTTGACCACTGGCCAGATGGGCGGTGAATGAATAAATGAATGAATGAATGAATGCAGGCTCCTAGCCATTCCATGCCTGCCCATTTTCCTTCTGTTTCTGAGAACCTCACCTTGCATTTATTATTTTGGAGCATTTTGTCTCCATTGTGGAGCTGTGTCATCATCCTCTTCCCTTCTTCCTCAAGGGAGGGGGGGGGGAAAGGAGGACCCTTTGGATTACAAGGCAACATTCGTTCGAGGCCAGGATGATTGCAAGGGTGCTCCTTTCCCCCCCTCTCCCTTGCAATTTCTGCAGATCCTGCACCTCCTCTCGGGTTCTCCCAGGCCCTCCTGGCTGCCCTGCTTCTCTCGAGGAGGCAGGGTGAGAGGAGGCAAGCTGGCAAGGGCCGCCGGAAAGCCTTCCAACAGTCCCACTTCGGCCTGGTGGATCAGGCCATCACTGCTGGTGGACTCACCCCATTTCTACAGAATTCCTCGGGTGTGGAGGAACAGAGCCCCCCCAGCACCAACGCCTCACCCGGAGCCCCGTCCGTGGGCTTTGTCCGACCCCGACTCAGCTGCGGGAAACGGAGACTAAAGAAAACAAGGGTAGTGAGACCAGAAACACAGGAGGCAGAATGGGAAAGGAGGATTGGAGGTGATCTTCCTTGTCACTTGGGTTTAGCTGCTGAAGTGGAAAAGCAGGGGCCCGACGTGTAAAAAAAACCCATGCTCCCCTTCGAAAACGGGGGGGAAAATATTATCTTGGCTTGAGGGGAGGCACCAGTGGGGGGTGAGAAAGGCATCTGAGGTGTAATCGGAGCTTGACTGTGTTATTTTTCTGGACAACAACCTCCAGAATTCCCCCAGTGAGCATGCCCATGCCACCCAGGGATGATGGATACTGTAGTCCGGACAAGTAAAAATGTTGTGCTGCTTCTCTCCTTTTCCCTCCCAAGCCCCGGAGCAAAAGATCTGACAAGCGGAGGAGAAGCTTCCTGTCAATTGTGCCAAAGATAACGATCTGATTTATATTAAAATCAGTTTACTTCCGGTGCTGAAAATTCAGCCATGAACGACCCTCTGCTTGCAGGATTTTGACAACTATTTTTCCTGTGGGATCATTTATCGCCTGATAAGGAACTGTCTGTACCAGAGATTGGGAAAGTTACTTTTTTGGGACTAAAGCTCCCTGGGGATTCTGGGAGTTGTAGTCCTCCCCCCCCCCCCCCAAAAAAAAGGCATCACATCCAGCCTTTGTTATCTACCAATTTTTAAAAAATGCCTGTGGTAACTATGGGCATCCTTTCGCAAAGACAAGAATGAGCAATGTGCAGCCCTTAAGATGTTGCACTACAGTTCCCAACAGCCACAGCCAGGACAGCCAGTGGTGTGGGATGATGGGCTTTATGGTCCAAAAAACATCTGCAAGGCCACGGTTGCCCACCGGATGAAGATCAAATAGCTTCTAGACATGGTTTCAGTGAGCACTGGTTTCATGGAAAACACATGTAGAGTTTAAAGGGTGTTGCTTCTGTGGAAAACCAGATCATCGGGACTTAAAAGATAGATGTTGGAGTTGAGGGCGGCCACAGACCTGACACATATTCTTATTATATATGCATTATTATTCATTCTGTCTCTCCTTTCCACTAAGGAATAGTGCTGGAGGTGACTCAGCAACATTGTTAAAGACAAGCTAAAACAAATTAAACAATAAAACAGCTATAATAATAATAATAAACGTAAACCTTGCTGGAAAGAAGCAGTGATGGAAGGCAGTAGCAGAACAGGAAAAACCAAAACACGGTGTGAATTGACTCAATAAAAGGAAGCCACAGCTTTGGCATTGCAAGACCTGAGCAAAGCTGTTCACGAGGGTTTGCTCTGGAGGCCATTAATTCACAGCGCAGCATTAAGTCAGATGCTACTCAGTGACGCATAACAACAATAATTAACCGATAGATACTCGGGATTTAGAAGCAGTTTTGAAAACTGCTTCATACCTTCCTAAAGCAAACCGGAGTGGAAAACGGTCACAACTTTGAAGCGATTGCGTTTCACAGCATGGGGAACAACGTAGAAGAAAGGTCTCCAGTGGGCGCCCACAGGTGCCAGTATGCTGTAGAGGGCCACTCCTGGAACTGTTAACACCTGAATAGGTTCATAATGAGATAGGCGTTTATGGCTTTTTAGTGTAAAGGAATATACTTGGCAAACTCTAGTGCTGGAAAATGTGAAACCTTCTAGATGTCGCTGGATTACAGCTCCCCTCACTCCTAGGGAGCAGAGCCAATGATGGGGGATGATTATAGGAGCATGCCAACATTATCTGAAAGATTGCAGGTAGCTGAGCCCGTAGACATGGGATTCCCTGCTCTCTGAAACTCTTGCTCCAGGTGGGGACATAAAACCTGGAACCTATTCTTTCTCCCTCCATCTCGTTTCCTTCCAGGTATCCAAAGCAGCTGCAGACTTGATGGCTTACTGCGAAGCTCATGCCAAGGAAGACCCCTTATTGACTCCCGTTCCGGCGTCAGAAAACCCGTTTAGAGAGAAGAAGTTCTTCTGCGCCATTCTGTAAACTGCACAGGAGCCCGACTCCAATTTGGGCTGGGCTGGACACTGATGTAGAGATTTTTCAGCAACGTGGACGGGTTTCCAGAGTCCACCTCATTAAAAAAATATATATAAAAATCAGCCTGGAAGTTTACAGAGGAGTGCATGATCAAAAAAAAAAAAAAGAGAGAATTTCTGCCTTCTTAGGAGAATGAGGTGATGATGTTGACGTACGTCAGGCGGCTAAAGATCTTGACATCTGCAGAGTTGCCTAAAGGGAGGGGGGAAATGTGCAAAAGAGTAAATTTAATTTCCACTTTTGCTCTTGCCAAGCCAAACCCTTATATGTCTTTTTTCAAAAAATAAAATAAAATTTAAAAAAAGGGGGGGATGCAAAGCAAGGCTGCATATGATGATGCAAAGGGGTGTGTGTTCATAGCCTTATGGGGCTTCTTCCATTTTGTTTTGCCTTTTCCCTGAATGTCACTCTTATTTATGTTGAATTGTAAAATAACTGCAGCGAGAGGTTAGATTTGTTCTGATGTTTCTTCGTGTGGAGTCTTGTGCCTATTTAGCATTTTAGCGTAGTGCCATAGCAAGGGGAGGGACGCGAGGCACAACCACGTGTCGGTCTGGGGTTTAGCTGAGAGTATGTGATAGCTTCGGCCACGAGCCGTCTCGTTCATCCCTTACATAACCAGTTGCCACTGTTTTCTAACATTTGTATTTGGTGGTTTTTTGTTCCGCAAGTAAAATGTGTGTTGTGAAGACGGGTGTTTTGACTCACTCTCTTTGTTCCCCGAATCCCGGGAGTCTAAGGCAGGCTGGCTCTGACCGGGGTGTGTGGGTGTGTTAGAAAGACTTCAGGTCCTAACTTGTTGTTGTTTAGTCGTTAAGTCGTGTCCGACTCTTCGTGACCCCATGGACCAGAGCACGCCAGGCCCTCCTGTCTTCCACGGCCTCCCGGAGTTGGGTCAAATTCATGTTGGTCGCTTCGATGACACTGTCCAACCATCTCGTCCTTTGTCGTCCCCTTCTCCTCTTGCCCTCACACTTTCCCAACATCAGGTCCTAACTAGGGCAGAGCAAATGGGCTTTGCCCCCGGGCACCAAAATGGAGAGCTGAATCTACTGGGGTGTGTCAGGAAAATAAATGGCAAATCCACCCCTTACCATTCGCTCCTCTTTTGTTGAAAAGGCCAACTTTCAAGTTCTGCTTGACCAGCATATTCCTAAATGGGGTTTACCTGAGAGAAAGGCATACATTGGAAGACTTTGAGACTTAGCTAGGCCTAGTTCCAACTTAGATTCTTGTTTCTGAAAAGAAAGCTCCCAGCTAGCACTGGTGTAAGAACCGGAAGCTTGGGCAGAGCTAGGCTTAGAGCCTTCCTGTTTAGCCCTTTCTCCCAGGTGAGACATATTTAGGTGTCTATAAAGTGTCTGTCTGTCAGGCAGAACTCTCAGAATGGGAAATGATGGGACTGTCGTCCAAAAATTCCATCCTTCTATTCCTCACTATTGGGTACGCGGCTAGAGAGGAGGTGCTTTAAATCCTATAATGTCAGGCGGGCTGCACTGCTCCCTATCTCGAAGTTGTCCTCTGATCCGAAGCCTCTGTTTGCCTGGGCTTGGCTCTGATCCTGCCCGGTCAGAGGACAAAGACAGTCCTTGCCTCCCCAGAGATGGGAAGCCGCCATGTCGGTTGCAGCTGGTTGCATTAAAAGCCTTCGCTTTAGATGAATGACAGGTGTCTTCAGCAAGTGGAGGAACTGTATTTTTATTTTCCTTCTCCCAAATCTGCCACAGGCCACCAATGGCCACATATGCAAATTTCAGCTGCAATTAGGGGGAAAACATTTAAAGCAAGCATCTGGTTTGTTTCCCATGGACTGCCCCCTGAAATTTAGGGGCACTGTTGCCAAGCGTGCTTCGGGTGGCCTCAGAACAGCCTGTTCTTGTTGTTATGTACCATTAGGTCTCCTCCAGTGTAGGGTGCCTCTATGAGTAGCTTCGAAATGTCCTCTAATCAACCATTCTTCTCAGCTCCTGTACATTCAAGGCCTTTATGAAATGAATCCACCTCATATTTGGTCTTCTTCTCTGGCTGCCTTTGACTCTTTACGGCATTTTTCTCTTCTGCAGTGAACCTTGGCATCCCATGATGCACCCAAAGTACAACATCCTTGATTTTGTCATTTTCTTGCTTCTAAGGAGACAAAACAGCCTGGGGAGTTGTGTAGGGCCTACATGATTCTCACGGCTCCTTCAGAAAAGGAGTATTTCTCTTTTCCTGCACTGCTAGCCCAACAGCCTGAGACGGCTAAATGGCTTGAGAACATTCGCCCAACCCTCTTCTTTCATACTGCCTTCCCAGGAAGGGAGCTGGAACAAGGAGGAGGGGACTGTGGGAGCAAAAGGATATGGAGGACTCTACTTCTCTAAGCACCAGCGGTTAGAGAAAGAGACAGAGATGCCTCCTTTCCCACAAAATAGTGTTTATTCGGTGGGGAAGGAGCAGGGGAATTTCAAATGGCACGGAAGGTTTGCAACTTTGAAAACAGCTTTCTTCTCTCCCAATCCCACCTCCACAACCACTCCATGAAGGCCAAGGATTCCAGTGATGACTTGTTAATGGCCGGCTGAATGTTATGTCTTCTGCCTTCTGCCTAACAAAGCCAGAGGGTTTCAGCCAGTGTGTCCACGTTTCAGACACTTGCCACCTAGAAGTTTTGCTCTTTGTTTGTTTTGCAAACAACCACTTGACTCCTTGACATGGAAAGAGCCTATGTAACCTATTAAGACCACACATACTTCACCCCCCACTCCCGAAAAAAATCCCAACACCCAATGCCATTTTTCAGCAAAACATAACAGAAAAATCAAATCAAATAAAAACAAAGATTAAAAAAGTGACATGGTCTAATTATCAGTTGATTGGTGCAAAGGCGGCTCTCAACAGATTCCGGAATTTAGAATATGAATTCTAACCTCAACCACACTATTTAGTGTGAACTCACCCAGTGAAAGGTGCTTTTAAAACACACACATACACACAAGCACTGGTGGATGAGAACAGTATTTGATAGAGTAATCAACAATTCTGAAAAAGTTATTCCACCATCACCTTTGGAAAGAGGAGACACAAGAGCACCGTGGTGCCTTTTGTAGAATCATGGAGCTGGATGGGGGCGTCTAAGGCCATCGAGTCCAACCCCCTACTCAAGGCAAGAATCCGAATCAAAGCCGATCAGACACAGGGTTGCCCAGTTTGAGGGTCTATCCAGTATTCTGATTCTGTTATTGCAAGGGCTGACGTTGTTTGCTGAAGAATCTGAATTTATTATGATCTGGCTTGAGAGCCGTTATGAATAAAAAGCAATCGCAGAACTGGAAATGTTACCGTTTTTCAGCTCCTAAAACCCAGCAGCCAACCATGCAAATTTTAATCCCACGAAGTGGCAAATCTCTGAGCAACTGCAGAGCGAACTACCGTTTCAGACCCACTGCCAATCCAACAGATTGTCTGTGTTCCTTGTATGGGTGGATTGCACCCTGGAGCTTGGGGGGGGGAAGCATCTGCCCCTCACTCACCCACATCTAGATATGCAGAAAGCAGAACTGTTTCATGCGGTTCATGACCAGCTATGCTACTGGGCTGGTGGAATATCAGGCACACTGTTGTCACGAGACAAGTGCTTCAGACACATAGGAGCACACACCTCCTAAGAACAACCACATCCACAACATCTTTGAACCTTGGGAGGAGCGCCTCTCGGTAGACTAGTCTCCCATAGCACGGCGCTATTTCTCAGGGGAAATTTAACGAACACACAAAGGGCAAGCAAAATAACCAAATAAGTGGACAAAATACAATTCTGGGAATCGGGCTCTGATGACGATTAGGAGAAACCAACTCAGGTTGAGCGGATTCCAAAATCCGGCCACAACTGAGAATCCAGAACAGACCACTGAAGCTAGAGTGGAAGTTTCAGAAAACCATTGGGGTGAAAGCTCAGCACATTTCTAGGAAAAGGCCTTCAGCAGATAAATCGTGGCTTTTAAAGATACCTTGTCTGGAATCTCATGAGGTGTTTCCTGGCGGAAAGCTTGAACAGATGCAAACATCCGTTACTGCTGTAAGACGCAGACACTGGCCAGGACTGGCCAACAGGGCCCCAGCCCTGAGGGCCAGGAAGCTCACAGGGCCCTCCGCCAAAGACCTCAGGTTTTATAGCTCAGCGTGGTTTCTGAGATAAGAGTTTCAGCTCAGCAAGCATTCTTCCTTAGCAAGTGATTTGAGAGCCATTCAGCGAAAGAAGAGACCAACATCAGTGAGGGTGCAGGATTCCAAGGACCACGGTGATTGTGAGAGTGCGAGGACACAGAAGATGCCAAGAGTAACCGTCTTGGGGAGTTTCGGAGATTTTCCAGAGATGTACCAAGCTCAAACTCATCTGCAAAATTCAAAGCCCTGTGCAGAGCGAACAGAAAGTGACTAGCACTGGCCAGCCCCGCAGGGCAGTTTTTGTGTGTGTTTTTTTAGTCATTCAGTCGTGTCCGACTCTTTGTGACCCTATGGACCAGAGCACGCCAGGCCCTCCTGTCTTCCACTGCCTCCCGGAGTTGGGTCAAATTCATGTTGGTAGCTTCGGTGACCCTGTCCAACCATCTCGTCCTCTGTCGTCCCCTTCTCCTCTTGCCCTCACTCTTTCCCAACATCAGGGTCTTTTCCAGGGAGTCTTCTCTTCTCATGAGATGGCCAAAGTATTGGAACCTCAGCTTCAGGATCTGTCCTTCCAGGGAGCACTCAGGGTTGATTTCCTTCAGAACGGATAGGTTTGATGTCCTTGCAGTCCAGGGGACTCTCAAGAGTCTCCTCCAGCACCACAATTCAAAAGCATCAATTCTTCGGCGGTCAGCCTTCTTTATGGTCCAGCTCTCACTTCCATACATCGCTACTGGAAAAACCATAGCTTTGACTATGTGGACCTTTGTCAGCAAGGTGTTTGCTGCCCTCTGTCAAAAGCTGACTCAAGACTGGAGTAACCTAGTCTTCTTGGGTTGCAAATATCATTATTTGGGCTGGGTCCTCCTCCTGCCCCAGACCTCATTCATGGACTTCAGACACCCTGGGAGGAAACTTACTCTTGGCAATGAGTTACATTTGCTGATCCTTGCCCTGTGGGTATGGCTAGCTGCCCTACTGACTACAAGAGCAGGAGTGGCTCCGTTTGGCTATGCCTGGGATGCCCTGTTGCTGCCATGCTCCATCACAAGGGGTAATTCATAAGCCATTCCCTGCATTTCACTTGGAGGAAGAAGGGGGAAAATGGGGAGAGATGCTGCCCAAGCTCTGTGGGCAATGCTATCCACCAACACAGTGGATCCCAACCTTGGGTAACCCAGGTATTCTTGGACTGCAATTCCCAAGAACCCTGGCCAGCACAGCTGGTAGTGAAGGTTTCTGGGAATCGCAGTCCAAGAACATCTGGGTTACCCAAGGTTGGGAACCACTGTGCCAAGAGAACAGAAAACATACAACCCCATGGGAGTTTCTCCTGATTTTGCACACAAGTAGAAAGGCTCCCTGAAATCAACCCGGAGTGCTCCCTGGAAGGACAGATCCTGAAGCTGAGGCTCCAATACTTTGGCCATCTCATGAGAAGAGAAGACTCCCTGGAAAAGGCCCTGATGTTGGGAAAGTGTGAAGGCAAGAGGAGAAGGGGACGACAGAGGATGAGGTGGTTGGACAGTGTCATCGAAGCGACCAAGATGAATTTGACCGAACTCCGGGAGGCAGTGGAAGACAGGAGGGCCTGGCGTGCTCTGGTCCATGGGGTCACAAAGAGTCGGACACGACTTAACGACTAAACAACAACAAGAAAGGCTGCCTCCTAGGTTTCTATCAAGCAGTCCACTTTTATAATGTCTGATTGTTTGAAAGCGGAGTAACCTTGAAGCCTCAACTCAACCCAATCATCCTCCACCACCACCCAGTCTCCAATGTATTTTGGACACCAAAGGGTGGACTCATTGAGATCAGTTCAGATGCATAATCCTTCCTGGACCTCAAAAAATATCTTGAGAGTTTGCTATCTTTTGTTCATGACTCAGCCCATTAAGCCACCACTACCTCATCATCATCATAAAAATGCTACTAATAAAAAACATGTGCCATCAAGTCAATTCAGACTTAGGGTGACCCTTCCCAGGGTTTTCTAGGTAGAGAACACTCAGAAGTGGTTCACTTGATGTCAATGGACCGTCTGTGTCTCTCCCTTCCTTCCAAAGCAAGATTTCTAAGAAAGAGAGCTGTCATGTGCTTCGTAACTAAATTGACCCCTTGCTTGACATCCTTATTAACCATCTGGTCTAATCGTTTGTGGGATGCTCCATCTCTCTCCAATAAAATCACCCGCAGAGATGTGCGAACTGAACCCTTCCCCAAAAGCCCTCTGCTGGACAATCCGGGCAGATGTGCTGATCAACTCAGAACCCAAAAGGAGCACAAGGAAGGCACCCGTCCACATCTGCACAGAGGTGGTGTGGGTGTCTCGTGTGTTTTTAACGATGTAAGCCGCCTTGGATCCTCTTTTTAGGAGAAAGGCAGGGTAAAAAATATAACACAGGGGTTTAGGCCTCTGGCTGCAGAGCCAGATGTTGGGGGTTCGATTCCCCCACCGGGCCTCCTTGACAGGGGCTGGACTTGGATGATCCCTTCCAGCTCTGCAGTTCTATTATTGTTGTTGTTAATTATCATCATCATCACCACCACTAAATAAACAGTGCCAACTAGACAAGGAAATGTATCTACTGAAGGTCAGAAGGGTGGGAGGGAGATCTTGTTTTCCATCCTTCCAGCAATCACTTTCAAGGCGGCTGGAGCAGAGTAACAAATGAAAACCAGTCCCCGCAGGGCCACGAAAGGGCAGGAAGCGTGCTCCATCTTCCCAATTCAGCCACACCAGGATGATGACTTGATACCGAGTGATCCCAAATTTTTCCGAGACGGCATGGCACTTGGGGTCCTGATGCAGATGATCGGCAGCTGGCGGAGGCCGGTGGCCTATCTGTCTAAGCGATTGGACACCGTGACCAAAGGCTGGCCCTCCTGTTTATGAGCCGTGGCAGCCGCCGTCCTTCTTACAAAGGAGGCGCGCAAGTTTTCTTTGGGAGCCTTGGTAACGGTCTATGTGCCCCATGCTGTAGCAACGGTGCTGGAACAAAAGGGGGGGGGGCTCTGGCTCTCCAAGGCTCGCCTTAGTAAATATCAGGTGCAGCTTCTTGACAGTCCGGAACTCCGGCTAGTCACTAGCACTTGTTTGAATCCTGCCACCCTGCTCCCCACACCCAGCACTAATTCGGACCCTATATGACATGATTGTCTCCAGACAATCAATACTGAATACTCTAGCAGAACTGATTTGAAAGACTCGCCTCTGAGCCACCCGGACTTGGAATTCTTTGTTGATGGCAGCCGTCTGGTGCGGCAGGGCTTTCGAAAGGCAGCCTATGCGGTGGACACTGACACTGAAACGGTTGAGGCGTGAGCCCTGCTCCCACAGACCTCTTTCCAGAAGGCCGAATTGGTTGCTTTAACCCGGGCTCTCACACGGACCAGTGGCAAGGAAGTTAAATGTTTATACAGATTCCCGCTAGGCCTTCGGTGTATTGCATGCTTTTGGGGGACTTTGGAGAAATAGGGGATCCAAGACAGTTGAAGGAGAGGACATTAAACATTTGAAGGAAGTTCAAGCCTTCAGGATTCAAGAGGGTAATCGGTTAGCTGATGAGGTTGCTAGGCAGACGGCGGAGGCGGCCTCGGCACCAGAGCCCGCTTTGGCTGTTCTCCCGGTCCCGGCTATTGCCTTACCGGCCCCTCCCTGTTATTCTAAGAGGGAAAAGTGTAAGATTTTGGAGAAGCAAGGTACCAAGGGAGATAATGGTTGGTTCTACACAGCTGAGGGCAAGTTGATCCTCCCTACACATCTCACTCGGCGCTTCCTATGGGAACTACATAGGCGCACCCATGCCAGTCCTCAGGTCATGCTTGACAGTCTTCGCCCGTGGGCCTCTGGCCATGGGCTTACATCTTTAGCTAATGATGTTGCTTCAGCCTGCGAGGTATGTTGTAGAAACAATCCCCATACGGGTATCCGCAAGGGTCCCTTGGGCTCTCAGCCCAGGGGCACGCTGGCAAGTTGATTTCACTGAACCGAATCCCCATAAGGGTTACAAATACTGTCTTTTTTTCCATTGATACTCTAACAGGATGGCCTGAGGCATTTCCTACCAGGACTGCTCAAGCTAAGGAAGTGGTCCGCCTTCTGCTGAATGATATTATACCCCGCCATGGGATCCCTTGGGATGGCTTGTCCTCGGACAATGGTCCCCATTTTATCGCTGATGTTGTTAAACAAGTTTCGGCCTTTCTGGATATTGATTGGAAATATCATGCTGCACACCACCCGCAGCCCTCTGGACAGGTGGAACGACTCAACCAAACTTCGAAATCTCATTTACGCAAACTGTCACAGGAGACGGGGTTAGGGTGGGTTGATCTTCTTCCCCAAGCTCTGCTGCGTATTCGCATTCTCCCCAGGGGCAAGTTAGCTATTAGCCCCTACGAGGCCATGTACGGCAGGCCCTTTATAGTTATGTCCCTTGAAAACCACCGTACGGCGTTGCCATCAAAGGGCGGGGAGGATTTGCGTAACTATTTGCTTGGAATCTCCCGCCTCTTGCAGGAAAACCATCGGAAAACCCAAAATTGGCCGGTCACAGACTCTCCTCTTGCACCTTCTTCCACTGCAGAGCTGAGCTTTTGCCAACCTTCCCAATCGCCTGCTTGGCAATTCTTGCAGAGACGGAGTCAGCCTCGCGCACCTCTTCGCCCAGCAGATTTCGGATGCCCTGGAAACAGAGGCAGCAGCATGGCGGTGGGTGGGTGCCAGTTTAATATGGATTAAATCTGTGTTACTGGAAGGACTGCTTTCGATTCCTTCCCTGGATCAGATGATTAGAACATTTAACCACACTTTAACCATTGGGCCTTTTGTACAAATAAGCGCCTTGTGGAGGAGGGAGTGGGTTTCAACGACTCCCCCATGACAGCTAGCATGACAGCTTTCCCCATTCATTTCTATTGACCACCTCTAACTTCCGCCCGGCAAGACTCGAGTCCAACCGGAAACTGCCTCTGTGACCCTCTCTACCCACTATACCTCTATGGCGCCTCCGCCAGCCTCCTCTCAGCACTTTTCGTCTCTATACGCTCCTGCCCCTGTCACTCAATCTCCTTAACGCGCGCTCTCTCCCAATCATCCCCTTCTTCTCCCCCTCCTACGTATACCACGTCCCCGCCCCCTGCGCTTCCTCGAACGCCGATTGGACGGCCCGCCTGACTCTCCTCCCCAACGCCCCACCTCCCGGCCGCTCCGGCGCAGGCGCGCTCCGCCTCTCGCCGTCGTCTTCGGCCGCTCGGAGGGGGTTGAGGCGCTGCTCGGTTCGGCGACGGCCGGGCCGTGTCTCGCCAGAGGGGGGGGCGCCGCCGCCGCCATGTTCCGACGAAAGCTGACGGCCCTCGACTACCACAACCCGACCGGGTTCAACTGCCGAGGTAAGACGAAGCGGGCCAACCGGGCCGCAGCCCCGACTTTGCCTCGCCTCATTCGTGGCCGGTGTTGGGCCGGGCCATGCGCATGCGCGCTCTCCTTTTAGCTCCGCCCCCCGGCTGTGGAGGCCACGCCCCTTCGCTGCCCAGATGCCTCCTGGGTCACTCCTGCCTCCCTACCTGGGGGGGTTGGGCTCACACGTTACTTTGCCTCGCGTGTTCTGTGCACGGCAGAACGGATAAAAATCAGCGGTGTTTTTTTTTTAAAGAAACCGATTTAAATCAGGATTTAATTTCAAAAAAACCGATTTAAAAAAAATTAAATCGTAAAAATATCCAATTTTTTAAATTTTAAATTGTGATTTAAAATCAATAAATCACACCCACCCTAGTGCACGGAAACTTTTTTTTATTAAGCAGCTTTAGGTTTTGCATATAGAAATAAATATAGAGAGGACGGGCTTGAAAACGCTTCAGTTCTCGCTGGGGATTAATCTGGTTTGTTCCTGGTTTTGGAAAATAATGTAGGGTGAAAATGGAAAGGGCCAGGGTGGTCCCAAAGATTACACAAAGGCAAGAAGAGTAGGTGATACCTGGAATTGGACAACTAATTTTTTTAAAAAAAATAGCAAGCATTTGAGGGTGAAATCAACTTCCTGAGGCTCTAAGCGCACCCCTTCATGGATGGTGCAAAAGAATGTAGTGATTATTAAGATCCAACATGGGGTTTCTGAAAAACATGCCATACCAGATCAATCCTGCCTCTTTTTATGGTGTGTAGGCATCCTTCAGTCTCGAGAGACGACGGTAACGTGCTCTGTATGGAGGACTTGGAACAGCGTCTAGTGTGGCTGAGGAGGCCAATTCAAGAGTGACCATCCCTTCCACCCTGAAGACAAATGCAATCTGTCCCCTGTCCAGCTCCCTGATCTTGCTGGTTTCGGGACTGCCTCTTGGCCTCGGCCTGCTGGACAAGGGTCTCTTCGAATTGGGAGAGGCCATGATGCACCGCCTGCCTCCAGGCTGGATGCTCAGAGGTCAAGGTTTCCCATCTGTGGAGGTCCATTCCTAAGGCCTTCAGATCCCGCTTGCAGATGTCCTTGTATCGCAGCTGTGGTCTCCCTCTGGGGCGCTTTCCCTGCACTCATTCTCCATACAGGAGATCTTTTGGAATCCGACCGTCAGCCATTCTCACAACATGCCCAAGCCAATGTAGACGTCGCTGTTTCAGTAATGTATACATGCTAACAATTCCAGCTCGTTTTAGGACTACTCTATTTGGAACTTTATCCTGCCAGGTGATCCCAAAAATGCGTCGGAGGCAACGCATATGGAACGTGTTCAGCTTCCTCTCCTGCCATGCACAAAAGGTCCAGGACTCACTGCCGTACAGGAGTGTGCTCAGGACACAGGCTCTATAGACCTGGATCTTGGTATTTTTATGGTAGAGTCAGAAGTTAAGTTGGTTAAGGAAATGCTATAGATTGGTATGTCTGGAAAGCTTTTAACAAAGACCCTCGCAATATTCTCGCGAGCTAAACAATGAACGATTTTATTTATTTATTTGTTTATTTAAAATATATCATCCTCTTCTTCTTAAAGGGAACCCAGTGGCAGCGTACATCATTAAAAGACAATATTTTAAAGCTAAAAACATCAAATATAAAAATATCTAAAATGAATCAAACAAACACCACTCTAAAAATGATAAGTAAAATCAACACCAAAACCAGATTCAAAGCAGCAAGGCATAACACTCCATTTAAAATTCAGTGCATTAATAGCTGGTTATAGCTCGTACCCAGAGAGTGTTCATCAATGTTTCCTTCTCACCCTAGAAAGAAGTAACATATGGGCTTCTGTCTTTGGCCCAATGTTGTTCAAGATCTTTTTATTGATGATTTTAATTTTATTGCCTTTTTTGGACTGTAAACCGCCCAGAGTAGATTCGTCTAGATGGGCGGTATAAAAGCAAATAAATAAATAAATTATCAATGACCTAGATGAGTCTGCTTAGCAAATTTGTAAATGGCATAAAACTGGGCAGGGTTGCTAATGTTTCAGAAGACAGAATCAAGATTGGAGATGACCTTAATAGGTCAGCAAAGCAGACTAAAAGAAATGAAATGAACCTCAGCTACAGGGGAAAATGTAAAGTTCTGCATTTAGATTGGAAAAATTGGGTTAGACAAACATAACACGTTCTGGCTTGGCATACACATGGGTCATAGAATCTTAAAACTGCAGAGCTGGAAGGGATCCTATGGGTCATCGAGTCCAGTCCCTGTCAAGGAGGCCCAATGGGGATTTGAACTCCCAACCTCTGGCTCCATAGCCAGATGCCTAAAACACTGAGCTATCCAGTAGCAGACCTCCATGTCAGCTGTCTCCAACAGTGTGATTTAGCAGCAAAAACAATCAAAACAAATGTAATACTCAGCTGCATCAGAAGGAGTCCAGTGTTCAGATCAACAGAGAAGGAAACTGGACCACTTTATTCTGTGTTGGTTAGTATTCACCTGTTATATTGCATCCAGTTCTGGGCATCACAGTTTAAAGGGGCTGTTGATAAGCTGGAACATGTCCACACCAGAGATGCCAGGATTGTAAATGTTCTGGAAACCAGGCCCTATGGAGAACACTTTAGGGAGCTGGGTATGTTTAGCCTGGAGGAGAGAAGGCGGAGAGATGATACGGTAGCCGTTAAATACACGAAGAGCTGTCATGTGAAATATGGAGCAAGCTTGTTTTCTCTGGTTCCAGAGGGTGAGACTCAAAGCATTGGAGTCAACGTAGAAGGAAGGAGATTTGGCCTAAACATGAGAGAAAACTTCCTGACAGTAGGAGTCGTTTGACAGTAGAATTGGGTTGCCTTGCAAAGTGGCCGACTCTCCTTCCTTGGAATTTTTTAAACAGTGGACAAAATCCCTCTGCTTAGCACAATAAATCACAGTCGAGTAGGCCTATTGGATCAATGCAGATTTTGGAAGTCAGCTCTTTCATAACTTCCACTGATTCAAATGGGCCTACTCTAACTGCAAGTTACTCTGCTAAAGTAAGTCACAATTAGACTAGGTCCATTTGAATCCGGACTTTCTGGAGGAGTCAACTCACCCGGTCTCTGTTGATCCAGTGGGCCTACTCTACTGTGATTTACTGCTCTAAGCAACAGGACGTTGGCCATGGGTGGCGTGACCGTCTGTCAGGGATGCATGAACTCTGAAATTCCTGATTGGTCAGGGATTGGACTCTGCAGTCTTTGAGTTTTCTTCCAGCTCTACAGTTCAGTGGTTCGCAGGAGTCCCCAGATGGCAGTGGTAGACGGCTTCTGTGAGTGAGCAGCCCATGATAGGTTTAGTATGGCCACCGTAATCCAGTCCCTGGTGTAGACATGCTTGGGGGAAAGTAAAAGCTAGTAACCATGCGTATTTGAGGGAGCGACTGGGAAAGGTGGTCAGGAAAAGACAGTTGAGCAGGCATGATTGTTTATTTGCTTATTCAGTGAGATGTGGGAAGGTGCCATTCTTGAACGTGGCTGCCGTTGATTTTGAGAGCGATTGTGCTAGACATAGTACAAAGAGGTACATAGCCACTGGGTTAGACTGCAGTCGTATACATCCTTTTAAGTTAGTCCAAAAAAGTTGCTTCTCATATTGTGCAAGTTGAACCTGCTGTGCTTGGTATAAAGCTAGAACACTAATATGAAAGTAATAAACAGTGCTATAATGTATAACAGAACGTAATGATATAGCTGTTTCTTACATGTTTGGGTGATTTTCTGTATACTTTTGCACTTTAACTATATAATCCTTTGTGGCTTAAACCTCTTTGGAGAGGTTTTCTCAATTTTAGTTGTATTAATCTATTCTCACAGATGAAACTGAATTCCGCAATTTCATAGTTTGGCTCGAAGACCAGAAGATCCGGCACTACAAAATTGAGGACCGGGGGAATTTAAGAAACATCCATAATGCGACAGAGTGGACAAAGTCATTTGAAAAGGTAACACTTCTTGAAACCTCAGCTGTTTTTAGGGTATTCTCGAAGGCTTTCACGGCCGGGATCCGATGGTTGTTGTGGGTTTTCCGGGCTGTTTGGCCGTGTTCTTAAGGTTTTTCTTCCTAACGTTTCGCCAGTCTCTGTGGCCGGCATCTTCAGAGGACAGGAGCCAGAACTCTGTGCTCTGTTTTTAAGGTGTTTGGCTTCTGCTTCACAAACCCTATATGTTAAACACCGCAATCTTAAAAGGGTTGATGTTGAAATTCCAGAAGAAAGGCAGCTTAAAATAATTAGTGGCCAGAATATTTTCTGTGTAAGTGCAGGGCAAAGGAACTGGGTATGTTACTATGGGAAACGTCAACCTCAGGGAGGGGAAACTGTGGTAGATATTTATAAAATCAGGGATATTATTGAGGGAGTTGATTAGGGATAACCTGTTCTCACAGATCCAGGGTAGTGGCAGCTGGTACTGCTTCAAGGCAACACACAAGTAAAGTATGGCATTCTGTACAAAAGATGTCGTTGTGTCCATTATTTTGGATAGTTTTAAATTAGATTAGATTGATTTATGGCAAATAGCTCTGTCCGTCCTTCTGCCAACCACAGTGGCTCTCAGTGAAACTTTTCTTTTCAGAAAAAATGTGCCTTTGAGGTCCTTCCCTCAAAGTGTGCCTGAAATGATAGCAGACTTATTTCACCTAGTCAGAGATGTTTTGGTTGTTCATTTCCTGCTTCAGCAGGATGTTGGATTACATGACCTTTAAGTTTTGACCCAACTCCGGGAGGCAGTGAAAGACAGGAGGGCCTGGCGTGCTCTGGTCCATGAGGTCACGAAGAGTCGGACACGACTTAACGACTAAACAACAACAACAAAGCCTTTCCACCTCTATAGATTCTGATCTACAAGAGTAGAGGAAATGTCTCTCAAAGCTCCATGTTTGATGCCCCTTTTCCTCACAGAAGTAGTCAAAGAGATGACATGACCTCACCAGAATTCTGAATTCTTCTGTGTTCTCTCTTAGGAACTATACGCTATTTTTGGCACCTTAGGAAATATGCCATATATAATTATTTATTTCTCTCCAAAATCTAGTCCTGTTTCCCCACATCTGTCAGTCACCCAGTTTAAAAGGTTACTTGTTCCCAGGTACACAGGCAGCACATCATCCTTGCCGTGTTGTTATGTACCCTTTCTTGCCATAAATAAGCCTTTTTCCTTCCTGTGAATTCATCCAGGCTTTGTTTCGGCCACAGCCCATCCCTGCAGAATCTTGTTTCCATCCCTCAGGTTTCTAAGACTAATGAATGATTATTTGAGGTTGAAAAAATCAATCCCAGGTTTTTCTTCCATCCTCCCTATAGCAGCTCCATCTGGGGGGGTGGGTGTCTTCCCCCATATTCTCTCTTTTCTTTTTCTTTTTTTTTAATCAAGAGGAAAAGAACGGGCGTGAAGCATTCAGTTTCTGGTGTAGGAGAGAACAGCTAGCATGGCCCTCTTTGATGCAAAAGACATTCACTGGGAGAAACGTGGGGGGCTGAGCAATGGCCTAGAAGAGGGTTTCACAGAGGATGTCCAACTGGAAAGGAGGATTGGGATCCTAGAAGGGAAGACGGGCTAGAAAGATGGAGGACGTCGAGGGACCCTCCGGTGCCTGCTCCCACTTGATCTCTCAGTGATATCTGACTGAAATGGGTTTGAAATAGAGATGGGCATGAACTGCTGGTTCGTTTCTCATCCAAACAGGTGTTCGGTGGTTCCCACCCGTGAAAACCCCACCTTGCGTGTGCAAAATTCTGGCCGCAACTGGAACCAAATGGGTGGCAACACTGGCTGTGCTTTGCACAGCACTGAGGCCGCGCTTGCACGGCTGTGCACCTGCGCCGCTTAGAGGGAACATTGGTGGTCTCTGCCCTGCTTATGAGCTTCTCGGCACCCTCTCATTCTCTTGAATAAGAGCCTCGTGGCGCAGTGGTTAAACTGCTGCACTGCAGCCAAAACTGTGCTCACGACCCGGGGTTCAATCCCAGGTAGCCGGCTCAAGGTTGACTCAGCCTTCTATCCTTCCGAGGTCGGTAAAATGAGTACCCAGCTCACTGGGGAACACAATATGTAGCCTGCATAATTAAATGGTAAACCGCCCAGAGAGTGCTTGAAGCACTATGGGGCGGTATATAAGCAGCACGCTTTGCTTTGCTTTGCTTTGCTTTGGGGATGAGAGTCTTGCTTCGATTCTCCCAGACCGATGTTAAATAAATGTGATAAATAAATACATTGCTTTCCATTCTCACTAGTTCTGTCCTTCTGGAACTCTGATGAATTAAAAAGGAATTTGCCCGTCTTTCGATTGAATTCTCCACGCACAAACAGTGCGACAATATGATCTAGTTCCTTCATCCTTCTCACTGCTGTTGTGTGAAGTGAGTCAGCCTTCCCGGTTGCCCCTGTTCCCTCACGGCTGCCTGGGAGAAAAAACGTGTTGTTTTATAAGCACCAGGGAGAAATTCCAAGCTCTGCATTTCCCGAAATGCGTTCTTTTTTTGAAGTCAGGAGGGAGCCAGTGATAATCCTTGAGTGATGTGAGCACCAAAGAGGGTGGACTTCATGATGGATCGTGCTCCCACTTGCTTGTCAAGCCTTGGAAAGAGCCTTGTGGGTTACTGATCAGCAACGTCTCCTGCTACAAGTTTTTTTAAAAAAAATGAATGGGAGTGTTGGCAAGCCCAAAGCTGCTTTTGCAGCCCTCTATTTGGTTTAATGTAGAGGAAAAATCCCCCCAAGCATCCTTTGTTTTATTTATATCCTCCTCTCCTCTTCATGATTCTTTCAAGGGTTTTTTTTTAGTGATTGTTTTATTCTTTGTTTTACTTATGTTTCTAATATTGCTTATATTATGGGTTTTAACACATCTTTAATTCTTTTTAAATATTGTAATAATTTATTATTTAGCTTTTAACTTTGTTCCTTTTAATACGGTAAGCGGCCTTGGATTCTTTAGGAGAAAGCTGACCTATAAATATTTTAAATAAATAAATGATTGAACTTAAGGAGACATGTGGGGTTCCTGCCCCCTATATTTAGCTGCAGCAGTGTTATCACAGCTTCTGCTTTCAGGCACAGTTTCGTACTAGACCTATGCCTTGAAAGGGTACAGAATGACAAATATTAGGTGTAATTGGCGTGAAAGCCAAGAGAAGTGCATCAGAACACGGCTGGCAGCAGTCAGCTTTATTTCTGAGTTAGAATTGTAAGTTAGAAGCTTAGAACTGCGGAGGTGGAAGGGACCCTGTGGATCATCGAGTCCAGCCCCTGTCAGGGAGGCATAGTGGAGAATCGAACTCCCAATCTCCGGCTCGGCAGCCAGATGCCTAAGCTGTCCAGCAGTTCTCTTCCCATCCACCACCTCAGCAGCTTTGTTGTTGTTGTTGTTTAGTCGTTAAGTCGCGTCCGACTCTTCATGACCCCATGGACCAGAGCACGCCAGGCCCTCCTGTCTTCCACTGCCTCCCGGAGTTGGGTCAAATTCATGTTGGTCGCTTCAGTGACACTGTCCAACCATCTCGTCCTCTGTCATCCCCTTCTCCTCTTGCCCTCACACTTTCCCAACATCAGGATCTTCTCCAGGGAGTCTTCTCTTCTCATGAGATGGCCAAAGGATTGGAGCCTCAACTTCAGGATCTGTCCTTCCAGTGAGCACTCAGTGTTGATTTCCTTCAAAATGGATAGGTTTGATCTCCTTGCAGTCCAGGGGACTCTCAAGAGTCTCCTCCAGCACCACATTTCAAAAGCATCCATTCTTCGGTGGTCAGCCTTCTTGATGGTCCAGCTCTCACTTCCATACATCGCTACTGAAAAAACCATAGCTTTGACTATGTGGACCTTTGTCGGCAAGGTGATGTCTCTGCTTTTTAAGATGCTGTCTTAAAAATGCTGTCAGAAGCTATTGGGAGACAAGTATCAGTAGATTGTAAAGATGCTGTCCCAGATAAGACCTGCAGCCATTCCTGGTTTTGTCTTCATAGTTCCTTTTCTCATGTTCTTGTTTACAGTACCTTAAAGATGTGAATTGTCCTTTCAACGTACAAGAACGGCAAGAGACCATTGACTGGCTTCTGGGATTGGCAGTTCGGCTTGAATATGGGGACAATGGTAAGTTTGGCTCCCCCTTCCATCTTAAAAGGTGCTCAGTTATTCTGTTAACGGAGTCTGCGGTTAATTGTTGCCTCCAGGTTGCAAAGTGCTTAAATACCTCTTTATGCTGTTCCATGGGCTAGAGGTCTGGGATGTTCAGCTTGTGGAAAGCAGGCAGGCACGATTGTGCTGGGCACACGGCGTATGTATGTCTCTGGTGTGTGTGACTCCCACTGGCTTAGGCTACCCTTAACGTGACCAACTTGAAGCATAGAAGATTTGGGCCTCCCTGCCTTAAAGGGACAAAACTGGAAAACATGTGGCACCTTTAAAAACGTAGGCTGCGATTCTATATACGTTTATTTGGGCGTAAGCTTCACTAGGGCATTATGCCACTTATTGTAGCATAACCTTCCTTCTTTGGTCAGTTGCACAGAGGCTGCAGGGTGATGTCAGGGAGTGAGTTTCTGCAAGGCAGGTTTACATCATCAGCGAGCCACTGCCAGAAGCAGGAGAAGCCACACCTTCGTGTTTCCTTGGAGAGTAGCAGGAAATCTGTCAGAATTGCCAAGCTCTTGCACCCTGCCAGTCACAAGAAATCTTCCACCCCTTTCACTCTCGGTTATTGTATTGGAAATGGGCTGACATGGCTACCTTTCTGGAATATCATTCTTAAAGAATTTACTTAAAGTAAAAGTAAAAATAGTAGTAGTAGTAAAAAAAAAAGTAATCGTTTAAAAAAAAGTTAAAAAAAAATAATAAACTTTGCAGCTTATATAGCACCCCATAGTGCTCAAAGCACTCTCTGTGCAGTTAACAATTCAATTCAATTATATGAAGTACACATTTCCCCCCCCCCCCCTCCGTCGGCTGGGTACTTAATCTACCATCCTCAGAAGGATGGAAGGCTGAGTCATCTTTCAGCTGGCTACCTGAATCCACTGGAATTGAACGCAGGTCCTGAGCAGAGTTTTGACTGCAATACTGCAGTTGAACCAACTACATCATGGGACTTCTCTAGCAGAACTGCCATAGGTTTTCTGTTGCCCTCATGTGGCATTGTTATATCTTTAACTGTTCTTTTAGTTTTGTTTTTAGTGGTGTTTTTATTGGTGATTATTATGTAGTATAAATAAGAAAAAAAGAAAAAAGAATAAAAATGATTCTTAAAATGAAAGCAGGTGGCCATAATAGGATTTTTTCTAGTTTATTTTTTTCACTATATAATCTTGAGCCCATTGAATTAGAATGCATTTTATCATGATCATTGTAGGCAGCACTAAAGAAACTTCCATTTAGAGACCCAAAAGATTGATTCAAGGATTCACTCTGGAATTGCTGCCAGTTAGCTTTATTCTAGCGCTCAGTCAACAGTTTGGGATGAACGAATTAAACAAACAGGTCCGGGAAGCTGTTTCTCAGATGGCGGCAGAGTGGCAGGAGACGTTCTGCCAGCACCTAAGGTCTTCTTGTGTCCTCCTCTGGCCTTCGTTTTTTTGGTGTGTGTGTTTGAGTAGCCCTTTCTTGGTCTCCAGCACCATTAAGAAAACTTTTTCTTTCACCCAATCGGCTGCTACATCATCACCATCATTATTATCATTATCATTTGTATTAGTGATCGACGCGCGTACAAAATGAAGCCTGTGGACAATTCCGACAGCTGCTTCAGTTCTGTGCACAAGCTGTTCTCATAGATGAGAATAATGGTTTTATGCTCATTCCCTGTGTCGGCTGGGACTTTCTTCCATTTTTAGCACATTCCTTCATTGTCTGACTTGTTGTCATTCATGGCCAAAACGGCTTTTGTTTCAACAGCTGACAAGTATAAGGACTCCACGCCTGAGGGAGCTAAAAATGAAGACATGCCGCCAAGAGCGCAGAACCCCTGATAAATCTGGATGGTGAGTGAAGATGCAACCTTTTCCCCCCCCTTGCTGTACATCATTGAAGAGAACCTTTGGCTCTAAAGCAAGGCACATTGGGAATTACAAGCTGCTGTAACTGAATCTAACTTACCCTTGTGTGTGTGTGTGTTCTTTCCTGTAGTGAACAACCCTGACTTTAAGGCCGGGGTAATGGCGTTGGCAAACCTCCTTCAAATCCAGCGTCATGATGACTATTTGGTGATGCTCAAGGTTAGTGTCTTACGGATGAGTTTTCGTTCCTTGAGAAACACAGACTAGAATCCTTTTGAAAGCTTTTCAGGAGAACATGGTGTGTACGTAGTCACTGACGCCTCTCTGCACACATCCGAATGTTGCTACGTATGCCAGCGAACATCTGTGTCAGCCTTGAAAGATTTGGACCAAGAGAGGCTGGAGAGAGAAAGACAGGCATTGCATTGTCCAGTTGCTGCCTTCAGATGTAATGGCCCTTCCCCCCCCCCCCCAGACTTTGCTGATTCTTTTCTATATGTAGAAATTCTTCCCTTTTTTTAAGTTTTTCTTTTTCATAAGTAGGTCTTTTCCCCTGTGTTAAAAGTACACCTTTCTGTAACAGAATCTTTGATAACCGTCCCACACTCTAAACCAGTAGTCCCCAACCTTTTTGCCTCCACGGACCAGTTTAGCGGGGGGGGGCGTCCGTGTGTGCGTGGGAGTGGCCGTACGTGCGCCTGCGCAAGAGGGGTCCTGGCAAGGCCACGGACCAGGACTGGTCCGCGGACCGGGGGTTGGGGGACCCCTGCTCTAAACTGTAAATTTTTCAGAAAAAGGACTTCTCTCCTCTTTTTTTTTTTTTTCTGTGTGATTTGCTGCGTGTATGTTGCTGCATATTCTGTTGCTGTGCATCCCACTGTTCTTAGAAGTGTTTACAGAACATTCTCGGCCGGAGGAATCGGCTTGGCCTTACCTGAGCTGCTCTCTTGTCTCCCTTCCAGGCCATTCGCAATCTTGGTTCAAGAGCGCTTGAGTCAGGATGCTGTTGCAAAGGCAAATCAATCCAAAGAGGTATGTCCCGGTTGGTTTCATTTTATTATTGCAAAATAGTTCATTTCTCTCTATGGCTTTATATAAAACATGGTGCAGCTTTTTAAATTGGCGATTTGTGGCCTGAAGTTCCGTTTGCATGAGCGGCCCTGGAAGAAGCCAAAGACTACAAACCCCTTTGGCAGTCACGCTTGGAAAAAGCTGCGAGGAAAAAGGTCATCTTTCAGAAACAGACACAATATGGAACAGTTCCTTAAATAAAAAGTCCCCCCCTTTTTCTGACGACCCTAATAAGGGTCCTTTTTAGCACCCGTGTGCTAGTTGGAGTAATGAATCAAAACTGGCAAAAGGCATCAAGAGGGAATCTGTTTTTAGGTGCTCAGAAATTTGCTCAGGCATGCCGAAAGCGCAGACCCTCTCCAGAGCAGTCCAGCTAAATATATAATTCTGTAACTGAATGCAAGAATTTGCCTAAAGTAATATCTTTGTGAAAATGATAGACTAGGGTGCAGCACTCTTTATTCAGTGGAGAACAGGATTTCTCCTGAGCATGTAGCAAACAGCCGAAAGTTGAGCACATTTAGGACGAATCATGGCCAGTTTCCTTAGCAAAGCAGAGGGAACTGGTACATCCACTGGTGTACAAATAGGAGACTGAGTCTCAAGATAGATAAAAAGTGGTAGCAATGCAAATGTTATTCTTGTCTAAAAAGCTCAGGAGATAAGCAAAAAATTAAATAAAAATATTAATTTAGAAACAGCTGGTTTGGGACAGTTAAAGCTCTCTTTTTTTGTCTGTATAGTTAGAAAAGTTAACTATCAAAAGTTCTAAAAGCTTGGTGTGTATCTTATATGCTGTCATTAAGCTGTATTGGAGTTTATGTATCTTGTTATGTGCATATTTATAATATTTTATATTGTTAACTACCCTGTTTCCCCTAAAATAAGACCTACCTGAAAATAAGCCCTAGTAGGATTTTTCAGGATGCTCGTAATATAAGTCCTACTCCAAAAATAAGCCCTAGTTAAGGGAAACCCTGCCCTCCACCATTGTGCAGTAACCAGAAGATGACATGACTGCATTTGAATAAAATGTAGATAGTTGTACAGGAAAAAAATAAAACATCCCTAAAAATAAGCCCTAATGCGTTTTTTGGAGCAAAAATTAATATAAGACCCTGTCTTATTTTTGGGGAAACAGGGTATAGAGACAAGAAAAAGCTGTAACTGTCCAAGCCAGCTGTTTCTAAATTAATACATTTTAATTTAATTTTTGCTTAGCTTTCTGAAGAAGGCCACCACCGAAACGTGTCGAGCTTGAGCTTTGATAAGAATAAAATTTGCATTTGCTACCACTTTTTTAACATCTTGAGACTCGGTTTCCTTAGCTCCCTGTTCCTGAGAACAGCCCCTGGCACAGTAAATATAGGTCATATTTGTGTCATATCAGCCTAACAGACCAGTGCTAACCAGGCATCCTTAGAGAATATGGGAATTATTCCTATGCACAGTTTTGCATTTTGACGCGACCCTTCTAATGGTGCAGGTTTAACCTGCAGGCGTCAGCAATGCCATTCACCTGTTCTCCTATGTCCCTCACCCCTGGGTTGAGAGGTCGGGAGCTGTTAAGAACGCACTGTAACCAGTGCACCATTTAGAGGCATGAGCAGAAGCACTGCGGTTTCTTTCTGTATCCAAATCTCCTTAGACGACAGACAGGAGACGCCAACCCCATTCTCCATGCTGACTAGAGAGGGCTCATTCGCATCTTGATTTTCTGAAAGCGAGAAGAGATCAGAAGTGATAGGGTGGAGAGCTTTTTCTGTTGTTCTCTAAATGCTTTTTGCAAAACCATCGCTTGGAAAAGTTCCCTTCTTTGGACTGCACTTCCCAGAAATTGTCACATTGTCGTCCAAAACTTTTTTTTTCCAAGCTCTTAGCAAGACCTCAGTTTTTCCAGCCGTGAAGGAAAACGCCCCTGAATGAGCAGCCGTGTAAGAATAAATGGCCCCCATCGACCCTACACGTTGGGCTCCTTCACCTTGGCTGAAGCTTCGTTTGGACAGCAGGTGCTTTTGCAAAAGGCAAGGATACATCTCAGACCACCTGGGCCAACAGAGGAAAATTCTTGACTTCTCTGGGACACCCTGCTCTTTCTGACCCCCTGCAAAGGTCTCTGTAGGTTGCTCACAACTTGTGTCTCTGACAGAGCTCTCCAACAGCCATCTCACCGAGAGAAGACCATTTTTGTGGTGCTCTTTGGATCAGAAAAGAAGGCACTGGCTTCTCCCCTGCTCTTCTCGTCTGTAGACCTCTTCACGGGGACAAGATTCCATTCCAATTTCAGAAGACTCAAAAGAGCCCCTTTTCACTCCCATAACAGTTCGGGGAAGGTTTTTAAAAAGAAAGCAAAGGGGCTTCTACCCCCCCGCCCCCAATTGCTGTGCAATACAAAGAAACATCCATTTCTTGTGGAAGTCCTCTGCATTTTCCAAGTGAACCGATTAGAATTGGAATTGAGGACAAACGTATCTCATCTTGCAAGTCGAAGAGATCTCAGCATCTCTAGTTCTTTGGAACCCACCTAGGGCCTCTATGCTCACAAATAGGGAAGAGGGCATCAATTTATTCTCCATCGCGCCTGAGGGTAGGACAAGAACCCATGGGTGGAAAATTGTCCGAGGGAGATCCAACCTGGAGATAAGGAGGAATTTCCTGACAGTGAGAACCATGAAGCAGTGGAACAGCTCACCTCCCGAGGTGGTGGGTGCTCCATCGCTGGAGGTTTTCAAGAAAAGACTGGACAGCCATCTGTCCGGGAGGGTATGAGGTTTTCTGCCTTGGTCAGGGGGTTCAACTAGAAGACCTCCAATGTCCCTTCCAACCCTACAATGATTCTATGATACCAGTATTTCCTTTATGCACCCCATACGTTTTTCTTAAAAGTCTGAGGTTCTTTTGCAACTGCCTTTATGTACTGTGCCTTGTCTCCTGGGGGCACGCCCAGTGTCGTGGTGGGTGTCACCACTGCCATGGGATGCCCTCTCTCCCCCTGGGGAGGTCTGGTTGGCCCGGACCCAGTATTTTGAGGCAACCCTCTGAAACCCTGGCTTTTCCACTTGGCTTTTGAGACCGTCTGGGACCGATTCTTCGAGGCCTTTTGGCCCTGTAGGCACGAGTGTGTTGAGTTGCGGGATTTTCTCTGCCACCTCAACATTTGAGTCTTTGGGGACAAGGTACTTTAAAAGTATTACTAAAATAAAATGCGCCGTTACCATTTAAAAAAACGCAGGAGAGGAAATTACTAAAATCAAGAGAGAGAGGTCATAAGACTTTTAAAATCTTAGAAGGTTAAAAAACCAGGAGGGGGAAAAAACTCAAAACCAGTTGAAAGCCAACAGACATATTTGCTGGCATAAGATGCAGCTGCCCACTCGGACTGTTTCAAAAAGGGACTTGGTATACGTTGATGGCAGGTCGGGCCGCGAGTCTGGATGTCTGTAGATCGCCTGTCCTATCGGAGGCGGCCATCCCTTGATGGGTCAGTTCTTGGGGATGCAACGTGGCAGCTGCGTTCAGGCTCCCCTGAAGCTGCTGGTTGGCCACTGAGCAATCCCAGTGCCAAACTAGGGATCCCTTCAGTCTGGATCCAGCAGGGTTCTTCTCGTGTCCCTGCCGACAGATGAGCTTACAGAATTAGCGGGAGTCACTGGAGTTTGATTTATGCCTCCTGTTTCAATATATGAGGGTGCCTTTTCAGCGCTAAGCTGCCTCCATCCTTTCGTTCCCAGGGTTTGCCGGTTGCCTTGGACAAGCACATTCTTGGCTTCGACACAGGAGGTAAGAGGGTTTCTTTTCCATGCGCTTTGCTCCCTAGGACCTTTGGCGCACGGTTGCTGTGCTGCACCGTTCAGTGGGCTCTGGTGTGCAGAAGCCCGTCGGCCCAAATTCAGGCAGCACCTCTGCTGCAGCAAAATGGTGGTCTTTGTTTTCTGCCTGGGAGAAAAGTCAGGGCCACCTTCCAACGATGTGGTCCTGGCCATTGTAGTTGCACGAAGCAACCGTGTATGGTTTATTGCAAACAATTCCCCATATAATCCCTCAGGAGCCAGAATTCTCTTAGTGATGCCCCTCATGTATCTCAGTTATGCCAGTCTCAGTAGTGAATTGCCACTAGGAAAGGGAGCTGTTGTAAGCCTTTGCTCTTGTGCCCCGGTTAGTTTGTGTGACTCGGTGCACAACAGTAAATGCTTACACCTGACTTCTTAACTGGTGACAATTTGCCACTGATGTTTGTGGCAGCTGAATTGCAGCGGAATAAATGCCTATTAAGATTTGTGTGGTCAATGACTTCTGGATTTTAGTGAGAGTGCCGTTATCCGGGAGGTTTCAGGGCTGGCTGAGGGTGGAGACAAAGGCCTCACGGATCCATGTTGGATTTGTGATGGGACCAGCATCACGTCATCTGGAAAAATGTGACTCCCCAGAACAGTGGGTGCTTTGCTCTGTTGCACCTCTGTGTGGTTATTAGGAGCCATTCGGGTGTCCTGGTCAATTTCACCTCCAGCCCAATGCCGGACTGAGCTCTGGGCTCCAGACCAGGATTCCTCAGACACCTAGAACTGTATATGACAATCCTCTCCAGAACAGGTTGCAGGTGGCATGAATAAGGAAGTCTCCCTGGACAGAAGGTTCAAGAACCACGAGAAACAGTAGCCATTGTGTGGTTCTCCAGGGGTTGTTGCATTATGGCTTCCACCTCTCTCACCCAATTGGCTGTGCTGCCTGGGAGATGCAGGGCAGCAAACATCAGGAGGGTCAAAAGTTGCCCACCCCTGGCCTGAGTTTTGTTCAAATGCCAAAGTTCTGTCCTGTGAGTTTCTGAGTCTTTTGAGATCAGCGACTCGGACGCCCCCAGCCCATGTGTGCATGAGCCTGAGTGAGGCGGAAGCCGGCCCTTCTCGAAGGAGGAAGGACCCACACGCTGGGCTGGTGTTTCACCCAGTTTCACACGCTGGGGGGGCCCTGGATGCACTTAGCTTGGGTTTGCTTCCGGGGGTGTTCAGCTGTGCAAGAGGCCTAAGCCAAACCCACTAGGTTTTCAAAAGGGGGGCAAGACCCAGAGAGCATCACAGAGACTTGGCGGCTGCTTCAAAAGGGCGGGAGAACTGAACTTGAGGCCTGTTTCTTTTCCCTTCCCACCCCCCCAAGATGCCGTTCTCAACGAAGCCGCTCAGATCCTCCGCCTACTGCATATAGAAGAACTCCGCGAACTGCAGACCAAGATCAACGAGCCTTCGTGGCGGTTCAGGCCATCATCGCGGATCCAAAAACTGACCACAGACTGGGCAAGTCGGGAGATGAACTGACAAGAGCCGCCCTGCTCTTCCGTCCTGGCTGGCAGGAAAGGAGGGAGGGGGACCCCTCTTGAACCCAGCATGCCATTCCGACAGGCTCCCGCTCCCCGTGTTTGGAAAGAAAACAAGGCGACTGCCCAGCACAGCCACTCAATGCCATTTTTCTTTACATAAATAAAGCTTGGATTAACAGATCCAAACTGTTATCCTTTTAGCAAGTGGTTGCCCAAATAACCATAGCAGCTCAGTTCCCCTGCTTGGTTGGTTGGTTGGAGGAATATATTACAAATTGAGTCAGTCGTGCCACCCCCCTTTTTTTAAAAAAAAAGTTTTCTGAATTTGGCATCTCGTTCTCAACTTGCAAAGTTTTCAGCATCATTCCCTCGTGTTCTTCATTTCAAGGCCAGGAAAGGGCTCTAGAAGAGCTGTCCAAGGAAACAAAGCTGAAGTGGCCGAACCCTGCAAAAAAAACACTCTGATTTTTGTTTATTTAATTTATTGAATAGCGTAAAAAAAAACACGAGAAGATACAGATAGATTTTGGCACACGCACTCAATCAGACAGTCCCGGAACACGGGGGGGGGGGGGGTAGGGGGCTGCTGCTAGGGGGAAAATCAATTTGAACCCGGCCTGAATCATATTAGCAGATTCTCATATAAATACTAAAAGGGCATGCAGTGAGGCAGAAGCAACCAGAGGTGGGGCATTGCGTTGCATTTTCCAGAACACCTTTAACAACTTCGTGTGGTTCCTAAATATAAACAAGGCACTCTTTCCACCGTCCTGATACAGCCAGAGCTTTTACCCTGATCCGGTAAGGCACAGTGGCAGGAGACCTGCCCGATCGTTCTCCTGATTTCCCTTCCTTCTTCACTGTTCTTAAGTGTGTAGAGCCTCTTGCGTTTCCAATAAAATAACCATGGAGTAAGGATACGTGTATACAGTCCTATTTTCTTTTTGCAAAGGAGCTTCCATCAGCAAATGAGCAGGATTAGCCCACATCATCCATAGCACCATTTCTTCTTGGCAATATATAAAAAAAAAATCCATTTTATAAAAAATGCAGTAGTAAAGATCTGAGGTATAACTCAAGAATACTGGATAATTTTGCTCTAAGTTAAACCACTGAATTCCCTTCAGTACAAGTCGCCGGTGGTCCTGCCATAGCTGGAGGGATCGTTTTCACTATATACAGTATCAGGATCCGTCTTCCGGGACCTTTCGCTCTCCTCCCCCTCGGGTCGTACACCAGGTAGCTTATTTCCTTCCTGCTGAAAAGACAAAAGGAACATTTTATGCGAAAGTTGTTATATTTAATCTGTGACGCAGATTCCCCCCCCCCCCAAAAAAAAACACTTGCGGTCATTAGCAGGGAAGATGGGGAACGCCTTCCAGACTCTTGAATTCCTGGAGTGATGTGACCCCAACTTTGGTGCCGTTTTTTCAGCGGCGTCAAGAGTCTGTTTCCTCCTCATCCAATTTTATCCTGTTGCTGCAGCTTGGCAAGCGACAGAGCATTTAGGCTGCTTCTGTTGTCCAACAGGATATCAGCTTACACTCTTTGCCTGACACCGGTGGAAATGGCTTTGGGAAAAATCGCTGAAAAGGACTGGAAACATTCTTCCCAGGAGCAAAAGGGTTCGTGCAAAATGTCACGCCTTCCAACCTTCCCACCCTCTGCTATTTTGGGTGATACTGTAGTTCTCACCTCCTGGACAGTACGGGTGAACGACGGTTATTCCATAGAGATGAGTCCGCTGTTCTGGAAGGTATTTGCCTGTGAAATCACCATCATCTTTGTTGACAGCTATAACGCCGTCCCTGTGCAAGAATTCAAGGGAGAAAGAAATGCTTTCACCTAATGCAACACACCTTTGGTTTATGGCTGTTCTGATCTTCAGGATGGCAGAATGAGGAACATTGACGCTAGTGTTAGTTCTCCTGTTCTGATTTAAGATGCCTGGAGGAGCAAAATGATTTCTCCTCTCTGCAATTGGGACATAGAAGAGTCGTACGGCTGGAGCACAACCACAGGCGTGCTGCTCAGCAGTCAAACCAACGGCCCCTTGGACATCAACCAGCGGGAGAGGTACACAGCAACACCTTCTGTCCTTTTTAAGAACATAGGAATGGCTATAACACAAGGGTTGTAACTGAAACGTCAACTACCAAAACACCCAAACACCAGAAAATGAGTGTTCTTCAAGAGCTGAATCTAAAATCTGCCGTTTTTCATTTTGAGAGAAAAACTCACCTTGGGGTGATTTTTTTTTTCCAGATTTGAAACGTTTGCGGACCGCCCACCAGCATAGGAAAACCAACGCTCCCACGTCGCCAGTTGAGAAACGGTTGGCTAAATGAGATTTCTGTCGCACCGTTTTGGACAGCCAAAAAGGTTCTCCGGACCTTACCTTCTCCAGTCTGTGTGGTAGAAGTGATTGGCGTAGCTAACGATGCTGAAGGGGTAGTTGAGGTTATGCCGAATAACACGCCTTCCTGTTCCATTGGGCAACGCACACTCCAGCTTCTTGGTTCCTTGGCCAAACAGAGACACTTAAATCAGGGGAAAGCGACCACTGGCCTGCTCCGTGGTTGTTGTCTGACTTCAAGTGTATCATTCTAGCCTGGTGAGTTTTTAAAATGTTCCTGGTGTGCAGGTGATGGAGAATTGGATGCTGATAAATGCCACCCCAATAAATGATTAATGGCATGCTGTCAAGTTGAATCTGACGTGTGGTGACCCTTTCCAGGGTTTTCTAGATATAGGCTACTCAGAAGTGGTTTACTTTTTCCTCCTCCTGGTGGTGCTCTGGGGCCGTTCTGCAGCTTACCCAGGGCTACACAGGCTGGCTTACCTCCTGCAAGGTAGAGTGGGGAATCCTGAACCTGATTCTGCAGCCAGCGACCCGACTCACTGTCCTCTCAAGCCACGTCTGCTTTCTTTGCACACGGCGCTCTGCAGAGGTGGATCCTAAGAAAGGTGCCTGCTAGGAGGTCACAGAGTGACAGCAGAGGAACTACCTCTGTGGGTGGGGAGCACGCCTGCCCTCTGAGGTCCCTGTTGAAGCTTTTGTCATCCCTTCAACTAGGGAAGAAAGGTGGCAGGAGCTGCAGTCACCCGCTAGTGCAAGGTGGTGTCAAAGCTCCCTCCCACATCAAGAGAGCCTTGTGAGGCCTCAACCTTTCACAGGCTTCTATCGCAGAGACATGGCAGAAGAGTAACGTTGATGAGAGGACGGACTGGGCCATGTTTTTTGGAGGGGGTGTGTGCAAAAGGAAAGGATTAAAAATGCAGTTTGGGGAGTAGCAAGGCCAACCCAGTGGGGTCACAAAATGACAGTGGGGCATGCGGTCCACTGTTTGCCCCTCCTTAAAATTAGGAGATCCCAGCGGATCTCTGCGTCTGCATGGCTGGTGAGGGATGAAGAGCGACGCAGGGAAACTGAAAGGGCCTCTTTCCCTCGCCGCTGCGCCTCCGAGGGGCACCTTTGCTCTCTCGCCCGTTCTTCTCCAAGGGCAAAGAGAGGATGGGGGCCACTCAAAAGGCTCTGAAGCCGCTGGAGAAGCGGGACCAGGGCTTTCTGCCCAAGAACAGCCAGAGCGCCCACGGAGCTGCCGGCTGAAGACTGGCAACCACAGCCCAGAGTGCTTGAAAGCTGCTTCTGACCAGGAGCACATCCACCTGTGGAGAAGGTAGCCCTCTCCCCCACCCACCTCTCTCTGCTAACCCTTGAGTCCCATACTTCCTCTGCTGGGGAACCGAAGCAGCTTTGTCAGGGCTGGGTCAAGACTTCATGACCTCCTATGATGACCATGGGTCTCTCCCAAAGAGTATCTCCCCCACCCAAGCCGCCTGGCCCCTGTACTGGGGTAGATGCTGGTGATCACAGGGTGGAAGGACTCTCTGGGGTTCCATGGTCATGGACAGACCATGATCTGGTGCCAGGAAACGTCTGCAGGTCCAAACTGCAACACCCAGATTGCTGACTGGGGCTGGTTAAAGGGAACCATCCCATAACCCTCATCGACTCCACCCCACCATAGCCCATTATGCCCAACTCACCGTCTGCCACTCTATTTCTCAGCACAATTCCAAGGGCTGCTTCTAACCTATCGAGCCCAAAACGGTATAATTTCACATTACCTCGAGGACCGTGTCTTCCGACCTGCTTGGGTCTTCAAGTCATCAGGAGACCCTTTCTCTGGAACCCACCACCTTCACAGTTGTGTTTGGTGAGGACACAAGAGACGGCTTTCTCTACTGTTGTGCCCAGACTTTGGAACTCCACCACACAGGAGGCCAGTCTGGCCCGATCTTTGGACAGGGTCAATTCAAGTGACACCTTCTTCTCCTCCAAGTTGACCAGAGATTCCCCCCCCCCCCCCCCCAGATAAGCTGCAATTGGTAGTTTCATCCCGGAGGTCTCTTGCTGGAAGTGATGGGGTCAAGTCACGGGATGTCTTTTTCTCCTTCTAGTTGAGAGGTATTTTTATTCCAGATGCTGGCTGCCGTTGGGGGCTCTTGTTTGAAGATGTGGGGTCAGTTCAGCAGATGTCTTCTCCTCCTAATTAAGGGGATTTTTTTTCCCCAGAGAGAGGCTGCAATTGGCAGCTTCACCCCCGGAGGTCACATAGTAGTAAGGAAGTCCGTTCATGCAATGTCTCCTTCTCCTCCTGATTGAGAAGAGGATTTTTAAGATACTGGCTGCAAGTGGTGGCTCTTGAGTGGAATAATGGTTCCGTTTGTTGGACATCTTCTCCTCCTCCTGCTTGGTAGGGGATGTTTTTTTAAAGATAGTGGTTGCTACTGACAGCTGCGATCTGGAGGTTTCAAGCTGTCAGTAACGGTGTCAGTTTCTAGGATGTCTCCTTCTCCTCCTGCTTGAGAAGAATTTTTTAAAGACACTGCCGGCAATTGATGGCTCACTGCTTGGAATAATGAATTCCGTTTGGGTGATGTCTCCATCTCCTCCTAACTAAGAAGGGTTTATTAAGATACCGGCTGCAAGATGTCTCTCTTCCTACTAGAGAAGGGTTTTTTTAAATCCTCACTGCAAGTGGTGGCTCCCGCTTCAGAATTATGGGTTGAGTTCATGGTTTTTTTCCCCCTTTTTCTCGTACTTGAGAGGGGATTTTTATTTTTCAGAGAGTGCCTGAAATTGAAGGCTCTTGGCTTGTAATAACAAGGCCAGTTCCTCCTCTTCTCCTCTGATCGAAGAGTTTTTCCCCCCCCCCCATATCCTGTTTGTAATAGAGGGTTCTTGCTTAACGTAAAAGGTGGAGTTCGTGGGATGTCTTCTCAGTTGGGGGCTTCACCCCGCACTTTTCTTGTTGGGACTAACAGGGTCAATTCATGGGAGGTCTTCTACTCCTCCTAGTGAGAAGGGTTTATTTTTCCCCATATACTGGCTGCAATTGGGTGTTCTTGCTTTGATTGTTAGGGACAGTTTGTGGGATGTGGTCTTGGAATTTCTGCCTCTCCTCCGACTTGACACAGATAACTTGCAGAAGAGCAGGGAAAATAATTTGCTTGTGAGGTTTTTAGGTCCAAGACATCACCTCTTCCCCCCGGATCCTATTCAAGTTAGATCCTATGGATTTTGTGAAGTCTGCAGATTTCTCCACAGCTGAACCTTTACATTTATTGCTGTGGAACCCAGATAACCCCGTTGCATCTTAGAACCAATGTTGTTCAGCCGTCCTTCTGGGCATCAAAATGGGATGCCCAAGGACACTTTCATGTATGTTCCCTAGTGTACTTTCATTTAGAGAACTTAACATTCAAAGAATAAAAGTACAGATATTTATAAAAATTATAGAGTGTACTAGGTCAATGTCGGCTAATACATGAATCTTAGCCACAAAGGATATGACTGTTTCTTTTCAATTTCTTAACTGAGGGCCAACGGCTTAGTAAGAAGTGATGCACAGAGAAAAGAAACAGATAACATCTTTCTCTAGCCTACATGAAAAAGAGAGAAGAGCCAGCATGAATGAGCATCTTCTCTTTCTCCTTTCTCCTTGTCTTAAATCCTCCTTGAAAGTACTCATTTTTAATACCATTGCCTTCAGCCAAATGATTGAGACAACCTCCTTGCTATCAGACCGCCCATCTGCCAAGAAACATCTCTAGATTTGCCCTTCCAACTTGACAAAATTCAAACCTGGCTGCCGAATCCGAGAGCTCACTGTCAGCATGTCAAAAATATTCTTATTTTTGTGCTAGATAGAGTCGAACCCAAATCTCATCTGCTTTGCTCATTTCCCTCATCACATTTCTACCTCTTTCGAACATTTTCCTCTCCCTCTTTCTCTTTGACCCCTTTCTACCACTTATCTCCCCTTTCCCTTTTCTTCCCATCTCTCCTCCCTCTTCCTTTTTATAACAATTTCAAAACATTTCCTTTTCTCTTTCTGTCCCCTTCGAACCCTTTCCTTTCGGTCTTTCTCTTTCTGCCCCCTTCGAACCTTTTCCCTTCCCTCTTTCTCTCTGCCCCATTCAAACCTTTTCCCTTCCCTCTTTCTCTTTCTGTCCCCCTTCGAGCCTTTTCCCTTCCCTCTTCCCTTTCTGCCCCCTTCGAACCTTTTCTCTTCCCTCTTTCTCTTTCTGCCCCCTTCGAACCTTTTTCCCTTCCCTCTTTCCCTTTCTGCCCCCCTTGGAACCTTTTCTCTTCCCTCTTTCTCTTTCTGCCCCCTTCGAGCCTTTTCCCTTCCCTCTTTCCCTTTCTGCCCCCTTCGAACCCTTTCCCTTCTCTCTTTCTCTTTCTGCCCCCCTTCGAACCTTTTCTCTTCCCTCTTTCTCTTTCTGCCCCCTTCGAACCTTTTCCTTTCCCTCTTTTGCTTTCTTCCCTCTTCAAACCCTTTCCCTTCCCTCTTTCTCTTTCTGCCCCCTTCAAAGCCTTTCACTTCCCTCTTTCTCTTTTTGCCCCCTTCGAACCCTTTCCCTTCCCTCTTTTTCTTCAGCCCCCTTAGAACCCTTTCCCCTCCGGTTGTTGTGGGTTTTTCGGGCTCTTTGGCCGTGTTCTGAAGGTTGTTCTTCCTAACGTTTCGCCCAGTCTCTGTGGCCGGCATCTTCAGAGGACAGGAGTAGCACTCTGTGCTCTGGTGCAGTTTGTTTGGGAGTTGAGTATTTATAGCTGTTGGATCAGCTTTTGTCCTTTTCAGGAGATGGGTGATTATGGTGATCAGTGTGTTTTTGTTGTGGGGTGTATTGTTGTGATAAGGAGGAGAGATTATCTGTCACTGTGATTGATGGGTGTCGTTAGCTGGTCTTTTGTGTGCAGTGATCACCGGTCCTTGTGGCTGGGTAGAGTTTGTTGACGTTTTGCAGGCCGTATTTTTCAGTGCTGGGAGCCAAGCTTTGTTGAGTTTTAAACTTTCTTCTTTTTTGTTGAAGCTCTGCTGGTGTTTGTGGATTTCAATGGCTTCCCTGTGCAGTCTAATGTAATGATTGCTGGTGTTGTCCAGTATTTCAGTATTTTGAAATAGGAATTTCATGTCCAGCTTGTTTTAGGGCATGTTCAGCTACTGCCGATTTTTCCGGTTGTTTTAGTCTGCAGTGTCTCTCATGTTCTTTGATTCTGGTGTGGATGCTTCGTTTTGTGGTTCCAATATATACCTGGCCACAACTGCAAGGTATCCGGTATACTCCTGCAGTGGTGAGTGGGTCCCTTCTGTCCTTTGCTGACTGTAACATTTGTTTTATTTTTTGTGGCGGGCTTGAATACTGTTTGTAGGCTGTGTTTTTTCAAAAGTTTCCCCATGCGGTCCGTGACCCCTTAGATGTATGGCAGAAATCCTTTATTTGTGGGTGGCTGTTTTTCTTCTTTCAGTTTGGTCTTGTTTTCTTGGTTTGAATGCTCTTGTGATTTCATTTTTGGAGTAGCCATTTGCCTGTAGGGCCCAATTCAGATGGTTGAGTTTGGTGCTGAGAAATTGAGCTTCACAGTTCCGATTTGCACGGTCTACCAGTGTTTGATTATGCCTCTTTTTTGCTGTGGGTGGTGGTTGGAGTTTTTGTGTAGGTACTGGTCTGTGTGGGTGGGCTTTCTGTAGACCTTGTGTCCCAATAGGAGGTCAGTTTTGCGTACGACCATGACATGTAAGAACGGGAGTTGGCTCTCTATTTCTTTTTCCATGGTGAATTGTATATTTGGGTGGATGCTGTTGAGATGGTTTAGAAATTCTTCCAGTTTTTCTTCACCGTGGTTCCAAATTGCGAAGGTGTCATCCACATATCGGAACCAGACTGTGGGTGCGAAGGGTGCCGAGATGTGGATGACACCTTTGTCAAGGATAATTTCCAACCTGAGACAGAACAAGGTTTGTGGTAATTGGCAGCCATATTTCACAGATGTGCAGAATGCTGAGTCATGCAGGATGCTGAGTCATGCTGGATGCTGAGTCATGCTGGATGATGCAATGTCCACAGTGATTGGCTGTATGCAAATATGTATGTGTATACATGTATGGACATGTACAGAAGATGTATGGATCTCTTCTTTGGATGTCATGCTGTCGTGCTGCCGGTTTGTACTGCTGTATATACTGCAAATACATTTTGGTGTTGGAAGAAGCTGCCTGTGTTTGTGTGAATCAATTGGACTGCCTGGACTGGGACAAAAGCTCTGCTAACTTTACACCAACAACCTTCGCAATTTGGAACCACGGTGAAGAAAAACTGGAAGAAATTTCTAACCATCTCAACAGCATCCACCCAAATATACAATTCACCATGGAAAAAGAAATAGAGGGCCAACTCCCGTTCTTAGATGTCATGGTCGTACGCAAAACTGACCTCCTATTGGGACACAAGGTCTACAGAAAGCCCACCCACACAGACCGGTACCTACACAAAAACTCCAACCACCACCCACACCAAAAAAGAGGCATAATCCAAACACTGGTAGACCGTGCAAATCGGAACTGTGAAGCTCAATTTCTCAGCACCAAACTCAACCATCTGAATTGGGCCCTACAGGCAAATGGCTACTCCAAAAATGAAATCACAAGAGCCATCAAACCAAGAAAACAAGACCAAACTGAAGAAGAAAAACAGCCGCCCACAAATAAAGGATTTCTGCCATACATCTAAGGGGTCACGGACCGCATGGGGAAACTTTTGAAAAAACACAGCCTACAAACAGTATTCAAGCCCACCACAAAAATACAACAAATGTTACGGTCAGCAAAGGACAGAAGGGACCTCCTCACCACTGCAGGAGTATACCGGATATCTTGCAGTTGTGGCCAGGTATATATTGGAACCACAAAATGAAGCATCCGCACCAGAATCAAAGAACATGAGAGACACTGCAGACTAAAACAACCGGAAAAATTGGCAGTAGCTGAACATGCCCTAAAACAAGCTGGACATGAAATCCTATTTCAAAATACTGAAATACTGGACAACACCAGCAATCATTACGTTAGACTGCACAGGGAGGCCATTGAAATCCACAAACACCAGCAGAGCTTCAACAAAAAAGAAGAAAGTTTAAAACTCAACAAAGCTTGGCTCCCAGCACTGAAAAATACGGCCTGCAAAAGGTCAACAAACTCTACCAAGCCACAAGGACCGGTGATCACTACACACAAAAGACCAGCTAACGACACCCATCAATCACAGTGACAGATAATCTCTCCTCCTTATCACAACAATACACCCACAACAACAACAACAAAAAACACACTGATCACCATAATCACCCATCTCCTGAAAAGGACAAAAGCTGATCCAACAGCTATAAATACTCAACTCCCAAACAAACTGCACCAGAGCACAGACAGAGTGCTACTCCTGTCCTCTGAAGATGCCGGCCACAGAGACGGGCGAAACGTTAGGAAGAACAACCTTCAGAACACGGCCAAAGAGCCCGAAAAACCCACAACAACCGTTAGATCCCGGCCGTGAAAGCCTTCGCAAATCCCTTTCCCTTCCCTCTCTCTTTCTGCCCCCTTCGAACCCTTTTCCTCTCCTTCTTTCTCTTTCTCCCTCTTTCTCCCCGTTTCCTCTTCCTCCCTAGAATTAACGTTCATTTTTGTTGTGTTTTCATAAAATTTTGTATTCTTCCCATTATTATTCATCTTGTTTGGTTTTGTCTGTTTTCTTCAATGCCATTTTTTGAAAAATAAAAAACGGGTTATCTGGGCTACCCACAAATCAATAAATAGGTCTGAGGTGGACCAACCTACAGAATTCATCGTCTCCTGATCTTCTCTCTATTAGGGGAGGATCTCACAGGAGGCGATGCCTTGGTACCTGAACCCCTGACCCAGTCCCTTTTTTTTTTCCCATTAAAGGCCTCTGTCCGCCAGTTCCTCCAGTCCCGCATGCCAGGTCTTGGATCTTGTCCTATGGCTGGTGAATGTCTGGCTGTGTTGTTCCTTTTTAGGAGGTGGACCGTTTGTTCTGGATGGCCTGGAAGACGAAAGGATCGAAGAAGAAATGAAAGCCTGTGGAGAGGCCACTGGAGGTCATTTTGATTTTTCAAAGGATCCCCAGTGCTCACTTCCCCCTTTGTAAATGAAGCGCATCTAAGATTCTTTTTTAAGGACCGAAGGGTGTGATCGCACAGAGGAAAGATCTCCATTCAGACTGCTTCTGGAGTAACCTGGTGCAATCTCTTTCCTGGCGATCACACAAGGCATGGGGAAACCGCTCCAGTTCAACCCCAATTCGTGTCCAGGGTGCACCTTTTGGGGGGAGCTATAGAGCTTGTATTTTGTGTGACCAGGCTGGAGGGATTTCCCGGAAGATGGACAGGTCCCTTTATGGCAGTTCCCTCCCATTCAAGTGACCCTTTTTGGTAGAATTAGACGTGTCCCTTCGCATCTCTGACCCTGCCCGAAGAAAGCTTGTTTTGATTTGGGAAAGGCATCGCACAGGTGAGAGACACCTTCATTCTTGCTCACTCTGCGGGAGGGGTCGGAAGCCAGGGCTGCTCCTTGCGTCGCTAGAGAACAGGGGTCTCCTCCTTGGAGGGACAGGAGACAGGTGTGGGGAAGAAGGATGTGGCATCAGCAACCCTAAGGGTAGCCGTCTAAGGTCAAAGGAAGGTCAGCACACATCGGAGCGGGCAGGGGACCATCTGTGCAAAACACATTTTTAGGTACAAAAATGGCTTCCCTGAATTTTTCAGAAAAAAAAGGCCAAAATGGGAAAAAATGCATAAAACGCCATCATCTTGCCTAGCAAGAAAAAAAAAAACTTGTTCGATTTTTCATTCTCTCCTGGAAATGAGGATTGACATCCCTACACTATACGGTGAGGTCCGGTTGTACGCCTGGTCACACAACCGAGCACACGACCGGACCTTCCCACCCGCCTCTTCTTCCCTGTCTGTGGGCTCTTTGGAGTCAGGATATGGACCGCATTCCATCGCTCTTCAATATTGCCCGAGCGGCATCCTTTTCGTATGGTGGGTGTGGAACTTTAACCCTCCTAAAAGGTTCTCCAGAACTACTAGCCAGCAGGCCTAATGGTAAGGCGTTCTGGGAGTTGCCATCCATAGCATCTGGAAAGTGGTTTGTGATGGTTTGTGGCTGGCCATGAACCACCACGAACGAATCAGAAAACCCAGCCGCAAACTCATTCGGTTTTTGTTTCATGCCTGGTGGGAGGGAGGGTCTTACCTTCTCCTCTTGTGCCACGGTTGCCCCCTGCCCACCTGCCGCCACCCGCCTCAACTGTGCTGCCACCACAGCGTCACCCGCGCAGTTTTCGGCTCTGCCTTATATCCGGGTGGAGTCCAGAGATAACAACGATATAAAACCTGTCATGATGATGGGATATGTAGTCAGAGAAATGTAAGATGGAGTCAGACAGATTCTGTGTGAAGATGATTTGAGAGACATTGGAATGTGTTTTTCTAAGTGCCATGAGAGTGTTTTTCTGAAGACTGTTACAGCCTGGATCGAGATAGCGCTGAAGGCCGAACTGAGAGGCCCGTGGAAGACTCAGCATTCCGAGCTAATTGGAGAAGAGACAAACAATACCTGGACTCTCATGGGAATAAAGGGAGCAGGAAGGTGGTACAGCCTCTTGAGGCTAATTGGTTAACAGCCAGAATGGTCAAGAAGAAGGGAGGAGTTAGAGGATGTAGAAAAATGGACGATAGGTTACGTGAAAGTGATTCTGATGGTTCGTGTGTTGTTCTGTTCTGGATTCGATTCCATGAAGGAGGGAGGATGTAAGTAAAGGAGAAAGAAGGAGGTGGGGCTGGCCCACTATAGCCCACCTTAGCTCAGCTCAGTAGTGTTTTATTATTTTAAAGGGAAATAGTTATTTTATTTAACTGCAATGATCTTTGAATATGTTCTTGATGCTAAAGCTTGTGTAATATAAACTGAATTCTAATGAAACTCTATTTTTCTAATAAAAATTAATTATAAAAATTCTTACAAAAGGACTGGTCTCTTGAACAACAGGGTCTGGCTAAATCCAGAAGGTGGAGAGGGCCACACACTAGCTATCTTTAAGAGTCCTACCTAACTGAGCTGTTGTGAGTTCTAAGGAATCACAAAGCCCATGTGTCTGTTCTTGCACAGTACTGAGTAAACGTAAAGTGTTCTTTTTAAGGTCAGACTTGTTCAAAGGGCTGACGCTACGCACTGCTGAGGTCCTGGGACTTGCCCCAGCGCAAAGGTGGTCGGTCAGTGGGCTGTCGGGCTCTCTGACCGAGGGCAACTTGCCCCTGAAGGGGATTTAGTGCCCCAGAAAACCCATCCAATCTTTCCTAACAATTGGAAACCACTGAAAAACCCCATACATACATTTAGCGTCGCCGCCAAAACAGAAGCCTCTCGTGCCAGGTGTGACCTTTTGGAGTGGTGCCGCGACCGCTCGTGGTGGCCTGTAGAAGCTCAGCCCTCTTCTTCAGGATCGTGGCTTCCAGAGCCCCTGTGGCTGCTGCCCTGGGCAGGTTTGGGCCGGCACACTCCCGCAACGCCTCCAGCCCTGAAATAAGAGGCGGGCACAGCACCCGCTCATCAAGCTCTCCAACAGCGAAATAGAGACCTGCGCCCTTGGGTTTCCTCCTCCAAGGCCCCTGGAAGGGTCCATGCTCTCTAGCCTCGAAGGGCTGCTGGCTGTTGGAGGGGGAAAGGAGGGCTTTCTGACTGGAGCCTCCTGCAAGTGACATGGATGCTCCTATTCGCTCTCCTTCTCTTTCTTAACCCCACCAACCCACACGTTCTTGCAGCCAGGAGAGAGTTCAGGTGGCCAACTACCCACAGGTCATGACCACCACCACCCCCAACACCACCCCTGCTAACATTCTTTACCGGTCAGAAGAAGATGCAGTGTCTTGTCTTCTATCTCTGACACCGGGATGCTCTGTAAAAGGGCCCCTAAAACAAGGAAATGGAGGGAAGAAAGGGTCAGGTTGCCCCATCCTTTCCCAAGTCCTGGTTCAAAGGAGGATTTGAACAGAAAGGAGAGGCTTGTCCTTCCCTCAGAGGGAAAACGCTGGGCTAGATGAAGCCTAGGGAAGGGCGAGAACTCAGTGGCCTGGGGGACATCGGCTTTGCCCACGGAGGCTGCCAGGTGGGATCCCTAGGAAGCCGAGGAAGGGGTGTAGGAATCCCGATGGTCTGAATAAGCCGGAGGCCACCTCCGAGAGTCTCACTCAGCACGGGCGGTCCTTCCTTCGTGGAAGGAAGGGAGAGTTGGAACGCCAGTGTTGGGGATGGGGGCATCTGGAGCCACATGGTGTCCAGGTCTTAAGACCCTCTGGAAGAAAGCGCTCCTGCACAGCTGGCATGGAGGGATATGGGGCACCGGGCGACCTTGAGCACTTCTGCGGCTGCAGCCCCGGCATGGCAAAGCCGAGGATGGGAAATCATGGGTGGAAGGCAGAGGGTGGAACCATCCCAAACTCAAAGGGGAAATGACCTGGATTCCCACTGAGACGTGGGAGAGAACAGCAAAGTATTGCCTCCTTAAAAACCACCCAAAGGACAGAAGCAGCTTTGCTGCCACGTCGCCACCGAGAGGCTACGAAGAAGGTCTTCTGCTGGACGGTCCGTCAAAGAGGTCCAGAACACCCCTTAATTCTACAGGGAGGGTGGGCAACTTCCAGAAGGTTTTCATCATCATCTTCTTCTTTCTCTTCATTCATTCATTTATTGATTTGGTCAGGGGATCGATGGGGGAAACCTAGACCTGGAAGGCCTGCTCCTTCCAACTCAAAACCTTTTTTTAAAAAACAAAAACCCTTTTGTCTCTTTTTTTGCTCAGAAGCCCCTTAATTCCTTCCAGTTGCAAGAACTGAATGTAAAAAGTAAAACAAAAACTGTGGGTAATGGTGGGGAAAAGAAAGCTGCTTAGACCCGAAACGTGACACAATAGACCCCACATGAATTTCTGAACCAAAAATGTAAAAGCGTTTTCAAAGGAATGGAACAGGTGAGGGGCGTCGGGGGTGACCTTTGGGCCCCAGGGGTTTGCGCACCACACGCTCCCCCCCCCCCGCGTGGACTTCTTGGGAGTTTGGAGACCCTCTTCGTAGGTGTCTCTTCCCCCCCCCCCCCCCTTGACTTCTGAGATTTGCAGGATGGCCCTTGCAAATCCTTCAATCAGCCAGCCTTGCCTCTTCGAACTGCTGGGCAGCCCAGTGGTTTAGCTTTCTTGTTGGGAGTTCGATCCCCCACTGGGCCGCCTTGACCCAGGCTGGACTTGATGATCCATGGGGGGGGGGGGTCCCTTCCAGTTCCCCAGTTCTAAGATGAAGATTAGATTACCTGAAATTTCCACCGCTTTCATTCGGACCTCGTCCTGGCCGCTCGAGAAATAGGTCGCCGTTTTTCTCAGGAGGCCCACGCTCCGTTTGGGGCTTTCTTTGACCTAAAGATTCAGGTAAAAATCACTTCAGTTTCTTGGGCTGCCAAAATCCATGTTTAAAATAACATGAGGATGACTGTGATGGTTTATCCCAGTCTTGGGCAGATAGCTCACAAGGCTGTGTTGCATTTTTTTTTTAAGCTTCACCTTTTGGTGTTGTTTTCTTTATTGCTGTACATGTAAATAAAATCAATGATTCCGTTTCCCAGCTTATGAAAAGGGCCGGTGTTCCTGCTAGGGTTTGTGTCCTGACCAGGCATGTGACCGAAACTTGCCCCGGCACCTTGTCAACTAGTCCCAATTAGCTACAGTCCAGTTCTGGAAAGATGACCCAAAGGCGGACTGGATTTCAGTATTTGGCCTGGGTTGCTGGCTTGGGTGACAGAATAAACCTGGCACGGCCATTGACCTTTCTCAGGCCCAGCTGATTGCCAAGGCCTCGGGCTCTTGCTGTTACTGTCGTTGTCATCTGTCATCAAGTCGGAACCAATTTCTAGCGACCTTAAGGGAAGTGAGCTATTTATGGAGTGGCTTGACCACTTCCAAACCCCCAGGGAGCTTTTGTGGTGGAGTGGGGATTTGAACTCAGGCCTCCTGAGTCCTAGTCCGCCACTGTCCACTGCTCCACACTGGGGGTGGGGGGTGGGGGGGGGTCTGTGGCTGACTAAGGAGCACAGCCTCTTGTTCCGGAAGGGCTGAAGGAGCTGGATTCAGATCCTAGCAACAGCTCAAAGAAGGGTGTCAAGCAGTAGCTTTGGAATCAAATCTCTGCTTCAGATCCCAAAGAAGGAACCCTAGCAGCCTTGGGTCCCCTTGAGGAGAAATGCAAGGTTTTAATGAACAAACAAACAAACGAACGAACGAACGAGCGAGCAAGCAAACAAACAAGTACAGATTATACTGTGCAATAGGAAGCCCCGGTCTTACCCAGGAGAAGCAGAGCTTGTGAAATGCTATTTTGTGGGCTCCACTGCTTAGAAGCCAAGACAATTTTCGTGGGTGGCTGGGTGTCTAGCTTAGGACAAACATCGTCTGCTTTGCCTACAGAGAGTCTCAAAGGTAGACCTTTCTATTTTGTACACAGAAGGTCTCAGCAGAGCTGCGACTAACCGGTTGACCAAGGGATTATTCTATCCTGTTTTTTTTACTTGTGCTTTTAATATAGTTCTTCTTATGAGTTATAATATGATACCCGTTCAATGCTTTTTAAATATTGTAATAGTTTATTATTTAGATCTTAACTTTGTTTCTTTTAATAGTATAAGCCACCTTGGATCTTTTTGGAAAAATGTGGCCTAAAATATTTCAAATCTATAAGTAACTATTCTGTTGTGAAGACACTGTACGTAGGTCAGTTAATTCAACGGTCTATCCCTCCCCCTTCCTCTCTCTCCCAGTCCAAACGGCTCCCTCTTGTTTTGGCTCACCAGCTGCTGGCATAGGTCTAAAATAATTTTTGTGGGGCTGACGTCTGTGGTCTTGTACAGATGCCGAAGCCGTTTTTTCCGCCACAAAGTCCAGAGCGTGCGAAAAAGCAGCTCTGCATGCCTAAAAAAAATAAAAAAGGAAAGAAAGAAAGGAAAGGAAAAAAACTTTCAAATTGCAAAGGTATGCATACATCGATAATGCAGGCGTAATACAAACAAGAAGCATACAGAATGCCAGCTGGCAGAGTCACAAGTTCTCTTCCGAAATTAGGTAAACTCGAGTGCCAATAATCTTTATCTTGCCAATGATCACGGAAAGTCACACTTTGCAAAGTCCTTTTAAAGCCATCTTCCTCCAAACCATATACTTTGATATCCACCTTGATTTGGAGTGGGGCTTTTAGATTTAGATTTTTAGATTTAGATTTGTTTGTTTTCAGCTGAAAACTCCATCCTGAGCACATTTGAACCGCATGACGGCCAAAGTAGATAATTAAGTTCTAAATTCTTTATTTAAATGGATTTCTTTCTTTCAACTCTTTCTTCATCACTGTTTTTCACCTGAAGATTCCTAAGTGTTTCCAGGCAGCTGATTAATGTGATTTAAAACATGATTTAAACAGAGGATTGAACAACATTCCTCAAAAAGAAGTGGAAAGTCCATTTATCACTAAAAGTCCATTTGAAAGCCAGTCTTTAAAAGGCAAGGACCGTTCACTCCAGACCACCCGGGCTGACCCCTGGAACCCCGACCAGGTGGGAGGAAGCCTGACTTCCCGGGCGGGAGTTCCATTATGGAGGCGCTGGTACAGGGGAAGCGATTTCTCGCGTACCCACCAGCCAAGCCTTCCGACAGGGTGGGACATGCAAAAGGGCTTGCCTTGAAGATTTCATCTCCCAGCCAGAAAAGGTGAGCTTCCAGGTATCCTGGCCCAATGCCGGTGAGATTTTGTCGCTCAAAATTGGCACTCTGATTAGAACAGAAGTCTAGGTGATCTAGATCTGATCTATTTCAGTCTGGAAAAGCTTCTCTAAAGGAGGAGGTGATGCAAAATAAACCCCTTCCTTATTTGGATAACACCTCCCAGACCCTCTTCCCCCCCCCCCCCCACTAGCCACACTAGCCAGTCCCAAACATGCTGGGGTCAGTTTGTGCCACAATTCACAAACCGTGGGTTTCTCTAGGTCCCTGAGCTCAATCATGGCATCACCAGGAGACATCAGCCCCTATGGAAGGGGCAGAAGCAAGCCCTGAAGAAAGGCTAGCTGAGCATCCTGCCCTTGAGCAGAGGGGAGAATGGAGGCCCAGCCAAGCACTCATCGGGCCTCTTGGGATTCCAGGACCATTGCTGAGGGAAAGTCCTCCGGGTCTTTCTGGATGAAGGCTGGCCCTTTTAAGCTGTCTACTAGCCAGGTTTCTCTGGGCCATGTACAATATATTCCAAATGGGCTGGGGGGGGGGGGGGGGTTAGATCAAAAGGAATCTTGTATTAAAAATAGAAAACACATTGAACATGACATAAAACCTCTGTGCAAAACAATACATTTTCTAGAAAAACACAGCACTAGCTATGCAAAACAATACATTAGTTTTACAACCATACCTCCGAGACTTTGCGGTTGGGGTCGCTCTGATGGACGAGCAGGGGTACCAAATTTTGCTTCACTTGATCAGCAAAAAAAGCTCGGCACCCCGACTTTGCCCAGGTGGCCAAGACCCCAAACAGGTGGAAGGCTGCCCCACGAATGTGGTCATCCTCCTAAAACCAGAGGAAGACAGGATTTCACCTTCGTAGACAGCCAAGCAACTCTTACAAGAGGTCAAATAGGCACCCCAAAGCTTAGGCGAAGAGAAGGAAGGCCTCTGAATTGGTGTGTGGCCTCGTCTTTGGCCAAACCACTCCTGCCACCAGCGTCGTGCAAGTGCGCGTGCAAGGAGGGAAGCAGGACCTCCCAGGGGAAGTGTGACTCTCGTCGTCCCCTGGGCATCTCCACGGGCATCCGCACCAGGCTTGCGCCAGGCTGAGGCGATGCCTTCATGCTCTGGAGGGGTTCCACCTGCAGATCTGGGTTAAACTCGGGGAAGGGAGGCGGCATGGAATGGAGGCCACAGCCAGGGGAGAGGACATCCAACCGATGTGTTTGACCTCCCTCCCTCCCTCCAGAAGCCCAGAAACGGGGAGGAGAGAGGCATCTTGGCAGCTGCCAAAGAGAGCACACCTCTGGGGTGCAGGAAGTGAAGGGGTCGTGCACAGATCTCAGCCCTGCGGCTGAGGGCTTGCCCAGGAGTCTCGTTGGGGGCTTCGACAGCCGTCCGCTCCTCGGGTGGTTGCTAGCTGCCACGCCACCCTCAGACAAGGAGGGGTTGTGCCCTGTTTCCCCGAAAATAAGACAGGATCTTATACTATTTTTTGCTCCAAAAAACGCATTAGGGCTTCTTTTCAAGGGATGTCTTATTTTTTTCCTGTAAAGCAATCTACATTTCTTCAATTACAGTCATGTCATCTTCTTCTGGTTGCTGCACAAGGGTGGAGGGCGGGGTTTCATTTAACTGTGGCTTATTTTTTGGGTAGGGCTTCTATGACGAGCATCCTGAAAAATCATACTAGGGTTTATTTTCAAGTTATGTCTTATTTTCGGGGAAACAGGGTATTTAACTGGTGGTAACCTATGGCGACCTGCATGCCTGGGATAACCCTTAGGGAAGGATGAAGGTCTCCTTATTCATGGGATCCTAAGGGGATGGGTCGCCCTGAAGGCTGAGTTCTTCCATAACATTGCGGGAGAGGGACGAAGAAGAAAGCTTAAAAGGGGCAGAGAAGCTGAGGAAGAGCTCAGCTCTCCGAAGCAGAGTTGGCAAAGGGGTGGGTATTTGAAGGGGGGAATCTGTCGCCAACGTACGTCAGACAGGAACGCTGTGACCCTCATACAGATGTCTTTGAAAAGGAAGGCCACTTTGCCCCACTTGAGGTGCTGGAGAACGAAGGCCAAGGCTTCCATAACTTCAGCCACCACCATGGCGTCGCGTAGGTGACGACAAAGGATTTGAAGAATCGCCTTCTTCTGTCCTTTCACCTGCAAGGAGGAGACAAAACCAAGTCCCTCCATCGGCCACGAGTGCTTCCAAAAGGAGGGAGCCGGTCGAGGGCCATGCCTTCTTCCCTAGTGGGTGACCCGCACATCCCATGGCCTTCCTGTCCGAAAAAAGTTCACTCTCTGCTCGGCCAGAAGGTAGGGCCCACCATGGTGGGTTGAAATGACAAGTCAAGAGATTCTGAATCCACCCGAGGGAGAGCTTCCTGGTTGGAAGAGCTGTCTGACAATGACGCAGAAAAGGTATGCATTTGGGCGTAGCCAGAGCAGAACATTGTCATGAAAGTAGCGCTCGTTGCTTGTCAACGTTTCAGAAGTAATTGATAGCCTAACAGGCTAGCTCCTCTAGCCTGAAGCAGGAGCGAACAGAGGGTGGTCCTGACTGAGCTTACTTGGTGCTGGATCTTCACATGGCAACCAGCCCTTGGAAAGCTGCACCGCAACTGAGGACACCTGAGATTTGCATCTTGCACGCCAGGCGTCCCCAGATGTGGGCTGGAATCCAGGAAAGGGCAACAAAACCTCTTCTTCTCAAAAATGCCCTAAGTGTTGTCTGTCTGTCTGTCTCTCTCTCTGTCTGTCTGTCTCTCTCTCTCTTTGGATGGGACACCTCTGTGGTCTCTGGATTGGTCCCTGCTTCTTTCCCAAGAGAGCACTGAACGAGGAGGGAGTCTCTTTAACACCTTACAAACACACATTCTGAAACAACATCAGCACTAAGGGGGAAGGGCTGACCTCATCCGGTGCCCAAAAGAGAAGCCGGCCCAAGCTTCTCAGAGCCACGCGACGGATGTCGGCCTGCTGGTCTTCGGCTCTTTCCTTCAGGACAGGAAGGAAGGCTCTCAGCTGGATCCTTTCTATGCCGCTGAGCAGAATCACCTGCAAGAGTTCAAGAGGTTCGTTACGGCATGGGTCCCTGGATCTTTCTCCATCCCAAGCTCAGGCTTCTTACCCCGTCAGAATCAATGGACTCTGATTTTTGAATAGGATGTAAATATTTTTGTGTGAAAGAACCTATCGTTTTTTTCCTCCTCATTTCATGAGGTGGCCATATGTTTCCTGCCAGTATCAGCTACTTTCATGAGTTTGCAAGAACAACTTTTGTGCACATTGCATAAACTGCGCAAACTGTGCCAAATGGTGCTTGTTTCTTTTTGGATGAAACGCTTCGTCCTCCTGTGCATGCTGAGTTGTGCCTCCTTTGCCTCTCAAAGGGACACGACCCAACTGATACCCCCGGTGGCCCAATCCATGGCTCTTACCTCAGTCAAGATCATGGTTCCCATGAGCCGCAGCTTTTCTGATTTTGATTTCATCCAGGGAAGGACCCTCTGGATGAGCACGCCGTCGAGCAAGCCGTTCTGCAGCAGGCAGCTGGGGGAGAGGATGGAGAAGGGAACCATTAGGGAGAAGGGAAGGGACAGGGCAGAGCTTGACTTGTGGCAGGGAGAGGTGGCCAGCCGTGAGAGGGGTGGCTTCAGGTTGCCCTGTAAGGCAGGAGGCGTGGCCGGAGGCATGCCTGAAAAGCGACCCACAAGTGGGGAAGGAGGAAATATTTTGGCAGATGCAGATGCAGGGAGACCGGTGGAGCTGAATGGCGGGGGACGAACCAAGTGTTATCGTCACCCGACATGTTCGTGTGCCAGAGAGTAGGAAGACACGGATCACCCAGAGCAGCAGAAACGGGATTTACTTAAATGGCACTAGTTGTTCCTCCTGGCTAAGCCTGTCACCTGGTCAGGATTACCAGCAGAATTCAAAAGAGGGGTAGAACCTAAAAGCCAATGAATGACTGTACAAACTTCACATACGAGCCATGGTGGGAGTCGGGTTTTGGAGGAAAGATCCTGGTGGCAGCCATTCCCCTGAGATGAGTGTCGGAAGGCCTTTGGGTCTGTGTGGGCCTGTGGTCGTATTGAACAGTGGCAATTCAAAGGGGGAATGGCCACAAGTGGTTATCAGCAGAAGGCTCACCACAGTAGTGATAACACCAACTGAAGCTCAAAAGATGTTCTCCCTTTGCTTCAAGCAGGCAGGATCCTTCAAGATTGGGGCCTCATCTGAATTGGCCCCATCTTTTGTTTGCACCTCTCTTTCCAGACATTCCTTCCTTCCTTTCCTTTCCTTTCCTTTCCTTTCCCTTCCTTTCCCTTCCTTTCCCTTCCTTCCTTCCTTCCTTCCTTCCTTCCTTCCTTCCTTCCTTCCTTCCTTCCTTCCTTCCTTCCTTCCTTCCTTCCTTCCTTCCTTCCTTCCTTCCTTCCTTCCTTCCTTCCTTCCTTCCTTCCTTCCTTCCTCACTTCCTTTCAGGCGATGGGGGTGGGTGGGGGGCGAGGACTTTTCAGGAGAGTGGTGGTGGAGAATGTCCTTGATTTTAGTCTCACCTTTACCGGATGCGTCCAAGGTGCTGAACCCTCTCCCTCCAAATATGTTCGGCAGGGTGGGTGGCCTCTATAAGGTTCCGATGGGAAGCCGGAAGGGATTCACCGAGCAGGACCACCACCCCAACAGGAAGGAACCCGGAGTCCTCAGCCCCTGCACCAGACATGGGGGCAACCCCACCCTCCCTCCTTCGCTTCTTGCTCGCCCGCGTTGCACACCGCACAGCCTGGAGGCCACCTACAGCCGTTGCAGTGATACAAAACCCGTGTCTCTTGGGCGACACCTCCCAGAGTCTCACAGCCCGCATAGCCATTTCCTCTCTTTCAGCCACTCCTAAGGCACTGACCTGGTCAACATGCAGAGGCCCTCCGGGTGAGTCGCAGGATCCCCAAACGAGGCCCAGGAGTTCACTTGCCCCGGGAGGGAGTACAGCAGCTGGGGAAACGATTCCTGAAGGTCCGCCTCCACGTGCAGCCCCAAGAGGACTTCGTACATGGCACAGGTGGCCTGCAGAGAGGAGGAAGAGGAAGAGGAAGAGGGGGGGGAAGAGACCAGAGGTTCCTCCTGGGTTCTCAGGCCCTCTCCTCCAAAAGGCCGTGGTTTTGGTCAGACTGGAGCCATCCATGCCAGCAGCTCTAGGAGGAGAACCGCTGAGAATTCTTGCTCAACCTCTTCTACCAGGATGGGTCAAAAGTGGCCCCTGAGAGCTTACCTTGAGGTGTTTTTCTCCCACCTCCTCTTCAAGCTCTTCACGGCCAGAGCAGGAAATGGTCCCCAGGATGGACGGCCGGGTCATGCAGGACATCAGCTTGCGTAGGATCAGCAAGGCCAGGGATGGGTCCCGACCTAAAGACCTCCAGATCCTGCTGGTCCCACTAAAGGAAAGAAGGCCAGAGTTACAGAGACTGTCTGAAGCGAGACTCTGCCTTCAGCAGATGGGATGCCAGGAGCCCCTGGTGGGCTGGTCACTCCCGGCAGTGAGAAACCAAGGTGGGACACAGACTACGCTGTGAGACCCCTTTCTCTTCTTGTTCTGACCTTCTCAGTGCTTGGGAAACTGACTTTTAAAGGAGAACTAGAATCTCCCAGGCAGCACAATCCGCCGCCCCCCCCCCCCGACCCGTGACTTTGCCAGAGTTGCCTAGATCTTCAATGAGGGACCAGGAAAACACTTCCTCATCTCCTTCTAATCATCAGTTGGAGTTGTCTTGACATCCGAAGACACTGTGGCAAGGAGTTTTCAAACCCTGCAAGTTCTCTGCCCTCCAGAAGAAGACGGAGACAAGGGTCTGTGTGCTTGGGTAAGATTTCTCTGCCCAAAACTGGTCTCTTTGAGAGCCAAAGCCAAGCCAAGCCCAAGAGTCAGATGGTTCAAGGAGACTCAGTCCCTCCAGTGCTCCTGACCCTTCGTCCTACAGTTAAAGCCTCCCTCATCAGAGTTTTGCCTCATTGCACGGTGTAGCAAACACCCTGCCTTCCCCTATATGTCAGGGTCTTCGCCTGCGCCCATGGGAGGGGTTGGGAGGCGGAGCCAGAGTGAAACTAGAAGGGACGGGTGAGTTAGAGGGAGACCGTTGGAGGGAGACCGTGAGAGGCTTGACCGCTGGAGAGTTAACTGGGAAGTGGGGAGTTCGGCTGTGGGGAGTGAAAGGTGGCCGTTGAGAGGGAGGACGTGAATGCTTCAGCTCCTTTGCTCGAGCACCCATGTGCAAATGCTTGCCAGGGGCACTAGGAAAAATCTCACAGGGCGAGGAGAAACGTGGTGTTGCCGTGTCTCCTGCAGGGACCACATCCTTCTTTGCAAGCTCAGCGCTCCAGTGAATGGGCTGGCGTGGCCGAGAAGAAGGAAGGAAGCCTCCTCCACCAAGGACCAAAAACCGTGCCTGAACGCCAGCGCCCACCTGTCCAGTGGAAGGCGTCGGCGGAGGAGGTGGCTCAAGACCGTGTCCAGATGCTGGTGGGCCACGGTGGAGACCGCCTCCATCAGGACCTCCTCCAAGCCATACTGCGTGGTGGTCGGCAGGTGGCTGCAGAAAAGGTCCAGGAGCCCTGGGATCTGGAAGGAGCAAGACAGGGAATAGACACGGTTCGTCTTTTTTGTTCTAGTAAAGGACATTTTAAAAAGATAACCCTCCTGATTATTTAATCATAAAAGTAATGTCTGAATGAATAAGTTTGTTAGTTTGCTTGTTTGTTTGTTTAACAACAACAGCAGTGATCATACACGGCTCTCCCTGAAAGAGAACACGGATCATTTCTGAAAGTGTTACTTTTGCTGAAATTGATCTGAACGGAAGCCAATCTACTGCAGGGAGCTCACGACCACAGCAGCACCCCATCTCCCCCCCCCCATCTCCCCAGGTCTGGGGGTGAGATTGCGCTCCCATGTTTTGTAAAAAAGCCATCCACGGTTGGGGCTGAGCAATGGCTTTGGCTTCAAAATGTACAGAAACGCACACCGACGCAGGCATGCGTGCAGGGAACCCTCTCTCCCCAAATGATTCAACAGTGCAGTTCAGGGCGTTTCTTGCAGACCTATGCTCCACAGCATTTCTACGCTCCACCCTCCTCTTGGAGAGCAAGTCCCGCTGAACAAAATGGGGTTTGTATGCTAATCATTCTGCTTTTGGCTTACACCGGTGGAAATTCTCTCCCATTTTCACATGCACACAAGAGGAAACACAAGGTGGGGTCCAGAGACCTATTGGGTGTGTGATCTAAAAAAAGAAATTCTAAAGGCACAACTACAAGCAATTCAAACAAGACAAAAAGGGGGAAGGCGGCAAAAAAGGCCAGTGTGGCTTCACAAAAAGCTCGGGGAGGACCTAAAAACCAAAAATGACATGTACAGGAAGTGGAAAGAAGGCCAGGCCACCAAGGAGGAGTACAGACAAGTAGCAAGGAAATGCAGAGATGGCCTTAGGAGGGCAAAATCTGAGAATGAGCTGAGGTCAGCTAGAGACACTAAAAGCAATAAAAAAGCATTCTTCAGGTATGTGAGTCACAAAAGACAGAGCAGCACAACTTCGCAATGGAGATGGAAAAATGATAACAGAGGACAAAGAAAAGGCAGAGGTTCTCAATTCCTATTTTAGCTCAGTCTTTTCCCATAAGACAGACTATGTACTTCCAAACAAATTGGGAGTGCAAGTGGAGGGGACAGGATTGCAACTGGAGATAGATAAACAAATAGTCAAGGAATACCTTACCACCTTGAATGAGTTCAAATCTCCAGGGCCGGATGAACTGCATCCGAGAGGACTGAAGGAACTGGCTGAAGAACTCTCAGAACCGCTATCCATTATTTTCTTGAAATCATGGGAAACGGGGGAGGTGCCAAAGGATTGGAGGAGGGCCAATATTGTCCCTATCTTCAAAAAGGGCAAAAAAGAGGAACCTGGGAACTACAGGCCAGTCAGCCTGACGTCAAACCCAGGCAAAGTTCTGGAACAGATCGTAAAGCACCTAGAAAACAAGGCAGTAATAACTAGACGCCAACACGGATTTGTCAAGAACAAATCCTGCCAAACTAAATTGATCTCATTTTTTGATCAGGTCACCTCCCTGATAGACAGAGGGAATGCTGTAGACGTAGTAGATCTTGACTTCAGCAAAGCTTCTGATAAAGTGCCCCGTGGGATCCTGATTAGCAAGCTAACTAGGTGTGGGCTGGATAAACCAAGTGTCAGGTGGACACACAATTGGCTACAGAATCGTACTCAGAGGGTGATGATTAATGGGTCCTTCTCTAACTGGGAGGAGGTAACTAGTGGGGTACCCAGAGGCTCAGTCCTGGGCCCGGTGCTCTTCAATATTTTCATTAATGAGCTGGATGAGGGAGTGAAGGGAATGCTTGTCAAATTTGCAGATGACACCAAATGGACTAGAACAGTGGTCCCCAACCTTGGGCCTCCAGATGTTCTCGGACTTCAACTCCCAGAAATCCTGGCCAGCAGAGGTGGTGGTGAAGGCTTCTGGGATTTATAGTCCAAGAACATCTGGAGGCCCAAGGTTGGGGACCACTGGACTAGAAGACAGAAACAACATTCCAAATGACTTTGATAGGATGGAGCACTGGGCAGAAAGCAACAGAATGAAATTCAACAGGGATAAGTGCAAAGTACTGCACCTCGGAAAAAGAAACCAATTGCACAGTTACAGGATGGGGGATCCCTGGCTCAGCAAAACTACAAGCGAGAAGGATCTTGGAATTGTCGTAGATTACAAGCTAAATATGAGCCAACAGTGTGATGTGGCTACAAAAAAGGCAAATGCTATTTTAGGCTGCATTAATAGAAGTCTAGTTTCCAAATCCCACGAGGTGCTGGTCCCCCTCTATTCAGCGCTGCTTAGGCCTCCCCTTGAGTCTTGTGTCAAATTCTGGACACCACACTTCAAGAAGGATGCTAACAAACTGAAACAAGTTCAGAGGAAGGCAACAAGGAGGATCAGGGGGCTGGAAAACCAAGCCTTATGAGGAAAGGCTAAAAGAATTGGGCATGTTTAGCCTTGAGAAAAGGAGACTGAGGGGTGATACAATAGCACTTTTCAAATATTTGAAAGTCTGTCATACAGAGGAAGGGCAAGATCTGTTCTTGATCATCCCAGAGTGCACGGCACACAACAATGGGCTCAAGTTACAGGAAGCCAGATTTCGGTTGAATATCAGGAAAAACTTCCTAACTGTTAGAGCAGTGTGACAGTGGAACCAGTGACCTCAAGGGGAGGTGGCGAGTGCTCCAACACTGGAGGCATTCAAGAAAAACTTAGATCATCCCCTGGCAGATCTGCTTTGATGGTATTCCTGCACTGAGCAGGGGGTTGGACTTGATGGCCTTGTAGGCCCCTTCCAACTTCCCTTTTCTATGATTCTATGATTTTATGATCACACCCATGGTCAGGAACACGATTGACATGCAATGCGCACTCCATCCATTAGGTCCAGAAACGTCTGCAAATGCTCTTCTGCACGTGCAAACAGCCAGTAGGATTCTGGCCACCCTTTTAAAACTGAAATTTGCAAATGCCCAGAAAGGGCTGGATCTTGAACCCAGATGGCCCTTAAAATCAGAGGGGAGCCCCTTCCGGAGATCCAGCAGCTGCGCACAGAGACCGTGGGCCAAACCCACACCCGCTCCCATACCCACCACCTCAAAAAGGTTGCTTCTTTCAAAAGGAAGAAGTCCCCTCATGTCCTCTATAGACCAATTTAAATAAAAAGTGTATGGGGTGGGTGTGGGTGCCAAAAGATGGCAAAAAATATTTCCAGGAGAGCTCACAAGGAGAGTCACTAATTTTTCTTCCTAAAAGGGAGGGAAGGGCTGTGGAGAATTCGGAGTACTGTGGGGCTGCATTTAGGCCTCTGTGGGGCAGCCTATGGCTCACAGGTTTCACTTGGGCCAGCCCTGCTTCACATAAAGGTTCTTGATGGATTTCACAAAGATGAAGGGAATTGCTAGACACAATTTCACGTGAAGTTATCATGTACGTTGTTTAACAGAACTTGATCTACATTTGGATGTGGCCAAAAAGACAGTCCGAAGACCACTTTTTCCAGAGGAAGGGCCAAACTCGAGAAGGCCACGGAGATGAACGGAATGGGGAGAAGGGCCTTTCCCACCCCCTCCGGCTCCCAGAATCCCCCACCCGAGGTGGACGTGGCTCTGCTGGCTGAGAAATTCCGGATTCTACAGAACCGAAGAGGTTTGAAAAAGGAACTTCCCAAACTCTGGTTCAGTGTCCTCCGGGCAAAGCTTAAAACTACAGATGCCAAGCTCTCTTCCTGGATTCTGCATCTGCTGGCTGGACCCAAGGGCAGTGGTCGCAAAGGCTCACCTGGCTCTTTATCGCATCCCCACGGTTTTGGAGGAGGGCGAGCAGCCAGCAACCACCAGCCCTGGCACAGGTGGGAATCTTGGATGCGAGGTCTTCCAGGAGGGCTTCCGTGAAGTCCAGCACCTGATCTTCAGGGAGATGGGGGCTCACCACCTGTCAAAAAAAGAAAGCCTGGTGTTCAGGGGGCAGGACTTGCTTTTTGTGTCACTGACAGGACACGAGGGCTCTGGAGATGACTTGAAAAACATCTTGTTCTCCGTGATTTTCGGAGTGGTGCCATCCCAGGATTCTGAGCTGAGGAAAGAAAAGACCACTAAGCATCTCTCCCCTTCCCCCCCCACCCCCACCCCCCAGTAATATATCAATGTCAGATCTTTCTCTGTGGTTGCCTTTGCCTTTCCCCATGGACTTGAACAGGGTTTTCCTGGAGAACCAGGAAGGCCTAAACAGGGGCAGAGACCTGAGCGAGGATTGGATTCTCTCCCAGAGGACACAGGATGGGTCAGACCACCTTTTCTGGGCTCTTCTTCGCAGATGGGGGAGACGGGGGGGGGGGAACCCTGCGTGCCAGGATTTCAGACCTCGGCACCTCATCTCAGAAATGACCGCCCGACACATGATCCTGGCCGTTGACTTTCAGCATTGAGAGAACAGAACGTGAACCCATCTGGGACAGGGAGGTTATCCAGACTCTAGGGGTGCTCCCCAAATGGAGTCAATCACCTTAGCCAGTCTGGCCGAGGCCCCAATCAGATCAGGGGGGACTTCTGCTTGCAGATCACACAGGGCGGACTCCATTTCTTTTTCTTCCTCCTCTGTGATTCTTGACCGGCCTGGAAAAGAAAGATGATGAAGAAAAACACAATGCTTGCATCATGCACTGCGTAGATTTTTTTTTTAACACATACTAAAGCTTGCTGGGTGACGTCACCCACACATTTTGGAACGAGGCCTCCTCCTGCTCTAGTCATGACCCACCTTCATCCAGATTTGGGAATGGTGGCATTTCCCCACCCAGTAAAGAGAGAGGGGTTGTTTGTAGAAACAACGTCCGGCATGCAAGATTTTGGGACTGGCAGGAGTGACACAAGCCAAGTGACCCATCTGGGAGAGGGCTGATGGAGCCACCTGCGTCAGCGCTCATGGGTCAGCGTTAAACTGAAAACAAATTATTTGGAGTTAGCCATTTTGCTGAAAAGTTCTAAGCTCAATTCATTCCCTTAATCCTAGGTAAGGAATTGAATAGGTTTAGAAGAGGTGTCCGTGTTAGTCTCTGCTAGCATATCTGGCAAAACCCAAAGGAAAAGAAAAATGAAAGGAGACAATAATGTTGTGGCTCCTTAAAAACTGCTATATTTTAATGTGAGCTTTTGCAGACAAGTCCACTTCCTCAGACGTAAGTGTGGGAACACATGGCAAATATTTATATATTTATAAAAAAGGTAAAGGTTCCCCTTGACAAATGTCCAGTCGTGTCCGACTCTAGGGGGCGGTGCTCATCCCCGTTTCCAAGCCATAGAGCCAGTGTTTGTTCCGTGGTCACGTGGCCAGCGCGACTAGACACAGAATGCCGTGACCTTCCCACCGTGGTGGTACCTATTTATCTACTTGCATTTTTACATGCTTTCGAACTGATAGGTTGGCAGGAGCTGGGACAAGCGACGGAGGCTCACTCCGCAGCGTGGATTCAAACTGTTGATCTTTCGACCTTGCAGCCCAGAGGCTTTTAGCGGTTTAACCTGCAGCGCCACAAATAAATGCATACGTATTTGTCATGCCTAAGAAGTGGATTTGTCCACAAAAACCCATATTAAAATATAGGAGTTCAGTCTTTAAAGGGCTGCAACATTTTTCTCTCCTTTAGTTTTTATTTGTCTTTGCTTTTTGCCTGATATAGGAATGAATTGGTAACACATAAAAAGTTCTTGGAAGTAGCAAGAAAGGACTCCCTATTTCTACGCTGTCCCAAAAAACTTCAAAGGAACATGGAACATTGACCGTTGGTCAACCTGGGATTGTTGTTGTCATTTAATGATTAAATCAATGTTTTAAACGGGTTTCCAAAACATCTGACGGATGAAGGTCATCTCATTCATTTCCCAAGAGATTATTTCCAAGCTCTGAGATGAAGCCACCTTGGAAGGACAGTGTTTCCCTCCCTTGGGATCTTTGGCCTCCCCTTTGGAAGAACCCTTTGCCTCCCCTGCGGAGGATCTACTTCTCCGTTTGGAAGTGGGGTCAATCTAAGCTTGCAAGAGGTCTCCCGGGGTCCTCACAGCCATCCAAATTAAATCCAGACGGAGTCACTCCAGGAACACCAGCAACCACGGAGTGAAAGCATCCACTGATATGCCTCGAAGCCCTCCGTTCTTGGAAGGAGGTCATAACCAAAGTTTATAAATGGATCCCATCTCCACCGCCAACGTTCTCACCTTGAATGCGCATCAAGCAGCCGATGCACTTGGCCGCCCATCGCCGGCACTCGATGGAGCTCTCCCAGGTATAGGGGGCTAGGAAGGCCACCCGGGCACCATAGGCTTTGAAATTTTCTCCATCCTACCAAGAAAAGTACAAAACCTATTGAAAGGGCCTCGGAAGGCCGGAGGACTGGAAGAACCAACCTGTCCTCTAAGATCTGCCGTGGAAGGGATCCTCCTAGGCTGGGAACAGACATTACAAAGAGCCCAGAATTGAAAGGAATAGCATATCGTGGTTGCCAAGAGGGGACTGAGATGGGTTTTCTGTGTTTGTGCAAGCAAATGTCAAGGAAACAAAGCAAGCTAATCTGCATAACCCCAGGGGTGACAAAGGTTTTTGCTCCGACCTGTAAACAGCCCTTTTTACTGCCTTACTACCCATGCTTAGGTAACATCAGGCTGACATGTGTGGGAGGAGAAGCGAGAAACGGGGAGGAAAGCCTCGGTCTGCATGGGCTCCTGTTGGAAGTGCCACGGCGGAAGGGGTGTGTGGTTGTCAAGAGAGAAGAAGGCATTTCTAATGGAGATGCTCTGCTTAGGCAACCCTTCGGTCACCTTTGAGATGTCAGTTCAACAAAGTCACTTTGGTGCTACTTGAGAAGGAAACCATCCTGTTTCTTCACTTTAATGAAACAGAGGGATGCTCATATTAGCCCAACAGCAGAGCAAAAATTACTTTCACCCCTAGGACAAAAGGCAGCCACTTCATATAGACAGCTGCGGTCCAATCGCACTCAGGAAGAGTTTTCTCATATTTGTCTCATCTGATCCGATGTTTGAGACCACGCAGGATAAGTAATTAAAAGGTGAAATAATTATTCTAGAGAGGCCAACAGGCTGGGAAAAGCTGGTCTATATTCACCGAGCCAAAGTTAAAAGAAACAGACGAGATGCTTCCGAGATGCTTCCAGGGAGCCTTTCTGAACAGGGGGACTAGGACCACATGGTCCTCTGGAGGAGGAGGAGGAGGAGGAGGAGGAAAACTCACCGGAAGACTCACAGTGGCCTGGAAGGCAGCCAGCACCTGGCAACTGGCCTGCAGTGCCCTCTCTTGGATCCACTCGGATCGTGTCAGCCAGGGCTCCATCAGCTGGAGGTGAAGCAAGAACACAAACAAAGGTCGAGTCAACGAAGCATCTCTGGTGAGGAAACTTTTTTGAATTTTACAAAAATATCCATGATATCACACCACTGAATGGAAGCCAGGTGGTCCATCAACATCCTGTTGCAAAGCACAGCTGGCCACTAGAGACGGCCCTCCCACCACCTGCCTCCTCATGGCAGCGCGGGTGGAATGTGGAGAAAGCCGACGGGGAGGGAAGCCCCTGATCTACAGGTTCCAGACCATCCACCCTTAGAGAACTCCTGGATGGCTCAGGGGTTTAGGTATCTCGCTGGGGAGCCAGAGGTAGGGGGTTCGATTCCCCACTGCGTGCCTCCTCGAGAGGGGCCGGACTTGGTGCTCCATATGGGTTCCTTCCAGCTCGGCGGTCCTAAGAGGCCGATTTCCTTCCCTGTTCAGGAAAGCTTTCGTGTCTGAGATAGCGGTCTGTGAGACGCAGACTAACTGGGACACGTTGAGAGGAGGGCCACAAGGATGATCAGGGGACTGGAAACCAAGCCCTGTGAGAAAGGCTGGAAGAACTGGGCCTGGTTTCATTGCTGGTTTGTTTTTGCATCTCCATCACGGTGAAAATACATCTTTTATTAAATTCAGACGATTTCCCTTCACCCTTACAGACATACTTTTCATTATTCTTTCATTTCTACATTTTACTCCAATCTTCCGTTTTCATTTTCTCACTCAAATCTTCTTGCCACATCTCTTTTAACACACTGGTTAATATTCTGCCTATATTAACATCTTCTATATTATGCTTATTTTTCCCTTTCTATTTTTCCCTGTCTCTCTTTCTTCCTCTTTTTCTATAATCTCAAATTTGGTCATTTTCCTACCCTCTCCTTCTTTCGTTTTCCAATCTTTCATCCATTTTTCTAATTGAAGTATATTTAACCACAGCATCCCCTCTCTCTTATACATCCCCTACCTTGCATTCATTTTGTCCATTCCTTTATCTTCATAATTCCCTTAACACCTTTTTAACTTCCCTTTAAGATTATCAGGGAATTTTTTTCTTTTTTTAATTTCTACAATCTGTGATGAGGGTGAAGACTTAAGGGGTGGACTTAAGGGGACGTATATACATATGTGAAATAAGGAAGATGGAATGGCCAATGATTTTCGAGGAAAGAAGAGGAATAATTGGTGTGGAGGTTCAAATATCCCCAAGGATTGCTTTGTTGAATCTGGTTAAAAATCCTCAATGGAAGAGAGAAGAAATCAAATTAATTCCTATAATGGTGATGGTGGGAAGGTTAATATTTGCAAAAAAGTTGGAAATGTAATCATCCACTTTCTCTGTACCACTTCTCCATAGTAAGTGGATTATGGCAAATAATGATAAATTAACTCGTGAAATTAAGATTACAAGAGGAATGGCAAAAAGGTAATGATTTTAAACAAGTATGGAATTTGGTTTTGGTACATGTGTTGCAGAAACGGAAGGAGTATACACTGGGGGAAAACAATCAGTGTGTTACTGGAGAGAAATGGGAAGATTTGAAATACAAGAATGAAGAGGAAAGAACTAGCCCCGCCTGGGGGGCGGGTTGCACAATGTGATGAAGAGGAGTTGGTTAAGTCATAAGTGGATATGTGATAATTGGTTGTAAAACAGTAGTTTTTCTTTTCTGTTTTTATTATCATCATCATCATCATCATCATCATCATTAGGATTCTATGATCCTCCCCTAATTGCCAGGGAATTTGAGACCTTTAGCTTTCAAAGACCAATCGCGAAACAAGTCAAGCGGAGCCATGAACTACGGGAGGTGAGAGACACTGCTGCAGTGACCATCAGATGATTTCAGCCATCGTTTTCTAATTACAGATTAACTTCAATTCATAGTTAGCCTGTCCTATTGACAACTTTACCACCAGACTGAACATCAACGTCAACGAAGGGGATTTCCTCTTGAGGGCATGCACAATGTTTACCTGGATCATTTCCTCAGTCCTCTCTGAGGTTGGATTTTCCTTCACGAGGACCTGGATGAGCTTCCCCACGGCTTCCATGGACTTGGTGTACCGGATCTGAAAGCACAACCCAATCCATGAGGCCTGAGAGCAGACACCATTCCCCTGATGCCCAGGCCTCCTCCTGAATCAGAGGAATGGGCAAAGCATGGCCCAGCGAAGAGCCAAGAGCGGAAACAGACAAGGCATTGAACCTCCCCTGTTAAAAGTGGAACTGCCTTTAGAAGGGAAGGGCATTCGATTCTTGTGCAAATGAGGTTCTGTAGCTCTTCAAGAGGCAAAGTAGCCTGTTTCTGTCTGGCAATTGTTCACTGAGAAGCAAACAGTGGGTGTTGTTTGCCTATCGATTACGGAACAACCACCCCTTTCAAGAATGCATCTCTGGTGCATCTCTAGTTGTACTTCTGCAATGAAAGCAGGCTGTTAAAGTCGCCCTTTGGGATCCAAAAAACAAAGGTATATTTTAGGATGCCCAAGAGGATGTTTCGGGGAAACCTACAAGCAGATTTTTAAAAGGAGGACCTGGAAGAAAGTTTTCCTCACCCACCTCTATGTTGGAAGCCACCTGCTCCGTCCTGGCCCTCTTTTTCAGATGCTCCAGGGGAGGGAGGGGGAACAGGCACCCGGTGACGCGATCCAGCAGACGCCGGAGGTCTTCAGCCGGCAGGCATGGCTTGAGTTGGCTACCAGAAGAAAGGTGGGTTGAGAATTCAGACAGAGGTTCACAAATATCCCCCCGAAAGAGAACGGCAGCCCAAATCTCAGTTTGGCTGCTTCTACTTTTGATCTACATGCTACAGCCTCATGAAAAGGGACCAGACGGCCTGTTTCTGTATAATCATTGGACAGTCCAGCACAGCAGCTTTGAAGGACTGTGTCTCTGGAGGGACAACATTGTCTTGAAGTCAGGTGGCTGCCTCACTTCTCCGCCCATCTCATGCCCACAAACCAAAGGGATTGGCGGGGAGGGGCCTCCATGTCACATTGCAGAGATGCCGCCCCCCCACCCTCGTTGCTGCCTGAGACACGCCTCCCTGGCCCAGCTGGCTTCTCAGCTCTAGATCGCTTACCTGACGGAGACTAAGGCCGTGATGGCTGTCGGGCAAAGGGATGTTTCGAAGGACTCCACGCGTTCCCTTCCAAGAAAGCCCTGAAGACACACGGGGGGGGGGGGTGCATGGAATGAAAAGGGGGAAAAGCAGTGAGGAGTGGAGATCATGGCTCCATTCACACACCAGGGTATACAGCTCAAGTTCTCCTTCCGATGGCCCAGAAGGGGGTTAAACCTGTTTCCCTGAGGGGTAGCGTGTTCACCAAAAGAAGCTTTGCTCCAAAAGAGCAACTACCCCCAAGATCTGGGTGTGAACCCCATCGTGAAAGCCCTCCAAGAAGGGTTTCCACCGAGAGCTTCAATCGGTCTCCTTCGCGTCACTGGGAGGACCCCGGGTCTGAAGAGACGAGACCCCCACACCCCCTCTGTGCTTTGTGGGAAGCCCACCGGAGACTTCGGGCCCCCCACCTGGCTTACCAACAAAGTCTCCAGGAACTCCTTTTTGCAGGCCAGCTGGAAGTCGGCGTCCTGGGCTTCGTGAACAGCGTTGCAGATGTCTGCCACGCTCTTGCAGAACGTCAGTTCCACGGGGGTGCCCTGTTTTGCCCAAAGAACCCGCGTGGTTAGAAGGGCAGGTTGGGACGGGGGGGGGGAGCACTTTCCAAACGGACCAGTCCCTTTGGGCCCCTCTCAGCCTAACCCCCCCAACAGGGCTATGGGGAGTGAAAAAGGGGGGGGGCAGGCCTGGATCGTCCCAGGTAAGGCAGCCAACGTCCAGGGGGCAACCACTTCCTCCTGCTTGGCCAACAGGCGACTGGCCTGCCTAGATTTTATTGATTTCACTCCCGTCTGCCGGGAGATCGAGAACTTGGGAGCGGCCACCGAGAAGGCTTTCTCCTGCTTTTCCACCCGTTTTGCCTTGGGAGAGGATGGGTCTCTCTCAGAAATTTTAAAACCTGGAAAGGCTCTTCGGAGAGAAGGCTGCCGGTTGAAGAGCCTGGCCCTCCGTCCGGTACCCTTCCTTCCAGAGGTCTGTAAAAGGACCAGCTGTAGAAACAGCCGTGAGCAAACCCCAACGCCACCGGGATGGAAAGGAACATCTTTTACGGCAGGGGTCCCCAACCTTTTTTAGCCCCGCGGACCGGGACTGTGAAAGGGTCCACCCATTTGAGATTTTCATGTCAAATGGGTGGATCCTTTCACAGTCCTGACGCATTCGGAGAGCCAGCATGCTATAGTGAATTAAATTCGGGGCTAGAACTTAGGAGATCGGGGCTCAAATCTCTGCTTGGCAATGAGAACGTTCTAGGGTGAGATTGCTAGACCTTGGTGTAAACGTGGACCACACTTTGAAGACTGTATGAGGGTTGCCTGAAGTCAGAACCAACTGGACAGCACAGCAATCGGAGCAAGACTGTGCTGTTCATTCAGTGTGGCACATCCCTCCAGGATTTCACAAAGAGAGAGTTGCGGGGGCGGGGGTAGGATGATCTTTCTCATCATCATAGGAGAACCAGAGCATCTAGTAGGTGAAACTGTGCATGCAGAGTAGGTGCCTTAGCAGGGAGCCTCTGTTTCCTCCCAGTCTCCTGCTTCCCCCTGAAGGGAAACGATTCTGACATGCTGATCACACTCAGATCCTCTTAATAGCTTACCTTGTTCTCAGTGGTGACACCCAGGAGCTGAAATATGAAATGGAGAAGGTTGGCTGTAAGCTAGACATTGCAAACCAACAAATGACGTGAGACAGAGGTTTTGTTTTGTTTATGCAAAATTTCTCTCCTACCACAAACCCAAAAAGGCACCTGACCTTATTTTTAAAAAAAAAAAATGCTAAAAACACAGGTCTTGGGCCAAGGGGAAAAAAAAGTTTTGCTAAGCAAATGGTGCAGAACAATCAGAGAATTTTTCCCCCTCAACTGTTTGAATTTTTTTTTATTGTTCTAAATGGGAAAAACCCAAAAACGAAAAGGCAAGTGGCATATACCACCCCCTCCTTGCTATGAATGATGGAAGTGAGATTTCAGGGTTAATACAGACATTAAGAGGGATATAGATATTCTGCCTGTTTCTCTCTCCGTATGTTTTTCTTTCTGCCCCCACAGAGGGATTTCCTCAGAGCCAGATGCCCAGGCAATCAGAGATGAACAGTGAAAGTGACCCCTCATGAAACAAAGCATACAAGATGCAGGATATGAAAGAGAGGAAAATCAGATACAATGGCAACCAGACATCTTTTACCACTTGAGGAGCACCTCTTCCAAATATGAGCTAATCGTATCCTCTAGTTCAGTTCTCAGTGAGGTAAGAAAAGACTAGAAGCCAATGCACCCTGAGCGACAGAAGGTGCAACTCTGCACCTGACTTTTAGGGCAAGTGACTTTGCTTGTGTCTGAAGGGAGGTGAAATCCCACCCTTCCGTTCCCACCCCTCCCCATAGCGACTGGATCCCTCCTCGCTCCATTTCACCGGAGTCACCCAAAGGGCTCTCTCTGGCCGGGAGAATCCATCCCACCCGCCGGCTTCACATTCTTACTTGGCTGCTGGCCCTGTAATGGTCGAGGGCTCGGCTCAGGAGGCCCGTCTCCGCCTGCAGCGACAGGAGCTCTTTCGGGGCCTGGAGGGCGATCTGGCCGTAGATGAAAACCAGGGCTTGGTGGAGCTGGCCTCGCCGGCTGCTCTGGTCGTCCTAGGTGGGCAACAGAAGGGGTTATGGGGCCAGGCGGCTCCTGCTCCTCCTTTATCCTCGGTCTGTCTGTCTGTCTGTCTGTCTGGTGACCTCTTCTGTCCCTTGTTTTATCGCCACGGCAGCAGCACTCATTCGCTTTCCAAGTATTACTTATGCCCCGTTACCCGTGGGTGGCTGGAGGCTTAAGGACACATTTTCCCCCTTTAAAAATACTTCAGGATCATGTCCTTAAGTCCGTTTTTCAGTGTTTGGAAAACAGAGTCCAGCCCTCCCCCCGTCTCCTCTGTGGAGGCCTCCCAGCGGGAATCCTGTTCAGCAGCTCCGTGGGCAAACGGGTTCTGTGCACAAATCGACAGCCCCGAGTCCTCTCGGGCAAAAAGCTTCTCTGGGCAATTTCGAGGTGTCTGCCACTTGGTCCCCTTCTGCACCCTGACATGGCCTTTCACGGCCGGCCATTGGCTGTCCATTCGCCGTGATTGGCCCCCGAGGGCGAGGAGGTCACCCCCAGGTCCCGGTGGAGCTGCCCAACAGGATTCCGGCCACCGAAGGCCCTGTTGAGTGGGAAGTGGTAACTCTTACGCACATCCCATGGGTTCAGCCAACCTCCTCTAGCTAGACCCAGCGATTCAGCTTTGCCTGCTGAATGCGAACAGTTATGTGTCGCATCCGAGGAGACTCAGGCTCCAGTTTCCTATCTTCCTGAATCCTGGGTGCCTTACTTTTGAGTAGCCCTCTACCTGCTTGCCCCGTCAGCTGGCTTACCTTCTGGCGGGTGAGGAGGGCAGCTAGCCTCATTTTCAGCTCCATCCCAGCTACGCAGTCCTCTAATGTGGCCAGAGTGAGCTCCAAATGCCCCGCAGCAGAGAAGGAAAGGATCTTGGCCACTTTCTGTCATGGGGGAGACAAGGGGGGGGGGGGAGAGAGAGAAAGATTGGAAAGTCTGAGGAGAGAAAGGACTCAACTAAAGAAACCCTTGGTGCTCCAGAGGGAAAGTCTCTCCGGATGGACCACCACCCAGTTTCTGAGACGATCTGTGAGCCGTTGAAGAAACTGGATTGTTCCTTCAGGGACTCCCTAATCTGAGAGGGAAGGGAGAGAAAAGATCGCCCCTTGCACACCATCGGGTCCTTGGCTCTAGGGCAGAACCACCACCCCCCCAGGGTGTTCTTAATCCTGTTGCCGTGCTGTGGAGGTTTTAAATTTAAAAGTCCCTTTGAGAAGCCTTCTTGGTGGAAACCTAGGGCCTCGATTAAGAAGAAGAAGGAGCCGCCGCCAGAAGAGAAGAGAATCCAGGGGAGGGCAGAACGAAGAAGGCCAGCCTGACCCGCTCGCTCGAGGCTGACCTCTATCTCTGCTGCTTCCAGGAAATCGGCCTTTTCCACCAACTCCTCCAGCCTGTGTTGAACGAACGCCCGGTCGTCGCAACAGGCCAGCGACACTCCCAGCGCTTTATAGAGGAAGCTCTGAAAGAGAAGGAGGGGTGGACAAGAGGGTAGGTTTCAGCGGAAATTTAGGATGCATCTCTTGACCGTTGGGTGGGCTGTCCTTCTCTGGAGGTCTTCAAGCAGAGGCTGGACAACTGGGGTCGACATCCTGCTGCTTCCTGTGGGAAGTCAAACTGGAGAAGGCCCCCTGAATCCACAGAATGGATTTGGAGGCCAAATCTCCACCGATTCAATGGCCTTAGGCTTGCGCGACGTCCTGCGCCGAGGAACAGGATTTCAGCTGCTCTGTTGTGAAGCTGCTGCTTCATCCAAACGTTGGGCTAGAGAGACGGAGGTCTAACCCGGTTTGGAGCAGCTTTGCACGTTCGTGGGGTGAGCTGTGATTTATATTGAGGAGGCCTCGGCACAGCTTTCCTGCTCCCTTGGACCCTGGTTCTTCTGGGATCCTGTCATGGTCCCGGCCGCCAAGCAACAGAGGTTTCACTCCGGGATGTCTCTGATTCATGTGTGGATCTGAACTGAACCGTTCACAAGATTTCACGCTTCTCGGAATGTTTCAGCAGAGCGTTTACCAACTTAAACATTCCAAATATGTATCACTTCTAGAGAAAATGCCCATTAAAGTGTATCTATAGGGAGAAACTACAGATTTTACTCTTTACCCCACCTATGTTGACGTACTCTGAGAGGGGATTTTTAAACATTCATAGATCAGTTTGGGAGCAGTACAGAATGATAGGTAAACCGTTGGAGCTTGATTCTAAAACCTGTGGAACTTTGTACACCCAAGCAGTAATCTCCACAAAAATAGCAGATGATGGAGCCCAAAGACAAAGAATTGAGGGCACCAACCCTTTCGGATCCTCACCCTGCAATTGTGCAAGGCTAGATCTACCTGCTCAAACATCAGTCCCGTTCCTGGGAGGCAACAGGGCTGCAGCTTTAGTGAGAAACTGGGGAACGAACCTTTTCAGGGGACCCATCAGCGTAACTGGGCATCTGATCTTCCAGTTCGATGATGACATTTCGGTTCCACCCGTCATCCTCTATGCTTTTCAAGGACTTCCTCAGAAACTATGGAGGACAGAAGGACAGAAACCAGACATTTGGATTACGGGGGCCTTGATGTCTGCTCATGAGATTCCACGGCCACCGTTTCCCCTGCCAAAATGCCTTAAAAATCCCCTTTGAAAATAACTTTTTTAAGAAATCGAGAATATTACTTATCACAGGATCTGAAGTAAAAGCGGGTAAGCACTCTCTTGATCTAGTCAGAAGCCAATGGGCTCTCGACCCAGAGAGCCCCAATAGACCAGTTTGGTCTCCTGGCTAAACAACTGGGGGAGGGCCATACTCTGCCACGTCCCCTGTCTTCTTCACCAAATGTCTGCAATCCTAAACCTTTGCTGCCGAAGACATAGGACTTCATAGGTTCTTCCATTTTACCCATTGGGCCAATGGAGAAGAGTTCAGACCCACCACGACCTGGGCTGCCAAATATATCCCTGGCCCCCCTCCAGCCAGCACCAGGTGAAAGATGAGCCAACTCTTACCTGCAGAAGCTTCTGTTCCCATTCTGGTTGGCTTGCTCTCGGGCCTTCTGCGAGGGAAAGAGGAAAGCATTGGGCCAACTGAACTGGGAGGGGTGTGGGTGGGTGTGTTGGAACCTTATTTTTCAAGAGTAGTACTTATTTATTCATTGATTTATTTGAGTTATATACCGCCCATCCGGCAGCCAAAGCCACTCTGGGCAGTTTACAACAAATAACATCAAACAACAAAGTAACAAAATAGCAAATAACAACATCAATACATAGGGGCGGAAATCAAAAGTCATAAAGTGCAGTGAGGATAAAATTACAATACAATAAATACAATTAAAAGCATAGAAAAATATAAAACATGGAGCATGGCAGTATGATAGAAGTTATATTATCAGGCACTATTCTATCAGAGTGTAGTTTGTTCAGGGAAGGCCTGTCTAAATAGTCAGGTTTTTAGTAGCTTTTTGAAGCTGCCCAGTGAACGGCTTTAAGAGTAACATTCTATTAATGTCAAACATACTTTCGGTATCAAAACTGGGCAAAAACTTCCCTCTAAAAGACCCCCAAATATTTCAAAAGGAATCTGTAAACATTATTTGTTACATCATTTATTACAAACCTCATTTGTTACATGCGAAAATAATTGGTAAAAGTAATGAAGTTATCAATCCTGTTGCTATTTCACAAAAGTAACCTAATTATTTCTTTGCTATCCTTCAAAATAACAAGGTGTGGGTAGTGTCACACCTAGGAACACAGGACTTTCACCCTGTGGTGTGCCATGCACAAGGAGTGTACATTCTTTACAGCCTTTCAAGTATTGGATTTCAAGAGTAGCCATCCTGCATTGTTGTTGTTTTTCCATGTCCTATTATTGTGTGTGTCCTATTAGTGAACATCCTGATCTATCTATCTATCTATCTATCTATCTATCTATCTATCTATCTATCTATCTATCTATCTATCTATCTATCTATCTATCTATCTATCTATCTATCTATCTATCTATCTATCTATCTATCCAATCTCATCTTAGAAATCTATCTATCTATCTATCTAATCTCATCTTAGAAATCTAATCTATCTATCTATCTATCTATCTATCTATCTATCTATCTATCTATCTAATCTCATCTTAGAAATCTATCTATCTATCTATCTATCTATCTATCTATCTATCTATCTATCTATCTATCTATCTATCTATCCAATCTCATCTTAGAAATCTATCTATCTATCTATCTATCTATCTATCTATCTAATCTTAGAAATCTAATCTAATCTATCTATCTATCTATCTATCTATCTACACACATGCATATACATACATACATACATACATACATACATACACATACATACATACATACATATATATACATATACATATATACATATATCTATATCTATATCTATACATCTTTTGACTTTCTTTGTCACCAGAATGGCTAAGGTTCTGTGGGTAGTTTAGAGAAAAAATGTAAAACACAAATAGAAAGGATACGTATCCAAACGTGAAGCATAAAAGAGAATAAAACGCATTACAGGATGAAGCCAAAATAAAGACTCTGGCTGGAGAGGACATTCGTGCAGAATTCTAAAAGTGCTAAAAAGCTTTCAGCGTGAAATGCCTGGGAGAACCCCAAAATTCCACCGGCTTCTCAAGAGACCGCCGTGTAGCTCCTGGATGGGCCTGTCTAGGAAAGCGTGTTAGACTGTGGCAAAATGTCTGAAAGGGCAAGCCTGCTTTTGGCTTGCAAGGAGCGCCTGAATTAGTTAACGGAAAAAATCCAAAAACAGGACCCAAACAAATCAAATGCAACCAATATCAAAAGAATGGACAAAACGAATGTTAGGAACTTTAGAAAACAGAAAGCGAGGTCTAAGGGCCTTCTGGAAGACAGCCTTACTCCAGTGCTAGCTTGAAAGGTGAAGAGCAGCACCTTTAAAATTTTAAAACCACTTGAATCTATTCAGAGGTTTCAAAATAAGTGCACGAAGGAGAAGACGTTCCTGGCCGAAGAACCCGGAGGGCTGGGCTTCAGGCAGCACAGCCGTCTTTAGAGCGGCCGCCGCCAAAGTCAGAACGTTCATGAGGAGGTTCAACTTGACATAAAAGTGGGCTGAGATGGAGGAGGAGGAGCGGGCGGGTGGGCAGGGGGGCAGGAAGCGTTTCCCCGTGAACTCTCCTGTCAGGCACCTCTCGGGCAACCTACCTGCCTGGCAATATCCCCAAATCACTGGGATTTGCTCTGCCCAAAGCTGAATGATGGCTTTGTGGATGTCAGCACGTAGGGCATGCAGAAGTCGGAGGGCCCAGAACCCTCTCTGGCTACGAGGGGCAGATAAGACCTGTAGGCAGGAGAGAAAACATAAGCCCCAGAATGAAGAGCCAGGATTCCCCCGGCCATCCCTGATTGCCCGCGGGTAAGACTCAGGAACAGTCACTCTCCTTGAATTAGACATCTCAGGGACCAGTGAACTCCGCCTGGGCTCGGTCCGTTTCCTGTCCAGGGGAGTCCTGTCCATGGGCGACCTCTCAGCCTTGAAGAGGATGCTCAAACCAAGGCTGTTCCCTGAAACCTGAGAGGGCATCCTCTGCTACGGCTCTTGCTGGACCACGGCCACCCACCTGGCCGTTTTCCGGTTAGTCTGATCTACCAGTTGACGTACAGATGAGCGTGGTTTACTTGATTATTTCTTTATATTTGCTCTCTTGCTTTCATAACGTGAGAGATGAGCTTTATTTTCCTGGTGTAAACCACCCAGAGTCGTGCCTAGCATTAACGGAGCAACATTCAGATTGAGGCTTTCCTTAGGATTCTTGGTCTCTGCACTGGATTTGGATGGGGCAGCCCTTCCACTAGAGTAGAGGACATTCTCCAACCCAGCACTACTCCGGAAAAGCAAGGTCATGGTTTCCTTCCCGATAGACCAGAACAAGACAGGGACCTGTTCTCTAGTTCCCTCTAGTGGCCCATTACGATATTGTGTTTTAATGTTTTTTGCAGAAGGGTTGGGCTGGTGGGCCCTAACCGAGTCGAGGGCTGAGTTTTGCCTATGGCTGTGTTTTCATAGAGCAAGCTGACACTGCAGCTTAAGTAACTTGCCCATCCATAATGGAGTTGCTTTGTTCCTACATTTCTTCGTAGCCCATCATTAACTAGTTACCTAGTTAAGTTATTCATTACTATGTTATTTCCAAGCTCTGTATAGCTGAAATGGAGTTTTAGTACAATGAGCAAGGCAACAAGTTACCCCTTCAAAGCAGGGGCTGGGGGTGGGGCAATCGGCAATGGTCCGACTTGCTTTTTCACATTACAAGGAGTAACTGGGCTGAATTCATTTTTTAAAAAGTTACTTTCTAAGCTCTGCAAAGATCCACTGGAAATACTACTACTAATAATAACAACTGTGTGTGTTCAGCCAGTTCTGACTTATGCCAACCTGTTCCCGGGTTTCCTAGGTAGGAAGGAGAGGTTGACAATCTCCTCCATTGGGGGGGGGGGTGCCCTGGGACTGTGCCCCTCGCCCAAGTCCACACAGGCTGGATCTCCTCCTGAGCAGTCCAGGAGGAATCAAACTCGCCAGCGACCTCCCTCCCTGAGCTATCCAGCCTGCATACTTGGTATATTCGTTCCCTGCAATACGTTTGAAATTACTGTACTGAGAAGCCACAACACACTCTAGGAAAGGGGATGCCTTGAAACTAAAAGTACCTTGAACATAGGTACCTCCCGCCTCCCCCAGACCAAAAAAATAAATAAAATAAAAATGCTTTTTCTAAGCATTGCTCACCAGAAGCCGTGCGAGGAGCTGTTGAGGACTTGGAAGTTTTACTAAAAGGAGAAGAATTGGGGGGAGGGGGGGGGAAGAGAGAGAACCACTTTTGTTATGGCAGTCCTAGAATCATGGAAAAGTTTCCTATTGTTTGTCATGTACTTCCCAAATCTGCTCACCAGGATCGTCTCCAGCAACTGACTGGACTCATTCTGAAAGCCACCAAAGAACATCGAGATATTGGGTGGGCCAATGTGGCCCTGCCCTTTTCTGGAGGGCCCCTAACTCCCGTTGGCCAACCCTTTCACTGAAAAATAGGAGGATTCCCATTCTTTCAAGCCTCACGAATGGTGAGTCTCCTTAAAGAACAGATGTCCTGCCTTGCATCTGATCACATTGGAAATGGATCTCTGGCCCCTGTGAGGTTGGGTTGGGCTGGGTTTTTGTGGGCTGTGACTAAAACTGGTCCCTTAAAGGCTATCCTATACCCATCGTATGCTTGTTCAACAATATATGACCTCTCCAGTGGAATCCATTCCTCTTTTGGAAGAGGGGTGGGTGCAAATCATACCCAGCCATGCACAGTTCAAGCACAGGGGACAGCCTTTGGTAACCAACCAACCAACCAACCAACCAACCAAGCAACCAAGCAACCAACCAACCAACCCTACCAACCCTACCAACCAACCAACCAACCTCCTCTGCAGGATCCAAGGAACAGCATGGATCCTTCGGGCCGAAGGGCGGCCAACTCCTTCAGGCGTCTGCAGAGGGGCGTCAGAGCAGGAGTGTATACTTCAGGCACCAAAAAGGACAACAGCTTTGGCCACAGAACCTGCAAAGAGGAGAGAGGTGACATTCATAGAAGCATAGCCCAGTCCCAATATGTAGCCGCTCTGCAGCACGGATCGGGGCCAGGCTGGAGTCCGCTTCCCTGAGTGTCCTGTGACTGCTGTGAAATAGAGTGCCACAGATCCCTCCACGCCCACGTTAAAATGCCAGCTCTTTCCCTGTGTGATCACGCCCTCAGTGGGAAGATCGGTGGGCAGGTCCCATGAAACTCGGCCTGCGCTTTTCAGCTCCAGTCCAGGCAAGCCACTCACTTTATACATTCCTGGGGCCGAAGTGTTCAGGTGCTCAAGCACCTTAATGGCCGGTCCTTGGAAATGGACCTCCTCTTCCTTTTCAGTCAGGACTCTGACAGAGTCTTGGCCCTGCCGTACAAAGATACACAAGAAAAACAGAAAGCGCAAGGTCAGAAAACCAGGACTAGCTCCAGAGAAGAGCCCCCACCCTCAGGAAAGGTTGTCCTTCCCCCGTGGGGACATGGACACAAAGAGGCAGCCCAGGAAAAGGACGCTTGGGAAGCCGTCGAACCAGGCGGTGGTGCAAGCGCAGTGAGGAGGTGCCCCCGTGAAAATGTGCAACCTAGCTAGGGCTGAGAGGGAAGAGGCCCCCAGAAACGGAGAGTTTGGTGCCTCTTTCCCCACCCGGCCGACTCCAAGATGGGCTGCACTGCACACACGCTCATGCGCACCGTTCCCAACCAGCGCCGGCTTGAGGTGGCTGATGGAAGGAGGATGGGAAGCGTAGTATGCCCTAGAGCTTGAGAAACCTCTTTTCAGAGGAACCTCCCAGAGAGTTCGCTGAAAGATCCTCAGCGCTGTCATCGAAAGCCGTCTTTTCTCCCACACTCCGAGCCCAACCTATCTGGAGGCTTCCCAGGTGCAGAAGACTGTGGCAGACCTGGTTTCTGCCATTGCTCTAAACGCCCTTGATGCGAACGTCTTCTGACATGCCTTAGGCTAACCTCTTCAGGTGTTCCTTAGGCTAGCCTCTTCTCAATGGGCGGGAAAGGGAGGGACCGTGGGCTTCAGCCCGCCCGGTGGGTGCTGCAGCTGGACCCAGCGTCTCATTGCAGCTTGGGACTAGAGGGGTGCAGGCTGTCATGACACAGGCAGGCCCAGCCAGGTTTCATCCTGGGCCCGGAAGGGGCCCCCGGTCCACCTAGCACATGCCCCCGGAAGGATCCCTTCGTGCTCTTTCTTGCTGACTTACCCCTTGAATGGCCGGCACGGTGAACTGACGGAAGAGGTAGGTCACCATCTCCCATTCCACACAGCCCTCTATGTTCTGGGAGCCGAGGAGCTCCTTAAGAAACAACAGGATCGCTTCCCTCCCCTGGCATAAAGGGAGAAAAGTCATCGCCTAAGTTGCCTCCTTGACTTTGCCTCCTATGCTGAAGAAACCCCCTCTGGGGCAGGATCCGGAAGCACCCCCCCTCCCCGCGTGCCATGGGAGAGCCATTGGTTCTGCTGGCCATTCCTTCTGCAAGGCCAGAGTCAGCTTCCTGCCAGGGATTGCTTCTGAGGCTTGGAACATAACACTTGGGGTTTAGTGTCCATTCTATCTGTCGAGAAGACTTAGTTGATAGAGATTTCTACTTCCCATGACCCATGATTGGACTAGCTGGCAATTTTATTTTGTCCCTGCCAGTTATCAGTTATTGCCAGAGATTTGGAAAGTTTTTTTCTCTCTCTCTCTTTATTCTTTTATTTATTCTGTTTTATTTTTATTTTTAATCCTTCCTTCCTTCCTTCCTTCCTTCCTTCCTTCCTTCCTTCCTTCCTTCCTTCCTTCCTTCCTTCCTTCCTTCCTTCCTTCCTTCCTTCCTTCCTTCCTTCCTTTCTCTCTCTCTCCTTCCTTCCTTCCTTCCTTCCTTCCTTCCTTCCTTTCTCTCTCTCTCTCTCCTTCCTTCCTTCCTTCCTTCCTTCCTTCCTTCCTTCCTTCCTTCCTTCCTTCCTTCCTTCCTTCCTTCCTTCCTTCCTTCCTTCCTTCCTTCCTTCCTTCCTTCCTTCCTTCCTTCCTTCCTTCCTTCCTTCCTTCCTTCCTTCCTTCCTCCCCAGGGCTAAAATGTCCCAGCCTGCATGGCCATTTGAACTATTGTCCAAAAAAGCAACGTCTTTCTGGTTAGGCACGTAAAAAAAGTTCCATCTGGATTGCCCTCTTTTCTCTGAAGCTCATTGGCGTTCCCGCCTCATCCTTTGTTTGTGTCAAATTGCAAGGCTTTGTTTTTAGTTCCCTTTCTCTATTGCATTCCCGTATTCAAGCCCTTGTCTTAATCTCAGGTCTTGACGTTGACCTTGTGGCTGCGAGATTCACCCTTCCTTTCAAGGACATGAAAAAGGCCGGAGACATCTCCAGAAGGAGAAGCAGCTGAGCAGTCCTTCCGTGGGAGGAGAGACCAAGTCCCATGCTTTAAGGCTGCTCGTAGTCGTGGCTCAGGCTGTCCCACATCCCCGTGTGAGCTTGAGGATGCTGGGAAGGGTCACCTAACGATGCTGCACTTTCTTGGTAGGGACCACCCCACCAGAACAATCGGGCAGATGGAGAGCAACCAACAGGGACTTCCAGTTTGGATGAACCTTTTCTGTCTTACCTGCCTGGACGGGAACCTGCCAAGGGCCTGGAACACCTTCTTTGGGATCTGGGGTTCGCAGTCCACACAGGCCTCCAAAAAAAGACGCAACCCCTAAAAAAAATAGGTAGGTCGTCAGTGTCTCTTTGGTGCTGTGCATGTTCCTAGCGAAGCAAAGAGAACCCCCACTGATGAACCGGCTCCTGGGCAGGACAGTGATAAGGGACCCAGAGGGGCCCACAAATAGCCCCTGCCTTTTTTAAAGCTTTTTTTTGGGGGGGGGGTCTGTTGGACTTCAGTTTTTAGATTCTCCCCCAGCAACAGTGGTGCTCTTTATGGTACCCCACGAGCAATACTTGACTCTCGGGGCCCTCCGAGGCAAACAATGCTGGAGAGCAAAGCTTTCCAGAATAGTCGTGACAAGAGGGGGGTTTGCTGCTCAGGGTACTTGGCTGCCTGAGGCCACCACCCAGGGAAGGCTGAGAACTCAGCTCTTGTTGCGGGTGGTGATGGATTCATTCTGGGTTTTTTCCCCTGAACTTTCAAAAGAGCTCCAAGTTCCTGGACTCATTTGGGAGAATACTTTAGAGCGCTTTGGAGAGGTCCTGTGAAGTTCATCCTGAGCCTGGAGTGGATTCACACACACCCACACCCACACACACACACCCCAAAAACAAACTGGGAGTCTCCCCTCTCCACGGCAGGGCTGCCTCTCCCAGCTTCATGGATGGGCTGGCTTTGTGGTTCAGGACAAACCCAAGCAAGGAGACCCTGACCAGCCTCTGGGAGGCCTCACGCTCCCTTGTTCTAAGCATGACTTGCTGCCTCCCCCCCCCCCCCCCCCCCAATGACGGTCTCTTTACTTTGGCCATGACGGGAGAGTCCAGCATCCTGTTCTCCTTGATGACCTCCGGAAACCTCCTCATCAATCCCTCTTGCAGTGGCCCGTAACGAATCAGGACGGCTAACATTGGCCACTCAATTTTCAATGCTGCCTCCCTCACCTGCAACAGAGACAAATGCAAAGATTCTCCTTATGGTTCAGCCCCTCATTGAATGCAGCGCAAGTGGTACGTCCTAACGAGAATGAGCTGCATCTCAGATCATGCCAGGACAAGCTTTGTCGAAGAAACAAATTGTGATCCTAAGATCAAGGGACTCTGGACCTCTTCTTCCCGGCTGTGCAGTCATCAGGCAAAGCAGCCCATCATCTGTACTCATCATGTGAACCGACACAGCAGCAAAACATGGGCTGTCTGTTTTTCTTTCTTTATACAAGGCACCACTGGGAGGGGAGAATAAAGGTTGTCACCCCCCAAAAACGGAAGGCAAATCATCGTATTGCAGCTCCTTCCCCAGCAACGATTCAGAGGGTCATATTTCTTGCCTTCCCTCTCGATTGGCTTTGAGTTGGAAAGAAGGAGCTGCTCCCCCTCCATCCGCACTTCTTTCCCAGAGCAAGAGCAGGAAAACCCCTTTCATGTGAAAGACGCGGACATCTTGCTGTACAGAAAGCAGCCAGACTCCGAAAGACTCCCCCGCTCCCAAATAGGGACACAACTCCATATTTCCGATATACTCTGAAGCTGCCACCATTTAAAGAAAAAACTGTTTTTCTTACATTTAAGTCTTCATCCAGCTGCCAATCTCCAGTCACCTGAGAAATTGAGAGCAGGGGGTGGCAAAACGTGGACTCCTGCTTGCGAGGGTATGAACAGCGCCTCCAATTTTTATAATAAATGCAGATGGTGATGCATATTTTTTCCACAGCTGTCAAAGAAAAGGAAGAAAGTGAAAGTCGGAACCCTCATTATATTCTGTGGCGTCCAGTGAATGAATGCAAGCTTTCCGTGACATCGAGCTTCTTCTCTGACTAAGAGGCTGACCTTCGGGTGCGATCCTTACTACCCTAATGCCGCTGTTCTGTTCGGACACTTAGGGGAAACGTACATGATCCTTCATCGTTGCTAATTTCCCAAAAGCTCTTGGCTTTCTTTTGAAGGATGCTTTCTTTTTAAATTTATTTATATTCAAAAGAAAATAAACCAAAACCACTTCTGCAACACAAAACATTTAACCAGCCAAATTTAAACGACCTTTCTCATACCCACATTTCTGCACCAGTGCCACCTTCACCCTCAGAGTTAGGTTCCCTTTTTTGGGTTCTCACATTTTATTCCACCCCATTTCTCTCCAGAAACACATGGATTCTTCTCCCGGTATATACCCCCTCCCTTTCCGAAATACATATTCCAGAACTACATTCCATATTTCTTTAAAACAATTACTTTCTGATATTCTTCTTCTTCATTTCATTCACAAATCCATCTATTGTTAATGGTCATATTCCACCTTTCTCTATACTGTTCCTCAATAGCCATTTAGTGATCACTTTTCCAATTGTTTGCCAATATTAACCTTGCCGCTGTCCTAAACACGCTCGGCTTTCTTTTATTTCTTTTATTTATTTAACTTATATGCCGCCCACACTACCCAAAGGTCTCTGGGCGGCTTGCAACAATTTTGAAGGACGCTTTCAGGAGCTTTGCATCTGGTGCGTTGCTTTCTGCCATTCTGCCGTCTTTGTGCTCATGCATCAAAAGGGGAAATATTTTGTTCTTTTTGAGGTTTTCAAAATGTCAGGCAGAGGTACGACCGGCTGCTGGTGTGCCAGGGACCCCACCGGTGCTCTTTGGCTCACGAAGATCCCAGGGAGCTGGCTCAAGGTTCCCTCAGCCTTCCATCCCTCCAAGTTCAGTACTAATAAATTGAGTACCCAGCCGGCGGGGGGGGGGGGGGAGGCCATGTGTGCCCTGCATGATTATATTGTAAACTGCCCAGAGAGTGCTTTAAGCGCTATGGGCAGTCTATAAGCAGAACACTTTGATTTATTTTTCATGAAAAGATGGCGTCCTCCATGGGTACATGGAAGCAGCCATCTATGTTTCTGTACAAGTTCTGTCGCTTCTCCAGGCACCTATTCCTTATTTTGTGCAAATATCCATCAGTCATACTTGTAACTTTGGAAATGTTCACAGCCTGAACAAGAGATACCATTTTTTCCAAACTGAAAGACTGAATGAATGCCTCTGAACAAGTCAGTTGGTGCTTCAGAAAGTCCTGAAAATGCTCAAACAAGGTTTAATTTTTCTTTATTTTTTTTTTCAGCTAGACTTGGGGATCTTCCAGATCATACATTTGTCTACTCCCATTCTATCTCTTGGGGCCAAATTGATTGGGATTTGCATCCAAACTTCTCTTTGAAAATCCATTTCTCTTCTCTTCAAGAAAGCCACTTGGATTTTAAAAAGCTGGAGCAAGTCTCCAATCAATGGTAGAGAAATCCCCTTCCTTGCTAGTGCTTATCTGCTGGAACACTTTCTTGTTGTTTTTGGTGCTAAATGGCAGCTTCTTACTAGAAGACGGTCATCATGGAAATCAGATTCAGTGGGAAGCACTAGAAGGCTCAACTCAGAATGAAGCAATGCTACCAGGGGTGGAAAGTCACAGGGAAAAGCAAGACAATAAGAATGTAGGAAGGTGGGGAATATGCCAATTATCCCAGTGCAGAACTCGGTACTTTAAGGAGAGCAAAGGCTTCATCCAAAAAGCCATCAGAAGCGTGGGATATGGGAGGACTACGAGATAAGCTCAAGAGGAAGAGGTCAACTTTCCCACTCACCATGACATAGTGCTTCCTTCTCTTCACTAGTCATGGGAAAGGTGGCAACAAACCGTAGGTACGCCAGGACAGTCTCTACAAACGGGATCATCTGGAGAGCTGCAAAAGGAGAAAAACACACACACAATTATCTACTGATTAATTTACTTCAAATATTTATTCCCCAACGTTGGCCTCAAAAGGACCCCAGGTGGCTTACAATATTCAAAGAAATAACGTAAGAACTGGGTAGAGAGGAGAAAAAAAGCGGGGACAGGTGGACCACCCACCAACCATCAAGAAATCAGCAGCCCCCTCTAGTAGGGACTTGGCCCTTGATACTAAAGACGTGGACTCAGGCTTGGGACCCAGAACCTAAGAATGGCCAACATCCCTGACAGGTTGCAAACTTAGCAGTGGCATCACAGCCCTCCAAACCCCTATGAGCCCCACACTTTCCTTTCTCTTTCCCCTTCATACAAAAACACAACATGTCTTTCCCAGCAGCCTGAACTTTTTCTTTCCTTTTTTAGAACTGGCTCACCTAAAAGGGGGATTGGCAGAGAGCTGAGAGAGGGGCTGGGCCGTTTGAAGTACGTAGAAAGAGAAAGATTGTCGCAGGGAGGGAAAGATGGTTGCCGGACCCATGATTTTAATAAAAGATCCGGGAAAGAAGTGATGGGGAAGACACCAAACAAGGTAGCTTTGCAACCCTTCCCTGGCAAAAGGGTTCAAGGGAAGGCCACAGGCATTCTGGGGGGGGGGGGGGCTAGGAAGCTATAGCAGCATTCTGCACCCCACTTAGGACCCCCAGTGTCAGCATCACTCTCGGGCAAGCTTGGGACTCCCTTTTTGAGACCCAGGGACAATAAGGAAAAGGGAAAGCAAGAATGCAAGGGGGGTTGGCATAAAATGAACAACCCCCGGCCAACTGTTCAAAAAAGAAACCATGAACCCCAGAGAGAGGGATTGCTTTCTACCTTGCATACTCCAGAATCCCAGACATCTTTGAAGCCTAGAGGGTCTACTTCATGTACTACAGAGGACCCATGGAAAGGGTGTCACCCAAACCAGCCCATGGGTATTGCACTTCCTTCTGCCCAAGGAGGAACCGTTCGAAGGGGAAGACAGACTGGGGAAGGGGGAGTTTACACCCTCTACCTGGGTGGCTCCTTGGTCCAAGGTTGCCCTGCCCTAGTTACAGCTCTGATTCGATTCTTCTGAAAGGGGTTTGATTTAAGTCTTTTTTGAGTGGCTACACATCTCCTGAACCCCTGCCTCTTTTCCTATGTTTTACCCAGGGTTGATTTCAACTGAGCGCTGATGAATTTTGCACCCTGGGTCTGGCTTGCTCAGTTCACTCCTCCTTCCGCAGTCCCAGCCCCGACCGCAGGCCATCTGGGAGAGGAAGACCTCCCCATTTCCCTCTTCAATCCAAACCCACCACCGGGGGAAAAGAACGCGAGCGGGACAGACCGTAGCGAGAGGCCATGTCCCCGAGGATCCTCAGCAGCACGGGATGGGGCGGCATCTTCCTCTTCTCAAAGAGGCTTTGGAGACGGGCCATCACCTCTTCGAAATGGTCCTTGGCCAAAGAGAGAAGAAGATCGCCGGCGCGCACCCTGACTTCTTCCAGAGCTCCCTAAGGAAGGAAATCAGGCCATGACGTCATTGCTCCCTTCTTGATCCACTTGCAAGGTTTAAGTGAAAGACGGGCTTTCGGAGAACAGAGGTTGGGAAAGTTTGGGCTATCAATGGCCAGAACCCTGCAGCCGGTCAGGTTGGTAACCAGGATGACTAGGGGTTTCTGGGAACGGTCACCTTAAAACCTTAAAAAATTAAAGAAAATCCCAACCTCTGGATTCATTAATTGTTCTAAAAGCACCTATAAGTGCTGGGGAAATGGCCCCAGTGTGCACCGTCCTTCCAGCCAATTGACCTGTGCTCAGATGTACCCAAATCATGCCGTGAGAAACGAAAACCACCTGAACTTATTTCCACCCTGTTATTGCAAGGATCACCACTAGAGATGGGGACGAATCGCCATTCTGACGAGTCGTCCCGCTTCGTGATCCGTCAAAGTTGACGAAGCACGAAGCACAAATCTCCTTCCCATGAACCGATGAAACACGAATTTATTTGTTGGTTCATGGGGGAGGCAGGACAGCGGGAGGCTGTCTAAAAAAAAAAAAAAAAGCTGACCCGTCCACCCCCACCGCCTGCCCCCCTGCCCACTTCCCACTACCCCTGTGGCTACTACCGCTGCCGCTTCCACCACCACCACCACCACCCACGGAAGCCTCCACAGTCGCCCTCCAGCCCCGCGTGCTGCGATGGCCTCCACCACTACAGCCTGCCTTAAGGGAATCCCAGCTGCCCTTTGCAAAGATGGTGGCTGCAGCTTCCCTGCCCTAAAAGAAGCCACAGCCACCATCTTTGCAAAGGGCAGCCCGTGCCCCTTCTCTGGGGTGGTGGGATCAGGGCTTCATCGGAGTGGTTCCCAACCTGGAGTCCCCAGATGCTCTTGGGCTAAAACTCCCAGAAGCCTTCACTACTCGCTGGGCTGGCCAGGATATTCCTGAGAGCTTTAGTCCAAGAACATCTGAGGTCGGGAACCGCTGTGTTCTAGGTGCTTCCCTTCCACTGGAGGATCTTTTCCTCTGTATACATATTTATTGGTTTTAACCAAAAGCAAGCACATTGTATTCGGAAGGAATTTTAACACCTCCTTCTGCTGCTTTGAGGATTGTCACTGTTTTCTCCCCAGTTTTCAATTCTGTTTTGTTTTTTGATCTACACGGATCATGTAACCTATACCTAATCGTTTTGTGCTTCTGTTCTTTTTTGGAAGTTTGTCTGAGCAGGTCTGCGTAGTTCATGGCAAAAGTGAAAGACATTGAGAATGAAATGAAACCAATCATCTGGAAAGGCACCTAGCAAATGGCCGAGCAACCCACCTACTGTAGTGACCCCACGGGCCAGAGTCCTCTTGTGACATATTGTGTGCATGAGGGAGATGGTGCAAGGGGTGTTCTGGATTGGACTTCCCCCTAACTGCCCTGATCTGGGAACTAAGCCCCACAGCACCTGGTCTGGGATTTCCATTCCTATCCACCTTTCCTCCAGGGAGCTCACAATGGCCTGCATAACCCTTCCCTGCCATTTTCCCTGCACAACAACCCTGTGAGGTAGATCAGACTAAGAGAAAATAACGGAGAGGATGATGTCGTTTCTCCCCCTCTTCTTACAATATTCCAGAAGGGTAGCGGAATATCATCCCCTTCCCCATGGCCACTACCAAGCAACCTCTCCACCGTCGTGTGCTGTCGAACTGGGTGTTGAGCTGGCTTTTCAAAAAACTTCTCTAGGTCTTTTTCAAGCTGAGCCTGACTTTCTAAAGGCAAAAATGCCTAAAAGCAAAGCTCTCTGCTGCTGTTCTCCTTCAACCAAGGATGCCCGGGCAGAAGGAAGGGCCAAGAAATGCGGAATCCTCCTTCTCCCTCTGTGACTCCTCATTATCTTCCCCTTCTCTCTCTCTTCCCCCCCCCCTTTCTTCCAAGACACTTTACGCCTGGGGTAAAGCTGAAGTCCTGCTCCCTTTGGCCCAGAGGGAAGCCTCGTTCACCTCGGGGAGACTCCTTCTTTTCCCAAAGTACTGGCAAGATGTTTGGGCCATGGCTACAGAGGACTTCAGGGAGCGCGTGCAGCCACTAGGTGTGAAAATCTCCCTATCACCTTCTATCACCTTTTCCTTTTCCTTCTCACCTCATCTGTAACCATTTTAAGTACTTCTACCATCATCCACTTAGGCTTCTTTTTTTTTACTACAGGAATAGTCTTTTTACGTTCTTCTCTAATATTATCTCTAAGCAACGGTTAGCATTTGAAAAATATCTACCCATGTTGCTATGATCCTACCAAAAAGAGTAGCTTAAATGTGAATGGGGTGTGGGAGTGTGGAAAGAATGGTCTTCCAAATCAGAAATCAGATATTTTAAAGCACTTGTCCAGCCTTCTCCAAATCTGGCACAGAGCAAGCCCATATGATCGGCCATCACTTTGCCCCATATGGTTCTGACTCAAAAGTTAATAACATTTGGTTCAGACTGCCCCCTCCTATCAGACAGGGCTTATGGAACGATGATAGGACTGGTCAGGTCCTATCAGAGGTGCACTCCTGTGCACCTCGAAGAACTCAGAAGAAAGCCTTTCAAACAAATCTCTGTTGATTTTGCAAAATGGCTTCCTACTTTTTTATTTATTTTTAGATTTCTACCCCGCCCCCCTAGACAACGTCTACTCGGGGCGGCTTACAAATGTCATTAAATATATAAAACATTAAAAACATTAAACAATGTTCACATTGTCACATTGATCACAAACTATTTGAGAAGGTATACCAATTCGTGAACACAAATCCACCACAACACGTGCTATTGTTTGTGCAGACACATTCCTACCTCTTCCAACATCTCTTCAGTCAAGAGACTGACCAGCAGGTTGGTCTTCTCCTCTCCAGCTAGGAGGATCAGATGTTGGGCAGCCTGATCAGCATCTTTCAGGCATTTCAGCTGGATGCTGATCTGATGGTTAAGGTCTGAAAGAGGGGGGGAAAACGTTATTGGTGGTTACTTGTTTAACAATACGCTCCCTGGCCACAAGAAGCACTATAAGGCCATTGAGACCAACTCCCTGCTCCCTGAAGGCAGGAATCCAAATCCAACTATATCTAAGAGATGGCTGTCTGACTTTCCGTGCATGCTTCCACTGTTGAAATGCGCACCTCCCAAAGTATAATTGGAGCCATTGGCATACTGCTCTAACAGTCAGGAAGTTCTTTCCTGATATTCAGCTGAATTCTGGCTTCCTCTTCCTTGAGCCCATTCTTATGCACTCTGGAATGACGGAGAAGAGATCCTGCCCCTCCTCTGTAGGGCACCCTTTCCAGTCTTTGAAGAGTGCTATTCTGTTTCCCCTCCACCTTCTTTTCCCAAGGCTAACATGCCACCAGATCTTTCAGTCTTTCTTCATAGAGCTTGGTTGCCAGTCCCCTGATCCTCCTTGTTGCCCATCTCGGCACCTGTTCCAGTTGGTCTGCATCTGCATTTGGACATCTGTCTGCGGAGCCAGACCCTGGGAGTTCGATTCCCCACTATGTGCCTCCTTGACAGGGGCTGGACTCGATGATCCAGAGGGTCCCGTCCAGCTCTGTGGTTCTAGGACCATCATTTACATCTTCTTCTACCTGTACTCCTTAGGGTAACCAGTTTTACCATTTTGGAGCCCTACTTTTCTTGCCAATGCAAGACAGATTGAATAAAATTGTTTATTTATTTATTTATTGAATTTATACCCCGCCCATTTAGTCAACTGACTACTCTGGGCGGCTAACAACATATAATATAAACAATTTAAAATATAAGATCAAAATAACACATCAGACAATACTCAAGATGGGAGGAAAAAGTAAATCAAGTAGTGGCTGGAGGGAAGGCTTGCCTAAACAGCCAGGTTTTCAGTTGGCCTTTGAAAATGCCCAGCGTTTTCCAAAATGCTGGGCATTTTGGAAAACGCATTTCTTTTCCAAACAGCATTTCTTGATGCTGTTTGGTAGATAAAAGTCTACCAAACAGCATCAAGATTGCACGATTCACCTTTCTACTTCCACACACTCAAGGAAGAGGACCACAAGTCTGAAGAAGGAATGGTTTCCACGTCACTTCCTCCTTCCCTCAACTTACCTTTCTTTAATTTCATATCCATGATCAAAGTGATTATTAAATCAATTGGCCAGAAGGCAAAAATTGGCCCAAATGAAATCAAAGAACTAGATCAATATCTCCTGAAAAGTTTGATCAAACAAATTGATCAAACTTATTAAATCAATTGGCCAGATGGCAAAAAATGGCCGAAATGAAATGAAATAAGTAAATAAATATCTCCTGAAAAGGCAGACAAATTTTCGCGATAGGGTCTCTTTACTGGAAACAGTAAAGCATTGGGGCAAACTGTGTGTGAGGAGGGGAGAGGCTTGTTTTCCTATTGTGACACGACATGATGACTAAAACTGACCAAGGAGGCTGCTGGCCTGGGGGCTGCTTTCATGGTAATAAAGTGCCACCCGTTGATCTCTTTACCGATTATATTTCCTAGGAAAGGCTGAGGTCCATTCAGTACTTAACTTTGAAATAAAAGCAGGTTTATTGGTTACAAGTTATTTCAGGAATGGTTCTTACGCACATTCTTAAAGTTACGCAAAGCTTCAGTATTTTCCTTTAACCCCTTCTATCTTAACTAATAGACCTTTGGTCTAGACGGGCGGGATAGAAATCTAATAAATAAATAAATAAATAAGTGTCTCTCATTAGGTTGCAGTTTTTTGCTTATATATGTAACCTCTTCTATCTTAACTAATACAGATCACGCTCTGACTCTTCACTCCCTGAACACTCTCTCTGCCTCAAAACTTGAACGATCCTCCTTTCTCTTCCAAACTTTTATTCCCTGTCTCCTCCCAAAAACGGTCCCTCCCCCTCTGCGAGAGCCCCTCCCCTTTTTTATCTGGCTGGCTCCGCCTCCCAGCCGCTCCCTATGGGTTCATGCAAATCTTCTGCTGAATATTCATGCCAGGGGTGATGGCTCCAAGGCCATTCTGGAATGCCTAGCAGGACCTCCTCCTCCTTCTCTTCCCGGGGGGGGGGGGAGGAAGCCACCTCCAGTCGGAATTACCCCCCCCCACCCCCAAGGAGGAGAATTCGGCTTGCCCTAGGCAGGGCCTGGGAAGGCTGTTCTTCTACCGCCTGGTCTCGGCTCGAAGAGGGTTCCCTCACCGGTGCCCTCCCGATGCTTTGGAGCACGATTCCCATCAGCCCCCCCCCCCAAAACAGAGGCGCCAAGGCTGGGGGTGACCACGGCAGTCCAAAGCCTCTGGAGGGCACCAGGGTGGGCAAGGCTGGCCCGGGAAAAGGCTTCCTCCTCTTCCTCTCGCCTTCGCTCTCCGAGGCAGCTGCCCTTCCTTCCAGGTGAACGGGGCTCCACAGGAAGGCGAGACAGGATGAATTCCTCACCGCTGGAAAAGTCCTTCCCTCAACGTGTTTATGGAAAAGAGGAATTCCCTATTGAGATCTGAATGAACGAGGCCTCCTCCTAAAGAATTAGCGCTCCTTTCTGAACACGCTTTCATACTTGCTCCTTCCGTACAAATGGGGCCCAGGAGGCCTTTGCTGCTCTCGGGGGGGGGGGTCTCTTGTTCTTTTTATAGGTTCCCCAAAGAGAGAAGCGAAGCCTCCTTTCCAAGCAGTCTTTATCTGTTCTCTGGGAAGCTTTGTTCTTCTTCTTATTATCAGAGCTTGCATATCGTGCAGACGGTGAAAGCCCTCTCTAGGGCAAGGGGAATGTATAAAAGTGGAAAGCGGTCGATCTGGGGGGAGGCTAAACCACAGGCAGGGTTTCTGACACACACACACACACACATACACACACCCCGAGGTGCCAACCACTCCCCTCAGCCCCTTCTTTCTCTCAATGGAGAGTGGGGGGACGCTATCTCTCTCCCCCCCCCCAAATCACAGGCTAGGCTGAGAAAACAGAAAGGGGGGGCTAGCTAGGGAGGCTCCACCGGGCCCTGTCTAAAGTCAGTCAAAAGTCAGGTGTCTAAAGTCACCTGTGGCCTCTCCCAATTTGAAGAAGAGACCCTTGTCCAGCAGGCCGAGGCCAAGAGGCCGTCCCCAGAAATACAATCTGTCCCCTGCCCAGCTCCCTGACTTGGCTGCTTCCGGGACGGCCTCTTGGCCTCGGCCTGCTGGACAAGGGTCTCTTCAAATTGGGAGAGGCCGTGATGCACCGCCTCCCTCCAGGCTGAATGCTCAGAGGTCAAGGTTTCCCATCTGTTGAGGTCCATTCCTAAGGCCTTCAGATCCCGCTTGCAGATCTCCTTGGATCGCAGCTGTGGTCTCCCTCTGGGGCGCTTTCCCTGCACTCATTCTCCATACAGGAGATCTTTTGGAATCCGACCATCAGCCATTCTCACGACAGTGAGATGAAAGAACTAACTCAGCTAGTTCTTTAATAAATCCAAGCTTAACTAAAAGGAGTGGGTGAGCAGAATTTATTTTTCAAAGTGTGCATGTTTCCTGACTCAGCCTAAAAGGTAACTCAGAAAAACGGTGAATGTACTGTAGTTGTATCCCGGCATCTACACTAGTTCCTAGAAGCTGCCTTCCAGTGAGTTGAGGCCACTGGTCCATTCCCAGAACCATTGTCCACTTCTGCCTCTTCTGGCTGAATTCCTCTCCCAAGAAAGATGTGTTTCCCACCCTAGAGGCTGGACCTGGGACAGTGAACCAGTGTGTGTGTGTGTGTGTGTGTGTGTGTGTGTGTGTGTGTGTGTGTGTGTGTGTGTGTGTGTGTGTGTGTGTGTGTGTGTGTGTGTGTGTGTGTGTGTGTGTGTGTGTGTGTGTGTGTACACAACACATGGCAGTAATCCAGCCAGGGTGTAACTCAGGCATGTGTCATCTCTGGAGGAACACATTTTATTTGGTGTAAACCTTTGGGGACCTTGGCCCGCTTCTTCCTATGCAGGAAGAAAAGGGGAGACCCATGAGGAGAGACCCATACATTCCTGGCCAGGTGGGGGTAAAAAAAGCAAGGGCGGAGGAGACGTCCTTTTCTAGAGGAGGCGAAGCTGATCCCTCAGCCAGGCCTTCCTCTCTTTCTCCCTTTTTCCATGGCGCATCGAAGTTGTGGCTCAGAAACAGCCTTCCTGTTTAATCGTTCTGGGTCCATGTTTTATCCCCAGGGCCTCGGTGTTGTGAACTTCTCAAGCTACCTCGTCCGCTTGCAGATATTTACATATGGGGCGAGCCGCCGACCCACACCTTGCTGAGTAAGTCGAAGTGCACAAGGGCTTCAGCCGTAGATGTTCCTCTTTAAATGTTTCCAACCCCCCCCCCCCAAAAAAAACCTCTGAAGCTTCCCAGGGACCTCTTTGGGAGCCTCAAGGCAGCGGAGAGCCTTTAAGGTCCGAAAACGGTTGCTCCCAGGACCCACGGTGGTGGCTTTTCGACATTAGAGGCTCTCCTTGCCCGGAGATTTCCCAAAGGCTCCCGAAGGTCAATGCCATCCTCACAGAGCCTCAGAAACGCTGTGCAGGGGGACGAGGAAGCTTTGAAGAGTGATGCCTGCCGCTGATGAGGTCATGAGCCTTTCCTGCTGGCAGAGTTACTCAAGAGGATTTCAGCCAGTGAGTGCTAATTAGCTTGCTCATTATCGAAACAGGGAGTGGCCCCAGCAATAAGGTGCTCCTTATTCAATGTGTCCCCCCCCCCCTCCGCCCCGGTGTTCCACTTCCCTCTGATCTTGCCGCATCCTTCCTTTACTCTCCAACCGCCCATCTCTGCCAGAAGATGACATATTTCTCTTTGCTGGACAAAAATAATGCATCTGATGCATTACTCGCATTTCTGGACTTTCCCCCCAACGTTGCTGCTTAGGAAAAAAAAACAGGGCTGATCTTTCCACTCTTGTGCAGGAACTAAAACTCACCAAGTAGGTGCCAATGTTGATGCATCAAGGAGGAGAAAATGTGTGGGTGTTCATTGCCTTCTTCAGCTTGAACTTGCCCGAAGAGGCTACTGACATTCTGACAGCCGCAGACAGACAGAATGGCTACCCCGATCCTATCCGCCCCACACACACACAACCAACCACTTACCACTGAGTCCCTTAAGGGCGTTTTCAACGTCAGTGTCCACATGGGAAGCTGTGGGGCAGAAGAGCAGAAGGAGGGCTTGGAGTTCTCTGTGAATGCCCCCTCCTTTAGAGAGATTCCTTGGTGGGACAGGAGCTTTGTGACATGTTTTAAAAACTTTGGCTCACAGTCACACACACACCCCAGTACCGATCCGGTACTGGACATGGAAGACTAGGAAGGGAAGGGAAGGGAAGGGAAGGGAAGGGAAGGGGGGGTATGGACAAAATTCTCGTTAACATCTCACACCTCAAGGAGAAACCGCGAAGGGCCAAGCTGCATTTCCCCTTCTGGAAAAAGTCCAGGCTGACCAGCAACTGTGGAACCTCTGTTGTGGAAGAGACGCACACTCCGCGGTTCTCCTCGGGGAGTGAGATGGGCGCCAGTATCACCTCCCTCGTTTCTCCCTGTCTGTCCTCCTTCCTGAGTCCAGGAGGCCCAGCCTTTCTGAAGAGTGACATTGTCTCTTTTTGCACCACAAAAACCATGAGGCTGCTCTTGGCTTAGCCCTCGGCTGGGCTTCTGGTGCTCACTCACAGCTCCTGCCTCTCTGGCTGCAGCTGCTGGTTCTGCACCCAGATATGGGGCACCCACAGCTCCTGAAGGAAGAGGATTTGGCACCCAGAACCCCCCCCCCCCTACACACACACACACTTTGCTCCACCAGTGGAAGAGCCCAAAAGGCAACCGAGAAAGGACAGGGCAAGAGAGGAGCCACCATAGGGGCCAGCCATCCTGTCCCCCCCCCCCCCCCGTCCAAGGAGACAGCCACTCAATTGCTGATGTTGTTATGTGCCATCAAGTCACCTCTGACTTATAGCAACCCCATGAATGAGTGATCTCCAAAAGGTCCCTGTCCTCAACAGCCCTGCTCAGCTCTTGCAAGCTCAACCCTGTGGCTTCCTGGAGGGAATCAGTCCATCTCATATGTGTTCTTCCTCTTTTCCTGCTGCCTTCAGCTTTTCCTAGCATTATTGTCTTTTCCTGAGAATCCTGCCTTCTCAGGAGGTGCTCAAAGCAGGACAGCGTCATTTTTTAAAAACTCTTCTGCCTCCAGAGAGGGTTCAGGCTTGATTTGCTCTAGGACCCACCTGTCCTCCAGCACCACAGGTTGCAGGAAATGAGGAAGACCAAATACGAGATGGATTGAATCCCTAAATGAGACTTGAATTTGCCAGAGTTGAGCAAGGCTGTTGAGGACAGGTGTATTCATGGGGTCACCTTAAGTAAAGAGTGGTTTAAGGGTGGATCACCATGAGGAAGAGGACAAGAATGCCTTCCAGGCATGAAGGGAGGACAAACACGAAATCCCAGCCGCGTGGCACAGAGGTTAGCGCCTGGAAAAATCTACTTTGGAGATTAAAGGTCCCAGAGACGCTCCCCCACCTCCCCCGAACAGCTGGAGCCCCAACCATGGAGTCCAGAAAAGGAAACTTCGCCATCCTCAGCATCTGATTTTCACTCCGTCACCAGTATCCGCAGGCATCATTTTTGTGTGTGGAGAGTAGCCCAACATGGCCTGGGCACCTTTGGTGGTCTTTGGGGCAGCCTACCCTGCAGGGCTGTTGCAAGAATGAAAGGGGGGGCTATTTGGGGGAGAAGGACCCTGAACCAAACCCCTCTTCTCAGAAGGATGAACTAAAAAATCTGCAAGGACTGAATGGACAATATAAGGATTCAAGGCGTGGCCGAGACGCTCCTCCTGCAAGGGGGAAAACCCCTCTGCTCTCGGATTGGGGCCGGGGGGGGGCAAAAGGGGAGCAGGGGCCGATGGGGCCCCGTGAGGCCGTCCCTTGCACCCCTGGGGAGGGACGCTTCCAGAAGAGAGGAGTGCACCCACCATGCAAAGCCCTCCTCCCTGGGGATTGTGGGGGGGAGTCGTGACCAAACATCTCCCCAGCTCTGGAAAGGACAGAGACTCCAACTCCCCCTAAACCTGGGGGCAAAGGCTGCTCCTCTCGGCCCTCCATCCCGGTGGGAAAATCCTATTGCTGAAGTGCAGAGCAGAAGGGGTACGGCCTCCGTGAGCCCCCCCTCCCGTGCTCCAGAAGCTCCCCCGACGGCGTCACTCTTTCTGTGAGTGATCTGACAAAGAGCATGAGAAGAGGCACCGTTGGGGAGAACCGGAGACTCTGGCAGGATGGTCCTCCTGCTCAGGGTTTCCCCAACAGGCTGGTAGGGATAGATCTTCATGTTGGATATCGTGTTTCGTAAGGGAGAAAAAAAAGGCTTCTCCACTCCTCAACTCGCTCGTGCTTTATTTCACCTTTTGCACGAGGGACACAACATTGAAAATTCAGCTGCATGTAATCGCTCAGCTGGCCTTTCCCTTCCATCACCTATGATTCTATGATTCCCCCCCCCCCCCCCCTTATGTTTTGAATCACCCACTGGGACCATAGAAGCACAGAAGGAGACCAGAAGGCCGACCCGCCTGACAAACTCAGCCCCCTCCCTCGACACACACACACACACGGAAGCGCACACGGCCAGCTCTGCCCAGTCAGCCTGAGGCTCCAGGTCGGTCTGCGCATGCTCAGAGGAACAGGGGCGATTTCCGAATCCCTGACCGCTACTAGCATCCTCCTCAGCTGAAAGAACGGTGCTGCTCCATGGCCCGGGAGGTGTGTCAATCCCACCCCTGATGCAAGAACCCATGGGAAGCCCCCTCCCTACACCCCACAATGTGCTAACTCTGGCCAGTCCCAGCATGCACTGCAGCAATCCCCATCAGGGCCTGAGCAGCTCCCCCCCCCCCCGCCTGAGTCTTTCCCACAACATGACTTCACACAAGAAGGAAAAAGGGAGAGGCCGAGTCTCCCCTCATTGATCTTCAGCCAGGTCCTTGATGGCAGCTGCCACGTGAGCCACGGCCGCCTCGTTCATCTTGCACGGGTAGAAGCCCTCCTTGAGGGTGTAGCGGGTGTGCACGGTCCGCACCACGGCTGGATGGGGCACCCGGTGCTTAGCGTCCACAGGGGTTTCTGGGTTGTCCTTTTGAACATAGTGCATCACCACCAGGAGGACCTTCTGCTCGCCTGGAAGGGGAAGGAGAGGAGCAGCCGTGAGACCAAGCCTGGAGGGAGTCCAGAGGAAAAGGGGGGACCCTCCAAGGCTGGCCCTGAGGGACACTTCTAGGGCAGGAGGACATTTGGTCTGATGAAACAGAGGCCCTGGGCCAGTGAGCCCCTCAGTCCTTTGATGGGGACAAAGCAGGAGATAAAATTCACCGAGCAGTTCAGTTTTTTGGAAGGCGTGTCTTGATCCGTCAAGACCCCTTTTTTTATCAAGGAGGAGAAAAATGGTGGGCATTTATTACGTTCTTCACCCTGAAGTTGCCCCAAGACGCTACCGACAGTCTGTCAACCAAAGACAGACAGAACGGCTGCCCTAACTGACCCAGCGACTCACCACTGAGTCCCTCGAGGGCATTTTCAATATCGTTGTGCGTGCAGGAAGCTATGGGGCAGAAGAGCAGAAGGAGGTCCTTTGAGGTCTCTATGAATTCCTTCACTTCTAGAGAGACTGCGTGCCAAGACAGGCGCCTTGAGGCATCCTTTAGAAACATATTCTCACAGCCCCCCCCCGTCTTCCCAGGGATTCGAACCTGGACCTCGAAGACTGGAAAGAGAAGAGAAGAGAAGGGAGGGGAGGGACCCAATTCCCATTAACTTCGCACACCTGAAGGAAAAAACAAGGAGTGACCAGAAGGCCACCCTTTTCCTGAAAACGCCGAAGGCTGATGGGCAACTGTGGAGCCTCTCTTGGGGAAGAGACACAACACCCACACACACACCCCCCCCATGGGATTAAGGAGCCAATCAACAGAGCAAGACTCGTACCCAGGAACGATTTACTGCAAGAGAGACTCAGAAGAGAAAGGGACACAATGTCGCGAGTTGTCACTTACAGTCCGCAACTGAGACCACTCGCACGCATCTTTAGCGATCTCCAGTTCATCTTTGACAAGAACACGTCCCTCTCCCAAGCCCTTGGCGGGAGACCCATATCCAAGGCAGCAATTTGAATTCCCCGCCTTTTTCCCCTGCCTTTTTTTGGTTGTAACTCGAAGCTCCGGTCGCAAGTCGAAGCAAAATTTTGCAGCCGGAGCTGGTCGTAACTCGAAATGGTCATAAGTCGGGACCTTCGTAAGTTGAGGCACCGCTGTACTTGCCTACAGACAATGCTCCCCCCCCCCCCAAGCTCAAACAAATGCTAACTCACAATAGACCACAATAGGAAAGCAACACGGACAGGGGAAACTAAACCCTGCCACAGGCCCAGAGGCCAACTCCCCACACATCTCTTCCGGCGACACACAATCATGGGACCTAACAAGGCTATGCACAATATCAAGGCAGCATCACTTGTTCCTCAGATAATGTGACCTACGCCAGCTTTTGCCCACAGTGGCCCTCTGACCTCTAAGTAGGACAAACAGCCCGAGAAGACTGCAGGCCGACATTAACCTCCAAGGGGCCACAGACTCCTGCTTGGTTTTCCTGCCACCTTTTCATGCCCAGGCTGGAAGAAAAACAGGCCCCCTCCTGTGCAGGCTGCCTGGCCTGTCTCGGCAAGGAACAGGCGGAACTTGGGAAAGCTGCTTGTCTGGACTACAACTCCCAGAAGTCCCCCGGCCCGCTTGGTGGGCTCCTGCCTTTTCCCCAGCACCCCCACCCTCCTCATTTTTCGCAGGGGTCTCCTTGCGCTTTGCAAGCTGTTCCTCATCCTCAAGACTCGGTCACCTTGGTCAGGAGTTGTTCTTCTGAACCATGATGGCCATGGAGGTGATTTTTGGGGTGCTGTTTGCTTGCCTGCCAACCTAGCCGTTCGAAAGCATGTAAAAACGCAAATAGATAAATAGGTACTCTTCGGGTGTGTGTGTGTGTGTGTGTGTGTTTGTTTGGAGGCAGAGTAACAACCTCCTTGTATAAGTGGCACAACCGGGGGTGGGGCTGGGGCTCAGCCTCTCTGATGGAGGAGGAAGAGGAGGAAGGAGGACGAAGGCTGCGACCGGTGGTGTCTTTCAAAGGCACTGGACGCCACCCTGAAATCTGGGGAGGAGATCTCTCTCCCCCCCCACACACACACACAGCTTGGCCCCCTGAGTAGCATCCGCTTCTCACACCTGACAGGTGAACCAGTGTCCTCAGGCGTCAGTCTTTCTGGGGGGCAGCCCACTTTGCCGAAGCCCACTCAGTGACTTGGGGGCAGCTTACCTTTTATAAGGCCGTTGGGAGAATAAAAGTTTGGCCAGCCAGAGGAGGTGGACTCTGACCCAGGTCCAGATACTCAGAAGAACACACGTGTAAAAAAGGGGAGAGGGTGGTTGGCCCCCTTGCCTGTGGGGAGGAGGGGGTTTGGGGGGGCAGCCGGGAGGTGGGGGGACGGGAGCTAAAGGGGCTCACTTTCGCTTTCCCCGATATCCGGGAAGGAGGGGCTTGTTCCTGGAAGGCACTCCCCCCACGCGGGAGGAGGGCCCCATCGGGTGCAAGGGTAGGGCTCTCTGCCCATGCTCAAGAGGCTTCTCCCCCTGCGGCCCTCCCAGGGACAGAGGCCAGCACTTTCTTCGCTGCAGCCCAGAGGACAGGCGTGCCTCTGAGCATCCACAGAGGGCCCCGCTCCCCCACAGTCCCGCCTCCCTTCGGACCTCTCCGGGTGACTCTCTCCGCCGGAGTCCCCGGCCCACCTCCCGGGGTTGTTGTGAGGCGAAGCCGGAAGAGGGGAGCTAGGCGAGACCCCTGAGCTCACGGGAGGGACGGGTGTGTGTGGGGGTGGGGTGGGGGGGGGGGAAAGGAAGGATGATGGGTGGCCAGAAAGGAAGGAGGAAGGGCGGGGGGAAAGGGGTCGAGAAAGGGGTCCCCGGAGGGGTGGGCGAGAGAGAGGCGCTTGACAAAGGGGCGACCCCCCTGCCCTTCCCGGTCGCCCGGCGGCCTCCCCTCGCTTCAAGGGAGAAAAGAGAAAGCGAAAGTGATGGGGCAGGAGGGAGGGACCCAGGAGGGGCGGGGGGGGGGCGGAGAGGGCCCGGATCCCGAGGCATGGGCAGAGTGCAGACAGTGCACAGGGCGCCCCCCCCCCTTGCCCAGCGAGGGACAGGCCGCAGGAAGTCTCCGGAGGGGCTCCTCCTGACCGTCTCCCCAAAGCCCCCCCTCCCCAGATGGATGCCCGGACAGGAGTCCTGTGCGTGTTTGGGGGTGGTTCGGAGCTGCCCTGTTTAGAAGCGACCCTAATCGAGGGTGCAAGACAAGTGAGACAGCTAAGGAATGATTTTACCAATTCTGACCCCCACCCCTCGAGTGTCCATGGCTGAGCAAGGATTCGAACCCAGGCCTCCTGAGTCCTAGTCCATTGTTCTATCCGCTGCGCCCCACGCGGGGAACCCATTTATAGACCTCCCGGGCCAATTCTTCTACCAGCCTCTCTCGCAGCTCCTCGTGAATAAAAGGAGTCCGGAGCTGTTGGAACATCCACAGCTCTGACAATTGTCAGAAACATTGTAGCCAAACATCTTTTCATTCAAAGGTTTTGTAAAAATGTAGGCCCATAACTTAGGGCACCAACGAGGGAAGGGGGGGGGGGGCACTGCAGAGTTTTTTCCACTGCCGGATTTACCGTGCATGGACCATGGTGCAAATGGTGCACCCTGCTTTAAAAAAAACCCACCTCCATCCACCCACCCCCCTCCTCTCCCTCTGTCCCTCAGCCCCCCCCCCCCAACCACCTCTCTACTAAAGTAACGGAGGACGAACCAGTGAAAACCAGAAAGTCTAAAGACTTGGCAAGCGAGAAAACCCACTGTTTGGAGGGGCATGCTCGAGCCACATCACCATCATCCTCGCTTGGTGTCTGTCTTTACTTCTGTGTTTTGGGATGTTGGGTGGAGGATAAAGATAAAAAAGAGCTACTGGTCTTTCAGACCCATGGCCTCTGCCCCCCATGTGCAAGTCAAAGAAATAACCGCCATTGTTAAAAACGCTCCGAAGGGGTTTTAAGCTCTTGGTTGAGCTCATTTCAGTTACTGGAAGTTGATCATTGGGCTGTATGTATGATTTTGCATACAATACATGGTTCTTTTTGGCCACGTGCTATACAACTAAATGACCATGTTTATGTGTTTATAATGTGTGCGTTGTGTGCTTTTTCGAGCCATAATATTCATAGGGGACACCATAAACGTTTCAGTGCTTGTTGTTGTTTAGTCCTTAAGTCATCTCCGACTCTTCGTGACCCCATGGACCAGAGCACGCCAGGCCCTCCTGTCTTCCACTGCCTCCCGGAGTTGGGTCAAAGTCATCTTGGTCGCTTCGATGACCCTGTCCAGCCATCTCGTCCTCTGTCGTCCCCTTCTCCTCTTGCCTTCACACTTTTCCAACATCAGGGTCTTTTCCAGGGAGTCTTCTCTTCTCATGAGATGGCCAAAGTATTGGAGCCTCAGCTTCAGGATCTGTCCTTCCAGTGAGCACTCTGGGTTGATTTCCTTCAGAATTGATAGGTTTGTTCTCTTTGCAGTCCAGGGGACTCTCAAGAGTTTCCTCCAGCACCACAATTAAAAAAAAAAAAAAAAAAAAGGGGGGGGAGCAATGCAAATTTTATTCTTGTCTAAAAAAGCTCTGGAGATAAGCAAAAATTTAAATAAAAATATTAATTTAGAAACAGCTGGTTTGATGGTTTGAGACAGTTACAGCTCTCCTTTTTTGTCTGTATAGTTAACAAAAGTTAACTATCAAAAGTTCTAAAAGCTTGGTGTGTATCTTATATGCTGTCATTAAGCTGTATTGGAGGTTATGTATCTTGTTATGTGCATATTTATTAATATTTTATATTGTTAATTATATAGACAAGAAAAAAGAGCCGTAACTGTCCAAGCCAACTGTTTCTAAATTAATACATTTTAATTTAATTTTTGCTTAGCTTTCTGAAGAAGGCCACCACCGAAATGTGTCGAGCCTGAGCTTTGATAAGAATAAAATTTGCATTGCTACCACTTTTTATACATCTTGAGACTCGGTTTCCTTAGCTCCTGTTCCCGAGAACAGCCCCTGGCACAGTAAATATAGGTCATATTTGTGTCATATCAGCCTAACAGACCAGTGCTAACCAGGCATCCTTAGAGAAGATGGGAATTATTCCTATGCACAGTTTTGCATTTTGACGCGACCCTTCTAATGGTGCAGGTTTAACCTGCAGGCGTCAGCAATGCCATTCACCTGTTCTCCTATGTCCCTCACCCCTGGGTGAGAGGTCGGGAGCTGTTAAGACGCACTGTCACCAGTGCAGCCATTTAGGCACGAGCAGAAGCACTGCGGTTTCCTTCTGTATCCAAATCTCCTTAGAAGAGAGACAGGAGACGCCAACCCCATTCTCCATGCTGACTAGAGAGGGCTCATTCGCCTCTCGATTTTCTGAAAGCGAGAAGAGATCAGAAGTGATAGGGTGGAGAGCTTTTTCTGTTGTTGTTCTCTAAATGCTTTTTGCAAAACCATCGCTTGGAAAAGTTCCTTCTTTGGACTGCACTTCCCAGAAATCAGCACATTGTCGTCCAAAACTTAGCTCTTAGCAAGACCTCAGTTTTTCCAGCCGTGAAGGAAAACGCCCCTGAATGAGCAGCCGCGTAAGAATAAATGGCCCCCATCGACCCTACACGTTGGGCTCCTTCACCTTGGCTGAAGCTTCGTTTGAACAGCAGGTGCTTCTGCAAAAGGCAAGGATACATCTCAGACCACCTGGGCCAACAGAGGAAAATCCTTGACTTCTCTGGGACACCCTGCCAATAAGGGAGATCCAACCTGGAGATCAGGAGGAATTTCCTCACGGTGAGAACCATGAAGCAGTGGAACAGCTCACCTCCCGAGGCGGTGGGTGCCCCATCGCTGGAGGTTTTCAAGAAAAGATTGGACAGCCCTCTGTCTGGGGAGGGTCTGAGGTTTTCTGCCTTGGTCAGGGGGTTGGACTAGAAGACCTCCAAGGGCCCTTCCAACCCTACGACGATTCTATGATACCAGTTTTTCCCTTATGCACCCCATACATTTTTCTTAAAAGTCTGAGGTTCTTTTGCAACTGCTTTTATGTACTGTGCCTTGTCTCCTGGAGGCACGGCCCGTGTCACGGTGGGTGTCACCACTGCCATGGAATGCCCTGGGGAGGCCTGGCTGGCCCGAACCCAGTATTTTGAGGCAACCCTCTGAAACCCTGGCTTTTCCACTTGGCTTTTGAGACCGTCTGGGACCGATTCTTCGAGGCCTTTTGGCCCTGTAGGCACGAGTGTGTTGAGTTGCAGTATTTTCTCTGCCACCTCAACATTTGAGTCTTTGGGGACAAGGTACTTCAAAAGTATTACTAAAAATTGAAAATGCGCCGTTACCATTTAAAAAAACGCAGGAGAGGAAATTACTAAAATCAAGAGAGAGAGGTCATAAGACTTTTAAAATCTTAGAAGGTTAAAAAACCAGGAGGGGGAAAAACCTCTCAAAACCAGTTGAAAGCCAACAGACATATTTGCTGGCATAAGATGCAGCTGCCCACTCGGACTGTTTCAAAAAGGGACTTGATACACGTTGGTGGCAGGTCGGGCCGCGAGTCTGGATGTCTGTAGATCACCTGTCCTATCGGAGGCGGCCATCCCTTGATGGGTCAGTTCTTGGGGATGCAACGTGACAGCTGCGTTCAGGCTCCCCTGAAGCTGCTGGTTGGCCACTGAGCAATCCCAGTGCCAAACTAGGGATCCCTTCAGTCTGGATCCAGCAGGGTTCTTCTCGTGTCCCTGCCGACAGATGAGCTTACAGAATTAGCGGGAGTCACTGGAGTTTGATTAGAGTAGCCATTGTGTGGTTCTCCAGGGGTTGTTGCACTATGGCTTCCACCTCTCTCACCCAATTGGCTGTGCTGCCTGGGAGATGCAGGGCAGCAAACATCAGGAGGGTCAAAGGTTGCCCACCCCTGGCCTGAGTTTTGTTCAAATGCCAAAGTTCTGTCCCGTGAGTTTCTGAGTCTTTTGAGATCAGCGACTCGGACGCCCCCAGCCCGTGTGTGTATGAGCCCGAGTGAGGCGGAAGCCGGCCCTTCTCGAAGGAGGGAGGACCCACACGCTGGGCTGGTGTTTCACCCTGTTTCACACGCTGGGGGCCCCTGGATGCACTTAGCTTGGGTTGGCTTCCGGGGGTGTTCAGCTGTGCAAAAGGCCTAGCCAAACCCACTAGGTTTCCAAAGGGGGGCAAGACCCAGAGAGCATCACAGAGACTTGGCGGCTGCTTCAAAAGGGCGGGAGAACTGAACTTGAGGCCTGTTTCTTTTCCCTTCCCACCCCCCCCCCCAAGATGCCGTTCTCAACGAAGCCGCTCAGATCCTCCGCCTACTGCATATAGAAGAACTCCGCGAACTGCAGACCAAGATCAACGAAGCCATCGTGGCGGTTCAGGCCATCATCGCGGATCCAAAAACTGACCACAGACTGGGCAAAGTCGGGAGATGAACTGACAAGAGCCGCCCTGCTCTTCCGTCCTGGCTGGCAGGAAAGGAGGGAGGGGGACCCCTCTGAACCCAGCATGCCATTCCGACAGGCTCCCGCTCCCCGTGTTTGGAAAGAAAACAAGGCGACTGCCCAGCACAGCCACTCAATGCCTTTTTTCTTTACATAAATAAAGCTTGGATTAAACAGATCCAAACTGTTATCCTTTTAGCAAAGCGGTTGCCAAATAACCATAGCAGCTCAGTTCCCCTGCTTGGTTGGTTGGTTGGAGGAATATATTACAAATTGAGTCAGTGAGTCATGCCACCCCCCTTTTAAAAAAAAGTTTTCTGGAATTTGGCATCTCGTTCTCAACTTGCAAAGTTTTCAGTGTCATTTCCCTCGTGTTCTTCATTTCAAGGCCAGGAAAGGCTCTAGAAGAACTGTCCAAGGAAACAAAGCTGAAGTGGCCGAACCCTGCAAAAAAAAAAAAACCCTCTGATTTTTGTTTATTTAATTTATTGAATAGCGTAAAAAAAAACATGAGAAGCTACAGATAGATTTTGGCACACGCACTCAATCAGACAGTCCCAGAACACTGGGGGGGGGGGGGGTAGGGGGCTGCTGCTAGGGGAAAATCAATTTGAACCCGGCCTGAATCATATTAGCAGATTCTCATATAAATACTAAAAGGGCATGCAGTGAGGCAGAAGCAACCAGAGGTGGGGCATTGCGTTGCATTTTCCAGAACACCTTTAACAACTTGGTCTGGTTCCTAACTATAAACAAGGCACTCTTTCCACCGTCTGATACGGCCAGAGCTTTTACCCTGATCCAGTAAGGCACAGTGGCAGGAGACCTGCCCGATCGTTTCCTGATTTCCCTTCCTTCTTCACTGTTCTTAAGTGTGTAGAGCCTCTTGCAAGTTTCCCAATAAAATAACCATGGAGTAAGGATACGTTTATACAGTCCTATTTTCTTTTTGCAAAGGAGCTTCCATCAGCAAATGAGCAGGATTAGCCCACATCATCCATAGCACCATTTCTTCTTGGCAATATATATAAAAAAATCCATTTTATAAAAATACAGTAGTAAAGATCTGAGGTATAACTTAAGAATACTGGATAATTTTGCTCTAAGTTAAACCACTGAATTCCCTTCAGTACAAGTCGCCGGTGGTCCTGCCATAGCTGGAGGGATCGTTTTCACTATATACAGTATCAGGATCCGTCTTCCGGGACCTTTCGCTCTCCTCCCCTCGGGTCGTACACCAGGTAGCTTATTTCCTTCCTGCTGAAAAGACAAAAGGAACATTTTATGCGAAAGTTGTTATATTTAATCTGTGACGCAGATTTTTCCCCCCAAAAAACACTTGCGGTCATTAGCAGGGAAGATGGGGAACTCCTTCCAGACTCTTGAATACCTGGAGTGATGTGACCCCAACTTTGGTGCAGTTTTTTCAGTGGTGTCAAGAGTCTGTTTCCTCATCCAATTTTATCCTGTTGCTGCAGCTTGGCAAGCGACAGAGCATTTGGGCTGCTTCTGTTGTCAACAGGATATTCAGCTTAAACTCTTTGCCTGACACCGGTGGAAATGGCTTTGGGAAAAATCACTGAAAAGGACTGGGAAGATTCTTCCCAGGAGCAAAAGGGTTCGTGCAAAATGTCACGCCTTCCAACCTTCCCACCCTCTGCTATTTTGGGTGATACTGTAGTTCTCACCTCCTGGACAGTACGGGTGAACGACGGTTATTCCATAGAGATGAGTCCGCTGTTCTGGAAGGTATTCGCCTGTGAAATCACCACCGTCTTTGTTGACAGCTATAACGCCGTCCCTGTGCAAGAATTCAAAGGGAGAAAGAAATGCTTTCACCTAATGCAACACCCTTTGTTTATGTGCTGTTCTAATCTCCAGGATGACAGAATGAGGAACATGAACGCTAGTGTTAGTTCTCCCTGTTCTGATTTAAGATGCATGGAGGAGCAAAATGATTCTCCTTCTCTGCATTGGGACATAAGAAGAGTCGTACGGCTGGAGCCAACCTCAGGCATGCTGCTCAGCAGTCAAACCAATGCCCCTTGGACATCAACAAGTGGGAGAGGTACACAGCAACACCTGTCCTTTTTAAGAACATAGGAATGGCTATAACGCAAGGGTTGTAACTGAAACGTCAACTACCAAAACACCCCAAACACCAGAAAATAAGTGTTCTTCAAGAGCTGAATCTAAAATCTGCCGTTTTTCATTTTTGAGAGAAAAACTCACCTTGGGGTGATTTTTTTCCCCCCAGATTTGAAACATTTGCGGACCGCCCGCCAGCACCCTCCCAGCATAGGAAAACCAACGCTCCCCCATCAGCAGTTGAGAAACGGTTGGCTAAATGAGATTTCTGTCGCACCGTTTTGGACAGCCAAAAAGGTTCTCCGGACCTTACCTTCTCCAGTCTGTGTGGTAGAAGTGATTGGCATAGCTAACGATGCTGAAGGGGTAGTTGAGGTTATGCTGAATAACACGCCTTCCTGTTCCATTGGGCAACGCACACTCCAGCTTCTTGGTTCCTTGGCCAAACAGAGACACTTAAATCAGGGGAAAGCGACCACTGGCCTGTTCCGTGGTTCTTGTCTGACTTCAAGTGTATCATTCTAGCCTGGTGAGTTTTTAAAATGTTCCTGGTGTGCTGGTGATGGAGAATTGGATGCTGATAAATGCCACCCCAATAAATGAATTAATTGCATGCTGTCAAGTTGAATCTGACCTGTGGTGACCCTTTCCAGGGTTTTCTAGATATAGACTACTCAGAAGTGGTTTACTTTTTCCTCCTCCTGGTGGTGGTGCTCTGGGGCCGTTCTGCAGCTTACCCAGGGCTACACAGGCTGGCTTATCTCCTGCAAGGTAGAGTGGGGAATCCTGAACCTGATTCTGCAGCCAGCGACCCGACTCACTGTCCTCTCGAGCCACGTCTGCTTTCTTTGCACACGGCGCTCTGAAGAGGTGGATCCTAAGAAAGGTGCCTGCTAGGAGGTCACACAGTGACAGCAGAGGAACTACTACCTCTGTGGGTGGGGAGCACGCCTGCCCTCTGAGGTCCCTGCTGAAGCTTTTGCCATCCCTTCAACTAGGGAAGAAAGGTGGCAGGAGCTGCAGTCACCCACTAGTGCAAGGTGGTGTCAAAGCTCCCTCCCACATCAAGAGAGCCTTGTGAGGCCTCAACCTTTCACAGGCTTCTATCGCAGAGACATGGCAGAAGAATAACGTTGATGAGAGACAGACTGGGCCATGTTTTTTGGAGGGGGTGTGTGCAAAAGGAAAGGATTAAAAATGCAGTTTGGGGAGTAGCAGGGCACCCCAGTGGGGTCACAAAAATGACACTGGGGCATGCGGTCCACTGTTTGCCCCTCCTTAAAATTAGGAGATCAATCATGATGGGCATTTGCACATAGACGCAAATGAAAAAGCGTCTGTCTCCATCACAGCTCCAAGACCGTGAAACCTAGCCACCTGAAATCTATGTATCAGGGGAAAAAAACTCTTAACTGATAGAGCAGTACAACAATGGAAACAATGACCTTGGGAGGTGTTGAGCCCTCCAACATTGGAGGCACTCAAGAGAAAACTGGACCATCCTCTGACCGATCTGCATTCCTTTGGATTCCTGCCTTGAGCAAGGGGGGGGGGGGGTGGACTCGATGGCCTTAGAGGCCCCTTCCAACTCCTTTACTCTATGATTCTATGGAATTCTTTTCTCCTTCGCCCACCAGCAGAGAAGAAAATTAAACCGACCTCAAGGGGCTTCTTATTCTCCAGCTTAAAGCCCTTACTTTGTGTGGTGGACCTTGACTGCTTTCTCTCCACCACCAGCCAAGACTGTGGGCTGTGTTAATGGCCACCATCTCTCGCTGAGTTACCCTCAGCAATTCACTTTGAGACCCCCCACAAGAGGGGCCAAAGCAGAGAAGGGCGAGATCCCACCACCTCTGCTTCTGCTGGGGAAGAGAGGGGTTTAAAAGCCCTTCGGAGAAAGAGAGATCATCAACTAACCCAAACCAAATTGGTGTTTGGGGTTCTTGCCCAATCAAAACCTGGCCGGTAGTTGCCAACCAGCTGAATCCTTCTGGCAGGACAGATCTTAAAGAGTGGCATTGGGCATAAATTGATGTGATGGAAGAAACTGGACACCCACACACACACATCTTCTTTGCATAAACACTACCTCACCTGCATCCGCCCAACAAATCAGTTTGGAAAAGGGGTCAAAAGTTAAGCCGTTGGGCAGTCCAATGTCCTGGCTGATCAAAATCCTCCTGTTTTCTCCAGTCACTGTGGACATCTCGATTTTGGGAGCTTCACGATTCCAGTCTGTCCAGTAAAGGTTCCTTAAAAGACAACCAGAGAGGAAACAGAAGCTAGCTGTGTGGTTAAAAGCAGGTAAGCCAACAAAGGGAGAATGCTAGAGATACAGAATGAATGACATACTGCCATCACCAAAGCAGACTGCTTTCTTATCCTCCGTCTAGTGGAGGCAGGTGGTTCCGATTTCAGAGGACCAGTGAATCCACTCCAGGTTTTAATCTGCAGTTTACAGAGGATATCGAAAGTGCTAAACTATCTAAAAAAGTTTGTTCAGTACCTTGGACAACTCCGGCAAAGTGTCAAATAAAACCCAGACCGGACTGACAGCACCTCCAAAACTGGACCAATTGGAGCCTTCTGCTAAAATTTTCTGCTGCTGTCATTCTCTTCCAGACATTTTCCCGGCCGCTGCTAACTAGCAACGTCAAAGGATGTGTCTTTTTATTAACTGGTTTGCTCTTGATGCTTCATTTACTTATTATTTTACTGACGCTTGTGCAATGTTTTCAGCCAGATTCCTATTGGGTTTATAAGTGTAAACCTAAAAGTGCAGAACTGGAAGTCAGTCCATCTGTTACACAGACACACTCGAGTTGCACACCCTGGCACGCGACAGCCACTCGGGAAACTCACTTGCACAATTTTTCTTACCCGGGTGCAATTGTGCGCTATGATTCGGGCCCTTGTTCTACTTGTCTTGTTACACACGCTGTATTTACTTAGGAAGCTCTTCTGATTTCTCCAGTAAAAATGTATCGTCAATTTTCTGTCTTGTCTGTTGTTAAGTACTTTGAGCTCACCGTTTAGGAAAAAGTCATGTACAAAATAAATTAATAGCTTAGCTAACTAAGTCATTGGGAAAATAGTATGACAAGGCTGTATATTGTCCCCCTGCTTATTGAACTTATATGCAGAATCCATCATGCGAAAGGCTGGACTGGAGGAATCCCAAGCCGGAATTAAGATTGCCGGAAGAAATATCAACAACCTCAGATATGCAGATGATACCACTTTGATGGCAGAAAGTGAGGAGGAATTAAAGAACCTCTTAATGAGGGTGAAAGAGGAGAGCGCCAAAAATGGTCTGAAGCTCAACCTCAAAAAAACTAAGATCATGGCCACTGGTCCCATCACCTCCTGACAAATAGAAGGGGAAGATATGGAGGCAGTGACAGATTTTACTTTCTTGGGCTCCATGATCACTGCAGATGGTGACAGCAGCCACGAAATTAAAATACGCCTGCTTCTTGGGAGGAAAGCAATGACAAACCTAGACAGCATCTTAAAAAGCAGAGACATCACCTTGCCGACAAAGGTCCGCATCGTCAAAGCTATGGTTTTTCCAGTAGTGATGTATGGAAGCAAGAGCTGGACCATAAAGAAGGCTGACCGCCAAAGAATTGACGCTTTTGAATTGTGGTGCTGGAGGAGACTCTTGAGAGTCCCCTGGACTGCAAGGAGAACAAACGTATCCATTCTAAAGGAAATCAACCCTGAGTGCTCACTGGAAGGACAGATCCTGAAGCTGAGGCTCCAATACTTTGGCCATCTCATGAGAAGAGAAGACTCCCTGGAAAAGACCCTGATGTTGGGAAAGTGTGAAGGCAGGAGGAGAAGGGGACGACAGAGGACGAGATGGTTGGACAGTGTCACCGAAGCAACCAACATGAATTTGACCCAACTCCGGGAGGCAGTGGAAGACAGGAGGGCCTGGCGTGCTCTGGTCCATGGGGTCACGAAGAGTCGGACACGACTTAACGACTAAACAACAAACGGAGTCATGGGGGTGGGTGGGCTTGATGAGAGCAACTAACCCAAGCTTTTCATCCTTGAGTCCTTGCACTTGAGGTTCCCCACGCTTGCCATGGTCGCAGTAACTGCTTTGTGCGCATTTCGGCTGGCACTTTATTAGGTGGTTTATGCGCCATCAAGTCACACCCAACTTACAGTCACTTTAATAGGGTTTTCAAGGAAAGTGTGATGCTTAAGGAGTGGTTTTTTGGAATGACAAGCCCCCAGTGAGTGTCCACAACTGAGGTGGGATTTGAACCCAGGTCTCGGGAGTCCTAGTCTGTCATTCTATCCACTATAACCACACTGGGTACCTCATCAGTTTAACTGACCAAATTCAAAAAAGATTTAAAAGGTATGCAAGCTTTCAAGACCCCCAGGTTTCTTCATCAAGAATTACATCAAGTATTACAGAAAAACAGGCGGGGGGGGAGGCATGATTTTAAGAGGAAGTCATTCCCTCCCTTATTCCCCGACCTGCTATTTCAAGTACCATGCCTGACAAAGCGATCTGGAAATCTCAAATGTTTGCATGCATTTTTCTGCTCTCGATGCATACGGACATTTATCCGTCTCTCTCTCTCCCTTTTCTCCGAAGTGCGGCTTTCGGGGGGAAAAAGACCAACATCTAGGTTTTCCCTGCTCCAACCACTCACCCACGGATGGGATCCACCGCAATGGCGCGAGGGTTGACCAGGTCCACGGCAAAGAGGACCCGCCGTTCGGTGCCGTCCAGCCGGGCGGTCTCAATTTTGTCCAAGCCACTGTCTGTCCAGAACATGGTTCTTCGGACGTGATCGACGGCCAGGCCCTCCGGACTGATGAGCCCTAAGGAAGGAGAAACCAGGAGACCATTTTCCCGGAGGCTTGGAGAAGTCCATCTTTTTGCATGTTTTGAAGGGCAGAGGTCCCCCTCCCCCCCCCCCCGACTTTCCTAAAACGGAACAGATATCTTCTCTTTTCTGCCATCAGTATGACAAAGATTCTTGCGATAGCTTTGGAAGCCAGCCAATTTATCACAAGGCACACTTTCTCCACCAGACGTTCTGCGTCGGATGGAGTGGCCTATAGGCCACAAAACGCAGTGCTATGATGCGAGGTGTTTGGCTCTTACCCAACTACCCTTCCCTGCCCACGGAATGGCTTCTACTACTAGTGGAACTAGAAAGAGGAGGATTCCCATGCTGCACCCCCCGTTACCCTCAAAACACACCCGAGCTTCAAAATATGCCCCAGAAAGACCTGGAAAACTCCCCGGAGAAGGTTTCAGAGAGCTTGAACAGAGAAGATGAACAGGAAGACCCACAGTGCGCTCAGGGGGCTGTTTATCTAACACTGGGTTTTACTGGTCGCCTTTACTGGTGAAATCGCCCTAGAGGGAGACCACAGCTGCAATACCAGGATCTCTGCAAGCAGGATCTGAAGGCCTTAGGAATGGACCTCAACAGATGGGAAACCCTGACCTCTGAGCGTTCAGCTTGGAGGCAGGCGGTGCATCATGGCGTCTCCCAATTTGAAGAGACCCTTGTCCAGCAGGCCGAGGCCAAGAGGCAGTCCCGAAACCAGCAAAACCAGGGAGCTGGACAGGGGACAGATTGTATTTGTCTTCAGTGTGGAAGGGATGGTCACTCTCGAATTGGCCTTCTCAGCCACACTAGACGCTGTTCCAAGTCCTCCATTCAGAGCACGTGACCCTCGTCTCTCGAGACTGAAGGAGGCCTAATCTAATCTTTACTGGTGACAAGATCCTGTTGCTTTTGCCGGAACCAAGCAACATCATTGCAGGAGAGCCACATTCATAGAGGCATTTATGAAAGCGGCCGGCAGAATCCCACGCAACCGAGGGAGGCGATGCACACACCCCTATCAGCACAAAGGAACGGACACACCCACCCACCCTGTCCACTTGAGCGATGGAGGCTGTGGTTCTGTTTAAATGACAAGCATCATTTCCTTTCTCCCCCCCCCCCCCCCCAACGACCCGTACCAGAGCTCAGGGACATGAGCTTTTTGGACTACAACACCCAGCATCCCCCCAGTCCTCCGTCAGGCACCTACTCAGAGGCATCGCCCGGAGGAGGTGGGCAGGGAAGCCAGGATGATGCCTCCAAGTGGGCGCCCCGGGGGGGGGGGGGGAGCAGCGTATCGAACCACCAAACCCCTGTTGAGGCCGTAAACAAGCTGGGATGAAACGGCCAAACCGGCAGTTCGTGCCCATCTGTTTCCGACCACTAGCCATGCGGACTTCAACTTCTTGGGACTGAAGTCCCACACAAGTAACCCTGCCCAGCCCTTCATAGTCTTCCTCAAGGATCCAATCCACTTTTCAATTTCCTTTTGAAACCAGCTGGCAGAAATTTGGCCCACTGCTGATTGCTTGATAAAACGAAAGCTTGGTTGCCCGGCCGTCCAGAGACGACGAGCCACCCACCTGAGCTGATGATGGTCTCCGGTTCCACCCCTGGCTCTAGGCTTGCCCGACTGATTGTTCGCCCGGCCACATCCGTCCAGTACAGCATTTTCTCCCTGCAGTCATAATCGATCCCCACGACGATGGAGCCCTAGAGAGAGGCAACACGCCAGAAGAGAATGGTCAATTGTAAGAGGATCCCACTTGGCCTACGGGTGAAAAGGAAGGATGGGCGTTTTTGATTCTGTGCACTACAAACACCATAATTCTCCATTCTGGGAGTCCTACCACCTTGCAAGCAGCTTTCAAAAACAACAACAACAACAACAGTGTGGCTCACCTGGGAGAAAGGCCTAAATCAGAAGGCTTTGAGGCTGAGCTAGGCCTAGTTTCACCAAAGCTTCCTGTTCCTGCCCCAGTGCAAGCTGGGAGCTTTCTTTCTGAGCAAGATGCTGGAGGCTAGCTAAGCTTTCCAAGGCCTCCAAGATGCATCCCACTGAGTTTTTTTTTGTTTGTTTTTTGAAAGGCGCTTGCAAGGTTGGTAGACCTTTCAGAATGGAGAATTATGGTATCTGTAGTCCACAAAATCCAAAAAATGCATCTCAAGTGAAAAGAGCTTTCAGCTTCTAAAGTTAAAGTACAGTAAAGTACAGTCTTTAAAAGTAAGTAAGAAAGTAAAAATCTGCAGCCACCTTATATTTTTAACGTAAGTCGGAGGCACGGCTCTTTCATCTCCTTCCTGCCCTTAAACAGTGAGAGGAGCCATAATAATGACGGTGTTGCAGCACATTATTCTGGGACCACCCATAACAGGAACAGGCCGCCAGATGGAGAGACTGAGCGAGTGACAGAACAGGTAACCGTTTTAAAGTAACATTGCAAGCTCTTGGAATTCTTCGCCAGACCCTGAGCTGCTAAAATCTGCCCAGCAGGACTAGCTCGATTAAAGAACGACGAGGCACAATGACTGAAATTATAACCAAAACGTTGATTTTCTGATGGAAAATTAAGAAGTAGATGGTAACTGTGAGAAAGCCAAGAACGATCAATTATAAACTATATTGCAGATTCTGTTGAAGAGGTCCAGGTATCGATGGCGCTAGCGGGGGTCTTGCAGCACTGTAATGACCCTTCTATAGTTTCTTCCCCGCTATAAGCAGCCAGCTCTAAGTCTGAAACGAGCTCAGACCCTCACCTGAAATGCCACGGAGGTTTCTCGGCCAGATTTTCAGCCAGCTGCCTCAGGCAGCAGATTTTCTATGTCATTAAAAGAGGCCAAATCCTGTTATTTCATTATTTTTAACACAGGTGTGCATGACTATTGGGGTACTTTCTATGCTCAGCATCAGGCGCCCAAATTCTAAAGCCAGCCTTGGGCTAAACTTTAAAAATATAAAAAGTCAAAACAGATTCTCCCGTTCTCCACTTGCCCTCCTGCAGACACACAGAATTTCTCCGGAACACTTTCCTGCTGTATTTTCCAACGACAAGCGAATTCGTAACACGGTGGTCGTAGCCTTCGGCCACTGGCATCTCAGCAAAAAATTTGCTCAACGGCTGCTTGATTCCTTGCAGAAAACTTTGGAAATTTTGCTCTGGGCTTGTTTTAATGTTGTGTGAAGCCACTCAGTCCCTTGCGGGGCTCTGTGTTTGTGTGCCTGCGTGCAAGCGTGCCTGCGTGTGCGTGTTTCAAGTACTCATCTGTTCCTAAGGAGGTGGTCTGGAGGCCATCTGCGTGGCTTCCCAAACAATGTTCCCAGACTGATCCTTGGAAATTTTGATTGCAAACATTTCTTGGCCCAGAGCTCATAAACATCTGGGCAAATATTATGAACCGTTTTGAGAAGAAGGTGGAGGAAAAATCCACGGCAAAGCTGCTGCTTCCTGTTAACATTTAAAGCCACAGGGTAATTTGAGGAGGGAAAGGCGGGGGGGGGAGTGATCACTCCATCGTGGTTCCAAAATCCTGTTTTGTGTACTTGCTTGAAAGCGAACCACGTTCATCATCAAAACTGTTTTCCTTGATTTGTTTTGATTCGTCTTAAGAGCTTCCAGAGGCATGCATGGAGAAATATACGGAGGGACATGCCATAATTTGCCAGACAGAGCGGTGGGTGGTGGGGTGAAGGCGGACACGAGAGCTTAGGGCTTCCTCTGGACATTTCCTCTGAGGTGTTTCGAACGAGGCCACGCGAGCCCAGCCAAGCCCACGCTCCCCTTTTCTGTCTCAAAACAGGATTCCTCTCCTTCTCTAACTTCCAAATGCAGAGATCTGGAAAGATCCAGAGAAGGTGTGGGGAATCTTTCCGGGGGGGTATGGAGGCCAACGTCTCACCCAGAGCTGTGCTTCTCTCTTCCCTCCAAAAAAAGGAGAAAATGAAACCAGAAATGGCCAGAGAGACACTTCTGAGACTCAAAGGGCTGATTCTGACTTCCGAAAGCTGACCGTGAGCCAGCGCCTCATACAGAAGGCGAATTACGGCTTCTACGAGCTTCCGGAAATGACAATTCGCCTCTTCTTAGTGACTTTCCTTTGTGGCAAGTAGGGACCAGTTTTTTGGGAATCATGAACAGTAAAGCAACCGTGGTGGTGGTGGGGAGACTGAGAAGAGAGAACTCCCGTTTATATAACCACCTTGGGCCTTTTATAAGGAGAAAGGCAGGGTAGACAGGCGGAAAGAAAGAAAGAAAGAAAGAAAAGAAAAGAAAGAAAGAAACAAACAAACAAACAAACAAACAAACAAACAGATGGTTTTTAAATAAGTACCTGATAGATCTACCTTAACAGGACCATTTCAAAAGCCGTGCGTGACATCATCCCACCTCTGAAGCTATCAGGCTCACGCAGGCGGCCAAACACGGTCTCGGAATAAATCCGATTTGCGGCATCCAGCCTTCAGGTGAGCGTTCCTCACAGAGATGGGCATGAACCTCGGTTCGGAGGTTGGTGCTGTGCGTTTCCTTCTCCCCCTCTCCCCGGCCAAGGACCCACTCACCAGCCGGCGTGCGCTCCTCTCCTCCTCCTCTTCGGCTGTTCGACCACCACCCCCGGCAGGAGCACGGGGTAGTCTGTCCTGCCTCCTCGTCTGAGTGGGCAATCAGCCAAGGAGGAGGGGTAGGGAAGGTGCCATGTGTACGAACTGGCCATGAACCTCCGAACCGAGGTTCGTGCCCATCTCTAGTTCCTATCATGAGCACAGAGCCTATCTTCCCCTTTCCATTCCAGGAGCCTCGTGTTGCAGTGGTTAAAATGCAGTACTGCAGTCAAAACTCTGCTCACAACCTGAGTTTGATCCTGGGCTGAAAGTCGGCTGGAGGTTGACTCAACCTTCCATCCTTCCGAGATCAGTAAATCGAGTACCCAGCTTGCCAGTGGCGGGGGGGGGGGGGAGCGAGGCAATGTCTACCCTGCATAATTAAATTGCAAACCACCCAGAGAGTGCTTTAAGCACTATGAGGGGGTATATAAGCAGGACGCTTTGCTCTTTCCCCTTTCTATTCCATGTTTGGCTGATGCCCACCAAGGCCACCTCCCTCCCAATCCATTGGCACATTCAGCCAACACGACAGAGATCTGTGCACAGGCACAGCGCCCACCGTTGCTTATTACGCCAACGGGGTGGCTTCGGGGTTCAGGATACGGCCAATTCATCCTTTCAATATGTGCGGATCATGTGAACCCTTTTTGGCCGAAGTCCACCCATGACTCCTGTTCTCGCTTCTTTGCTAAAAACGCTGACCCTCTCCCCCGGCCCCCTCAGCCTCAGCCCCGCACCACCCCATACGGCAGAGTATTTTACATGCAGAGAGAGCAGGGTCTTGGCAGCGTCCTTCCAAAGTCTCGTTCCGTTCAAGGGCAAGGAACCGATTTGCTGGCCCTGGGCGTAAATGAGGAACGTCCCAGCCGAAGGGGGAGTGACGTCGGGGCGGGGGGGACGGGCGAACCGTCGGAGGCGCCACCGTGGGGAGGCCTGCCAGGGGAGAAAGCAAGGAAACGAGGGTTATTACACAGCCGTGCCACAAAACGAGGGTGTCCGCGTGTCCTCTTTTAGGAGGGAGTATCTTCCCTTTGAAGGCCATCTTTTAGGTCTTCGACCCTTCGACCCCCATTGGACGGATTTTAGTCCAGGTGAAAAAGAATCGCAAAGAGGGAGACCGCCCCTAATTTTGCATCTGTGCATGTAAGCTGTAGCGTTGCTACGTGCCATCCCTTCGAGAATACAGAGGTCAAAATGCTTCCCCAAACAGTTGCACGGTTGCCCTTAATGCCGTCAGGATTCTGACCAAAGATGCCCCTGTGCGTCAGAAATATTGTGCAAATTTAAGTACAAGAATAATCCGTGCAGCTTCACAATGTTATTCATCATGGCTAGAGGTGTACAAATATGTGTTTCTGGACTACATCTCCCAGAATTCCCCATCTGTGAGCTGCAGCCCCTAAAACACCCTTCCGCTTATCTCTATTCATTCACAACTCAAACGTTATAAAGACAAGAGCCCCCGTGTTTTGAGCAACGTCATCCGTTAGTCTTGCATGCTATATGCTCAGAGTACGGTGAGATACCCTGTTTTCCCGAAAATAAGACCTAACCTGAAAATAAGCCCTAGTAGGATTTTTCAGGATGCTCGTCATATAAGCCCTACCCCAAAAATAAGCCCCAGTTCAGTGAAACCCCGCCCTCCACTCTTCTGCAGCAACCAGAAGAAGATGACATGACTGTCTTTGAATAAATGTAGATGGTTGTACATGAAAAAAATAAAACATCCCCTGAAAATAAGCCCTAATGTGTTTTTTGGAGCAAATATTAACATAAGACCCTGTCTTATTTTCGGGGGAAACATGGTAGAGGGGTACTTATTTTTAAGTAATTTTTTTTTAATTGCATAAAAAAATCAAGTAACAGATTGCTAACGCACATGATTGGGGCAGTAATTCCCCAATGTCGCTTTTTAAAAGCAAAAGAAAAAATGACAAGGAATTGCATTTATCTCAAATGTCCCTCTCTCTATAGCCTGAGATTCATTAAGCCACCCACCATTGTCACTGTTTACAGAATACCTCCTAAGAGGGGAACTGAATATCCACATGGGTTCGCCAACTTGCACCCCAAATGCCGTCTCAGATTTGTATAAATGTATAAATATTTGCCACGTGGTTTCACTCTTATGTCTGAGGAAGTGGACTTGGTCCACAAAAGCTCACATTAAAACGTAGCTGTTAGCCCGTAAGGTGCCACCACGTTTCTGTCTTCTTGATTTTTCTTTTGTTTTTGTGCAATTTATCTCAAAATAACACGGCCAAGCCCTGAACTGACTTTAAAAGCTAGTATGGAGCTGACTTTGAAAGCTGTCCCAGCTCTCCACACCTCTCCACTGCACCAAATCCTGTTCTTTCTACCCCATAAACGTGCAGCCAACCCCCTTCAAGCGCCCAAGCTTGAGTCCTCATTTCCCAGCAGGCTTTGCAGCCGTCGGCCACCCTCTTACACGCAGGGGGGACTCCGGGTTCCGATCGGGTGCCTTGAACCTCACGCCCGTGTTCGTCCACACACCAGCAGTAGCCGCTGTTTCCGTGGCACTGAAGGGGGTTGAAGTTTCCCAGAGAGTCGCACTGGGGCACATACTGGTCGTCCCGTGGATGGACCCCATAATGCTCCAGAAGGCTCTGTCTCCAGCGTTCACACATAGTCTGTGGCCGTTGCGTTGGCTCTGGACAACAGAAACAGTGAGAGGGTGTTAGACACTGAAATATATCCATGTATATATTTAAAATATTTTTACCGCACTGTTCTCCTTAAAGAGGACCCAAGGTGGCTTACATCATTAAAAGACAATATTTAAGGGAGGGAGGGAGGGAGGAGCTGATGATGGGTGGGTGGAAGGAAGGAAGGAAGGAAGGAAGGAAGGAAGGAAGGAAGGAAGGAAGGAAGGAAGGAAGGAAGGAAGGAAGGAAGGAAGGAAGGAAGGAAGGAAGGAAGGAAGGAAGGAAGGAAGGAAGGAAGGAAGGAAGGAGCTGATGATGGGTGGGTGGGTGGAAGGAAGGAAGGAAGGAAGGAAGGAGCTGATGATGGGTGGAAGGAAGGAAGGAAGGAAGGAAGGAAGGAAGGAAGGAAGGAAGGAAGGAAGGAAGGAAGGAAGGAAGGAAGGAAGGAAGGAAGGAAGGAAGGAAGGAGCTGATGATGGGTGGAAGGAAGGAAGGAAGGGAGGAAGGAAGGAAGGAAGGGAGGGAGGGAGGGAGGAAGGAAGAGAGGAAGGGAGGGAGCGAAACCCCTTGTGCCATTTAGGGGTCAAGGGGACCATTTTGTCATGTTTTGAGGGGCCCTAGATTCCCTGCCCCCAACACCCAAATTTTGTATAAACTTTAAAAAAAACTGCTACTAGAGTGCAAAAGGAGGCTTTTTCAGTAAAAACTCAATTTCTGCAAAACAGGGAGGGGGGAGGAGGACCATGGGAATAGGTACAATCCTCCGAGACCCAGGTGTCGGCACACGGGGCCCCCGTGTCTCTATGGCTTGCCCACCCCCGCTTTAAAGCACGGGCCCGCCCCTGCCTTCCCCTGTAATGTCGAGAGCTGAAAGGAGCAGGCAGGTGAGAGGCACTCACCTGGAGCCCTGCAGTTTGGCGGGGCAGCACCCGGCTGTCTCCTGCTCCCGGCAACTTCCTTGCCATCCCCGTCCACACACCAGCACTGCCCAGTGCTGCCGTGACACTGCAGTGGCAGGTAGTTCCCCTGGTCGTCACACTCGGGCACGTGGGGCCCTCCAGGCAACGAAGGGCCTTGCCGGCTGGCATACAGTCGCTCGTGTTGGCAACGGGTCATTCGGTGAACACTCTCTGGAGGCCAGGAGAAAGGGGGGGGGGAAACACACACACACCGTTCCCAAGGGTTCACATGGGGGAGTTTTCAAAATCATTCCAGAGGCCGTTTCCCCGAGGGGCAGCTCAGGAATACTTCACTCAGGGAGAAAGGCTGGTCCAGGAAGTGAACTCAGCAGGTGGCTCTCAAAAGGAAGTTCATCTCCATTCACCTATTCGCTATTTTCTTTATTACATTATTGTATTATATCTCTTAGTATTATGTAATAAATACTTGCTTTCTTATTCTTACATTGCTCGTTTCTCTCCTGCCTTTCTGCTGAAAACAAGGATGTCAAAAGCATCTACAAAACCAAATCAAACAATAAAATCTTCTGAATTCTCACTAAAAATTATCCATCCATCCATCCATCCGTCTTAACTCTCAGTCCATCCATCCATCCGTCTTATCCATCCATCCATCCGTCTTAACTCTCAGTCCATCCATCCATCTGTCTTATCCATCCGTCCGTCCATCCATCCATCCATCCATCCATCTCTTATCTCTCAGTCCATCCATCCATCCATCCATCCATCTCTTATCTCTCAGTCCATCCATCCATCCATCCATCCATCCATCCATCCATCCATCCATCTCTTATCTCTCAGTCCATCCATCCATCCATCCATCCATCCATCTCTTATCTCTCAGTCCATCCATCCATCCATCCATCCATCCATCCATCCATCCATCCATCCATAATATTTCTACCCCACCTTTCTCATGAAGAAAGCCCAAAAGAGGCTTACATCATTAAAGGACAATATTTAAAAGCTAAGAACAGTAAGTATACAAATATTAAAAAGAATCAAACAAAAAAACCACACTAAAAAAGATCAATACCAAAACACATTCCAAGCAGTGAGGCACAACACTCCCTTTAAAAGCCCCATTCAGGGAAAGCCTGCCTGTCTTGGCCTGCTTGCAGAAGGAGAGCCAAGATGGGGCCAGCCTGGCCTCCAGTGGGAGGGAGTTCCAGAGTCTGGGAGCAGCGACAGAGAAAGACCCTCTCCCATGTCCCCACCATTAAACCATTAAAATCTACAAATGAGGGGGCAAAGTCTGTTAGCTGGCTAAGAAGCGCCTCAGGTTTGTGTGTTGTTGCAGCTCCTGGTGATTGTTGTTATTACTACTGCTTCTACTACCATAAGTACTGGTTGAGAAGCATTTGGGAGTACTTTGTGAAGAGATAAGTCATAAATGGCATGGATATATAAACAGAATTAAAATTCTCCAATGCATTGTGAGGGCAGTAGGAAAGGAAGAAGACCTAAAGTGAGAAGGATTGACTGAATAAAAGAAGCCATGGCCTTGAATTCGGAAGACCTGCGCAGGGCTGTAGACTACAGGACTTTTTAGAGGTCATAAATTCTTAGGGCAACTCCACATCAGAAGCAACCTGATGGCACATAATGCATTCTGTCCTGACCAGCAACAACTTAACCAAACCCGCAAGTTCTGTGTCCTTTCAAGCAGAGATCCCAGGGGTGTACCTGGATATTTATGTGCATTATCATCATCCACATCTGGGATGTGACAGCCTAGAAAGTTACAGAAAAACTTCTTATCTTCCCCACTTACCAGCTCCACGCTGTACATTATATGGCCTGACCTCAAAACCTATGCACTATGAGATCCAGATGTTTGCTGAATCTTCCACTGGAAGGGCAGTGGGTTAACTCTGGATCAATGGTGAGGATGGCACAAATATTCTAGAAAGCAGATGGGGCCAAGCTAGTTTAGCCCAATGAGTCGGACTGCCTGTCGCCAGAACCAGGCACTGGGAGTTTGGATCCCCACCATACATCCTAGGAGAGGGCCGGCTGAAATAATCAGGAATGCAATATGGTGGCTGGTGAGGCAATGTACCATGCCACCTACGCAGTCTTGGGCAAGAAGCACAGTGCCAGAGGACCACCAGATGTAGGGACGGGTAAACCATCTGTGAGTATTTCTAGAAAACCCTGTCAGGGTGACCACAAGTCAGAAACAACATAATACAGCAGGACTCCCGTATCTGTGGGAACAGTATCCATGGTTTCACTTATCCACAGTCAGAAAATATTAAAAATACTAAAAAAAAAATTATTTTCACATGTATTACCAGAACCGGCCACTAGACGGAGCCAGAGACCATGCTATGAATTCTTGTTAGCAAAGAATACTACCGTGTTTCCCCGAAAAAATAAAACAGGGTCTTATATTACTTTTTGCTCCAAAAAACACATTAGGGCTTATTTTCAGGGCATGTTTTATTTTTTGTTGCAGTTCTGTTGCAGTTCCAAAAGTGTGCTTCAGCATGACAGGAAAAAAGATCCCAAACAGGGTCAGCGTGAGGAGACAGCCCTGTTTCACTCCGCTTCGGATGTCAAAGGGATCTGAGGTTGAGCCATCAAAAACTACAGTGCCCTTCATTTCCTCATGAAAGGACCTGATGATGTTAAGGAGTCGAGGTGGACATCCAATCTTATATTACGAGCATCCTGAAAAATCATACTAGGGCTTATTTTCAGGTTAGGTCTTATTTTCGGGGAAACAGGGTAGTATGGTCTCTGGCACCCTTTGGTGACCAGTTCTGGCAACGCATGTGAAAATAATTTTGTTCTGATTTTTTTTCTTTCTTTCTCATGTTATATATAGCGGTCACTGTTATCCATGGTTTTCAGCATCTACAGGGTGGTTTCAAACCAATCCCCCACAGATATGGGGGTCCTCCTGTAATAATAATTGTGTGCCGTTCGTTAAGTCAATTCTGACTTATGGCAATCCTTTTCAGGGTTTTCCAGGTGGAGGGGGTTGGACTCAATGGCCTTTTAGGCCCCTTCCAACTTTAGTGGCCCTGGTTGCCAGATGGGCGGTATATCAATCAATCAATCAATCAATCAACCAACCAACCAACCAACCAACCAACCAACCAACCAACCAACCAACCAACCAAATAAATAAATAAATAAATAAATAAATAAATAAATAAATAAATAATAATAATAATAATTATTATTATTATTATTATTATTAATGATTCTATGAACACTCAGAAGTGGTTTTACCCTTCCCTTCCTCTAGGGGCGTTGTGGGACTGTGCAGCTGGCCCAAGTCCACCCAGGCTGGCTCTTCTCTCGGGAGATGCACAGTGAGGAATCTCTGCACCACAGCCAGAGACCTGAACCATTGAGCTATCCAGCCAGTAATTAACCGAACGGCACATAATTATTCATTATTAAGGCAGAAATGAGGCATGGCCCAGATTTCAAGGAAAATGCCCATCCTTTTAGCCCCTACCTGGAGAGCACTGGAAACCATCCCCCTCATAACCTGCCTGGCAGCGACAGGAGAAGGAGCCCGGCGAATTGTAGCAGAGGGCAGCCGGGTGGCACCTCTCTTCTGCACATTCATCCACATCTATGAAAGAGTAAGAAAACATTAAGGGCACATGAGAGCTCTCTCCAGACACTAACACGGTCCACAGTAGAAAATGAACATGTGGTAAAACTAAGGTGAACTTTAGTCTGAGACTGAGCAGAACCTTCCCTGATGATGCATATACTTCTTTGGTTGTCTCTACCTTCACGTCTTCATGAACCTTAGGTTTTCCCAGAGTGAGGGCAGGAAACACAGCCCTCACTCTCAATTGTCTTCAGGACAACACTACATAGTGGAGCATCATCTTGAAGTCAAGTCTGAGTGAGGGCATCCTTGCTCTGAGGAACATTCAAAAATCAGACACCTGCTCATTGAGACTTTGCTCATTGTTAGTCATCATTGGCTTTAAGTTTATTACTGGGTTTGTCCATTTTAAACCCTCCCCTCCCCGTCGCCCCAAATAACTACAAGACATCTCTACAAACGTGAAAAGTGTTGGGGGTTCTGCTTGGGCCCATAAAAAAAAAGTTGAGCTCACTGGGATAATAATCTGGCTAATAGCTAGAGTCCCAAATCAAAAGGTTCCCAGTTCAAATCTCACCTCCGCCATAAATTTACAGGCATGAAATCTCTCCCTTAGGGGAAGTAACGACAAGATGTTCTCTCCAGGGTCAATGGGAGAAGAAGCAAAGCAAAGCAAAACCAAACTTCTTAAGCCGCTTAAATGTTAGGCCCACCTCCACTATAGCCAGATCCAAACACTTAAAGTCACTCTCTTGGGCCAAAGACCCTTTTATAGGGTGTGCCTATGTGAAATGCCCAGAATCTTGTTGCTCAGCGTAGTAAGTCTCAACTAGAACAGGGACCATTGGAATCCATGGAACTTACAGAAGAGCTGACTCACCAAATGCCCACTGATCCAATGGGCCGACTCTAGTTGCAACTTACTGCCCTAAGTAACCGGATTTCACCCCACGTTCCAAACAACAAGAAAGTAGCAACTAGTCAAAAGTCACCCTGGGCAGATGTTAAAAACTCATGGGAGTTAAAACACTTGCTTTTTCTTTTGAGCTTTTTTTTTTCCCTTTCCTTTTTTTTTTCCTTGCTTTAATCACACAATAAAGGTGTTCCCTAACTTTGCTATCCAATGATTGCATCTTTCTAATCTGTTCACTGACAAGCTTTTAACTGAGCTGATTAAAACAAGGTACTTGTGAACTGAAAGCCATCTTTGTTCTCTCTGAAGAGCTTCACTGCAGATGGAGACAGGTGTGGAAGAGATTTGTTTAAAAGCATACAGAACATAGTTTTACAGGAAAACCAAAGGTTTTATTTATTTATTTGTTATTTATTTGTTTGACTTGTATACCACCCATCTGGCTGCCAAGGCCACGCTGGGCGGTTTACGCATCAAACAAATATAATCATCACACCAGAATTTAAAACAATAAACATAGCAATTATAAAATCAAAATGAAACACATGCACACCAACAAATTTAACTGAAAATGATTAAAATGGTACAAATCTGACAATTCAGGACTTCTCAAAGTGACCAGAAAGTGCAGTTTTTGAGTCTGGATGCAGGCCAATTTTTGATACTTTTTGGATTTGCTACTTTTAAGCATGGAAACTAGAAATGATATAAATAGTTGGAACTTGTATAGAACCAACAAGTTCTGGAGTGGCCTAGAATTATTGCAAAAATGAAGATACTTACAATGAGATACCCAGATGAGTTAACAAACAGCCTGTTACTGATTACGTGGGTCTATTCTGGTATTAACCCTTTACTAGGATAATGTCACCTATGACAAATCACAGAATCTGTTCTCTTTACCCGAGAGGTCTGTAAATCTTTGTAAGACTCCTGGGGGGGGAGTCAGTGATCCAAATCAGGATCTGACACTCTGCCTTCAATTTATTTGTGTCTTTATTTGACTTCTCTACCACCCACTGGGCTACAAGACCACTTGCAGACACGTCCATGAAAGCTCACATTAAAATATAGTACTTAGTCTTTAAGATGCTACATGTTTTTCTCTCTTTTTTGGTCTTTCTTGCCTCGTTTTGTTTCCTTGGACCTCGCCTGATATGCTTGCTAACACGGCTACCTCTTCCAAAACTACTGCTTTACATGTGTTTTCAAAGTTGCTTCATGTTTTTTTGTCCAGTATTTCTTTCATCCCTTTTAGTATTTGTATGCTCACTGCTGTCCTCTACAATGTTGTCTTTTAATGATGTAAACCGCCTTGGGTCCTGTTTAAGGGGGAACGGTGGGGTAAAAATATTATAAATAAATAAGCCACCTGTGCAGTTGTGCCCATCGCCAGCATACCCAGTAAGGCACACGCAGCTGAACGAGCCACTCCCATGGTACACACACTGTGCCCGGTCGGCGGGAGCGCAGGAGTGAGTGCCTTCTTCGCAGGGATTGGGTGGTGGGACGAGGCCTGGAAAGGGTCAGAAGAGGAAAAGGAGGTCAGCTGAGGTCTCACCCGGTTGATGTTCTCCCTTCTGAGAAGAGCAGATTAGCGTCAAGAGTTTGAGAAAAGTCGCTTATTGTGGATACCAACTCCTACACTCGCTCAGCCACCGATCGTTCAAAAATATAACTTTTCCAAACTCTGCCGAGGACCATTTTTCAGATCTGTTCCTCTGAACCAGAAACAGGGAAAGCACAGCCTATGGACTGCATGTGCCCCCCCATCCAGGAGCCCAGGCAGGGCCCCAGCCCTCCTAAATACACCCTTATTCTTTTTTAAATTAGGTAAAGGTTCCCCTTGACATTTAGTCCAGTCATGTCCGACTCTAGGGCGCGGTGCTCATCCCCGTTTCCAAGCCGTAGAGAGCCAGCGTTTTGTCCGGAGACAGTTTCCGTGGTCACGTGGCCAGTGCGACTAGACACGGAACACCGTGACCTTCCCACCGAGGTGGTACCTATTTATCGACTCACATTTTTACGTGCTTTCGAACGGCTAGGTTGGCAGGAGCTGGGACAAGCAACGGGAGCTCACTCCGTCGCGTGGATTCAATCTTACAACGGCTGGTCTTCCGACCTTGCAGCCCAGAGGCTTCTGCGGTTTAACCCGCAGCGCCACCACGTCCCTTTGATACTGGTTTGTGAACTGGTAAAAGCTGTTTTTCCTATAGGTTTCTCCAGAATCCTTAAAGTCACTTGAACATGCTGTCTATGCATGGTAGAGGAACAGTAAGACTATCCTGTTTCTCTGTGGCTAGCTACACATTATTAAAAATCCTTCCATGCCATGTTTGCCTCCAGCAAACTGGACTTTCTTGATTAAATTATGCATCTACAAAATAGACTCCAATCCACCATTTATCCTGGCACCCCGCAAGAACAAATGTGTCACAAGAATTAGGGGGGAGAAAAAAGAATTTTTGTGCCCCCTTGGGGGTGTGAGCAGCACTTCTGTTCCTGCCACGCCACCAAAAAATATTTTGTTGTGTTTTTTTTTAAGATGGCCTCTAAGAGAGGGTGAGGTTCATTTGGGTTCTTTTTTTTTTCTAGTTGAAAAAAAACATGCTCCCCCCCCCCTCCTCCCGGAAAATATATTTTTGGGTGGCTGGCTGACAAGCGAAAGAAACCAACTTTGGCTAGACTCTGGGCGACAGATGGAATAACAGCACCCTGCCGAAAACAACCGCCAGTGTCTATAACAGCATCAAAATGGCCAGAGAGGAGGGAGGAACCCTGGCTCACCACGCCATCTCAGCCACGTAAGGCAGAGCTGGCGTTTTAAAGAATCCAAAGAGTAACCGGCAGGCTTCCCTAAAACAATTCCTTGGCTAATATTTGTAAAGGATTGGAAAAGCGACCAACAAATTAACCTTGAAGACTGGTATAAAGAAATGGGGAGCTTAGCGATGAATGATAAGTTAAGATGTGAAATGAAAATAAGAAGAGGAATGGTCAAGTCTAAATGGAATTCATACTGTGTCTTTTCGAAGGGGAAAGGCTATAGGCCAGCGAAAGAATCAATGTATTTTTGGAGAGGTACCGGGTGAAAAGGGTTACAAATTGATATTTGTTGTTGTTTAGTCGTTAAGTCGTGTCCGACTCTTCGTGACCCTATGGACCAGAGCACGCCAGGCCCTCCTGTCTTCCACTGCCTCCCGGAGTTGGGTCAAAGTCATGTTGGTAGCTTCGATGACCCTGTCCATCCATCTCGTCTTCTGTCGTCCCCTTCTCCTCTTGCCTTCACTATTTCCCAACATCAGGGGCTTTTCCAGGGAGTCTTCTCTTCTCATGAGATGGCCAAAGGATTGGAGCCTCAGCTTCAGGATCTGTCCTTCCAGTGAGCACTCAGGGTTGATTTCCTTCAGAACGGATAGGTTTGTTCTCCTTGCAGTCCAGGGGACTCTCAAGAGTCTCCTCCAGCACCACAATTCAAAAGCATCAATTCTTCGGCAGTCAGCCTTCTTTATGGTCCAGCTCTCACTTCCATACATCGCTACTGGAAAAACCATAGCTTTGACTATGCGGACCTTTGTCGGCAAGGTGATGTCTCTACAAATTTGATATTACTGGTCACCTAGTACCGAGGGTGAAGGGGGCACTGGATGGGGAAAGTTCAATGTGCATGGTGTGCAGTCACTATTGAATTTGTATTTTAGTTTTCATTTTGTAAAAAATGAAAACATTTTTAAAAGCAAAAAAATTAAAAAATAAAACAATTCCTTAGCAAAACTTTCTAGCCGTTGGAGGGATTTATGTTAAGGGTATCAAGCCGTGGTGTGCTTATCTGCACAGAAATTGTTCCTTGATGCCAACTGCCTTTTTGCACATTGTTTTGTTTCGAATACAACATTTCTAGTCCTTAAGAGCAAACCAACCGACCAAATAACAAAAGCATGGGAGTGCCAAGCCAACCAAACATCTGGACAAGAAGACAGTATCTGATGAAGTCCCATAAACTGAGCAATGAACTGAGACTCTCTTAACCGGCCATCCAACCTCTCCATCGTTCCTCCGACCCACCCACGCTCTTCCTCCCCTCCTGTCGTTGCCGCTGCCAATGGGGAGTTAATTAATAACAGCCTGGAAAACCCCCAAGGCCAAACCTTGAAGTAATCCAGAGGAAACCAGTAAATTTCCCACTGCTATCAGTAGAAGTCTGGGAAAAAGGGCGAGAGATTGTGATATTTATTGTGCCTGCAAAGGCTGAGATATTCTCAAGCGGCGTTTTTCTCTCCCTCTTTTTCTGATTGTTTTTAAAGCTTCCTATTGAATCAAGGAAAAGTAAGGAATTATCCAAATGGGGAATAGGCTGTGGTTCCAATATACAGTATATATATATTGGAATATATATATGGGAAACTGCCAAAAAAAAATCAACTTTCCAAGAATCTCTCAGCTGTTGCTAACATTAAAAAAAGAAAGAGTAAGGTACCATGCCTTATGATATTGGACTGGTTAAGTGGCCTGAAGATAGTCCATGCTAAGGTTTCCTTTGACTCTGCCTAACTAATTAGAAGAAGAAGAATTATGTAGAGTAGGACCGTGGTATCCGTGGGGGATCAGTTCCAACAAACCCCCCACGTGGATGCTGGAAAACATGGAAGATGCCAACTCTACACATCGCATGGTCTCTTGCTCCCTCTAGTGGCCAGTTCTGATAAATACAAGCTATAAATAGGTATTTCTGGGTTTTTTTTTAAAAAAAAATTATTTAGTATTTTCAGCCAGCAGAAATAAATCTGAACTGGCAAGATAGACTCAGAAAGCCATTTTCGAAGGAAAAACAAGGTCCCAATTCACAGACACGCAAAGGCGCTGAGGCACTCCCAACGCAAAGCAAGCCAACCACACATCAGACCACGGCCACACGAGCCACGGAAAAAATACAAGGACGTATCTGAGGTCGAAGTCAAAGGAGGACTCCAGCCAACTGGGCTGTCGTTAGATATTCTGGTAGAGCTTAGGGCCGAGTGTAGGCCCACAGACTCAATGGGGATTTGGTGAGTCAACTTCTCCATCAATCCCATTGATTCAAAGAGGCCTCCTCGAATTGTTATTTACGATGCTAAAGTAAGCCACAACTAAAATAGGCCCATTTGAGTCAAAGGAGCTTACAGCGGAGTTGAATCAAGAAATCTCAGTTGATTCAATGGGTCTGTTGTTGTTTAGTCGTTAAGTCGTGTCCGACGCTTCGTGACCCTATGGACCAGAGCACGCCAGGCCCTCCTGTCTTCCACTGCCTCCCGGAGTTGGGTCAAAGTCATGTTGGTCGCTTCGATGACACTGTCCAACCATCTCGTCCTCTGTCGTCCCCTTCTCCTCTTGCCTTCACACTTTCCCAACATCAGGGTCTTTTCCAGGGAGTCTTCTCTTCTCATGAGATGGCCAAAGTATTGGAGCCTCAGCTTCAGGATCTGTCCTTCCAGTGAGCACTCAGGGTTGATTTCCTTCAGAACGGATAGGTTTGATTTCCTTGCAGTCCAGGGGACTCTCAAGAGTGTACTCTAATGGGTCTACTCTAATGCAATTTACTATGCTAAGCAACAGGATTTTGGTCAGTACAGCAGAACCTCCGTATCCGTGTGGAATAGGTTCCAACTCCCTCGCGGATGCTTGAAAATGCAGATTATAGAATGTTACACATAGCAGGGTCTCTGATTCCCTCTCGTGGCCAGTTTTGGTAACTTCATATTTAGTAATATATCTTTTTTTTAGGATTGTTCTTTTAACATTTTTAATATTTTCAGACTCTAGATAAGTGAATCAGAAGATATTGATCCTGCCGGTAAGGGGGTCATACTGTATTTCCCAAAGCTAGTCTTTAATGGCACCCTCTGTTGCAAATGCTAACTATTGACAATTCGAGCAATATTACATTACGTAGCCTCCTTCCTTATCCCCTAATCTTTCTCTTTCTCTTCTTACTCACGCAAGGCACTTGGCCGCTCCAACCCCATCTTTAGCAAACTTTCTGCAAGTCTTCCAGTGTGTTTCCTTAGCCCAGAACCCCATTCCTTCAGTCCTTCCTCAAAAGGGACTAGTCTCTTACCGACACAAGTGACCCGGTCTGCCGCAAGCTGATACCCGCTGGCACACTCACATCGATAGCTGCCAGGGGTGTTGACACACACCGATTCTGGGCTGCATCGGCTGAGGCCCTCTGAACATTCATTGACATCTGAAGCAGAGGAGAGCAAGGCAAAACGGGGCAAGTAATAATTTCTGAGCGCCAGACAGATTTCAAGAAGAAGCAAATGTTCGGACTGATATACCCAGGAATTCCAGCACATGTTACATGAGTGCTGATTCCCACTGATTCTGACTCATTCGATCCAGGATGTTCATCCTTTTCCCAGCTATAAAAACACAACTAGCGCCAAATGGTTCCAGCTGTTTTTGAGGGAGAAACCACGTTCCAAGGCTTGACCCTCTGAAATGTGTGGAGAGTGCACAGGTTCAGCTTTGAATCACGCGAGCTACAGGGGCAGAAATCCTCCTGCCCCCACCCCACCTCAAATCTCTCCAGCTTTTGACACAAAACATTATTTTAAGTAACTTCAGCAAGGATCAAACCTAGCTATGATGCGGGGCTGCTTCCTGTCACCTCCCTTTAACCATTGGCTGCAGCCGTGTGAGGTCCCAGAACGCTCACAAATATTCCAACTATGGAGGGAGCAAGTGCAGTGTTTACACTGATCATCCAGAAAAATGAATATTTCAGCCACCGGCACAGATGTTCCAGAGAGTAAATGAGGGTCATTTTGGTTCAGGGGAAAAAAACCAAAAAGGCCCTCACAGGAAAGGTGGTGCATCTGTAGTGGGACATGCCATGAATTCTAGCAGTCCTGGTAAACTTGTATTGCAAGTTTTCCATGCACAAATCTTCACAGAGATTCTTGCCTGCTTTCAAATCTAATGTAACACTCGTATCAGTCAGCATGCTCATTGGACTTACAAATGTCTCCCTGCTCCATGAGCGAACAAAGGACCAGACGTCCATGGATAAAATAGCACACAGGCTGTGTGCACTTGAGTGTGGCTATCTCCTTTACGTTCATGCAGACCCCACATACAGAAATGCAAAGGCATAAATCACACTGAGCTCCTACCACAGAAGCACCATGCAAGCACCTGTAAGCTTTACTTCTTTTATGATCCTGTGCTGTCAAGTCAATTCTGACTAATGGTTTCCAGGAACAGAATATTCAGAAGTGTTTTACCCTTCTCTTCCTCTAGGGGCGCTGTGGGACTGTACAACTTGCCCAAGGTCACCCAGGCTGGCTCTTCTCTCGGGAGATGCACCACTGGAGAATCAAACTCCCGGCCTCAGACCTAAGCTACTGAGCTGCTCAGCCAGCTGCAAGCTTTACTAATCCACATAAATTCCTACCAGCCCATTTCTCCACATGTACTTGTATTAGTCAGTCATCTGAGGGACCATGACGACCTGAAAGTAGAATACAGTGTTCTTCTCGTGTACTGAATCATCCTTTCCTGATCACCTGGAAGCCGTTCCTAGCTCGCCGTAGGCAATCAGGAAAACAAGTACTTACAAGCTTAACCTGAGGTGTGCAGCTTCAGACCACTGTTTGTAGAGAAAGCAGAGAGGATGAGTTCTCCATCATCATCTGTTTTCCCGTGCTTGTCTGAGACCAAGCACTATCCTTAGGAAGGGCTGTCAGCTCCCTGGTAGGGTACATGCTTCCGAATTTCCCCGTTTCCATTCCTGACACCCCCAGATAAGTTTGAATAGCTCAGCGATTTAGGTATCTGCTTGAGGAGCCAGAGGTTGGGAGTTCGAATCCCCACTGGGCCTCTTTGGCAGGGACTGGACTTGATGATCCAGAGGTTCCCTTCCAGCTCTGCCGTTCTAAGATGACGACGACGATGAAGGATTCCCAACTAAAACACCAGCAAGACCCAAAGGGAGAGTAATCACAAGATTACTTATAATCACAAGAGTAATCACAAGCACTCCCGATCTCCGAGTCAGCTCCCTTTCTGACTTACCCACACATTCTTTGCCATCACCCCAGTAGCCGGTGGTGCATTCACAGGTATAATCCAGCCCGGAGCCTGGCTGACACCGTGCGGTCGTGTCGCAGGCATGTGTGCCATCGTAGCATGGGTTCAGTGTGACGGACCCAGAATCATCTAGGCAGGCGAGAAAACCAAAAGGGGGTCAGAAGAGGACACGCTGGCAGGCGCCGGGAGATCCCAGCCCTCCCCTTGGAATTTTCTGGAATTCCAGCTGAATCTGGTTTGGGGGAAAAAAACAGGCACGCAATACTAATGGCGCCCTCTTTGATAGGTGTCTGGCGCAAAGCCGGTCACCCATTGGGTCGGGAAATCAGTCTGGCAACCGCTCGTAGGCCGGTTGCATGACGGAAACTCAACCAAAAGAGAGCAACAGCTTGATTAACACTCTGCAGGCGTATTTTATCAACAGGATTCTGTCCAGAATATTTTAACTCCTAACGGAGAAAAGAAGGATCTTGTTAAGATTACCACTAATGCACAACACCGAGGTGGCCTTCAGCCAGCCTTCTGCAATCTGGTACCTCCCGGAGGTGATGAGCCACAACTCCCATCGTCCCCATCAATGCCTAACATTAGACACAGTACTGTAAATGTTGGGAGGGGGGGAGGATTGAATTACATCTTGCTTGTGTCCCACCCCACTGCCGCTAAGCGGACGGATCATGTCCCATAAAATCGCTTGGCTCTCCTGCAGAGCCAGATCTCACCTCCTTGGTCTTTTGCTGCTTGTTCCTGAACAATCAATTATGAACTGCTTGGAGGCTGCTGAACCATAAGATCTGGAACTCATTTAATCGCTTAAAGAGGAGGGGGTGGAGAGAATAAACAGCTCAGGGCAACTCAGGTTGCCAGGGAAACCAGGATCAGACCACCCTGACTTTTTAGGTGAGTCCTCCTGGCTCTCATCACTGCGCACATGGAAATCACTTTATGGTGTTCACAGGGAAGAAGAGGGAGTCCCATTAAACCGCCCTGATCGCTCCGAGCCGAAACCCAGGAGACGCAGATGGGGGAGGGCAAGCCCGCAATTAAGCGCCCGCAAAAGTGCTAGAATCATCGTTTTTCCCATCAAAAGATCACTCCCGCAACAGCTTTCCGACACTAAAACCGAATGAAACTGTGGTTTAGGGATGGTGCAAGAGCACCCATCCATTATTTCAAAGAAAAAGCTCCGGTTTCGGAAAGTCTCTGGCTTTCTATTTCTGACTATTTCGCTTCTGTCTCCCCGCTCTTAGAAGACAGGAATCGCTGCTCTCAATGAGAGAAGGAAGTCCCATTTCTTGCTGTTCTGCTCAGAACCGAGCTACGTACCCAGCAAAACTGCACAGGAAAGCTCTTCCATGGAGTGACCACATCGCTTCAGAAAAAAGGTTGCATACCGGAGAGTTTTGTACATCTCTGAGTGTCCCCCGCATGTAGAAAACTAGCATATCAGGAAGAATGGTTTTAACTCATCCCTCTCTCTGGTATGCCACTGTCTCCATGCAGGAAAGCTTCTAACATACAAGGTGAAGTTGAAGACTATATGAATCAGCCCTGATAACGCCAGGAGTTTAGGGGGGGAAATAGCACAGTTGTGCTAGATCACAGGAAGAAGGTCCCTAATCAATATTAAAGTAATTATTTTTTCCTAGGACCAACCAAAATGTTGCAAAACATGGTGGAAGCCTTATTCCCAAGATCATCTTACTGATGAGTTGGAAGGGTTCCTAAAGGTCATCTAGTCTTACCCCAGATGCCAATGGAATCCAATCCACAAGGAATCCAATCCTGCGTTGAACAGGTCCTGCCATCAGGAATTTTTGCTAATGTTCCATTAAGAAACCTTCTTTCCTGCAGTTTTAACCCACTGGTTCAGGTCCTCCCTTCTGAAGTCAGAGGCAAAAAGCTTGCTCCACCTTCCATGTGACAGACAGCCTTTCAGGGCCCAGGTTCGAGTTTCAGGTGTACTTTTAAACAAGCAGAAGCTGATGCGGAAGGTAAGCTCTGAGTGCAGGCTTCATTTTTCCTTCCCACTTTTTAATTTTTATTTTTTTAAATTAAAAAGCATGTTTCTCGGCCTTCAAATGCCAAGCAAAATCTCAGGGGTTCGCTAAAGGCTCCGTGAAAGGTTGCAGCAACAGGTAGCCTAACAAATCAATATGATGATGAAGATGACGACCACGACGATTTAAGATTCATATAGTGGCAGGGCACGCATTTTGCCCTGAAGACTGTGGCGTAAGAAGAGATGGGTGCTTACCACGCTTCGGTGTGGTTCAGTGGATCGGGCCCACGGGCGTTGTGCGGGCACCCAGGATTTCGGACCCACCTCCTCCCGCAGGCGGCCACTCAAAGGAGGAGGTGGGGCGGGGAAGCCCCTGGCGTGGCTTCTGATGGGTTGACCATGGGAGGAGGAGGAGGCGGGGCATGGAATCCTGGGTGCCCGCATAACGCCTGTGGGCCCGATCCACCGAACCATGCCAAACCGCACTAAATGTCTATCGCTAGGTGTAACTGAAAGACGAACCCTTTCTTGCAAAGGTTGACGCAAGCAAAAAAACGGAAGCAGCCCTAATCATCAAGAGGCAGCTCCACCCTTGGGCAAAAGCAGCTTCCTCAGGTGTTCTGCAGGTAAAGAGGATGGATGTAGGACCAACCAGCCATGCCCTTCTAGGTGCCTCCCCTGCTTCTCTTCCTTCACCAGAAAGAAGTCCCAGGAAGATCCTCTTAAAGAAGCTTCCACACCCGTCTTTGCCAAGTTGGAACAGAGCTTGGAAAAGCTCTAACCCATTGTCCCCAGAGTGCTGGAAGGTCCTCTAAAAATAAGAGAAAGGTAACTTTGCAGCCTAAAGCTCAATGTGGACAAAACCAAGAAAACAACATTCAACAGAAATCCCTGCTTATTTAACTTCTATGCAGAATACATCATGCGAAAGGCTGGACTGGAGGAATCGCAAGGCGGAATTAAGATTGCCGGAAGAAATATCAACAACCTCCGATATGAAGATGATACCACTCTGATGGCAGAAAGTGAGGAGGAATTAAAGAACCTCTTAATGAGGGTGAAAGAGGAGAGCGCCAAAAATGGTCTGAAGCTCAACATCAAAAAAACGAAGATCATGGCCACTGGTCCCATCACCTCCTGGCAGATAAAAGGGGAAGATATGGAGGCAGTGACAGATTTTACCTTCTTGGGCTCCATGATCACTGCAGATGGTGACAGCAGCCACGAAATTAAAAGACGCCTGCTTCTTGGGAGGAAAGCGATGACAAACCTAGACAGCATCTTAAAAAGCTCTGAAGCTAGCACCCTCCCAAAGATTTCTATGATGGGCAACCTTAGGGCACCTCCACCCAGTATGGTGCGGTTTGCCCTTCGCTCTCCACAGTCCCATGGCACAGTGGTTAAAGTGCAGCACTGCGGTCCATACTCTGCTCACGACCTGCGTTCGATCCCAAAAGGGGTTCAGGTGACCGGCTCAAGGAAGACTATTCCATTGGGCCAGAACTCACCTCCCAAGGGTCCGATCTGGTTGGTGATGGCAAAGCGAAGCACCCTCTCTTCTTCATTATACAAAGCAAAGATCCTGTCCACGGTCAGCTGCTGAGCAGCCGGGACCAGCCGCCGGCGTCGGGCATGAGGGCACTCTTCGAAAGTTATGTTCTGGCGCAGCCGGTAGGAGAAGGTTTGGTTGACGATTCCAAAGTTCACCGAATATTCCCGGTACGATGTGGACATCACGACTGTGGAAGAGAACAAAACGAACATCAGACTCCTCTTCGGAACTGACGGTAGTCTCTAAAGAAACACGTCAATGGACACCATCATCACAATCTCTCCTTTTCTAAATGAGGCCTATAGTGGCCATAAAACCTGCAGAGCAGGGCTTAAAACCAAGCAGAGGGCATACAGAGGGCCATGTTGCCCTTTCCTGTTTTACATAATGAGGAGTTCTTAAACTGTCTTCTTGGAAAGGGTTCAGATCTTGACTCATCTTGGCTACAAGCCTTGCTTTTAATCCAGCATCTGATTTGCTGTGGTGTGACGGAATGTTCACCAGCATTCTAACTGCTCAGCTCAGGAGCACTGAGGTTTATCTCCCGGTTTGAGCTTGTCAAACAACTTGCAAGCCACAAACGATGGGTTTTCCTGTTGCAAGATGTGGGGACGAATCTCCTTTGATCTGGATCCCTGCCTTGAGCAGGTGGGGGTTGGGCTCGGTGTCCTTTGAGGCCCCTTCCAACTCCATGATTCTAGGATTCTAAGATTCTGTGACATATGGGATGTGGAATTCAGAGTTATAAGCACAGCTAATAAATTACTTGCAAAGCATGGTGAAAGCCGTCGACTGCAACAAGCAGCTTCCAACGGGCCAGCAATCAAATGCCATACACAGAGAAATCAATTAGAAGAATCTTAAGCACGTACCAGAATCTGTGTAGTGGTAGATCTCCTTGTAAGGTGCAACGAGGACAGTAAAATTCTCAGGAATATAAGGCACCCGTCCTTCAATTTCTGTCCTAATGCTGAGGTAATTTTCAGAATCCAGTCCATCAGCCATTTGCTTGACTAAAACTGTTTCCTCACCAGGATAGAAAGTGACTTCAAAAGTGTGCGTGAATTTAGCACCTATGTGGGAGAGAAAAAGAGAAACGGAAAACCCCACACTTGTCAAACAACAGCATTTAAAGGTAGGCCCGACTCCAGGTGTTTTGAGAGGCAAAGATTATTTCCCCCCCCCCCACATTCCGTGTTGAGGAGTGAATAAAACCAGCCTATTTTGATTGATTGATTTAAACTGATTTATACCTTCACCCGTCTTCATATGACCCCAGCCCATCTAACAATTTATATATATATATTTTAAAAAATACTAAAACCCCAAATTACAAACGCATCAAGTGATAAACCTACAACGACCAATTGCAGATAGCTAAAATCGAGTTACAGGTGCCCACTGTAACTCGATTTTAAGGGAAAATTAGCCACAGTCAATAAAATTTCAAGGGAAATTTAAAGGGAAATTAGCCCCAGTCAATAAAAATACATGAAGCATTCTTTCCCACCCACCACCCACTAACAAGCTTATACCAATAAGATGTTTCCACTAGCTCCCGTGAGACAAACGTCTCTGGGACACGTAAACCTCTGATAGTGCAGAATTCCAGAACGGCAGTGCCAACACCAAGAAGGCCCTGCTCTGCGTGGCATTTCTCAGGGCTGGAGTCGTCCCGGGCACCACGAGCCGTGCCCCGCTGGGTGATTTTAAATCTTAGGTGAGTCGAGAATGGAGCAGGGAGTTCTTTAAGACACTGGATCCTAACGCGTTTAAGGGCTTTATATGTTACTCTACCACCTGTGAGAACATAGGATTCCTACCATCCCACCTGAGGCCAGAAGGTAGAGATCAGGCCACACCAGACACGGAGCATCCTTCATCACTGTCCATCTCCTCGTTGGTCAACTCCTCGTTCATGAATCACTAAAACCTATCCTGAAAAACAGCACCACTCCATCGCACTGAAAGCCTGCACCCTTTGGCCCAGGAGCTGCGCTCAAACTCACCTGTCAGGCTGAAGCCATTTTCATAGCCGGGTTTCTCCAGAGCGAAAAGCCAGCCAAAGAGGCCCCCGATGGGGGTCAACGGCATCAGCGACCGGGCGGCCGGCTGAGGGATGTGGCTGATGGCCGCGTACGCCCGGCCGTCGTTGCCGACAATGTAGGCGTGGAGGTCAACGTCGTTGAAGTGGACCGGTGTCTGTCCCACCAGCAGGTTCCCACTCACTTTGCCGTTAAGCCGGTGCGCTGCTCCTGAGAGGGCGAGATCAACCCTTTTAACCAGAGGCGAGCCCAGTCAAGGGATCCCGTAGCCCTCTGTTTCGACAGCACGGAAAGAGATCCGTTTTCCCCTCTAGTTTTGATCCGGGGGTTTCTTTGGGACATGGGGGCCCCCCCCGACACGGTCTGTCTCTACTGTTTAAAGCAAAAACCCTCAACCCTATTTCATTCCCCCATCTTTCTTTCTTTTTTCTAACGGTGCTGGGAGACATCGGGAAGGCCTGGGAGCTAGAAAGATGATCTGGAGAGGCTGCAAATAACACACAAATGAACTTTTCCCCACCCTTTCTCTCCCCGTCCCTTCCCCCACCCATACAGACACTCTTCCGGTCACGTTAAGGAGAGCTCAGCCCAGTCCCTCTTCTGGCCTACAGGTTGGGGGATTCTGGGTGTTGTAGTCTCCCAAACAGAAAAAGGTTTCCTAAATTCAGACGTTGATGTGAGCATGACGCTGGCATGAGCAGAGGGACACTTAAGAAAATTCACGTCCTGCCGTATGGCATACCTTCCGGCAAGCAGTGCCGGCCGTTCCCGTAGAACTTGGACTGGCAGTGACAGCAGAAGCCGGCGCTGTAGTCTGTACAGAAGGCGTGAGGGGAGCATTGGCCATGGTGCTCCTCGCAGGTTTCCACATTGGCGACACTGTACGTGAACACTGAAGGGAAAGCACACATTGTTAGGATCAGAAAATATAGGGCACCCCCTGAATCATGGGTTCCACTGACAGCCTTCCTTTTTTTTTGCAAAGCACCACGTGGTCCTCAGCCCCACTTTTATCCTCCTAACAAGACAGCTCGGTAGGTTAGGTCAGCCGTTTCAATGGGGGCCATACGGCTGGAAACACTTCTTCACACACACCCTTATCAGGTTCATTGTCCTGATTTGGCCTCTATTTCTTTCATATTGTGTTTAGAAACGGGCACGAACTGGTTCGTCCCAGTTCGTCAATGCTGGCGCACAGATGCTGCTACTCTTCTTCCCCGCCTCCTTTGGCTCCCTCCGCCCCTCGCCAGGCCCAGCTGGCATGTTTTTCCCACCCCCTCGACGGATCTCCCAGTCCCGAGCAAGAGCACGGGCTTCTCTGCCCCGCCCTCTCGGCTGGTCTGCCACTCAGACAAAAAGGGCGGGGCCGAGAAGTCTGAGCTCTTGCCCGTGACTGGGAGATCAGCCCAGGAGGTGGGGAAAGCCAGCAAGCTGGGCCTGGTGAGGGGCTGGATCGGCTGAGGAGGCGGGGAGAAGAGAAGCACTGCCTGCGCTGTTGCCTTGACGAACTGGGATGAACTGGGACGAACCGGTTCATGCCCATCTTTAATCGTGTTTATGGGAAAGGTTAAATGGCTGGCTTAGACTGAGAGAGACAATGTATGAAGGGCCTGAAGTTCCCTAGTGAGTGAGTTTCATGTGGCTCAGTGGGCATTTGAACCCTGAACTCCGAAATGCTAATCCAGCACTCTAACCGCTACACCATGCTGCCTAGCCCCCGCACCTTGGCCTCAAGGTCAAGGACTCCACGCTTGCCCTACAGAATAGTCTGGTTTTGTTAAGCCTCTCAATCACCGTCACAAGGTCCCAAGAAGTTCCTCAAACCAAGTCAGACCACTGGACCATTCAGCCCAATACTGGATCTCAGGTAAACCCCCTTCCAGCTCCCAACCAGATTTCTTTAACTCGGGCTGCTGGGGGTTTGCGTCTCAAATCAAGGTGGTCCCAATAAGATGGAGTAGTACTCCTCAAGCCAAAACACATAATACAGTAGGACTACTGTATGTGCAGGATCAATATCTGCCGTTTCCCTTATCCGTGGTCTGAAAATATTAAAAATATTAAAAGAAAAAAGAAAAAACTAGAAATACATATTTTTGTGTATTTCCCAGAACTGGCTCCCTCTAGTGCCCAGTTCTAGTAATACATGGTGAAACTTTTTTTCTGGATTTTTTTTTTCTTTTACCATGCAATGTGTAACGTTTCCTACTATCTGCTGTTTTCAGCATCCACAGGGGGCTTGGAACCAATCCCCAGCGGATACAGGGGTCCTTCTGTACCCAAAACCAGCCCTATATACTACTGACAAATTCTGCAACTGACTCTTTCCTGTGCTTCCAGCACACCTAAAATCTTCTACCTAAGATGGAACTTAGAAGCAATGAGTCTGCCACTTCTTACAAGGCAAAGGCACCTCTAACAAGGCTCTCCCCTTTTTTTTGTGAGACGGATGTACTAAAAGTAGTCTAACAAAAGGGGGAAACGATACTGATCAGAATCCTATTCATGTTCACGTCAGATTTGTGTAACTTGTGGCTAATTGCAGCTAATTGACAAGGTGCTGGGGTACAGCTTGGTTGTGCAACTGAGTGTGCGAGCAGGCACACGGCTATGTCACGCTCCGGCACCTCATCAATCAGCCCAAATTCACTGCATGGAATTGTGCAAACTCAGTAAGATTCTGGACACTGAGTGAAGTTTCTTGGCAACGAGCCGTTTGCTAGAATTTTTTTTTTTCATTGCAAGATGTGAGAACATCAGTCCTTTTTTTCTGAAACTCTGCAGGAGGTGATAGGAAATAAAAAATGTCCATTAGTAACTTTCCAGGAACTGTCCTGAGGTGGCTGCTTCTCACACGTAATAACACAGCCAGTTCAGGGTTACCTGCAGAAGGGCAATTGTCTGCAGCCAAAGTGAAGTGGGAACATTATTGCTTGCCCGAGGGCTCTGCCCAGGTCCCCTAGATCAGTCTGGAAGTCAATCTGGGGCTTCCAGACAGACCCTGATTCTTCCCAGAGCGATTTGCACCTCATCCAATTCAATTTGTGCCCCAGATTTGAACTGATTGGTGAAGTCATGCATCAGAAAATCAGCCATGCAACTGACGTACGTATATGAAATCTGGAGACTCTAACGGGGAAGTTAACCCGCTGAATGTCAGACACTGAGCTGCAGTGGTTTGTTGTTGTAAAGGTGACTTGGCACCTTTAAGGTCTGCTTTCCAGACACACACGAACATCACACACACACACACACACACACACACACACACACACACACACACACACACACACACACACACACACACACACACACACGAGAAAAGAAAAAACTGCAGTGGTTTCTGCCTTGTCTTAACTTGACATGTGCTCCAGATCTGAACTGATTTGCAAACTCCCTTCAGAACCAGATCTGGCCTTTCTGATTTTCCTCCGGAATTCATACAAAACCGGTCTGAAAGAGGCCAATGCAGCTTGGCATTTGTCTAAATCTGCTGCACAGTCCTAGGACACAGTATATTGTACTCTCTCCACATGGGAAACTCAGAGAGCTTTCCATAGGGTTCCCCCCAAACCCTGGCTCCCATTCCCGCCAGGGACTGACCGGGAACAAATTATCCAGGACACAACATGCAGCTTATTTTATTTTATTTTATTTTAGGGGCAAAGCACGGAGCACTCTGGAAAGTTTTGGTTTTAAAAGGAAATGTTGTACGAAACACTGTTGAGAACAGAGTGACACGAAGGAGGGGTTTCAGCTTGCTGGTGTCACGTTCAAACCAGGACGGCTCAGCCTACGTGTGCAGTACTAGTGTTCCAGGAAGGAGAAAATACAGCCGCAAGGGTTACTAACTGGAGCAGGCTTTTAGGGAACATGTGGGAGGAACCCTTAGCCCACCACCTCTTGACCAAAGAGTCCCACCAACACCACTCAGCATCTCCAATGGAAAGGAACCAAGAGGTGGTGACACTCCAAAATTTCCCCGGCGGATGCTGAAAAATGCGGTAGAACAGAACACGACACATTGCATGCTCTCCTGCTCTCTCTAGTGGCTAGTTCTGGTAAATGCACCTCGTTGTTTTTTTTATTTAGTATGTTCATGTGTGAATCAGCGGATACGGATTCCGTGGCTAGGGGGGTTCCTACGGGACTTGGAAGTTATGTTTGCTTGTTACCACTGCTCACATACCACAACCTCAAGCCTTACGATGCTCACACCACCTCTCCCAGGGCGGACTGTGGAACTAAGAGGATCCTGGTTGAACCATCTCTGGAATCTGCAACAACTTGTGCAATATTTCAGGTCCACAACAGCCCTAGCACAAACTCTGGTCTTGCACAGGACCTTTCTACAATTTCCCAAAATGTGCAATCGCCTGTGCCGTGGTTGCTTACTTTAGCATAAGCCCCCCAACAGGATCCCGACCCTAGCTATTTGAGAGGCCACTTTCCCCTCTACGAGATCATGCCAACCATTATTGGAAATCCACTTCCAGGTCCCACTAGTATCACCTAATGTTGGGGAGATAACAAAGCTTCACAATCCTGAATGGCTTTACATTAGAGATGGGCACGATATTTTTTTTTCAAAGGTGATTCATTTTGATTTGTGATTCATCATGTTGACAAATCATGAATTCTGTATTCATGAATTTTTTCTGATGAATCGATTCATCAATTCATTTTTATTTTAAAGCCCTATAAAATGGCTCTCCAAGCACATAGAGACACCAAAAGGACAGAGAAACTTCTACTGACTCTCCTCTACAATCCCCCCAAGTTTGGTGAAGATTGGGTTTCAGATACCCAAGTTATACACCCACAAAGTAGGTCACCCCAGGAAAGTGCCCTTTAGTAGCTGGCTTGGGGGATTCGTTCGATAGCCAAACAAATCTGCAAATCTAAAATCGCTGAAAATTCATTGACTCATGATTCAGCAGCAGCACTGATTCGTATGAATACAAACTGACAAATCAGTGATTTTTGTATAAATTTGGGGATACATTTTTTAATTCGTGCTGATCTCTACTTTCCATCTGAAACTCCTTCCTCCAGGCAGGTGGCCCAGAGCCAACCCTGTGGGTTCTTCAGCATCAGGCAAAACTTCTCTTAAAAAACAGACATTCCAGGAATTCCAGCATATTTTACAGCTCATTTTAGTGTTTTTATTGGATCTGCAGGCTCTGGGTGATCGTTCTAAATAGCGATTCCTGTGACTTTTGCAGTTTTTAATGTTCTAGCCTCCTTCCTCCGCGACACCTTGAGGCACCATACAGATTATAAAGGCTTCAGATTAAACCTTTCTTCCTTTTCTGCTTCCCCCTTTCTTCCTTTTCTAAAACATTGCCTGACAGATAGATCTGTGCTCTCAGTGACTTGTACACTTTCTTGGTGCCTTTTCAGTTGGCCTAATAAAGCTGCCACCCCACTATGGATTCGCTGCTTTGCTTTGCACCCATACGGCTCCCCTGCCTTTGTGAATCTTGGCACACCGTTTTATGCATTGGTGGTTCATATGGGACACAGTGAAACACACTTACCCTCCACCCATTTTGGAGCCCCCTGCTTCTCATCGCTAAACCCACAGTGGCAACAGGAGAAAGAAAACGTGTAAAATCACTTTAAAACAAGTCACACGAGACACAAGCATTGTTTACAAGCCGAACTGAGCTTCCAGAATTCTACTGCACACTTGGGTTTGTCTGAAAAACAACGTGGGTCCTTCTCTTGCACCTTCTTTTAAAGGGGGGTTGGGAGGAACCTTTGCAGTGACCCCCACCCCATTTGCCTATCTGGTTTAGAGTATGCTAGCCCCCCCCCCCATATCCACAGGGCATCAGTTACAAGCCCCCCCCCCCGGGAATGTTGAAAATTGCAGATTATAGCGAACACGATTTTAATAGCAAACGCTATACATCGCATGGTCTCTTGCTCCCTCTAGTGGCCAGTTCTGGTCATAACCTTGTAAATATATACATATATATATAGGATTTTTCTTTTAATCTTTTCAATAATTTCAGATGGTGGAGAAGTAAATCAGCGGATACTGATCCCGCGGATAGGGAGGCCCTACTGTAAACTCAGCTCTGGTCGTTGTGAACTGAAGGGTGGCTTAACAACTGTGGAAATAAACACAGGAATCAAACAGGGAAATAAAAAGTAAACCAGTTAGTTGTAGGGGGCACAGAAGGAAATGCTGATGGTGATGAGGCTGAAACATGCAGGTCTCCCAACACTATGGAGTCCAGTTCTAATCAGGGCTGCAACGTCACCCCAGGGAAAAGAAACTATGGGACACCCTCATCTCTACCAAAATCATGCCCGTGATGCTTGCTACCCCCCCCCTCCGCCCAGTGACTATACTCCCCACCACCACCTACTGTGGTACCCAACATCCATTTTCTTGAGACTCAGACAGGTACCAAAAGCAGAGGGATTACTGAACCCTTTGTGAGTCACAAATGCAGGGAGTTGGATGCATCCAATCTGGCGGTTCACAAGGTGTCCCGGAAACAACACCCAGCATGCGTTTTCGCTGGGATTGACCACAGAGAGCTAGCCTTAAACTGGAGCACAAGTGTCCCCCACCTCTGGGTTGATGGACACTAACAAAGCACCTCTGGCATTGCTTTTCCAGTTCTACAGCTTGCTTCTCTCTCTATGTGTCCATCTTGAGGATGGGAAGAATACTGCTTTTAATGTTAAAAAGCCCTACAAACATGTTGTGCCACAGGTTCTAGAATTCTCTGGGGAATTCTGGGAACTGCAGTTCCAAAACCCAAATCTGCGCACCTCTAGCTTGCACGAACCAATAAATCTCGGCCCAAATCCTTGTTCTTAACTTAGTAAGTTACACTAGAGTAGGCCCGTTGAATCCCTGGGGGATTTGACAAATCAAATCCTCTGTAAGTTCGGTCGATCCTCTCGCTGAAACTCCCTTTGCCATAGGAAGCCGCAATTAAAGTAGACCCCTTATATCAATGGAACTTATGGAGGAGTTGACTCTTGAAATCTCCACTGATTCAACAGGCCTTTTCTAGTGTGACTTACTACACTCAGCAACAGGATTCTGGCCATTGTCTGGTTTTGTCCTTCTCACCCTAAACGTGGGAAGGGAAAGGTTGAGCAACAGGGGAAGTGCAGGTGTAGACGGCCATTCATGGGCACGGATACGTGAACCTCCGTTTCGCTTCCCCTGATATTACCCTGTGGATTTTCTCTCTAGCAAATCATCAGCGCTAAAGAGGCCCCCAAACACTATCATGGGGCTTAGGGTCTGCAGGGAGACAGATCTCTCCTCCACCATGAGGCTAACAAGGGAGCATCACATAAAGTAGGGAATCAGATCTTTCTTTGTCTTGCCCTTGCAAGCAAAGAAAAGAAATGGCAATTATTTTTCTCTTCATCCTCCACAAGGGCAAGATATTTCTCTGTTGCTGCTGACTCACTGGTTCTGCACGAGCTGCACCAAACTGTAAGAGCTGCTGCTTTGTACCAAAAATCAAAATTCTGCTGTGGGATGCATTCATTCATTCATTCATTCATTCATTCATTCATTCATTTCTATCCTGCCTTTCTCCCCAAAAGAACCCAAGGCAGCTTACGTCATTAAAACAATATTTAAAAGCTAAAAACAGTAAGTATACAAACATTTTTTAAAAAATAATTAAACAAGTATTATATTATAATAGCCACTAAGATCAATATTAAAACATATTTAAAACAACAGAGCAAAACAGTCCACAGGATTCCAGCCATAGACTTTTAAAGAAAGTCAGATGGATTCTTTGCATCTTTTTAAACAGTTTCACTTCTTAAAGAAAAACAACACTGGTTTTCGATCAAATACCACAATGGCATTTTGAACAATCTGCAAAAGCAAAAAAAATATGACAGGAAAGGAAAGCAATCTTTGTCTCACTCTCAGACTGGAGGAGAGAAATAGAATGCAGCTTGAATATTCCTTGTCTAGACATCTCTTCAGGGCCTGAACTGATGAGAGCAAGGGAAATACTGGGTATTCCTTCATCCCGAAGGTTAACCAAGCTCCATCAAATGAGTCCTCTCTCTTTCCGCCTGACCACCATGCTGGAAGAGAGGGAAGAAGGACTGTCTTGGTCCTCCAACCAATGAAGCATTTTAACTGCTTGCCTGCAGCCAAAGAGCAAGAAGGATGGCAGACAAGGTGGACCAAGGAAGATGGACCAAGGAGAACATCACCAGGATCACAGAGACTGGTCCTCCTGCATTGGTTTGGTATTTTATTGCTGGAAACCACCCGGAGTGACGGCAAGGCCGCTGGATGGTGCAGTATAAAAATATAATAAATAAATGAATGAATGCATAATACTATCAAATTACTTTTTAAAAAGCAAAAAAACAGAACAAGGAAGATAAAGGAATGGCCTTGAAAAATTCATGTCCAGTTGACTCAGGCTGCTTTTTACACTGATAAGGTAAATTTGTTCCTAATCCTGTGTCTGTCTGTCTGTCTGTCTGGCTGGCTGGCTGGTTGGTTGGTTGGTTGGTTGGTTGGTTGGCTTCTAGACTACACAACTTAGTGAAATACTACTCAGGGCAGTTTATGGAAGTGAGAGCTGGACCATAAAGAAGGCTGACCGCCGAAGAATGGATGCTTTTGAATTGTGGTGCTGGAGGAGACTCTTGAGAGTCCCCTGGACTGCAAGGAGAACAAACCTATCCGTTCTGAAGGAAATCAACCCTGAGTGCTCACTGGAAGGACAGATCCTGAAGCTGAGGCTCCAATACTTTGGCCATCTCATGAGAAGAGAAATCTCCCTGGAAAAGACCCTGATGTTGGGAAAGTGTGAAGGCAAGAGGAGAAGGGGACGACAGAGGACGAGATGGTTGGACAGTGTCATCGATGCTACCAACATGACTTTGACCAAACTCCAGGAGGCAGTGGAAGACAGGAGGGCCTGGTGTGCTCTGGTCCATGGGGTCACGAAGAGTCGGACACGACTAAATGACTAAACAACAACAACAACAACAAATACAAACTAAAATAATAAAAGAATGTTGTTACCTCTGAATGTACAACCTGATTACTCCCTGCAAAAGGTAGCAATGTTCATTTTAACTCATTATTGCCAAGGTCTGCTCAGAAGGGGCAGCTGACGGGATGTCCCTTCTGATGCCTCATCCACTCCAGCCTTGGCCGGCCTGAGGAGTTGCCCTACTTTTCCTAACGGTACGGCCAGCTCTCGGAGAGGGTCATCCCCTCCACTGGTCTTAAGCAGAGCAACCTTTGAGGCCCAGTAGTTTTCATGATTCAGCCTAGCCCCACACACGTACCCCCTACCTTTCCTGACATTCAGCACTCTTAATGAAATCCATTTAAGGCAGCTCCACCATTCGGGGTCGCGTATTGCTAACCTTTGGCAGGCAGACTGTTTTTTTTTCTCCTAAACAGTGACACATGCTCACTTTTGAGGCTCTTTCAGCATCCTCCCCCCCCCCCAGCAATCATGCCATCAATTCACGCCAGATTCTCCCCCGGACATCCCTTTTTGCACGCAAGCCATCGGCACGCAGCTTCTCCCAGCTGTCGACGATCCCGTTACATGCGCGCCAGAAAGACTGCGGCCAGCCGGCCAGCCTCCCCCTCCCTCCTTAATCCCTCTCCCTGTTTTCCAGAGCAGCTTGCGAAACACCAGCAAGTTGGTTTGGCAAACCTCCCCGAGGGCAGCTGCCGCCTTTGACCCTCCAGAGTTGACCAACAGTTTGTCTCTTGACACAGGCCCTGTTTGAGAACCGGAAAGCTTGGGAACGTTCCCTTTCGAACCTCGGCAACCAGGGGGGGCCATGCTCGCCGTGGATTCTGGGTGCTGTCATCCAAAAAAAAGTTGCTTCCCAAAGCTCTGAGGGTGAGAGGCACTGTCTCCAGGTCTAAGTCCCTGGCTTCCATCTTTCTCACATCCAAACACACATGCACTCCCGTCTCCTCCTGATGAGTGCAGAAAAGTCAGGGGTATTTGACACTGGCTCTGGCACTGAAGAAAGTAGGAAAAACCACTGGGCTAGTCAGGTATAATCTAAACCAAATCCCTTCTGAGTACACAGTGGAAGTGAAGAACAGATTTAAGGAACTAGATTTGGTGGACAGAGTGCCTGAAGAACTATGGATGGAGGCTCGTAACATTGTACAGGAGGCAGCAACAAAAACCATCCCAAAGAAAAGGAAATGCAAGAAAGCAAAGTGGCTGTCCAACGAGGCCTTACAAATAGCAGAGAAGAGAAGGGAGACAAAATGCAAGGGAGATAGGGAAAGTTACAGAAAATGGAATGCAGACTTCCAAAGAATAGCAAGGAGAGACAAGAGGGCCTTCTTAAATGAACAGTGCAAAGAAAGAGAGGAAAATAATAGAAAGGGGAAAACCAGAGATCTGTTCAAGAAAATTGGAGATATTAAAGGAACATTTTGTGCAAAGATGGACATGATAAAGGACAAAAATGGTAGGGACCTCACAGAAGCAGAAGACAACAAGAAGAGGTGGCAAGAATACACAGAGGAATTATACCAGAAAGATCTGGATGTCCCGGACAACCCAGATAGTGTGGTTGCTGACCTTGAGCCAGACATCCTGGAGAGCGAAGTCAAGTGGGCCTTAGAAAGCATGGCTAACAACAAGGCCAGTGGAGGTGATGACATTCCAGTTGAACTATTTAGAATCTTAAAAGATGACGCTGTTAAGGTGCTACACTCCATATGCCAGCAAGTTTGGAAAACTCAGCAGTGGCCAGAGGATTGGAAAAGATCAGTCTACATCCCAATCCCAAAGAAGGGCAGTGCCAAGGAATGCTCCAACTACCGTACAATTGCACTCATTTCACACGCTAGCAAGGTTATGCTCAAAATCCTACAAGGTAGGCTTCAGCAGTATGTATGTGGACCGAGAACTCCCAGAAGTACAAGCTGGACTTCGAAGGGGCAGAGGAACTAGAGACCAAATTGCCAACATGCGCTGGATTATGGAGAAAGCCAGAGAGTTCCAGAAAAAGATCTACTTCTGCTTCATTGACTACGCAAAAGCCTTTGACTGTGTGGACCACAACAAACTATGGCAAGTTCTTAAAGAAATGGGAGTGCCTGACCACCTTATCTATCTCCTGAGAAACCTATACGTGGGACAGGAAGCAACAGTTAGAACTGGATATGGAACAACTGATTGGTTCAAAATTGGGAAAGGAGTACGACAAGGCTGTATATTGTCTCCGTGCTTATTTAACTTATATGCAGAATCCATCATGCGAAAGGCTGGACTGGAGGAATCCCAAGCCAGAATTAAGATTGCCGGAAGAAATATCAACAACCTCAGATATGCAGATGATACCACTTTGATGGCAGAAAGTGAGGAGGAATTAAAGAAGCTCTTAATGAGGGTGAAAGAGGAGAGCTCAAGCTCAACCTCAAAAAAACTAAGATCATGGCCACTGGCCCCATCACCTCCTGGCAAATAGAAAGGGAAAATATGGAGGCAGTGACAGATTTTCCTTTCTTGGGCTCCATGATCACTGCAGATGGTGACAGCAGCCACGAAATTAAAAGACGCCTGCTTCTTGGGAGGAAAGCGATGACAAACCTAGACAGCATCTTAAAAAGCAGAGACATCACCTTGCCGACAAAGGTCCGCATAGTCAAAGCTATGGTTTTTCCAGTAGTGATGTATGGAAGTGAGAGCTGGACCATAAAGAAGGTTGACCGCTCGCATCATTAGAAGACAATATTAAAGCTAAAAACCATAAGTACACGAAGGAGGAGACTCTTGCAAAGAGAACAAACCTTTCCATTTTGAAGGAAATCAACCCTGAGTGCTCACTGGAAGGACAGATCCTGAAGCTGAGGCTCTGATACTTTGGCCATCTCATGAGAAGAGAAGACTCCCTGGAAAAGACCCTGACGTTGGGAAAGTGTGAGGGCAAGAGGAGAAGGGGATGACAGAGGACGAGATGGTTGGACAGGGTCATCGAAGCTACCAACATGAATTTGATCCAACTCCGGAAGGCAGTGGAAGACAGGAGGGCCTGGCGTGCTTTGGTCCATGGGGTCACGAAGAATCGGACACGACTTAACGACTAAACAACAACATTTGACACTGGCTCAGACCTCACTAATAAATAACAGCTCCGTCGTGAATATCGGCCATGATTACCTGTTTTGTAATGAAATTAATGTGTTATAGCAATAGCAGCAATGAAATGAATTATTTGGGTGGTTCGTATTCTAAGCCTGTATTATATCCATGTTGTTAAATACAGTAGGACTGACATATCTGCGGGATCAGTAACCACGGTTTCACTTATCCGCTGAGAGAGAGAAAATAAATGTTAGAAAGAAAGAAATAAAACCCAGAAATAACACATTTCAGGGAAGCCTCCCTTGCAGACAGAGGAAAGACAGGAGGAAAAGCTCCATTTCTCTTCTGTGCACAGGCACCAAAGAAACCGGAAGTAAGGGCTTTACTTATCCGCTGTTTCCAGCATCCACGGGGTGCTTGGAACCGATCTCCCACAAATACCGCAAGTCCTACTGTACAGGAAACTACCTTTTACTGAGTCAGAGTTTTCTTCCACCCTAGCTCAGTATTGCCAAGTCTGGCTGGTAGCACCCATTTCCCCCAGGTTTCTGGCAGGATTCTTTCCAGGATCCACTTGGAGATCCCGGGTGCTCCCTGCTGGTCTCCCACTTAAGGACAAACCAGGCCCAAACCTAGTAGACCTCCAAAATCAGAGAAGATCAAATATGACCAGGTCTGAGCAAAGCAAAAAAAGAGCAAAGTGTTCTGCTTATATACCACCCCATAGCGCTGAAAGCACTCTCTGGGTGATTTACAATTTAGTTATGCAAGCTACACATTGCCGACACCCCCAGCAAGCTGGGGACTCATTTTACCGATCTCAGAAGGCTGGAAGGCTGAGTGAACCTCGAGCTGGCTAGCTGAGGTTGAACCCAGGTGTTGAGCAGAGTTTTGGCTGCAGTTCTGCAGTTTAACCACTGCGCCAGGAGGTGCACAGTGGAACATTCCTTCGAAGCACATAATAGGATCACAAAAAACTCATGATTTCAGAAGAAAACGCAGGTGCAATCTAAGCAGATTTTACCCCCTATTTTGAAAAAGACAAGAGTGATCCCAAGCATTTACAAAGTCCTCCCCCCCTCTCAGAGACTGGAACAGTTTCCTGTTGGACTACAACCCCCAGAAGCGTCAGCCAGCTTTTTAATTTTTTCATGTGCCATCAAATCAATTATGACTTATGGTGACTTGTTTTCCAGGAAGAGAAGACTCAGAAGTGGTTTTACCCTTCCCTTCCTCTAGGGGCGCCGTGGGACTGTGCAGCTTGCCCAAGGCTACCCAGGCTGGTTCCACTCACAGGAGGCCCAGTCGGAAATCGAACTCCCAACCTCCGGCTCCGCAGCCAGAGACCTAAACCACGGAGCTATCCAGCCAGCTGAGGTGACACTCAAAGCCGTAGCCCAAAAAAGAGTAACTTTCCCAAGCTCTGTGTAATAACAAACCCCTTGATGGCCTGCAAGGGACGTGGTGGCGCTGCGGGTTAAACCGCAGAAGCCTCTGTGCTGCAAGGTTGGAAGACCTGCAGTCGTAAGATCGAATCCACGTGACGGAGTGAGCTCCCGTCGCTTGTCCCAGCTCCTGCCAACCTAGCCATTCGAAAGCATGTAAAAATGCGAGTAGATAAATAGGTACCACCACAGTGGGAAGGTCACGGCTTTCCGTGTCTAGTCGCGCTGGCCACGTGACCACGGAAACTGTCTACGGACAAACGCTGGCTCTACGGCTTGGAGACGGGGATGAGCACCGCCCCCTAGAGTCGGACACGACTGGACTCAATGTCAGGGGGAGACTTTACCTTTACCTGATGGCCTGCAGTGTCTGTTCCCACACAGGACTCAGAGCCAATGTGAGGAATGGTCTGTGTGGCTGAAAGTTTACAGACACAGTGAGCGAGGTGCCCGCCTGGAAAGCGAGATTTCAATGGGACTCCCCCTGGAGTAAGAGAGATCACGCCCACCTCACAAGATGGTAAGGTGCCTCGGGAAAGCCATTTAAATAACTGCAGGAGTCGGGACCTATAAGCTATAATTCCTTGAGACAACGAAGAAGCTTGGGAATCAAGCCCAAGAGCTTTAAAAGAAGGAGAAGGGTGAGGAAGAGGAGCAGCAACAGCATGGTCTATCAATCATAGACCTCCAAGCTTCCTCCCCCCCCCCTTTGGCTTTTGGCCTGATATCAATAAAAATACATGATTGTTGTTATTTTGAATTGTCACTGCCTTCAGCCTCAACGAAGGGGGGAAATCCTACTTATCAGAAGTTTGGGGAAACAAGCCAAAGGCAAGATCCAACAGACTCACAGCAGGAGACAACTCAGCTGCGGAAGAGTCTCTCACAACCACAGCTGACCGAAGAAATACACCGAGCACGAGATCTCGGCATACGGAGGGGTTTTCGCCACTTACCATCCGGGTTAAAACCGACGTCCTCGTCCACTCCGACAACCCGTCTCCTGTGGCTGAAAGGAGGCGAGTGGTCTGGGAAGCTTTCAAGAATGACTTCCCCTTCTGGGTAGACCGGAAAGCTTTCCGACTCGGAGGGGACGCCCCGATCTTGTTCCCAAGAAGGTACGGCATCCTCGTGGTCCGGACGTCCCAGCAAGACCGCCGTGACCGCCTCAATCGGACGCTCATAAACCCACGGCGAGGATGGGGTTCCAGGGATGCCTTCTGATACAGAAGATGGCGTGGGGGGTGCTTCTTCCACTGGGAACAGAGGAACGGAATCCAGTTCAGGGTACACAGGCAGGCGGCTAGAGGCCGGAGAATACGGTACCGGATCCAGTTTCACACCCGAATGCCTAGGCTCACTGTAATCAAGGAGGTCATCCGAGTTCAACGAGGTGCTGGGCCTCTTTTCCGGGTCAGGCGACAGCTCGGTGGGTGTCACGGGCAAGTATTCAAAGTCGTCTTCATTCCCGTCGTAGAAGGAATCAGCATAATCGAGGCCGGAATCCGGGTATGGAGCCTCCGGGACGTTGGGATCCACAGAACCACTCTCTGGGTTTCGCCGAGGAGGCATCGGTGGCTTCCCAACCGTGGCAGGGGTCACGTTGTCGAGTGGGGAAGTGCTGCCGACATGGAACGCCCACACGCCAGGGATCCCTGTGTTGCTTGTCCTAAATGAAGGAGGAATAGGGGTTATAATTCAACAGGGACCAGTTGGCAATCAACTTTTTAAAAGAATTTATTGGAGAGCTTGGAAAGTTACTCTAAGATGTCGCCGATTCGTTTTTTTGTTTTTGTTTTTTTGAGATCCTGTTTACAAGGGTTAAGAAGTAACCTGTTGCATCGCTCATGGCGTTGCTTATTATACAAGCAGGAATGGCCTAATCCTGTTAGAAGGCTACCCCAAAAACAGCTAAAAATGACCTTGAAAGGCAACATTAGAAAACAGGCAGATATTATTACTTGTTACATCAACAGAGTAACTCCATTCACATTTGCTTTGCTTTTTTGAGAAGTGACTTTGTTACACCCTCACGAGCAAAAGGGGTAAAGGCACAACATGCGAGGCTGGCCGGTCCTGGCAATGGGTCAGGTCTCCTAGATCGGGATCTATGTTTCCTCTCAGATCCTTCCTGAATCCACATTCACTTCTGTCATCCAATGCGTAGAGTTGGCCAAATCTGGCCTGGATCTGGAGTAACGGTGGATTCAGGAAGGATTAAAAAGAACCCGTCCATCTGGTCGTGGAACTGGGATGTGATCCTGTCTCCAGACAGAATGACGAATCTCAAGGTGAAACAGAGGAGGGAAAAGATCGCTTTTACTGGAGGGGGGCAGCTTTTTCTCGCCTAGACATCCTCCTCTCCCCCCACCCACCAGCCTCTAGGGCTTAGAAAATGGTGCAGGAAATCTCCCACGGCCTCTTAGGCACACACACACACAGGTAGCCCTGTTATTTCACACATGTCGCACAAGGGGTCGGCCTCCTTGGATATAACAACCCACCATGACCCCACAAGAGTCCAACCCATCAGGGTTTGGGTCCTGAAATCTCAGGAGATGCAAGGGTCTGTCCTGGCAAACCCTAGAGACAACTCAACCCGTATGGTTTTCCTGCCCAACAGGAAGCATCAAGCAAGCAACCAAAGAAGGAGGCCACCCAATGATGGAGGCCACCCATTCTAAATTACTAAAAATACAATGCCGTGGATTTACATATTCTGGAATTTCAATAAACGAGCACGAGGAGGACCTGATCCACGCCCTGAAGTAAAATTTGACCATGCAGAAGAGAAGGAAAGAGGACGAGGCAAATTCATAAGGGAAATGGATCTGAGCCACTGCAGGATCAGGTCCCGGTCCTGTTTGACCCAGTGTCCTGTTCATTCTTCCTCCAACGAAGTGGCTCGAGCCCGTCTCCCAGCGCAACTCATGCTCAGAGGCACATTGCTTTCAGCTTTCCCCCATCAGATGGTCTGGGTGACAAGTCCCATCGTCCCCAGCCTGACCAATGGAAACGCTAGGTGTTTTTCTCCAACACATCCAGAAGGCCCATCGGGTTGGAGAAGGCTAATTCATAGATTCATTCAGATGGAGCCTATACTGGTGGCCACTGAAGACTAGACACATCCTTATTCGCAAGATGGTGGCAACCCTAATAGGGCTTTTGAGTAGGGGAGATATTCAAGGAGGGGTTTCCCTGTGTCACACACACACACACACACACCAGTGATCTTCTGTTGTTGAGTGAAGATTTGAACCCACATTCCCCAACTCCTTCGCTCTACCTAAAAGTTTATAATCTAATAAAACAGACATCAGGAGGAGAAAGAAATTGGGTGGAAGGTGGCTATTACCGCAACCTGTACATCTCTTTAGCTGGCAGGATAGATCGGTGGCTCTCTCTGGCTACAAAGCAAATCACGGCTCAAGAAGGGGTTTTAATGGGGGAAGCTGTCTTTTTAGCGTTTTCCATGTCTTTTTGTTTTAAAGAGATTTTACATGATGAATACGTATACTTGTGTTTTTTCAAATATTGCAACTTATTGTGCTCTTATTTTTTATTTTTTGTTTTACCTTTTTGTTTTAAAATCCTTTGTAAGCCACCTTGGGTGCCTTTGCTGGAAGGAAGGAAGGAAGGAAGGAAGGAAGGGAGGGAGGGAGGGAGGGAGGGAGGGAGGGAGGGAAGGAAGGAAGGAGGGAAGGAAGGAAGGAAGGAAGGAAGGAAGGAAGGAAGGAAGGAAGGAAGGAAGGAAGGAAGGAAGGAAGGAAGGAAGGAAGGAAGGAAGGAAGGAACTGATGAAAGAGCAATGAGGCCATTTAATTTCCCATCCTGTTTGGGAATAAGCTACCAAAATGATAAGATAAACTCCTGGGATGGGAGGAGAGTGAAGAGTTTGTAGCCTCCACTCCCACCTACCACCACTGAGGGGTGAAATCGATCTGAATCCCCAATGAGCCAGCCACATATTGACCTCTGGGTCCCCAGCCGATTTAAACACACAGGGCACCTTTTCAAATGCCTGTTCCAAAGCACTTCACCTCCACGGTCTTTCCTCTTTTCCTCATTCCAATCATCTGCCTTCATGTCGACCAGCCCCAAATGGGGGACCAGCTTGCATCTGATAACTGTGGGAGAGAGAGATGGCAGCTGTTCCTTTACAAGCCTGGTTCCCTGCATTGGTCAAGTTCCAGCGAAATTCTTAAATTCTCCTCCTCCACCACCCCCTCCTGATCCCCAGGCTCCCTCATTCCAAGGGAGTCGGCTGTGGAAGTTCATGGTTGGACGTAT